>CM036616.1:23479512-24079512 GCA_020745705.1 Hemiprocne comata | reverse complement strand
GTTGCTCTCAGTGCTGTCAGTCACAGCAGTTTTTCTCTGCCCAGATGATGATTAGGAGAAATGAGCCATATGCAACAGGAATTAAATGAGGAAAAAGTTTATTTTCAAGGTGGGATTCAACTGGAATTATTTAAACTGATCCATTGGACACGTAGGGCTGAATCACAGTGATTTTTTTTCATTTTACAAAAAAAATGCCCAGTCAATGAGTTTTTTTAAAAAAACTGGTAAAGGCAGTGCTGATTTTGCATTTCTCTAGCAGTCTTGCAGTGCAGGAATGACCTTCATAAAACTATGACCACTAGGGATGGAAAATACTTTCTGGGTTTAGTCTGATCCCTAAATGTCAGCTCAAGTATCTTTGTTAGGATGCATCTTGTCCAAGTAGCACCACCCGTTATTATTTGATTGGCTGAGACGCTGCATTTCTCCAGACTGCTTTCCCGACACTTGCTCCCAGAAGGGTTAGATGACACCTTGTTGGAAGCTCTGCTACCAGCTGGAAGCTGTCTCACAGTAGGGCTCTCACGTTGCTGTGGCTGAACCCTGTTAGCAACAGTGGGAAGTTTCTCTCTGTTTTCCTCAGTACAGTGTGAGCCAACCTATGAAAGAGCTTCTGCCCTAAGAAGCAGACATGGCCAACCATGGCAGAAATCTGAACTGGGAATTCTAGGGCTGTTTTGCTTG
Source organism: Hemiprocne comata (assembly GCA_020745705.1). Classification (NCBI taxonomy): domain Eukaryota; kingdom Metazoa; phylum Chordata; class Aves; order Apodiformes; family Apodidae; genus Hemiprocne; species Hemiprocne comata. The sequence goes on along the minus strand of CM036616.1, from coordinate 24,078,825 downwards.
TGCATTTCACAGTTCTTGCTTGGAGGTGGAGATCCTTGCTCACAGCTTAGGAGGCAAGTACTGATGTTTGTTTGGATCTTGCAGCTTTCTCTGAAGTGGGAGAGCTTCCTCTGGGAAGTCCAGATGGTGCAAATGGCTGGAGCCAAGGCGAGCTGGGCAAGCTCTGCGCAATTATACCCAAAATGGGGAGACAGGACCTTTTATTTAAACTGGTCTGCTGTAAAGAGGGTCTTACAGTCTAAGTTATTCAACATTTGGCAGTTGTAGTCTTCATATTTAATTGCGATTTGAATAGGGAGGAATGTGTTTTTTTGCAAGGAGCAATGTTTTTCCTAATGCTCCTGCTATCCACATGTCTGCAAGGCAGAGCAGAAATGTTCAGGAGCTTGCTCAGGGCAAAAGTGCTGCATCAGTCCTGCACTCCTCATTGCCCAGCCTTAGTGACACAAATGACCACAGGGCCCCCAGGCCCCAGTCCCAGATGAAAGGAGAGATACTGGGAGCTTATTGCCTTATGCAGGCTGAGTGCCAATGATTTCTTTTGTCTGAATTTTGAAAATGAGGTGAGGAAAACATATTACTCTGTTCTGAGCAATTGAAGAAGGGTGCTGAAAGAGCTAGAGGAGACTGGCAGCTGCTGTTCTCCTTTACTTCAAAGATGTGTTCAGGAAATTGGACATTGGAGTTACGGTTGAGATACCTTAAGGGTGCCTGATGGAAAATGTGATTTCTTCCCCCCTCTCTCCCCACACTCAAGTGTTTTGTTTCTTAACATAAAATATCAGACTAAAACTGACATTTGTTTCACACCAAGTCCCAGTTTCCTCTTCAAGTTTTAAAACATGAAGAAAAAAATTTAAAAGATTGTTTGCTTTTTTCCCTTTTTTGGAATAGTTTCTCTTGTCATCCCACTGAAAAAGTGGGAAGGTATTTTAATAAAGAGGGAAGAATTGGAGAGTTAAAAAAGCAGAAACAGAGTAAACTAATGAGTGCAGTGAAACTAGAGCTTTCTTTGTCAGCTATTTTTCAGAACTACACTAGGTTACTTAATTTGCATTTTTCATGCTCAGATTTTGGTCAAAAATAAAAGCTATTTGACAAAAAGTTTCAACATCAATTACATTACAGACCTTGATACAAAAACATTTGTCAAAACTGTTTGAGGATCTCTTCCCATGCAGACATGTGGGGGCTATCTGAAACGGTCAATAACCATTCAAAAATGTCTGTACCACTTGGTGAGCACAGGTTAGCACAAGAAGTTGGAGTTGGATGCATTTTCCAGCCACTTGAATTGAACTCGATGGTGAAAGTTGAGGAATTTATCAAGTCCTCCGACTGTACTCTCCTTCCCCTATCAGATCTCTTTGCACATGAATTATGTTCTGCAGCAAAGCAGAGCATTCACACAGGCCACTGCAGCACACAGGGCACAGCCACCGCTGAGTAACACCCTCCTACCTTATCCTCATCTAGATCAGGGAAGCAACTGCTGCTGGAGGAAGGAATAGTAGATGCAAAGTTTGGGTATTGCTGAACTCCAGTCAAAAGAGCGTAACAGAGTAGCCCTGGTGCTTCCTCTGTGGGATCTGAGAAACTGCAGAAAGTAAATATATACCTCAGTGCTTGGCTTTTGTTCTGGGTTTTCTGGTCAGCTAAAGTAAGGGAAAGAGCTCAGACAAAGACAAAAAAAGTTTCAGAGAAATACTCTTGTTTCCAGTGGTGGGAGCCCTGCAAGACCCATTTCCTCCAGCCATCAGAGCAGGAACTCTCAACAGCTGTCTCAGCAGCAGAGACAATCTCAGAAGGAGCAATAAGCCCATGGAGCAGCTCTGTGAAAGAGAGTGCTGAACATCTCAGTGCCATGGTCAAGAAATACAAAGTGCAACATAGAAGACTTTGGTGCTAACCTCATAGTAAAATATAGACAGGGACTGGGATTCATACAGCTTAGGACTGGCTGAGAGCAGAACTGATGTCTATCCTAGATACCTGTATGGGCAAATGCTTTAGGCTTATACATTCAGCCCAGCTTTTTGGATGAAGTTGTTAGCTCCAGGCTCATCTCTGAGAAATCTCATATTTTGAGAAAATAGCCTCTCACAGCTGTGAAGAGAAGCTGAAAAACATGAGTTCAATACAAGAAAGAACAGATGTGCCTTCTTGAAAAGGCTGTGCTAGTAACTCTGGGATACAGCTAACACAGATTGACATTGCCACAGATGGACCCACCTGAATACAGGAGCGGAGTGAGGCAGTGACCTTGCACAGCTGTAAGCATCCTCATTTATCTTTACTTACGGCAAGCCTAATTTGCTGTTCCCACCCAAACAGGAGTCCCACTGCACCCGCTGATGAAGACTTTAGATGAGAGGTTAAGTTTGTCTTTTAGAAAAACACACCAGTTAATTTATTCACTGAAAGCCTCTCCTACAAATCATTCCATTCTCTTCCGTGTCTCTCAGGTTCCCAACACTGGCCTTTCCCTGCCCAGGCTTAGCTGGCGTGGCTGCTTTGATGAGAGTCAGTGTGCATGCCCCGTCTGCTCTGCAGTGGTTACGCGGGCGCTGCCGCTGAGACATGCAAGGTAATTTATAAGGGGGAGAAATCCTTGAAGCTAAAGGACATATTTCTTCTGTATGTTTTTCCATCTCTGCAATGGATGGAGGGGACACTGCTGCTGTCTGCTTGCTTGGGAGAAGAGGGAATGTTCCTCACCTTCCCCAAACCCCAGTTTTGGAAAACCACTGGGATGCCCTGTGTTGCTGAAAATATGGCTGTGGCTGAGGGTGACACCAGTGCCCGGCCTGGGTCCTGCCACACTGGCATTCCCTTCTGTGGCATAAATAAAACCAGAACAATGACTTCACATGGTTGAACCCTGTGTTTTTAAAGGTTTCTGAGGAAGGAGAGAAATGCTGGGAGTGGGTTTGTAGGGCAGGAGTGAGCTTTTGGGGAAAAGGCCATGGGGCTGGTTTAGTCAGGGGTTTACATGGGCTGGCTTAATGAAACCCAATCCTGGGGTATCAGTTAAGTAATTAGTATAGTATATAAACTGAAGTATAATTTATACAAGGATTATAGGTCTGTTGTGAAAAAAACTGTGATGCAAGACCAGGTTTTTCATGCTTAAATAAAAGCAGCCACCTTGCAAATTCAACAGGAGTTTGACTGACCTCATCATCACTTACCCCTGTGCCATAGAGAGTCTAGAAAAATAAACAGGCTTTTCTTCGTGAAATGAAGATTTGCTTCTCCAGCACCACACACACGCACAAAAATGGCTCACACACATGGATGGCTCAGGAGATGGTGTGACCCACTGTTCCCAAAAAGTTGTGTGGGAACATGGAGGCGTGTGTCCAGCAATGCCGATGTGCAGGAGAATAAACCAGGAAACAGGAGAAGAGGCTGGGGGGGACTGCTGGGGAGTGAGCAGTCTCAGGAGAGTTCACATAGCAGAGGAGACCATTGTGTAGATAAGTATGCAGACAATTTCTGAATGCACAATACTTGATAAATTGCAACAGATTGCTTGGAGTGATGCCAGGCTCTGTATAAATACATGTGTTTTGGATGGGATGAGAAACACATGCAAGGGCTGGGGGGGTTAAAGCTGCCACTCTGAAATGCAGTGCAAATGGGGAATTTGGAGGTATTGGTTAAGGGCTTGTCACAGTTTGACAAATAATCTGCTGTTCATACACAATAATGTTGAATAATACTCTTCAGTGTTTCTCCCTTGCTATGGTAAAGGCTGTAAGAAATAATGGCTTCCTAGATCAGAGATCTTGCAGATAAAACATACAACTATTGTATTATCAATTATGAGTTACGTTAGTTTAGAAACCTTTTCCTGTAGTCAATTTGCACATCACAAGACACAATGTTAAAGACAAGGGTCATTTAAAAATGGCAAGAATGCAGCACAAGCCTACTTGCAAATGAAAACTATAAAAGAGCTTTTGTGCACTGGAATCTTGATATTTTAAAGTTTATTCACAAGGATCTACTAAATAAAATGATGGTGAATCATAAGGCCTCCCTAATTAGGAGAGATGGAGCCAAGACTGGATATTTGCATATATGTCGAAAATAATGGAAGCAAATAATATAATATAAGCAAGTCCATGCTAGTATGGGGCACATGAAGTCCTTCAAATATGCTGACTGCTAGCAGAAGACATCCCTTTTCACACCATAGGCCCAGCTTATGCTCAGTGCATGTAAGTATCTTACCTTATGGATTATTAACCCATGAGTTAATCTCATGGATAATAAGACTTAAGTGTCAGCATTGGGCCACAATGGCTGCCAGCCTGGGGCATGACCTGGATTTCTGGTGGGAGAAATAAGCAGAAGATGCTGTGGTCTATGAAAACATCTGAAACAGTGTGTGTGATGGGGTAAAGGAATAAAGCAGACACCACATGCAGCAGAAAAAGGACCAAGCAGGACACCTTCAGCCAGTCCTATGGAAAGGGCTGATGTTCATACCAGCTGGGAGGGCTGAGGGGGTCAACAGGGGTAAAGCAGCCACTCCAGGACTTTGGGGTAGCACCAGTTGTGTAGCTAGGGATCAGAAGGAGCCATATGGGTGTCTCATTGCTGCAAGTGCAGCACGGAGGCTCACAAGGATTTCAGCCAGCAATCCCTCTCATTCCCCAGCAGCAGACGGTGTTGTGCTCAGAGGAGATGTCTGGAGAAGACTTTCATCTGGGACTTAGTTTAACCCAAGGGAAGCCACCTGCAGCCTTCTCATTTAACAGCATAATGTCCACCCATGCTCCACATCATCTGGCAAGTATTTGAAGGTTTGGAGAGAAATGCAATGACCTCTAGTCATGATGCCTCCACCTTGATTTGCAGGCTGAGCAGAGATCACCCTTGGAATGAAACTGTACTCTGAAAGGCATAAACAGGCTGGTGGTGGGCTGTTACTTTGGAGGTGATGGGAGTGCATACACTGGCTGCTGCTATCCATAATGTATGTATTGGTCATGCATATTTGGGGTCAGATGTGTTCCATACCCTCTCATCTCCATGGAGATTCCTCCCAGGAAACAGGCTTTTTTTTTTTCTTCTTCTTCTTCTTGTTTCTGTCATGTTACTGCCTGCAATCAGGATGATTACTGACTCTTGGGTCTTTGCTTCAGTTAGGAGGAAAATCCCAACGATACAATTCAGCTACCTTCACTGCCTACTACAGTTTATTAACACATAATGTGCCCTGGGTCCTGTGGCCCCATGGACAGCTGGAACAAGCAGAAAGAGAAGCAGCTTTGGTAGCCTCAACTGTGGCCAAAGAAAGGGGCATTTAATGCCCCCCTTGTTCCTTCCTGGCCAGTGTTTCAGCCCTCCCTTCCCAGCAAGGGCAACATTAGCTCATGGTGACTGACTTGCTGGTGTCTCTCTCAGTGTGCCAGCATGATCACAGGCTCACACAGGTATTCTTCAAGGGTCTTAATTCAAGACAGGCTGTCACGGTTTCACTCTGGATTGGCAATTAAACCAGAGACAACAATGCTCTCCATCCCCTCCCCCCTCCCCCAGGTAGGGAAAGGAGAGAGCTAACAAGGAGAGAGACTTTGCTGGATTGAAAACTAAACTAGACAGCTTTAATTATATGTACAATTATATACAAGTATGTTCAGGAATGTGCAAAAGCCTCTTGCCTCCCCCCCTCCCCCAGCAGCTCCCCCAGCACTCTCCTGAGCTGTGAGCAGGCCCGAAATGTCTCAGCCCACAGGCAGGAGATAAGGCAGAGCAGACAGGGGCTGGGTTATGAGGGTTATGAGGTCAGAGATGCCTGAGCCTGGGAGTTGACGGTGATGGATGGAGTCCTCCCTGGATGCCGGCCATGGATGGAAGAGAGGGGAAGAAGAAGCAGGAAGGAAGTTGTCTTCTGTGATCTCTGACCTTCCTCAGAGCTTACGTAGATCTATGGAATGGAATCCCTTTGGTCAGTTCTGCTGTCTGTCTAGTCCAGCTCCCCTACAGGGGGTCATAGATATGACTGTCCTGCCCCAGTAGCCTCTGTAGGGGCAGAGCTAAGAAGTGACCTTGGAGTCTCAGCAGTAACATAAACATTCCAGTGTTATCAGCCCACTAGCTGGAACACTTGTTGCTAGTTAAAAGAGAGCTTACTGAAGGAAAAAAAAATAAGTAAAAGGAAAATTAGCTTCATTCTGGCTCAACCCAGGACACAGGCATGAGCAAAAGTAAGAAAATGTCTGAAAGTCTTCTAAATTTGGGTATGTCTGAAATTGCAGATAGCAACTCCAGTTCCCATTGTGCTGTCTCTTGAGCTGCCAGATCACAGGATACGACCATCTCTAAATTTCAGAGAGTCTTAAAGCATGATCCAGACTGGATTTCTGTGCCATGCAGTCCTGACAGACAGTAAGCTAAAGGTGGAAAAAGTCCTGAAGGATATTGGATGGCCCCTGGGCACACAGCAGAGCATACATGCAGCAAGGGACACAGTAAAAGGTGGGTAAGGAAGAACTAAAGCTGTAGGAAAACAAACTGAGAGGCATGAGGAGCCACTAGCATGGAGTGGAGTCAGGAATGGGGAGAGACATGCTGAGGAGAGCAGTGCCCCCAGCAAAGCATGACAGCATGTCCCTGTATTGACCCTGACACAAGGTGGGGAGCAGAGGGATCCCAGACGTCCCAGAAGTAAAAGCAGATGAAAGAGTGACTTGCAGTGAGCCTGTGGGGTGAATAGAAAGGAGCTGCAGGAGCAGGTGATTGATTGACCCCCATGTAGGAGCACACACAGCTCCTTGTCTCTCGGGTATTTTGAGAAGCTGGGGAGGAGTTTGAACATACAAGCTGAGAAGGGATCTGGCCACCTCTGTGAAATACAAAGTCCTGCACTACAGGGAGCATCATCTGAGGACTCTCAGCAGGATCATTCCCACTCCTGCCACAGTTCAGTCATGGGCACTCACACAAGATGTAGGACCTGAAGCTCTGAGGTGCAGATCTCATATTAATTAGATTTTTTTTTTTTTTCAGTTTTTCACCAGTATATGGTGAATGAAATACTATGGTTGCATGAATTTGCTCATCTTCATTTTCTCCTTAGAAAAAGGAAGAATTGGAATTGCAGCATTTTCTAAAGGGTTCACTACAGCACCATCAACCATTCAGTGACCACTGAAGGAGGGGAGGTTTGACGACAGTCTTTCTTCCCTTTCCTCCCTTTTCTTTTCCCCACAGTTCAGTCGTGCATTCTGACACCATGAGCAAAGCTGTGTGTGTGGAACATAACTCCTTCAGCCTCTGCTTAGCTGCCACTGTTGGGGGGTCACAGCCACTTCAAAGTACACAGCTTCCCTCTGGTTTTCCATTTCTTCAGACCAAGGAAATGCTGGGATTTCTCTTTTCCTCAATTTTCTACTTCTTTATTTTTTTTTAATTTCCCTTCCCCCCCCCCTTTTTTTTTTCTTTTCCTTTTTTTTTTTTTTCCCACTGTCTAATGACCCCATCTGGCAATTCCATGACTGATCATTTGTTTAAAAATATAGATGATGATCAGGCTGTCTCAGGATGGAGGTGGGAGACAACAGGCAGAGCAACACCAGCTACTTGGCAGAGGGCTCTGGGAGTCTGGGGTGCTCAGTGCAGCACTCACCCTGCAGGGAAGGATGGAGGGTTCTGTGTAGCCAGGTCAGCTGCCTGGAGCTAAGATAAGGTAGGCTTGTAGTGCTCCAGCCTTTTTTGAATGGTCTCCAAGAGAGCAAGGAAGTGGGTTTTCAGAATGCTGGGGAGGCAATGATTTCTAATGATAAGAAGTGTGGATGCTGCCAGCTGCGTTGAAAGCTCATACAGGTGGACAGGGCAGGCAGCCAAGCCCCACTGAAGGGAGGAAAGTTGTAAAACACTTGATGGACCCAAAAGGGCAGAAGTGACACTCTCAGAGGAGAGCACAGGGCTTCTCTGGCCAGGCTGCACAGGCTTGCAGCTGGGGAAAGGCCATTTTCTCACACTGTCAGCCTGCCTGGAGCATCCCCACTTGATGCAGTCCTTGGAGCAAAGCTGCCTGTTTCCCGGACACTAGCACTCCTTTTTGTCTACTACTGCTGCTCTGCAGAAAGTGACTTTTTTTGCCCAGGACTGTGATGGAAATATGAGGAGAATTGCATGCATTTTGCCAACCTTTTATATACATATTCACAGCTGATATAATGCAAACTGTTTCATTCTAACCAGAAGTCCCTTTTTATAAAAGTACTTTCTGCCCATAGGTCTCAAATCCTTTTATATGCTATTTCAGTATGGCCCTGCAGCTGTTGTTATTTGACAAGTGGATAAATAAAATAGAAAAAAAAATTAAAAAATTGTCTGCTGGCAAAAAACAGTCCCCTAAGTCCTCCAGTTCCCAAGCATCTCCCACTTCCAGTCCTGTAACTGGCATTTCTTATTTTCTCTAAAACAAAGTCTGAAGGAAACACAGGATCATCTCGGAATTTGTAACAATTTTATACATAAGATAATTGTACACCAGAAGTGACATAAATTTTAAAGCATAATGTACCAGAGGAAAATGACTGCGGAGAACAGCATGATAGATGGATTTCATGCTGATTGCTATAATCTTCTAATTTAATGTAGCATGCATATTCCAGAATGCAAACACTCCAACTTGCTTACATTTCGAATTGGTAATACAATTCACATGGCAAAGACTAGGAAACAAATGTTTGAGACATGCAGATTCATCCATATCTGCACATTTATTCTGAGGAAAGGCAGGAGGAAAAGGTAAATAAAATGCAGAAATAAAGGAGACATGGAAAGCAAAATAAAGAGGACAGAAAACTAACCTTTCCCAAAAGCCCTTATTTTATCAAACAGAAAAAATCTGGGGCAAAATTTGCAATACCATTTTATTTATCTTGGAAGTGTGCTGGAAGAATGTATTTCTAACACAGCCAAAGTAAATTTACAAAGCCGTAGACCAAAATATCAGGCATATACTATGGAATCTCTCCTGGGATCCTCTGGCAGTGAAACTGCATAACAGTTATAGTGGTTCAACATGCCAGCAAAAGCTTCTGGTGAGATATGAAGAAACTGAATTTGTACTCAAGGGACAAACACAAGTGATAAGGGAAATAATTTTGATCCTCTACTCAGCCTTGATGAGTCCAGCCCTGAAATTAGGCAAATGGTTCTCCTGGCAGTGTTTTTTAAAGATTTCAAAAACAATGGAGAAGGGAAGAGCAAGTAAATTATTCAAAATGCCTTTAAGAACCTCATCCTTCATCTCTTTATCGAAATTTAAATTGAGAGGGGCATTTTAATATAGTAATTAAATAAATTCATGGGGAGAAAACACCAAGAGAGAAACATATTGCAAGAACTTGTGACTAGAACCTAAAATCAGATTATTTCAAATCAGAAATTAGAAAAGCTGTGCAAGTAGTGCATTGTCCAGCCCTTAATACACTTGGCAGATGTCCTGCTGGAAGCTATGTTTGTTTATGCTCAATGGAGGACAAACAGGCTGGTGTAGAATAGGCAAAGATGCACAGTGGATCCAACTAAAAGTTATGTTTGGTCCATCCAGCACAAGCCAGCAGCAAGGCAGCTCTTCTAAGTGAGGTGTGTAGGCTCCTTCTGTAGCCAATAGAGACAATAAATCATGAGTACCAGCTCTGCCTGACGGTCCCTGTCAATATTACATGATCAAGCAGGAGTGGCTGCTATCACCTGCCATCTTTCCTCTAGCTTCACTTATCTCCCAGGCACCCACTACTTTAACCCAAGATCTAGGCTATCTGAGCACTGGTCACTCCTGGATGTATTTATATAAACATTGCTCAGTAAGAACAGATTTATCTCTACAAAACCTGCCTTTTTTTCCTGCCATGCAGCAATTCTCAGCTCCTTGTGCCCCCCTGTTGTCATTCCTGCTTGGTGGGACCTCTTGCTGCTTTTCCTTTAGAGTGGCCCAAGCTCTCCACAGCCAGCTCTTTCTTCTCACGTCTTCTTACACATTCAGTAGAGACCTTAATATAGGCACTGTCTCATAGCTGCTTTACACACAAGGTGCATTCATGCTGGTGCCAGCTGCCACCACAGGGCTCTGTGCCCCCAGTCTCAGCAGTGTCAGCCCTGTGGGGTCCCAGCAGAAGAGGCCGGGAGCCCAGCAAGTCTGGTGTACTCCACAATCCTGTATTTCCAGCAAAAATCTCAAGCAGAAAGAAAAGACATGAAAATGGGGCTTAAAGAGCTTCCTCTGGACACTGCCAAGAGACAGTGCTCCATCTCCCTCTAGTGGTGCGGGAGGGGGGAGGCGGGTGGCAGAGTTCCTGTCAGACTGTGGCTGGAGTTGGACTGTGGCACATGCCTTACAGCTGAGCCCTGCGAAGGCTGGTCCACCCTCTGGGGACCTCTCCCCTCTCCACAGCTTCCCTCAAGCAGCTTCTTACCCCAGAGTCCTCCTCCCAAAGGGAAGATCTCAGCCAGTGAAGCCACGGGAAGGACAAGCAGGCCCAATTAATTGTACAGGTAGGACTGAAATAAAGCAGTTTCATTCTCAGGCCATGCCACAGACATACGTCACAAGGGGATACAGAATTACACAAAAACCCTGTTCCTCTGTCCATGCCCAGACAGCCTTTTCCCTCCCCAGCACAAGGTGGGAAGCACAAGTCTCATATCTGACCAGGATCTTCTGTCTCTATCTGTGGGACAGAGCTCTGGTTCAGGCTAAATACACCATTCATTGCTGTGGGACGCCATCTTATGGAAGAGCTGCAGTCCCTCAGGCAGCCCAGTCTGGCAGAGGTCACGTTGGAACTCACACCATCCTGCTGGTGCCAGACAAGTCCTCTATCTCGGGAGATGACCATCCATCCAGGCAGTTTGCAAAGTGAGAAAGCAAGAGCTTTCAAAATGGTCTTGTGTCCCAGGGGAGTGTGTCTGGCCTCCTTGGTGTAGGAATCGGCCCGGCTTCATGCAGAAAACACCCTGGATCACAGGGTGTCTGAGCAGCAGATCTTCCAAGCTGGATCTCTCTGGGCAGGATCATGTGGCAGGGGATAAATACAGTGTCTTAAATCATGCAATGAGAGGACACCTTGGTCACGCACCCTGGCTCATGGGGTGAGTGGCCGTCCTTCTGGGCTCCTCTGAACAGGCCCTGCTGTGCCTTGGCACTCAGCCAATTACTGGCCTCGGGGCTGGACAGTGGGATGGCAGCAACAGCTCCAGCTGCGAGCGCTGGTGGGACAGAGCAAGGAGGAACACACAGCATAGAGGAGATGGGACACGATCTACCACCCAGCAAATGCAGGAAAGGGCACAGATCGCAGCCATTTCCAGCGAGATGCTCCAGGAAGCACCGACGTCGTTGGAGAGTGCACGAAGAGCAGAGCCCACTAGATGGCAATCACAGGTCTAGGATGGCCAGCATCCCTGCACAGCTCCTCTGCTTCGGCTCTCTGGGAAAGTGAGTAGCACATATCGTAGTGCCTGTACCATAAGCACACTGGTACTTAGCGCTCCTAGTATTTCCTGTGAGTTGCTTCGGGATAACTGTCCAGCAAAGGTAAAGTTGCTTTGCCCTGTGATGCATGCGGCTGTGGCTGGAAGTGCTGTGCTCTTTCTTCTTCAAGTGATGTGCATCATGGACACTTCACCAGGGCTCAGTTGTATGCATCACCTTGAGCTGATCAAACAGGTCACCAGGGCTGAGGGGAAGGAGAAGGCTCCTTCTCTGCCACCTTCCTCCTGCTCCACAGGCTGTGACCACCCTCGCTCTGCCAGACCTGACTAGCCCTGAGCCAGCGCCAGCCCTCCTTGCACTCCATCAGGCTGGGGGCTGAGATGGCCCCACAAAAGGCCCAATAAGCACCAGAACAAACACAAGGGAGAGGCCAGTACATGTCTGGGAGCAGAGAAGAGAGCAAAGCAGCAGGGAATACCCTTATTCTTCCTGGTAGAAAATGTTGGATTTTACCTGTAACTTCACTTTTAGAGGATTTTTCCTTATGAATTTGCTTTTCTTTGAGGGTTTCAGCTGGTTAATTTTACAGAATCATTAAAAATAATTATTTTAGGAGGGACACCAAAGTGGAGGTCACCCACTCCAACACCCTGTTCCAAGCAGGTGAGATAATTTTGCTCAGGCACTCTTCCAGCCATGTGTTGAAAGTCTCCAAGTATGGAGAATCCCTACATCTTTGGCCGTGATTTAAAATTTGTTAACTCACACAATGAAAAAGTCTTCCTTTTATCTCATGCTCCAGCTTGTGTCTGTCGCCTCTTGTCCTACCACAGTACACCTTTGAAGTGAGTTACCTCACCCAGTCATACCCTCCCATTAGATAGCTTTAGACAGCAATAACACTCTCTTCACCTTCTAAAGAACCCACTACAAGAGACACATTAGACCTACAGAGTTTTGCTATCAAAAATCATAGAATCACAGAAGAGTCTGAGTTGGAAAGGACCTTAAAGATCATCAGGTTCCAACCTTCCACTAGACCAGGTTGCTCAGAGCCCCATCCAACCTGGCTTTCAACACTTCCAGGGATGAGGCAACCACAACTTCCCTGAGTAACCTTTTCCAGTGTCTCACTGCCCTCACACTAAAGAATTTCCTCCTAATGTCTAACCTAAATCTCCCCTCTTCCAGTCTAAAACTATTATCCCTCATTCTATCATTCCATGCCCTTGTCAAAAGTCCCTCCACAGCTTTCCTGTAGCCCCTTGAAGTATTGGAAAGCCACTATGAGGTCTCGCCAGAGCCTTCTCTTCTCCAGCCCCAACTCTCTCAGCCTGTCTCCATAGGAGAGGAGCTCCAACCTTCAGATCATCTTCATGACCCTTCTCCAGACTTTCTTCATGAACTCCACGTCCTTCTTATGTTGGGGGCTCCAGAATTGGACACAGTACTGCAGGGGGGGTCTCACAAGAGCTGAGTAAAAGGGGAGAATCACCTCCCTCGACCTGCTGGCCACCTTTCTTTTGACGCAGCCCAGGACACAGTTGGTTTTCTGGGCTGCAAGTGCACATCGTCGGCTCCTGTTGAGCTTCTCATCCCTCATCATTTCCAAAATGACTGCATTTTGGTTAAAATTATATTTTTCCAATAAAAGACATTTTGCAAGGCATTGGGCAGTTACATACATGAACCCCGCCGATACATGGGTCCCAAAGCAAAGCTTTTTAAGTTGCTTCACAAAAATCAGTGCTTGTGGTTGCCCCCATGTGGTGCACTATGGCTCTTTAAGGAAGTCCGGTTTGCAAAGCTGGCGGTTGACACCCACATTTGCATTATATGTCTGATTGCCAGAGACACGCGAAAGCTTTAATGCCTTCAGCTGGGGTGAGGGCTCTGACTCACCAAAGGGCTTATAACAGGTCTGGGAGAGCTAACCTGCCTGCCTGTCTGCTCCCTTTCGCTATCCCAGCCTCTTTTGGAGGTTCCCACTCCAGTTTCAGGCATGGTTAAATGTCTCCTTATGCACTCTGGAACCTCCATAAACAATTCAGAATACTACAGTAAACCAGCACCAATTTTGGTTCTCTTTCATGCACCAGAGCTGTAATTTGTGAACTGCTTCTCCCATTGATTATCTGGAGCTTGATGCACATGGAAAGCTTCATTTCCAAACTCAGGGACCTCTGATAATCAGAGAACTGAATTGTACAGGCTGTATTATGCTCACGGATGATGTGAGCTATTAAGGAAAAGGAGAGGTTATCTCTGCACTCACAGGCGATGAATCAACAAAATGACATCATTAAAGAACTAAAGCTGAGGGAGGAGAGCAACATGAGTTCAAAGTCACATGAACTCACTGGCCGTGTTCAAGCTAAGCCATCTGGAGGTGGGCAATTCTGCATGACTTCAAATTAATCTTGACAGCATAATATTCCTTCAAAAGCAGAACATAAGAAGAACAGTATTGTCCTAAAAGCCACTGTTGTTGCCAAGTATCACATTTAGTGACTCAAATATTCAGGTAGAGCAATATGTAAGTATATAAATATACAAGTAGAGCAGATCTGCAGACATGTCAGTCTAACTTTTAAATCTTTTATTCCTAATAAATACAAAACTCCCATTGAAATAGAATGGTTTGAATGACCATAACCCGTACTTAAATATCCCCGCAGTCAGTTTGCAAAATAAATATTTTCCAAACCAGGAAAGGAACACAAAAGTCTCCCTTGACTCCAATGATTTTCTATAATTCATACGATGACATCATGATTCCAGGCACTAACCCTTGTGCTCACTATCATATGCTGGATAAATGCTGTGTCGTCTCACCGCCCCTTCCCAATCCCTTTGATCCAGCCAGACACACCAGCTGCAGCAGCTGCTGACAAATGTCTGGAGGAAGAAAATTATGTTCTGTGGAAGATTTAAAGATTTTCCTGGTTGATTCATTTGAAGCTGGAACAAACCTTCTGAATTTATGTTACGAAGAGAAACATTCTCTCAAGCCTATGAAGATTTCATTTGACAAAATGAGAGTGTTTGTATTTTGCATTGTCTTATACAACACACAGGTTAAAAATGTTTGAATATTCAAAAACATCAAAGTGAAAGCAGTTTATTATACAAACTAGAAACATATGTTGAAACAGGACTTTTTCTTCTGTCTCATGAGTTGAAACATCAACAAATTCATCTCCACTTCTACGAACAACCCAGGTTCCTTCAGATGGGCATAACCCAGCAGCCTTTTCCACTGCTGCTTGTTTTACCACTTCCACTGCTGGTATCTACACCAGTTTCAGAGCTGCTTTACATCAGTACTAGAGTTACAGGAGTCGTATCACAGTATTTTTATATATGGGGCCACATTTTGGGGAGGTTATTTTGAGCACAGCTGTGCAAATCTGCTTGAAAAGGCAACCTAGCACAGGTTTGCTTGGGACACTAGCCAGCTCTGCCTGGCATGTGGTGAAACACAAACGGAGGTTTTTCTCAGCTCTAATAATCACAGCCAGACCTGGCACTGCTTAATTTATCAGCAAGGCTTGGAGGCCAAGATTTTCTGTTAGCAGAATCACGTGGAAATTGTAAAAGGATCAGAATGTCTGCAAATCAGACAGCTTATTCAGATGGCTGAACAGTGGGCTTGAGGACACAACTTTAGGCACATAGTTTCAAAAGTCTTGGCTGTACCAGCTGTAGTAGCAAGGTGATGACAATTGTTCCTTTATATTGTGTTGAGTTACAGGTATTCAAATAACTGAGTCATATTACTAGTTTAAGAAATTTTGCCCCTAATCTTGTGCATACTGGCCCCCTTTCATTTGGACATTTGGAACTTTATTATGAAAAGTCAGTCTTTACTAGCAAATGGAAAAGAGATCAAGTTCATCCTCATAATTGTCTTTTCTCTAGAAATGGGAAAAACATTTTCACTGCTACATTTTTCCCTAGCAGAAAGTAGAAAATATATAATGGAAATGTGCTGGCATGGGAGAACTGGTAAAAAGACAGACTAGAATGGCATCTCAGGGGAGACACAAGGAAGCAGATGCTGACATAAGCAGCAAGAGTGCCCTCCTTTGTCCACTTTGAAGGTTAAGCCCCAGAAAAGTTTGTCCCTTGTCCCAGGTCTTCTACCATCCCTCCTCAGAAGCCACTTGAACTGTGCTGGCAGCCCATTTTCTGCTGCACCAGTTACTCAGTCCCCCAGATGTACAACCCTGTGGCCAAAGATATGAGCTCCTTTTCTTCTGATCATTGATCAAATCTGTGCTGTTGATTTTGACACTCAGTCCTGTTACCCAGACTGGATGTGATGGACACACATCCAGCTGTCCAAGGGGACACACAACAGTCTCTGGTCATAAATGAGCTGTTTCTTCTCTGGAGCACATCTGATGAGATGATGCTGGAGAGATCATGGTGCATGTCCCTCAAACACCTCCTACAGAGGCTGTGAAGCCCATTGTAGCTCAGAGGCTGGCTACTGTGTCTTCTGAATCCCACACTTTCGTTCAATCCCCACTTTATTCAGGGAGAAAATGTTGGTGTCCTGAGAGCAGCAAGCACAGAAAAGCTCATATTCAGTTACTGTCCCTCAAAAAAACGATGACCACATCCGTAGCCTAGCAAAAACTATCCCTGGTTCATGCTACCCACTGACCTTGCTGTTGTCATTGGGAGTGTGAGATGTGAGCTGATGATTAAACAGCAGAGAAAGGCTTTGTGAGGCCCTGCCCCTGGCCCTTCTATTTGGCACAGGCAGATGTGTCCTGAATGTGCAGACTCCCTGCACAAAGCCCTCTCCTACCCTAAGGTGAGCAGCAAATTGGCCAGGGGCTGCTTGTGGTGGCCCTCCATACCTTTGGCCATGGTGTGAATGGGTAGTCTCAGGTCACTGTGAGCTGCTTTGACTATAGATTTATTTTCCTTCCCTGTTAGGCACATTTTGCATTTAATGATACCTAGGTCTCCACCCTAGCAATACTTACCAACCACTTCACCAGATGTCAAATGCCTGTTCAAGCACTAAAACAACAATGTCACTGCAGAGTTTTCATTTACCTGTCAGCAAGTACTCTGAAATTACTGGTTACATGCTTATCACTGCCACATAAAGGCCAAAAGGATATTTAACTCTTTGCTTGTGTCTAATGAAGGCTGGCAGCAAGCTTGCATCTTGCCCCTCTGTCATATGAAATCACTGCAGCCCTTTGACGCCTATTAATTACAGCACAACTGGGAGCCCAGCAAGCACCTGCAAGGAGAATGCAGCTACCAAGGGGAAGGGGGAGTGATGTGGTGCTGCTGTGCTCCAGGCACTGGTTCCAGGTCAGCAGAAAGATGTGGTAGAGGACACAGGGTTTTGCTCGTTCCTGGACACCAAATCATTCCCACATCCAGATTTAGGTCCAAAGGCCTCCATGCTCTGTGAAGGGAGGGTGCCTCCAAGAAGGGGTGCCTCCAAGACAGGGTGTCTGGGGTTGTCTTCAAGCAGCACATCTAAGAGGGTTTCCTTGATAAGAGACAAATGCTACTGCCACAAGGCATCCCACCTGCCACAAGGCATCCCCACCTGCCCTGTTGCAAACATTTCTCAAGCCCACAGCAAGACCCAGAGCTGCTCAAGGCACCATTTCTTTTTTTTTCAGCAAAACAGTATAATTTAATTTTCTCTGGAGGAAAAAGGTAGCTTTTCACTGGCAGAGAAGTTGAACCTTGAAATATTTGCCTTAAAACCTAGAAGCTGGAATTCAGATGCTTCCTAAACAGGAGCCTATCAAACTGTAAATACTACCATCATCCATCATGATAAAGGGAGACAGTTATATTGTAGAAATCATATCACAGGAGATATAGTTCAGCTGAGAAGCCTGAGTAAAGAAAAGTACAGAGGTGTAAAGAAACCAAATAGTGCCTTTTCCAAGAAAACTCGAATGTAATATCCAAACTAAATAATTTCAGTGTATGGATTAGAGAAAAATATTTAAGAATACCTTCTGTTTTTCTTCCAGAAAATGCATGCAGTGAAAACCTGTATTTTTCAATGCTAAACCAGTTTAAATAAAACAATGGAACTAGTTTTATCGAATTATTTTGTTTAAAATAATACTGAGTAAAAATTGCTTAAGACAGGATGAGAAGCCACCCCACCCCCATCAGGCTCATTCTCAACAGGAAACAAAACAATTTGCAGACTCCGAATGGTTCAGCTTTCCTAGCACAACCTAATCAATAATCTTGCATGCAAACCTGGCCAATAACCCTGCTCAGTGGTAAAGACGTGACACAAACACCGCTTTCTCAGAGGGAAGGGGTTACCTCAGTACAGGACCAACCACCATGGACCTGTTCCTCTGCACACATGTGGGGCTTCAGGCAGTAAACTCTGGACTCACCCATAGGGTGGTACAGAACTGCTGTATTTGTCCCAGCTAAAACTGTTTCAGTCCAAAGAAGGGCACCTAAATTTCACTGTGACTCCTGCTACCCAAATTAGTCTGCTGCATAAGGTTTTCAAAGCTGTGGAAAGAGAAGGCCCCCTTGGTACTGTGCTATGAGGACTAAGCGATGTATTCACCGTTCATTCACTCTCGTGGAGAAGGAGTATGTTTTCTGGGAGCTCTGACAGATTACAATCCTGCCATGTGCCAGCAATGCCAGACTGATGCAAAAATGTGAACACTAAGTACATGGGCATGTAATAAATAAGATGCAGGAAGCAATACTTCACCTCAAATCGACACAAATAGAGCTTTATCTGTAGAACCTGAGTCTGTTTTGGGGAAACACTATTCGGAAAAGATGTAGACTAGGAGGAATAAGAATTCCAACAGGAATGATCAGCTGTCTAGAAACTGCTGTCTTTCCAGAAAAATAGAAGTAATGGAGCAGGTCGCCTTGCAAAGCTGGGAAGGTTTCTCAGAATACGTTAAAGAACATCTGTTGGAAATGGTTAAATTATATTTGATCTTACCTTGTAACTGAGGAAGGGACTAGCTGGTCCTTCAACATCCCTTCCAGAGCTATTTTTATGTTTCCATGACAACTCCCTTCCAGATACACTTTTTCATTGTATCAAGGCACTGGGGTATTCTAAGGTGACTCATGGAAGCAGTTTTTGGGGGCTGACACCTAACACCCACATGTGAATTGTTAATAACAGTTTTTCCCTAGATTGATTTAAGGAAATTAACTATTTAAGGACACTTTCCTATAAATCTGTTGTGAAACCATGTTCATCATGTTTGCATCCTCCTATTGAAATTCAGCCAAGGATGCAATGACAGCAGTGAGATTGCTCCATTTTTGTAGGACGAAGAGGGAAGAATAACATTTCCTGTAGTCACTACTAAAGGAAGTTCTTTTAAGCAAGTTTTTCCAGCTGGAATTTGCCTAGGTATCCCAGAGTTCACATCATCTCTCTTTTAAAAGCACTATTAAAACAAATGGCCAGAGATAATTTGAATTGGCCTTGGCTGGCTGAAATGGGACCTCCAGCTGTGCAACACTGCTGAGGGCTGTGCAGCTGCAGCCTGGGGAAGGGATCTGAGGAGGGATGAGGCACAGTGCAGACCCAGTGCAGGAGATGCCTCCAGTCTGGATGTACTGGAAAGGAAGCCAAAGAAGCAGCTGAAAACTGCAAGACTTCAAATCAGCCAGGACTGATAAAGAAATACTCAATAAGCAAATATTCTTGGCCAGGGAATGAGGTCTTACAAGAGGTTTCCACAACAGCACTAGCACAGAAGATGAAAACAGCTATCAAGTGACAGTGAGCTGGCGGTACAAGAGCAGAGGGTGAAGTCAGATACAACAGGTGACATGGGGGAAATTCACTTTGCCTTTTAAATACAAGGTTATATTTTCCTCCCTAGCTGGTATTCTACACCCTCCTTATGTAACTGTAGGAAAAAATTTAAACTGACTCTGGGCTGCTACCCTGAGCGATTTCTTAACAGGCCTGGCGGGCGGCTTGGCAATTGCCTAGGATTCAAAAGCCCAGATGGAAAACTCCAAAACAGAAGCCCTTGCCACGTAGCACATTGGCATCCTGCGGAAAAGACCTTGGCCTGGGACCAGGTATTTCTGAGTAACAAAACCAACCCCTAGGACAAGCTAGCCTGTATACTGTTTAATTGTAGTTTACAGACTGCTTAAACCATTTTAGCTAGTGATGGAAGTACAAGAGTAGTAAGACCACAAAAGCCCCTACACTGACTTAGAGACAGCAATTACAGAGTGATGTTACACACCTGATTAAAAAACAAACAAACAAAAAAAAACCCTAAATAAACAAACAAAAAAACCCCGAACGAAACAAACTCTTGCCTCTCCCTCCAAACTGCTCATTTCATTT
This sequence comes from Hemiprocne comata, assembly GCA_020745705.1. Classification (NCBI taxonomy): domain Eukaryota; kingdom Metazoa; phylum Chordata; class Aves; order Apodiformes; family Apodidae; genus Hemiprocne; species Hemiprocne comata. The sequence continues at coordinate 24,058,993 of CM036616.1, read as the reverse complement.
TTTTCCTTTTGCTGCACACCATTAGCACTTCAGTTTTACATGACATTCCCACAGAGCCCATCCAGGCCACATGTCCACAGCAGGAATCTGCTGGTCCCCCAACATATATCCAATGCCCCTTTGCAGACCTTTTCACCTGGAGGTGCAGCCAGGCAGCCATAGTGAAAGCTGGACCAGGCAAGGTATTTTACTCAATGGCAGCTCTTACTGAACCATACTGAACTGCAACAGTATGCGGAGCTGGGCCTGATTCACATCCCACAAGTATTCAAGGTGGGAACATATTGGTGTGCAGTTTCTATTAACGAGGTCAAAGGGAGCTCTTGTGCACAAAAGGGGATACAGAATAGAGGCAGCTCTAGGTCAAAGTCATAGGAAAGGCACTGTGATGCTTAATTGCATTTATAGTTATGCTATACATTACATCATAAATTGTATTCTTCCTGCTCCTGCAGTTAGCCAGCAGTCCTGGACTAAGTCGCTGAGGAAATGGCCTGAAGTTCCTCCACATGCCCCCTGGATGGCTTGTGGGGCCCTCTGCTTCCCAGTGGAAGTATGCAGGACATGGGCTGGGACAGCTGGCGTTGCTGCATTCAGTCAACCTATTTAACTGCTAAAAAAATGCCTCTGGGTATCCAAGGAAGATACAGAGGGTGAAAATGCAGTAGGTTAAAAGGAACTCTTGGGTCCTTCATAGCAGCATGGAAATGAGATGAAGATGCATCACTTTTATTTTTATTACCACGCAATCCTTTCACCGCATGGGACAATATCCAGGCAGCAGAAAGGGTTCTTCCACTGTGCTTACTAGCATTACCAACAGTGGGTGAATCTAGCTGTAACTCTAGCTACTACAGATTAGGTATCTCTGGTCCAGGGGATTAGTTTTTATTCCTTCTGTAGTCAACAGATAGAGAAAGGCAGCTGCAAAGGGCTGATTCACCCCACACTAAAATAGATGGAATGAGTCATCCCCAGACAAGCTTATCTCCTTCCACTTATTATAGAGAGAGACCAGACAAATAGCTTAGGTGAGATGCCATGGCTTTTAGATGGCTAAAGTTAAATGGGTGGTATTCCACTCTGTAATCCCAAAAAATCTTCAGATTTCCTGAGCCAATGATTTTACTTAGAGATGGACATTTTTCCATTTTTCACTCTTGATAAAATGACATCAAGTGTTCTTGTGTATTTGGAAAAACATAGTGCAGAGGTCTCCGCTCTCAGCACAATTAGCAGAAATTCCAAAGAAGGATAAATAGGGCTCCAGGCAGCTGGACCCAAAGAAAATCCTGCCTAAATTATGTGTGTTCCATAAGTCACTTAACAAAATGGGCAATGTTTATTATTAGAAAAATGCATTTTGTCGTCCCCCAGCACCACTTGCTGTCATAGTTAAACAAACACACCATGAGACACTTTCTGTAGACACTGAACAAGTAACATAAACGAAATGCTTGAAAACGAGAATATGCCTCAAACCAGGCTTTCATCTACAGGCATTTTGTGTAGGGTCTGCACTCCAACCTCATCCTCTCCTCTCCAGCTGTAAACAGTGTACATGTCAAGAAATCTCTGACCTCTTGACAGAGAGGAAGAGCTTCAGCAGAGTAGAAATGTAGCCATGCACCTTCTTAAGGTTTCAACACGTTTTACAGAACATCAAATAACAACCTACTGCATAGCCCAGGGCAAAGCTGGTAAAAATGAGTGAAGTCAGCTTTGCTGGGTAAGGTTTGGAGCAGGACAGTTACGAAGGCAAAATGTCACAGCCCAGAAAAGACAGGGGTGGTGTGGATGGAGGGGAAGAGCAGAGCTCCTGGACCAAGGCAGAGTGCAGAACCATGTCTTCACCCCACCAAGCACATTTGCTGCAGCATCTGTATTTGCTTTGGTTGCATTGCCATATGACATACAGAAACGTGGCAGAGCTGTGGAAGGATAAAGCCTACAGACAGTGGCAGTTTCTCTGGAGCCCAGGATGGAAACTGAAACATTCCAGCATAAGCAAAAGGCCTGTGATTAGTGCTGCAAGGCACACAGTGTGAGTATAGACTTAGACCCCAAGAAACAAGGGTGAGGTGCTGCTCAGGAGTGTCTGGAGCACAAACTGGAGCAAAGCTATTTCAGAGCAGCTGTACTGAAACTGGGGAGGTCATATAGCTAAAATCTCTAACAGCTGCCAGAATCTGACAATTTTTGGAACATTTGCAGTGATTTAAGGTGTTACCTCCTGTGATGAGGGAGGTCTCCATCACTCCTGAGAAAAGGAAGAGTTCAATAACAGCATCCCAGGGTCCCAGATCTCCCTGTCTTGGGAGGCTTAGACCACCTAGTAAGTAGCTACATAAGGGAGCAATCCACTGACCAGTTGCAGCAGTAAGGAGTTAAAATTCTTGCTTCCTCTTTCTTTAGACAAATAAATCTTTCTGTGGTTGCCTTGAAGGGAAAGCAGGCTGTGGTATGTGGGAGAGATTCAGGCCACCCTTTGTGGGGGGGTAGACACCAGCGTGGCAAGGCTGCCCCGTGCTTCTTGCTCAAGTCTGGCAGTTTCAACTGTCTGCTCTCCTTCTGGCCACCCTGGGATGTGATTTTGCCCATAAGCCCACATGAGAGTGAGACAGCCTTTGTCTATGCCAGGTTATTCTGTCGTTTCCTTCTCTGGAGTCTGTGCTATGCTGAGAAAACAGGTCACAGAAAAACCTGACGAAAAAAGAATACAGGACCCAGGAAAAAACAAACAAACAAACAAAACCACCAAAAAACCCAAAACAGAAGAATAATGAAATGAGTGAGTTAATAGCTCTTAGAACTCCCTTTTCAGCAGTGCTGGGTGTGCCTTCCTATTTATATTTGTCAGTGTTTTTTCTCACAGCATAAGGACAAGCGCAGTGGCACAGAGTTTGCTGCTTTGTGTGGAGGCACCAAAAGAGCCTGGCGGAGTTACACCCTGTGGAGCTGCTCACAGCAGACCACGCTTGCTGTTGAGAGGTCTCCATTTGAACAGTCTCCCTGTACCCCCCCTAGCCAGACTCCAGAGGCAAAGCAGCAGAAAAACACTCAGTGTTAACACTTCCATGCAGAGAGTTGTTTCGGAAACTGTCATCCCTGCCAAGTGTAAAAAAAAGGCCTTTTACCTAAAGGAAATTGCTCTTGCCAGACAACGAACTGTCAGATCCCTTCCAGATGAAATTTGTACTTTGAAGCAACACTGTGCCCTGAGGAATCATGGAACAGACCAGGACTCACTGACCTTGGAGGAAGTGGAAAGGTTTGTGTGGCTCTGCCTGCTGCACACCAGAGCTGAGGATCCTTTTAGTGGACACACAAAGTTTTTGTAGATCAATGGGCAACACAACGATAAGTGTGAGAAGAGGCATGGGAGAAGGCACTGAACTGCTCAGTGCTTTTGGAGGTAATTAGGAGCAGTTAAAGAAGTTATAAATACAGGCAGGAGTCCCAGATGCAGGAACAACATATAATGGAGATCTAATTACAATTCCAAATGCAATGAAACCCAGGAATATCAAAGTTATGCTGATGCCAGCTTTGTGCACCATGCTGTGACTTTATATGGCCTGACAGCCATTTTCTGCACTGCCTCGTCACACTGCTTCTCCCTCAGAGTCAAGTCTGGACCCTGGGCTGGCAGCACTCATTCCTCTTCCCTGCAAAGACCTAGAGCAGAGCAGGGCTGCCAGCATGCTGTGGAGCCTCAGAGTGCAATTTATGGCCTGTTTTTAAGAGGGATGTAGGAAAAAAGCCATCTTACATCGTAAACTGTGCTGTAGAGCAATAGTCCAGGGGATGCTACTTCATTTCCTAGGTAAATTGAAGCACAAGAGAAGCAAAAGGCTTGTGATGATCCAGGAGGCACAGATGGACAACCAGACCTGACCCTCACTGCCTCTCCGTCCAAGACTGGTGGTATCATGCTATAAGGTGAATCATAGCCCTGGTTACCCTTGTTTTTATGAAAGATGCAAGTGGTACTGCCTGTGGCTGTTACATGATCTGCTTCCTCTTTAAAACGTTCTTCCAAGAACAACATTCTTTCCCTATTATCTTCTCTTTTCTTTCCTCTCTCCTTCTTCCTAATCCCCTCTCTACAGACCAGTCATTTGTCACTGTTTTCTCAGACTAAATTCCCCATCAAAATGTCCTCCACCAGAAGTGGAGAAAAGGGGCTGCAAGTGTCCTGCATACCAGTCCTCAAGGCTTCGCAATACCTTGCACAGACCAGCTGCAGCTGCCCACTCCAAAACTCTCCATAGTCCCTCCTCTCTTGAAAAACATATCTCGGAATATTACATGGGCAATACAGTGTCTTGCAAATGCCGAGAAAGCTTATTGTGGGGTGCTCAAGGAGCAAGGAAGGATCTTGTTCAGCCCTCTCCACCTGTCTCTTACCCAGGCTTGCTACACACTGAGCAGCTGATAGCTTTTTAATGGAAGCAACAACCTCACAACCTCTATTTGATTTTAATTTTGCGGGACTGAAATTACCAGCAGGATTCTGTGTTTTCACAGCTAATGTAATTTTTACTGGTGGTCAGGTATGTGGCCTATGAAGTTTGAGCAATTTGATAATACGCATTTAACTCAAGCAATTTACTACAGGTTTACTACAGATATTTTCAAACAGCCACAGGCACAGGGGATCAGGGGAGTCTCATCTACCTGAGCATCTTATCAACCTCAGTGCTGGGCAGCTTGTCAAGCAAATGAGGGCAGGGAGAGCAGGGAAACAAGACTGTACACAGTCTTGTCCTGCTGTGGTTTTGGTCTCTTAGATTAAGTAACTTCACTGAGAGCAGCCAGAAAACAGTGCTAATGTACACTGCAGCTGAAAGCAGTGTAGGCACTGCATGTGGAACAGGGAGTTGCCACTACTTGTTGATAGTCACATGCCTGAAAATAGTTGCCATTGCTCATGGCTAATGTCAAAGTGGTGCTTTCACTCATCTCTCTCTGAACAGCCATCAGCAGCAGCCAAGAAATGCCCTTAGGCTGGGCGGGGAGGAAAAAAGCCAAAGGCTCTTGCTTAAACCAGTTCTGTGTTTGCTTTTCCTTCAGAGGAGTCACCCCAACCATCCTGCACAAACTAGAGAACAAAGTTTAGACCTTCAGGACTGGATCCTGTTTCCTGGGAAGTCAGTGACTAATCCCCCAGGAATGGCTCTATTGGAAGATTGCTACTGCACAGTCCTGCTGCCTCGAGGCTAGGCCTATGGTGGTCTGAACAAGGTGCTGAGGAGCTCCACAGTAAGCACACTTCTTCGTATTGCCCAGAAACTGCAAACATCACTGTGTCTCACATGTATCCTTCCCACCCATCCTTGCCATCCTGAGCACCTCACCCTTGGCTGAACTCATCAGTATCACTGAGATGTTGGATGAAGAGTGGTGAGAGAGGCAACAGGGAAAAGGATGGGGTGAACTCTCCTAGCAATTAAATTTGAAGTTCCCTCTTCAGGAGAGCCCTAATTCTCTCTGTCCTGTGGAAGAAGTGGGTATCAGGAGCTGCACACTTTCCGTTGTGGGGAGTACCGAGACTCTGTACTGACCTGCTTTAATGCATGAGAAATGAGAGCAGAAAAGTGGGAAGACAAAACTTGCTTCATACCACCTTTAATACCCTTTATACTTGAGGTCCTGAACTCATCTAAAACTGGTAATTTAAAGATTTAAAGCCCATATTTCACTTCTTGAAGGGAGAGTCAGGCTAAAACACCCACCTCCTTTAGCCTTCCGAGTCAGTGTTGGAAATCAGAGTCTGCCTTTTGGAAAGCCCCTTGTGCTCCAGCAGTGACAGCAAAGGCTGCATAACTTCCCCATTCCTGGAAATCCCCTGGCAGCTCCAACAGCCCTGGGCTGGGGAGGTGATCCAGAAATGACCAGTGTTACACACCTAGAAAGCCCAACTGGGCTGCAGAGCCGGGCAGGGGCTGCAGAAAACATCACAGTCAGTGGGGCAGAGCAGCACATGCTGCAAAACAATAGGACTGGGAGCTGCAGGATGGTGAAGGACAGTAGGAGAGGGTGATGGAGAGGAGCCTGGTTTTTTTTCAGCAGGGAATAATCCAGGAAAATGAGGATGACTGAGGGATTTTTTCCTTCCTCCCCCAGCCTCCCATGTGAAGCAGGAGTTACCAGGGGTCAGCTGAGACTAGGGGGGGACCAGCATCTGCTTCCTCTGCCTTTTCACTTTGTTTATATATGTATATTACTGTTTGAAAGAAATGTCTTCTGCATTCCAGACAGGGATAATGAAATCCATTCAGAGCCAGGGGAACGTGGCCGGTGAGTAAGGCAGCACAGGCAGCCCAAGCCAAAGCCGTGGCAGTTCACAGACAACAGCCCAGCAGTTCCTCACCATTGCCTTACACCCTTACATGCAGGAACCGGCTTCCTTCAGCTTCCTCCCCCTTCCTCCCGCTGCCCCTTCGCTTCCCCTCCATCCGGTTCCCAAGGGAACCAAAGTGCACTTAGGAAGATGCAACTCATCAGCCTGGGACTTGCTCAGAATATTCAAAATCCCTTTCTCATTAGGGTTTTTCACATCAGATTGGTTTGATAAACATTTTGACCTCTGCATACCACTGATAAACTCTGAAGGCTGCTCCCCTCCTCCCTCTACCCTTACTGTAAATATCTTGCAGATGCTCTGCTCATTTTTCTTCTATTATAGCCAGCTGGCAATTTTGTTGGCATGCCAAAGAATTCCAGTCCACATAGAAAAGCAACGTTTTAGCCTTTAACTCTGGATGTTTTCTCACCAATATGCCAATCAGTTGATGTTTTTAAGATTTCTGTTTCATTTTGTCATTAGACCAGTGGACAGAATGTGTAATCTAGAATAAGCATCTTCAGAAAATTCTGTCCATCAGACTAAGAATATTAAACAGATGCAGCTGAGAAACATAATGGAAAGGGCCAAGTGAATGTCACAGAAGGTTAGTGCTTTCATACTAAATATTTAAACCAGTCTATAACATTTTACATGGATAGAATTTTCCATTAAATTCCTTAGGTGGGGCTAAAAGTTCACCTATAAGCATCTTGTTCGGTATTGAATTTTCATTTGTTGGGTATATCCCAGACATTCCCAACTTTATTTCTATATAACACTATTATTTTTATCCCTATTAAATGCTAAATGCTTTCCATTGAAGCAGAAGTGAAGCAGCTATCAGGATCTGCTAGGTAGTACCGATGTATGTAGGCAGCAGCACACACAAACTGCTTTAAGTCCGTGAGGCTGACATCCAAGGAATGCACACAGAATCACGGGAAAAATGCACTGGACACAGTTGATTTGGAGCCCCTGTGGTGCTGTGTGCTGTGCAAGGAAGAAAGCTGGAGAGAGAGGAATTCAGTTCTGTCCATGTCAGTGGTGAGATGAAGAGAGGAAGCGCAGGGGAGGGTGTTTTGAGGCTGGTTCGGTATAACCTGTCTTTAACAGAGCTTGTTAGTTTGGACTCTGGGCCACACAAATGTAGTCCCACAGCTTCCAGGAAGTCCTGAGCACAAGCAAGGCGAGACTGTTTCCATTCACCAGGCACCACACAGGCAGATGCCCAAAGCAATAGGCTTGTCTGAAGGAAACCAAGTTAAGCCTGTGGTTTTTGAGCACTCCCAGGACTCGTCCCTTTCCCATCACCACCCCCGGGTTGTTCCCACACAGCAACCTGGGGAGCTCTGAAGCAAATTGCAATGGGCAATGCCCTGTTCTCCTTCTCCAAGTAAGCTTTTAGCATAGAGAAATTCTTTGACCCGCTCCAACATGTAATATCACATGTGGCACTACAAACAGTTGTTTTAGCATGAGTAACAGGGAGGCGTGAAGATGACACAACCAGGAGCGTGGGTAGGAACTGGTTAGGCAGGTGTAGCTGTTGGGAAAAGTATCCACAAAGTTTGGCTCAGAAGCTGAGAGGCTGATCTGCAGGTAAGTGGGGGAAAGATAGAAGAGGTAATAATATGATCAGCCTGATACAGTGGACAGAGCAAAGGCAGGAACCCACACACAGGAATGGAAAATCAAGGAGGTCTGAGGAACACCAGGAAAGGATGGAGCAGTGAAACTCAAGGAGAACAGCATTGTGGAGTGTGTCTGATGAGCAAAGAGGGAGGGGCAGAAGCCAGATTGAGAGCATGTCAGACAGTTCTGGAAGAAACAAATTTCATAGAATCATAGAATCTCAGAATGGTCTGAGCTGGAAGGAACCCCAAAGATGATCCATCCAGTTCCAACACCTCTACATGGGCAGGGACAATTCCCACTAGACCAGGTTGCTCAGAGCCCCATCCAACCTGGCCTTCAACACTTCCAGGAATGGGGCTTCCACAACTTCCCTGGGCAACCTGTGCCAGTGTCTCACCACCCTCACACTAAAGAATTTCTTCCTAATGTCTAAATTAAATCACCCCTCTTCCATTTTTGATCCATTACCCCTTGTCCTATCACTCCATGCCCTTGTAAAAAGCCCCAACTCAACTTTCCTGTAGTCCCTTCAGGTACTGGAAGGCCTCTGTGAGGTCTCCTCAGAGCCTTCTCTTCTCCAAGCTGAACAGCCCCAACTCTCTCAGCCTGTCTCCATAGGAGAAGTGCTTCAGCCCCCAGTCATCTTCATGGCCCTTCTCTGGACTTTATCCATGAGCTCAATGTCCTTCTTATGTTGGGGGCTCCAGAACTGGACACAGTACTCCAGGTGGGGTCTCACGAGAGCTGAATAAAGGTGGAGAAACACCTCCCTTGATCTGCTAGCCATGCTTCTTTAGATACAGCCCAGGACACAGTTGGCTTTCTGGGCTGCAGGTGCACATTGACGGCTCATGTTGAGCTTCTCATCCACCAGTACACCCAAAACCTTCTCCTCCGGACTGTTTTCAACCCATTCTCCACCGAGCCTTTACCTGTGCTTGGGATTGCCCTGACCTAGGTGCAGAACCTTGCACTTGGCCTTGTTGAACTTCATCTGGTTTGCACGAGCCCACCTCTCAAGTCTGTCAAGGTCTCTCTGGATGGCATCCCTTCCCTCCAGTGTGTCTACCTCACCACACACTTTGGTGTCATCAGCAAACTTGCTGAGAGTGCATTCAACGCCACTGTCCATGTCGCCAGCAAAGATGTTAAACAGCACCAGTCCCAGTACCAACCCTTGCGGAACTCCACTTGTCACTGGTCTCCATCTGAACATTGAGCCGCTGATCACCACTCTTTGCGTGCAACCATCCAGCCAGTTCCTTACCCAATGAGTGGTCCATCCATTGAATCTCTACTGTTCCAGTTATAATAACAGGATGTTGTGCAGGACAGTGTCAAAAGCTTTGCACATGTCCAGGTAGATTATTTTGGTTGCTCTTCCTTTGTCCACCAATGCCATGACCCCATTGTAGAAGGCCACCAAATCAGTCAGGCAGGATTTGTCCTTGATGAAGCCATGTTTGCTGTCACCAATTACCCCTTTGCTTTCCATGTGCCTTAGCAGAGCCTTCAGGAGGATCTGCTCCATGATCTTGATGGGTACAGAGGTGAGACTGACTGGTCTATAGTTCCCTGGGTCTTCCTTTTTTCACTTTTTTAAAATAGGACTACTTTCCCCTTTTCCTAACTATAGGCATCTCAGCCTGACCTCAGTGCCTGGCAAGGTTATGGAACATATCATCCTGAGTGCTATCAAGTGGCATGTACAAGACAACCAGGGGATCAGGCCAAGCCAACATGGGTTTAGGAAGGGAAGGTCCTGCCTGACCAATCTTATCTCCTTCTATGACTGGGTGACCTGCCTAGTGGATATGGGGAAGGCTGTGGATGTGCTCTACCTTGACTTCAGCAAAGCCTTTGACACAGTGTCCCACAGCATCCTCCTGAAAAAGCTGGCAGCCCATGGCTTGGACAGATGCACTCTTCATTGGGTTAAAAACTGGCTGGATGACCAGGCCCAGAGAGTGATGGTGAATGGTTCTGCATCCAGTTGGTGTCTGGTGACCTGTGGTGTCCCCCAGGGATCAGTACTGGGCCCAGTCCTATTCAACATCTTTATTGATGACCTGGATGAGAGGATCGAGTATGCCCTTAGTAAATTTTTGGATGACACCAAGCTGGGGGGGAGTGTCGATCTGCTGGAAGGTAGGAAGAAGCTGCAGAGGGACCTGGACAGGCTGGGTCAATGGGCTGAGGCCAGTGGCATGAAATTCAACAAGACCAAGTGCAGGGTCCTGCACTTTGGCCACAATAACCCCAGGCAGCACTACAGGCTGGGGGAAGAGTGGCTGGAGAGCAGCCTGGCAGAGAGGGACCTGGGAGTGCTGGTGGACAGCCGGTTGAACATGAGCCAGCAGTGTGCCCAGGTGGCCCAGAAGGCCAATGGCATCCTGGCTTGGATCAGGAATAGTGTGGCCAGCAGGAGTAGGGATGTAATTCTCCCCCTGTACTCAGCACTGGTGAGGCCTCACCTTGAGTCCTGTGTCCAGTTCTGGGCCCCTCACTTCAAGAAGGACGTTGAGGTGCTGGAGGAGTCCAGAGGAGAGCAACAAGGCTGGTGAAAGGACTAGAGGGAAAGTCTTCTAGGGAGAGGTTGAGGGAGCTGGGGTTGTTTAGCCTGGAGAAGAGGAGACTCAGGGGGGACCTTATCACTCTCTTCAACTACCTGAAGGGAGGTTGTAGTCTGGTGGGGGCTGGGCTCTTCTCCCAGACACCTAGTGACAAGACAAGAGGGGAGCTGTAGCTGCAGCAGGGGAGGTTTAGGTTGGATATTAGGAAATACTTCCTCACAGAGAGGGTGATTAGACATTGGAATAGACTTCCCAGGGAAGTGATGGGGGCACCATCCCTGGATGTGTTCAAGGAAAGGCTGGACGTGGCACTTAGTGCCATGGTCTAGATGGTGTGGTGGTGTTAGGTCATAGGCTGGACTTGATGATCTCAGAGGTCTTTTACAGGCTCAATAATTCTGTGATTCTGTGATGCCAGTCAGTGGGAATTTATCCAGACTGCCAAGACTTTTCAAATATGATGAACAGAGGCTTTGCAACTTTGTCAGCCAGTTCCTTCAGGAGCTGTGGATGAATCCTGTCAGGTCTCATGGACTTGTGCACTTGATTTTTAGATAACGTTATGGATTCTGCTTCTGAGGCAGAAGCAATTGATTTGTTCATCACAGTTACTTTTATTCAGCCTACCAAATGGAAGGTTGTTTGCTATCACAGCACAATTCAAGCATTTTCAAGGACCAGACCTGTAAGACACAGTTAAATAAACTGAGCAGTAGTGCCTAACTTACTTGAATTAATGCACTGGTAAAAAATACAATACGGGCTCAAAATCTCTATGGATGCTTAAGTAAAAATTCCTTGCACCCCTGCTTCCTACACACAATATTTCCACCTTCCCCTTTTCCCTCCAATCCCCTCTTTTCCTTTGGCTTGATGTCTGGCTAAAGAGGCAATCACAGCCAGGCAGAAGACCAAGAGATACAGGGAATCTGGCTGATCAGCTGGCTACTGATTCACGGCAAGCAAGAAGGTTAAACAAAAGGATTTGCAAGCCACACATGCAGGGTCAGACTAAAACACAGCTGAGTTACTCACTTCCCCTAGCTCAGCACCACCTCCGAACCACAGCCCAGTTCATCATCTCCTGACAACTGAAACACTACCTCCAAACTCTCTTGGGATTCATGTGAGCCCTGCTGCAGTGTCAGCATACAGCGACCCTGCCTGTCCCCACTATCATCAGCCATAATCCTTTGCAGTCTCTCAGGATGAGTCCCATCCCTGCCTCATCAGCTTGATCAGACTTTCCTGTTCCCTTCACAACTAGTCTAAATTTCAATCCAGTCTGAGAGCTTGAATTTCCCAGCTCCACCATTACCCACCCTGTTCCTTAGCATGTCCAGCCCTTAGTGCAGAAATTAATTCCTCCAAATCTAATCACACAGCTCCTGCCTCAGTTCATCCCTATTTTCCCCTTACAGACCCAGTGCTAAATGGGTAATGAACTCAACCACTTTGAACTTGAGTCCTTTGCAGGGCCATCTTCACCTGTGACACAGGAAAGTCCTGCAGCTCATCGCAAGTTGGCTCAGAGGCTGCTTAGCCAATGCTTCCAGTGTCATAACCTGCCTTAAGGGTGAGAGATTTCCAGTAGCAAACCAAAACCTCTAAATGAAACAGAAGTGTTTTACAGCGAATACACAGCAGAGCTGAGCAGGATTTTTCCATGTATATTGTGCTGCCTGGAGAAGGAGGAGTTGGTGAAACCTGTGATGGTGGCCTTTCTAACCAGGAAAGACAGGAGCCAGTATCCCTACAGGACTTGTATATCATGGTCCTGATTAAGCCATGCAGCTTTTCCATGGGCAAGAAAGGATCGGTACAGCGAGAGCGCTGTAACTGGGGCTACAGAAGGGAAACCCGGGTCTCATAAAATCATCTGGTTGCTGAGGCAGGGATCCAAGGCATGCATGCCCCAGCATCTACAGTACAGAGCAGGCCAGAGGAATTACAGGTAAGGGACAGGTCAGTGAAACAGTGAAGAAGGTGATTTTCACTTTTGTTTACCTGTCATAACCTTGTTTCCAGCCCAGTAATGCAAAGATGGATCCTGTGTCATCTTCTCTTACTATGTCTTTATCCTTACATTCCTCTTCAGCTGGAGGTGATCTAAGTGGGACTCTTGGATTTGCTGCCTTTTTTTGAGATAGCTAATGCAAATAAAGCACTGTGTACCATCCCTGTCTTGGGTGTTTGCACTATGACATCTGCTTAGCTGCATAAAATACAAGGACTCTCCCTTGACTCTTTCGAGCTGAGTGAAATGGGAAGTAGACATCGTGGCAAACAAGTTAGAGAGAACTGTGACTGTATATACAAAGACTTACTCTGTCAGAGGCCTCATACATTGGGATGTGGTCTTTCTGAGCCCACAGGCACACAACCAGGTAGGCTACAAAGTTGCTAGGGCACAGATATAAAACTGCAGTATCTGCAGAATTTGTTCCATGATTACATGACTCTGTGAAATTGCTCCCGTAGTTACTGAAAACCTGATTTGTAAATGTGAGGTTCAATTTCACATAGATCTTCAATATGTTAGTGAAAAAGCCAACAACTCCCTAATATGCACACATTTGTAAATCAGGCTTTCAGACCATGCATTTGAGTCTGTAATACAAGTTTCACTATCGACAGCTTAAACTTTTGACACTTTTCTCCACTATTTTGGGCCCAACTGAGTTATTTAATTCCTGAAAGAAGGAGCTTTGTGTCAAGCAAAAGTGAGATGAATCACTTTGGTGAATGAGGGTTTGCATCTCTCTTCATTTCCCTCATCTCTTATCCCACCTGGTCCTCAGAAGCCAATGATGGCTTAAGCTGCACTGGCCAGCAATCTCCCCATAAAGACATGGAGGTAGTTGTGGATGGCTAATGCAGCTCCCATCTACATGTGCCTATTTCTCCCCAGTAAGGCAGAGTGTAACAGAAGTCCTGTGAAAGTTATTCTGCTCTCATTGAGAAAATGTTCTTCAGAAATAAATCTATATCTCTTCTAAATTCCTATAACTTATGAAGGGAAAAAGGAAGCATAAAACAAGCACATATTAAAATGACCTGGATATGGGCCTCACCAGAAAAATCTTAAATGCTCTGTGGTCACAAGAACTATTTCCACTCCATGTTTCTGGACTACATAACACACCACCAAAAGCACTCTACATTGGGAAAGTAAGATCTCTTAATGGAAATATTATAGACTTGTAATTTGCTTAGGCAGCAGTTTCTGTAAAAAGATTTCTTACTATTCAAAGGAAATTAAAAACGTATGTTTTCTGTTCATATAAAAAGCACAGCCATTAACAGAAAAAGGCCAGTAAACAGCAAGAGTGTTACAGCAAAAGTCTTGGTGCAGTGCTATTTTAAGGACAGATGGAAGTAAGTCTAGACTGCTCTGCTGAAAGTCTGTAACAGTCTTATGGACAAGACATTTAGCTTGAAATATAATAGCATAATCAGTATTAAATAAGTACTAAAACTAGTTTAACTGTAAGATGGACTTCACTTTGGGCTTGAGTTCTCTTGCCACTTATACGAGGGTAATTTCCTTGTCATCAGTGTTGTAATTCAGAAGGCACAAATCTGAACAAAATTTGTCTTTGGCCACACTTAATTGTTACGATATCATTGGACCAGCAAGCTCTGAAGAGGGACATTAACTTCACCTCACCCGGCTTGCCGAATGCTGTTATGGGCTAAAGGAACATTTTATCTAAAATGGTAGGTGGCCTTTATTTTTCAGGACAACCTTTGGATTACAAGCCAGAGGGTCAGGATATATCTCTTTGTGATGCCAAAAATGTGGGGACAGCTAAAAGCTTAGAGGATTTACTTAGTACATACTGAAGTGTAAAACCTCAGTGGACATCTCTGAGTGAATTATACAGATTGTATTGCTGGCAAAGCTGTAAAGTGAAGTATAATATTGTACACATTGAATTAGATTTACAAATACTCTGAAGTGTGCCAGATGAGTTAATATATATAGAATCACCATTCTTCTTTTATTAAATGTATTAGTTATCTGAGAAACAATTCATTCCAAAATAAGTTATGGCCACCATTAAACAGTTCTATGGAGAGAAAAGAATTTTAACAGTGGTAAGTGATGTGAGGTGTAATTGCCTCTAAAATTACTGGATGCTCAAAATGTTTCAAGCACCCACATTAAAAGAAATCAAGATCTTCCATTTTATCTGATATCCAACACCCCAAAATGTAGTCACCCAGAGTAACTTTTTTGTGTTATTCCAAACTTGGCTTCAGCTCTTTGCAAGCTCAACCCATGTTGTTTAGACCTGAAACGGAATCCCTTTGCAGTTTAAGCATGCTCAGATTAAGGGTTTAGGTCTGGTCTTTTTTACAGAAAGTGGCCCAGCTGAAATGCTTTGAAAATAACTGAAACATGCCAGAGGTCAGGCTGTTGGTGAGTTTCCAGGTTTCTGATTCTTGCTCCTCTCTCATTTAAGCCCTCTATTTGATGAATTTACTCAGAATAACAAAGTCTGGAGGCTAAATGGGCCTGTGGTCATGCCTAGAAAGCAAAAGAATTCTTTATTTTTCACTGTGAAGAATTTATATCCATCACACCAGAAATTTAGACTGACTTGTATCACTTTTGAGTAAAACCATATCAAGTAAATGGGACAAGCCAAGAATTGTACTGTAAGTCTCATAAATATCTGACAACTGAAAATCAGTTTAAGCAGGGATTATCTAACTGTAATATTCTCAGTTAATAGTGAGTACTTTCATGTTAGACAGCTAAAGTTTTTAAACAGCAACTCACTTGCACACCCACACAGCCCTAAGCAATGTTTTGGCACCCCTCCTGTTATGACTGCAGTCCTGCCAGGGCTACACTGAGGATGAGTTTCCCAGTTCACAAATGCATGGTGCCTGACTGAAGCACTGCTGGACGAGCTGACCTGCTGTGTGAACTTTTCACAGTTGTTTCTGTGATGTCTGGATGCTGTGGAATGTGAAAGTTTCCTGTTTCACCAGTGTACCATGACTTGTATTTTGGGCAAAGAAACATGTAAACATAATTAGATGGCTGGCAGCTATAATTCCCTTTGAAAATGCCATCAAGCTCTGTGGCTTTTATTTCTATTTTATTTGGGATGAATTAATCTAATACTGCTTGAGACCAAAGTGCCTATTGTCTTAAGAATTTGAAAGTTTTCCAGCACACTGTTTATGGGTTGTGTGTGCCTGTCTGTCCAGCGTAAAGGTGAAGTAAAAATTTTATGATTTTCACAATACAAGCACTCTTAATTGCAAGTGATCAAAAAATGTTGCATGCCATTTAGCTTCTTTCTGGTTTTCCTCCCAAGTATCAAGATATGCAGCTGTTAAATACCCACTAGCAGCAGGGTCCAGGCTTTCATAACTCAAAAAGCCTGTGCTTTTCCCAGCTGAGGGTGATGGACTGTTATTCTGGTCTCAAAGCAGCATCCTCCTTGATCAATGCTGCTACATGTAACAAGGTTGAACTTAATCAGTGTAAGGCAAATACATTATTGATCACCATCTGGGTAAGCATGACAAGTTGCTGAGACTCAAGGCCTATAGGAAAAGGAAAAAGTGAACGACAAAGGGCGAGATCTGTAGATTTCCTCTACAGAGGAAATCCTTCCTCCTGTAGCAATTCCCTCCTGATAGACACCTAAATACCTGATTTTGCTAGAAACTACAGACAGGGAACTCCCTTTTCACTCACCTCTGCTATGCATCCCTGTGGGATGTGCAGACTGCTGGTGTCATTGCCTTTTACATTTCTCATAACAAAAGGACACTGGAACTTGTAAGGACTTTAAAAGCAGTTCTCCCCGACAGGTCTCTACAACCAAATCAGGATTTACTGCACTGTCTGTGGTGGGGGAGGAGTGTCACAGGCAGATTAATTTCAATGCGTCAGGAATTTCTGTCTATGGAGACTGTGATTGCCTTAAACGAACAACGAGTCTATTCTAAATTGCTTTTCCAGAACATCAAGGAAGGACTGTTAAAAACAAATATGCACAAAGAGGATATATTAATTTATCTTCAGTTTCTTGCAAAGCACTTGTAGGCAAGCTCTAGAAGCTGGCCTGTGAGAACTGCTTCACAGCTGGTGCCAGGGATGTGCAGCAACACGCACAGAACACAGAAGAATAACCTTCCCCTCTTTCTTATGCTTTTGTTGCATAATACTTTCCCTTTTTATGGCTCTGTGTGCAGTAGAAATGCCACGTCTACTGTTTTATTCAGTCTTTAAAATCCATTTTCTCCTTTCCATTTGTCAACTCTGCACACTTCTTATGTCTATGTCCCCTTTGTCTTAATGCTGACTATAGCAAATGGAGCAGCTCCAGCTTCCTAGTTAATATGGGACTCTACAGTTACAGGCCAAGGCTTTTTACTCAAGCAATTATTGAACAGCAAGAAACATCTATTGACAAAAAAACCACTAAAATCTTTTTATCTCATTAGGTACACATTGCAGGAGTATGTTTAAGAACAAACAAAACCAGGTCAGAAAGTAGCTGGTGTGAAAATCTGCAATGAGTGAGGCTGCATCAGTTGCAGATTTCCATCCAGAAGATGGAGATGTCCCTTTAAGGTCTAACTTCTGGGAAAATCTCTTGCCCTCACTTTGCATCCACTTCGGGTATAAAGAAAAACAGCAATGGCCATTAACCACACCTTGAAAACAACTCCCTCTGGGCTCCTGCAAGGTGGGATATTTGCATTAGTAAACTAAGCATGGCTGAAGTGCACACCTGAGCAGTGAACCCAAATCTTTCATTCTGGTTCAGTGTTTGCAGTGCTTCAGCCTGTGTTAACAAAGACCTGTGCCAGCCTGTGCTTACCCTTACAAAAGGTCTCAGCACTGACCAGCCACCACCCCTAATGGGCACCCCGACCATGAGTTTTTTTCAGGCACAGTGCACTGATACACATACAGTGACTACAGGGTGCTCTGTAAAGTCATGGAAAGCCCAAAGGGATGGAAGAAAGTGATGGATGTGTAAAAATTATAGGAATGCATGGTTATGTGGATCAGACTAAGCTTTTTACTGTAGTGGTATTACTATTTTAAGAAGCAAGAGGGAATGAGAGCAATCAGTGGAGGAAAAGGAGGAAACTGAAAGTATGTAAGAAAAATACACAAAGAAGAGACAAGGAGCTAAAATGAAAAGCCATGAAACATGATTAGGGAGAAAAAGAAGAAAAAAATTGAAAGGGCCCAGTTGGAAAGTTCTCCTGTCGAGTTCAGGTTGATAATGCTGTATCAGAAACCAAACATCCACAGCTCAAAAATACTCACACAGCTCAATTTTTAGTTACACACCTTTCCTATTATTCCTCAGTGGTAAAGTCAGCATAAAGAGTCCCCACTGCACACTCCACCCCAGCACATGGGCTCACAGCTCACCACTTCACCAGCTGAACTGATATGAAATCTTGGGAGGCCACAAGGCACACGGTTTTGCAGTATTTATGGAAATGATCTTGGTAAAACCCTCCTCACTTTTCAAAGACAGAAGGCTTTTTCAGTCCGAAGTAGAAGTTGTAGTGGAGTATGACACACGTGGTTTTTTAACTGATTAAAAATGGTTATCATGGTTATCATTAGTTTAAGACTTTCTGAACATGCTCTCCCAATCCCTTCTCCTCCTCCCAAGCCACTAGCACTGTGCAAAACCTTCAGAGCGGCTGAATAGCAATGATTTTTATTAGTGACCTGAGCATGAACATGAAGTTTCTGTACAAAACAAGGCTATCATGCTTAGATTGACAGTCCCTCACACAATTTTTCTTCCTATTAAAAATCTTATTCATGACGTTCCACATGAATTCTGTTGAAAATTAACACACAAACGATGATAAGAACATCACTGTATCTGTATTCCCCTACTGTTGCAAAAATGCTGTATCTTTTAGAGGTTTTTTGGAAACAAACAAACAAACAGATAAATATCTACAGGGATTAAAAAAAAAAGTAAAGATGGATGAATTTTTATGGTTATAAGTCACCAATGTGAGCATTTATCTCATCACATGTGGAGCCTGCACCACAGAACTTCACTCAGTTCATCTTCTACCCAGTCCAGTAACTTGCAACAGCTGAAGTTCAGCTCCTGTAAATACATCTATCCACACTTGAAAATTCTTTCCTGAATTTGTACTGAATTCCCGAGGCCAGCACCCACTTTGCTCTAATGCCCCATCACATCACTCTGAGATACTAATCTCATTTACAGCTGCTCAGGTGTCCTCTTTCATTGGCAGAGCAAGTTTTGATGTTAATGCAAGTGAGTTCCAAACGCATAAATAAATTGCAAGTATACATGAGGTCAACTATAGCTGGTGGGGGATACCAGTGGCAAACTTATTCTGTTCGGTCCTGGAAATTGTGCCCTCTTTGGCCTAATAGATAGTGGGAATTTATAATCAGCTTTAAGATTTTGTTCACATTCATTTTACCTTCAGGGCATGTTAAAGTTTCTTTCCACTTTCCTAGGTAATTAATGGAGAGAAGTGAGGAGATCTGGGCTCTGGGAAGCTAGTACGTTTTAGCAGTAATAGCTTGGATAATTAGTCAAATTAATTGATAGACTGAAGCTTTCTCTTTTCTGGTTGTCTGCTCTACAGTATAATGATTCCCATTGTAGATGTACTCAGGCTTGCGTAAAAATCTAGATATATTAATTAAAATGTTTTCTTTTAAAAGATTAATCCATGATCAGCAGCCTTAGAAAAACTGACTCTCATCACTAAGACTGCCCTCTCTGACACAGTACCTGGGAAGAAAGGAGAGAGAAGAAAGGAAGAAGAGAGAGAGAGAGAATGGGGGAGAAACGGGAGTGCTAAAACAAGAGTGGGAGAGAAAAAGGCAAACAGAGGAGAACAAACCACACAGGGAAAAGAAAACACAGGTCATGGAAGAGGGCAACAGGATGAAGGGGAGATGTAAAGGAAAAATAAATCAGACAAAGAGACAGCAAATGGGTTGGAGGCTGCAAGAAAAAAGGTGTGGGGGAGGGCAAAGGGAGAGAAGGAACCTGAGGAGCCTATTTCATCAATTACTGTCATTACTAATGGAAATATTTCAAAAAGCCTGATGGCTGCAGGGTCCTCTGAAAAATTTACACATGTACCATAAGAAGGTTTTGAATGCAGAGCATTTCTTTATGTGCATGGCTATGAAATCCAAATTCTCCTCTCATCAGTGAAGGGAACTGTCACTGTAAATGATGTTTAATGGATTGTCTTGACACTGGAAAGGATTTCCCAGCACACTAGACTTATAGCCCCAAGGAGACAGTCTATGAAAGAATCCTATATGCTAAATTTCCAGTTTAATAGACACTGCTCCAATATTCCATAGAAGCATTTCACATTCTTCATATACATATATTTTTTTTTAAATTGATTTCATCTCATCTCAGAGCAATAAAATCTTAGGATTGATTAAAATTTAAATTAAACATAAATTGATCTTACTGATTAGCCAATCTAAAGAGTCTGAACTTGCTACTACCTAGATAGTTGATGAGAGGCACTTGCTCTTGTTTGTACATCTTCAGATCGTTTTTGTAGCAGAGAAAGGAAAATCTTAGATTGATACTTTTTCATGAACTGAAAAGATTGAAGAATATGACTGTATGTTGGAATGCTTTCAACTACACATAATACACATACTGCCACAGGTTTAGGATATTTTTTCTTACATGTATGTATTTAATACCTTTCTTATATCTGTAATCTGTTTTACTTTAATAGAACTATTTGCGTGAGAAGAAGCTGAGTAAGTAAATGTTTCTAGGATTGGCCCCTAACTGCTTTTAGAATGGTTATCAGCACTGGCCATCTGTATTTTTTCATTTTAATTCCATAAATGAATGCTTGCCCTTTGAGAATTTCAAGGACCAGGAAGTAGCAAGAAACCTCTTCTGCAGCTCCAGAATGACTACTTCAACAATTATTAGTTGATGGAATATGCTGTAAAAATAATTATTTTTGACACTACCATTTATAAGTATAATTCCCTTTTGCTAACAGTATTATAACTTTTCTGTGCAAAGAGAGGCTGCCTTAGCTGTGTACTTAACCAGTTTTGAGCCAGTCCTTTGTGATGCAACCTAACCCAATGGGCAAATACATAATCAGATAAGTAGCTCTCTGTTAATGGTACATCCTGATTTTGGATTAATAGGTTTTCCATTTACTTTTACTTTGTTTTAGAGAATGTAAATTCCAAGCCTGGATTCTGTAGTTGGTAAGTAAGGAGAACTAAAAACCCACAACCAGTGAAAAGAAGCAGTCCAATCTGCCATCTGCTATGGCTGGAATGCTAGTAAAGCATACAGTCGTGATCTCATGACTCAGCGCTTACTCAGCCATTCTTAACTCTCCCATAATTGGTTTTAATAATGAAATAATACCTAAGGATCCAATCTCTATACTTGTTTAATATTATTGGGAGCTGTAACCATGTAAATGAAAGCTGATCTGGCTCCAGGACTAGAATACTACTTTATATTAGCTGAAGGAAAGAACAGAGCATATGGATAGGTTCTTATTTACACTAAGACAAGTAAAACAGTGAAAATGTAATTGGATCCACTTTAAAGGAACTTCACATGCAATAAACAACATAGATGGGCCTTGTAACTATAAAAGAGAAGACTATGGTATTAGATTAAATTGGCATAGAATTAAGATTTGTCATTTTTCACTCAGTTCTCAAGTAATAAACATCCTTATTAAATAGAAAAATCCCTGATGTTAATAAATGCAGTTCCCATGTACAGCATGAAGCTCGCAAAGCAGAACTCTGTGCTCATGTTCTTAAACTGGGACTAAGCACGAATCCACAACTAACTGAAGGTGAGAGACTGTTCTCTAACCATCCAGGAGTGGAAAAAAAAACAAAACCAAAAAGCATAGAGTAATACATCATATCATTTTCTTAACTGATTTCAGGTATTAATTGCAACATAGTTATGGATTTTTTTAAATAAATGAAACTATTAGCTCAATTACTCCTTTTATGACTAACATCACATTTTTCCTAACCTTCTGTGCTAGTGAAGCATGAAGCCATTCCCAATGGACAAACACTTTTTTGGACACCAGTTGTATAAGGCAAGACATGTTACTTTGTAGATTAAATTCTGCTAAATACTGATGGCAATCTCAGTCCATCGTGAACTGAACTGAGGCCTAACGGCCTATTGGCATGGCATGGACTCAATTTAATTTGATACAGCTTTCATACGCTGATACATATCATGCAATCCTACCTCCTCACAAGCAGAGAGGAGATTTGGACAGGCATGTGCCAGTGTGTAGCTTGATAAAGAAACTGATGTGGTTCCTAAATACAAATTTAAAGCAAGTCAGAAAGCTTTGACTGTGTCTACGTTAACATTTTGGTTTGGTGTGGCTTGAGAATTAATCTCTCATCATGTTGGTTTAACTTGCAGAGCAACTTTGGTGCATAGGAATTAGATTCAGAAGAAGTTCCATCCCAGACGCCTATTAAACGAGCTTCATCTTGTTGGGGGGCGAAGGGGTATATGGATCTAAATCAGTGATTTGCACTTTGGATATTTTTGAACCATCTGTGTTGGGGACACTTTGCTCAGGAGACAAGACTGAAAATTGTCTAAAGGAAAAACTCCCAATGGCATGCAGTGCAAGTATGAGTGAGAGCAAAGAAAAACACATGCAGGATTCTAGAATAAAAAAAACAAGGCTGAATTTAAGAGTGGTTTAATGACATTGTAAGCAATGAGTTTTGAGCTGAATTGAAACTTGTTACAGATTTTATGAGACAAAAGTAGGTATATGAAAGTTGTTCCAAAATTCAGAACAGCAAGCGGCAAAGACTTTTTCCAAGCAGGGATTAAATTCTAGATAGAGAACATACAGGCCTAACTAGTGGCAGAAAATGCAAATATATACAAATGCAAAGGTTTTAGCATCTTCATTTAAAATATTTACAATTAATAAATGTAATACAGTGTTTAGCAGTCTGGTTCCATTTAGATGGCTACCCTAAGGGATAGCTCCACAGAGAAAATTATGCAGTTATGAAGTTCAGAAGGTAAAATTTGGCTCATTGGATGAAAGGGGGAGTGTGACTTAGTCCTTTTTGATAAAATGACAGAAAATTATGGTTTACAAGATATTCTGTGAGCCTTCATATGCACAAATGTTCTCAGGACTCCTTCTTTCTTTGAATTTTCTAAACAAAAACCTCTTGGTTTCACAAACGATGGCAGAAACAAATGCTGAAAAAAAGCAATAAAAAATTATTTTAAGGTACTTTTTATTTTCTTTGTTCCAACAAGCACCATCTAATGTTCATAGAAAAAAATATTTGCAGTATCCATCTGTCTCCACTCTTCAGTATCCAATTGCAGCCATACTTCTGTTATTCAACCACTTAAAAATGGAATTGACAACATCCTTACTGCTAATGTGCATGCACTGTTTATTTACAAAACAGATTCGTGTTTTAAAATTGCGAAGCAAAAGAAAATGGTGAAGAAGTACCCAAGTAAACAATTCTAACTTAATTCCTTTCTGTGCTTTATTATTACACTGTATTGTAAATGGTTTCATTTCTTCCACTAATAATTTCAACCTGAGGCTATGTTTTCTTGGCTTTTATTTTTAAATACACTTAAAAGTTGATTTAAAAAGTGTATGCATACCGCTCAGTAGGGCAACAGAAGGAAATAACTAGCAGCTGACTAGAAACAAATGTTCATTTTTTTATATTTAATGATGTTTATTCAATCTGAAAGCTAAAGGAAATGGAAGCAGCACCAGGCTGTCAGCTGGGCTCTCACTGTCATGGCCTGAAAGAACAGGCCCCTGTGTCTAGGGCAAAAGCTAACAGGATCCAGAGTCGGGCTCCATATTTCCTGAGAGGTCAGTACCACCAGATTGCTTTGTAAGATCAGATCTTACTGCATAAGCTGACAGTCTTGCAAAAAAGATACTGTTTTCTCATGTCTTGGACAGCAGTTCAAACTCAGGAACAGTTTGAAACTGAAAGAACTGGTATGAGCTAATTGAAATCCGTACTTTCTGTTTATTCAAAGACAACAGTAAGATACTCCCAAGTAGTTGCTGATCCCAAATACAAGTTGGACAAAAGAGTTTAATGCTAGGAACTCTGCATACCATCAGTTATAGCAGCCCATGATTTCAAATACTAGCGGATTTGTGCATGGCTAGGCACTTCTCAGTATAAACATGATCTGCCTTAAATCTTAGCACATCTAACCGGCATAAGATTGGCACAGCTGACACATGGTTTTTACACTGATGCACACATGGAGTGTATTGCTGGGTATTCCTTGTATTCCACTAAGCCCTTGTCTGGCTAATGCACTCTGTAAAGGCTCCAAGCATGTAGTGGCCCACTGGCCTCCTTTCATAGTCACAGCCATTCATTTTCTTGAGTCCTATCGCATTTTTCAGCTCCCAAATTCTCACCAACTCTGAAGAAAATTATTACTGCTTGAGAGCATTCACTCCCAGGCGCCAACTCTCTAAGAGAATAAAAGCAGTTCACATACCATGTCCTGGGAGACAAAACCCTCCACTCCTCCTTACCAGACAGAGTCTATTTGGTGGGATGTACCTGTCTGACCCAGCTCTTCACCTGGGAGAAGAAGAGAAGCAAATTCCTAGAAACTAAAGGCATCATGGTATGCTTGGTATAACTGGAAAGCCACAGATGGGTTTATGGTGAGATCATGTTGGGACTTCAGTTGCATGTGCTTCTCTTACTGGGTGAGATTTGCCCTAGAGTCAATCATGGACACACAAATCCCTGACTGGTCATGAAGGATGAGTCTGTGGGCAGGAGAAGGGGGGATCACTCTGCTGCTGACCACTGACCTTTTGACACAAACCTCACACAGGATGATGTGATCCTGTGAGTCATTCCACAGCAGCAAAATTATTTCCTCCCTCAGGGCTGGAGGAACTTGCTGAACAGATAGACTGAGGTTACTTGGGTGGAAGGCAACAAGATGTCTGACACTGAATATTGCCACAAAAGAGCAGGTGCACAAAGTAATACTGTGAGAATGGAGGGCATTTGAGCTATGGCAGTGTACAGATACACATTATTACTGTGGGAGAAATTCTACTGGAAAAAAAAAATCACTTTAATGAAATTACTTCAGAAAGGTATAAATGATTTCTGTTGAGTGCAGTGAATTTATGTTGGTTCACCTCTCTGGAGAATGTGGCTTTGGCTTTTTTAACCTGGATAATGCCAGATCTCATCACTTCATTAAACTCTGGGTCTGTATAATCTTCTTTGTACAATTGCATTCCTCTGTGATGTTTTGGTTTGTCATGATCTCAAAGAAGTGGTACAGCATATCAAAGATTTACTCTCACTCCTTTGCTTGCTACAGATTTGGTGGTCATTATGTGCTTCATTTGTAGAAGTCCTTATGCAAAGCCTCTCCTCTGGAGCAGGATTACGTAAGATTCGTATCTGTCCTTGTGCAAAGTGTAGAAACCTCCAAGGTCTCCACACTAAATCACAGAGTCGTAACCTTGGATCCCATCCCACTTTCCAAACCTTTGGTATTTTTCTCTTGTGGTCCAGGATAAATGCTGTAGCCATCTCTGAGAAGCAAAAATCAAGGGTACGTTTACAACAACGCCAGCAGAGGCAGGGGGTTTTGCATGCAAATATTAATCAGACCCAAACAAATTGTTACTAATCATAGTGATACAGATAAAGAAGTCTTGTATTTTCCTTTCTTTTTTTTTTTTTTTTTTTACAAGATTGGATTTATACATACCAAAGAAATGTCCTAAAGCCTCAAAATAAACAAAATAAAAATAAATAAATAAATAAAAAATATAAACAAAAGCTGGGAGAGTGACAATAAAGATAGCATGCGTATGGCATTCTGTACCTCCACAACAAAATCAGCAGCAGAAATTGTGTCATGAGAATACAGCGTGGGACAGAACTGAAATTTCAGCTTGCAGATGCCAAGTACATTAAGAAATCTTGTAAGGAGCCAAGACAAAAAAATAATCGGTTTTAAATGCCGTTTGCAAGGTGCTTGGTTTCTCTGTAATGCAAATAGTCAGCTAAATATGCAGGAATGTGCATTTATTCGGTGTGAATGGGAAGAGGAAATTGATTAACAAATTCTTAATTAAATAGAAACCTTAGAGCAAGAGTGGAGACAAAGCAACTCCCTGCATGATGTAAATACGGCATGAAACTGCCTCTTCCTGTGGAAACTGCTTTGACTTCTGTGCTATTACAATGTAATCATGGTGCCCTCCGGTGTAATTGAACATGAAGGATTTTACTCTTCGGTGATCCTCCAGTATGATCTTCTTGGTTTTGGTCAACAGGCCTTCAGAACTTTCAGTGGTGTACCTTCAAAGAGCCCTTAATATTTGTCAAGAGGTTGAAGCCAGCTCTCCACTAGCTGTGCTCTGCCTGGTTTCCTGTAGTCTGGTGGCTTCACACAGGCAGAACGATCAGGCTTTAGAGAAGTGTCAGCCCTCAAGCTTGCAGGGAAGCTTCTGGGTTGTGCAGGGCCTGGGAAGACACGGATCTTCTCGTGAGTGATCTTAGTCCCCAGCTGTATCTGTGGGGCTAAGCAGAGAGAAAACAATCTTGCTTGCAGAAAAACTGAGAAAAGCTGAGCAAGCTGAAACAAACCGAATTCCCACAGCTGTAGGAGTGGCGGGGCAGGTGAGAATTAAGCGCTCCTGTTAGAAAAAAAAAAAGCAGAGGATGCTACGCAAAAATAGTTCATTCATGATTTAGAGACCTGAAGTAACCTTGTTGATTCCAGGATAGATTTTTAACATAGCTTTGTTCTTTATCTCCAAAGGTCTTGTTGATGATTTGGACAGTTGCCTTTCTGCTTGCTGATCTTTCCTACAAGAAGAAATTAAGCACTTCTTCCTTTTTAAATTATTCAAATAGATGCACTGCCATTTCAGGCACAATCTGTTTGTGTAAGGAGTGTGTAATCCTCTTTTGTTGTCTCCATGGGCTAGTGATCCTAGAATAATTTAAGAATGAAATATGTTATGGAATAATTCTGAGGATGAGTCTCTGTGGGAAAGCTGCATTAGATCATTAAGCCCATCGCCTTGCAGCTTCAAGCTGTGGTCCCCACAGGGAAGATGTATAAGAAAAGCTTATTTTATATTGGATGTTATTGAAAGGGCCAAGAAATTATTTTTCTCCTAGTTAAACCTACAGAAAGCACATTCATATCAAAGACACTAACATGCAAGCACGGATTTCCATAATAATGTGAAAAAGTGAAAGGAAAAAAGAAAAGGATTTTTACTCTTTGTAGTTAAGAAGGATTGAATTAATTCACTTTGTATATCCCAGTGGCTACAAATTAAAATGAAAAATATATCCAGAGGCAGATAATGTCCTTCCTCTCGCAGGGAGAGAATAGTAAGCTACATTTCTAGAGGACTGTTCTCTTTTCTAGCTGGAAGTGATTCATACAGTCCCACCTAGCTAAGGCTGCTGCTAAAGGCATACTCCTCAAGGTCCAGCTGACCTCTGCTACAAAGCCCTTGAAGGATTTAGCAACAGAGACACAGACAGCCTGGCCTCCTCTGTCTGCTTCTGATTTCTGCTCCTATGACAAAGGAGGAACATTCAGATTTAAGGGGCCAAGTCGAGGGCTGCCCAGCCTGGTGGTGCCTATTGCGACTATCGCAAAGCAGGACCCTGAGGTGCAGAAGATTCTCAAGGGCAAAACAAGTGAATTTAGCTGGAGCTTTCCTAGAAATGTCACCTGGGACTGTGAAGAGGTCAAACAAATGTCATAGACTGGGACTCCATGCAGAAAGGTACAAAGCATAGTGTAGACGTGAAAACCATGAGGAAGACTGAAAGTTAGTGAAAGCAGAGGAAATAACCATCTAGCAAGGGCAAGTTTAAATATTCTAGACAGTTCCAAGCAACTATTTCTCGATTTTTTCCTTCAGCCTTGGAAAGAACACTTCAAAGGAAAAGAAGTCACTAGGTAGGTTTTCCCCTCTCTCAAGATTTTGCCTCAGTTAAAAGCCCTGTCTGAGCAGCTCCAGTTGTGGCTTTCTCCTACTTTTAGTATATCCTGGTGTTGACCTCTCAGGTCCATTGCTAGTGCTACACAAACAGCACAGAAAGAGAAACAGTAAAAGAGAAACATTCCTAACTAAGTTTTGTGAAACATACCATATTGTGGAGAGGCATCAAATACCTTCTTTCTGTGCTAACAAGTTATTAAAAAAAGAAAGTGCTCGGGTAGGAACATATATAAACCACACTTTTTAACTCTCTCACTTGTTACCACAGAGATTCCTGCCAGTTATGGGGGACATGTGTCACCATCTGTCACTACAAGCATGAACAGCCCTGGAAGAAAATAATGTCTCAAAATGTAAATCCAAACTTTCTTTAAATAATCCTCCAGCAAAAAAAAACCCAAACCGAAACAAAACAAAAAACCCACAACAGCTAATGCAAAACAAACTCTATTCAGATTGGAAATAACCAGAGCAGAACAAGTCCAGCGAGGGAGGAGAACATGTGGCATTCACAGCTCATAGAACAGGTTTAAGCTGCGTGAAGGATAGCAGGGAGGTGATCAGCCAGCTCAGGAGTGTGATTTCCCTTGCAAACAATTTCCAAGTGGAGATGTGACCAGTGTGTGTGCTATGGAAAAGGCAGTAGCCAGAAGCAGCAAAAAAAAATTAACAACTAGCTAGAAGCCACAGAAAAAAAAATTAGCAATGCCAAGTAGCTAATTAGCAGATGCTATCAAGATCATGCAATAGTGTGATAAGGTATGATTAAAGACATCTTTAAGCCACTTCCAGGACTCTCCCTTTTGGAGAAGTAGCTAGGAATACCTGGATGATTTAATCAGATCCTGACTGTGGGCAGCCGCTCAAAGTCAAAACTGGCTGCACACCCTTCCAGCTTTTCCAGGACACTGTACAGAGAGAATGTGCTCTTCCTCTCCCATCCTCAACTCATGCCTGTGGTATAAAGGAATGGAGGGACATGGGAAGAGCATCATACTGTCAATGTGCTAGTACATAGATTTTAAGAGAAGCTGCTTGTGTAGGACGTACTCCACATTCTACCCCTTGCAGTTTAGATTATCTCTTCTGCTAGTTCATGCTAAGCATTTAATAAAACTCTCAAAGGGTTCTTCTCACCCTGTGGATAGACAGTAGAAGCAGAGGTCGAGTCCTGTGCAGAGTCCTATAGGACACTGAGGGCAAAATTAGGAAAAAAGCTGAGATCTCCTGACTCCCAATGATGTGCTCTGGCTGCCAGAAGCTTTAGCCACAAAATTACATTGCAGTGTTTTGAATGAGAGGCAATGCCCTGCCCTAGGAGAGGGACCCAAAGAGACCTCAGAGAGAAACAGATGAAAGCACAGTCTTCCATGCAAGGAGGCCAACCTAGAGGGGAGTCAGGTTCTGTCAGACAGATCAGTTTGGATTAATGAATTTAAGGTAGCTGGAATTGAAGGTACAAAGCCCAAAGCCTTTATCCTAGGCCATAATGTACGAGATGAGGAGCAATACTTCTCTAGGAACTAGTAAATACTTTATTTCCCAGTTCTCAAGAACTGAATATTCTATAATACCATTGCCAAAATGTACTATTTATTGTTAATGTGTCATTATACGTGACCATCCCATGCAAACATACCCATACCTCATATTTAGGATATACTAGCATTGAGAATGTAAATAAAAATTCAACATGGTCAAGTTAGTCAAAGTCTGAGAAACTGAACTCACATATTAAATAATTTTCATGTTAGTCACATATGATTATATGGAATTTTGACAGTGTTGGAAGAAGCAGGCAGGAGACCTTCTAACCACATCGTACTAAAGTATTTGGCTTTTAAAAATAACTGGAATTTAAAATGATTGTATAATAATTGCAACATGTTTTGTAGCTGCTGAGCTAGCATTGCTGGGGTAGTTTAATTTTCCTGGTTTTATTGGTTTTGTGCAAGTTAAATTTTCAGCATTAACTACATTACATTAACATTGGTGTGTGTGTGTTTTCTGTAAGAAAAAAGAGAGGAAACACTGCTGGAACGATTGCTGTTCTCAAAGGTAAAACACATGCAAAACAAAGTGGCCAAGACAAGGACCACAGATTAGCAGAAGAAAGTATGCTTCTGGTGATAATCAAGTGTATTTGTTTAATAACAATACTTGCCACTATTACAATAATGACCTAAAGTTTTGAAGTGCTCATTTCCTCCTTGTACTGTTTGCCACTTCAGAAAGTCCGGATATGGTTGAGAACAGAGAAGATAAGAGCAATCAGAGATATTAAAGAAGTCCTTCTCAGGTGGGGAACGTGGACCACTAGAGGAACACAACATTATGGCAAGATGGCTAACAACTCTGGCAGGTCTCTCCTGGTGGGAGGGTAGGCAGAGGCTTACCAACTCACCAGGACAATTTGTAGACAAATGGTCTAGAGTTCCTTGCACAGGTGAAGGCAGCTGTGATCTTTTTGGTGAGATAATGAGGTGGTTTGCCATCAGCTTGCCAAAAGACTCAAGAAAGGATGCTCTGGATGTTCAGGTACAGAAGCCTGGCCTACACAGAAGACGCTTCTGGAGCACATCCAGTAAAGGAGTACCCTTGGCACAGCTATAAAACCCACTTGTGGTTTTCTAACCCCTAAGTTCCTGTGTAACCAAACACTACACTGGCTATTAATTTGGAGATTTAAACAAGAAGTGCCCCACTTCTCTTTCTTCTGAAGCAGTCCTTCCTTCCTAGGGTGTCTGAGAAAGGACTGTAGACATACATAGAAGCTTTGAAGACAACTGAAGCACAAGACTTGGAGCGAGTCCAGAGGAGGGCCACAAAGATGATCCAAGGGCTGGAGCACCTCTCCTATGAAGACAGGCTGATAGAGTTGAGGGCTGTTCAGCCTGGAGAAGAGAAGACTGTGGGGAGACCTTATAGCGACCTTTCAGTACCTGAAGAGGGTACAGGAAAGCTGGGGAGGGACAGTTTATAAGGGCATGAAGTGATAGGGCAAGGGGTTTAAACTGGAAGAGCATAGATTTAGGTTAGACATTAGGAAGAAATTTTTGACTGTGAGGGCAGTGAGACACTGGCACACGTTGTCCAGGGAAACTGTGGCTGCCCCATCCTTGAAGTGTTCAAGGCCAGGTGGGATGGGGCTTGGAGCAACCTGGTCTAGTGGCACATGTCCCTGCCCATGCAAGGGAGGTGGAACTAGACTTTAAAGGTCCCTTGCAACCCAAACCGTTCTATGATTCTACAACTTCTCTCATGTGCTGAAGCACTTCTACTCTTTTAAGAACCTGATGTAATTTTCTGCCCCCTCTCACCTTTTCTCTTGAGGAGGCCAGATGGCGTCCATATGCACAAAGCACTTGACACCCACCTACCTCACATACCCTTCCCACACATACACCCGGCCCTGGGCAAGCAAAGGCGGCAGGGGGGGGAAAGGGGGTGGCCGGCGGGGGATGCTCCTAGAAGCGTCTCCCTCTTGCCACCCCTTCCCTCAGCAAAACGATCAACGGACAGGCGGCCTCGCGCGCTGACACGTGACCCTCCTCCGCGAGCGCGGGGCTTCGGCCCCCCTCCCAGGCGCGGGGAAACGGAAGGGAGGGGCGAGGGTGAAACCCCCTCCCCCGCCCCGCCCCTCCCTTTCCCCGCGGGGGGCCGGAGCCCCGCGATCACGTGGCCTCGGAGTGATCTCAGCTCCCCCCCACCTCCATCTTCCCGCCCTATCCGCACGGAGCGGCCGAGTGTCCCGGTGCACGCGCTCCGCCCCTTCAGCGAGCGGTGGGGTTGGGCTCGGCTCGGTTCAGCTCGGCTCGGTAGCTGAAGAACGATCGTGGCGGGACGCGGTTCCTCCATGAGGTGAGCGGGGCTCGGCGGGAGGCAGCGGGAGGTTGCGTGCGCGGAGGTACGGCGGCCGGCTGTGGTGAAGAGGAGGCTTTGTGTGCGGTGCCCACCTGCCCCCCGCCGCCCACGGCGCGGGGTTTGTTGCCGCCGTTGCCGGACGGCGCTTCCCCGGCAGAGCCGGAGTGGAGGAACCGTCTCCGCGGAGTAGGAGGGGGAAAACTCTCTTCGCTTCACGCGGCCGTGACGGAGAGCCCAGTTTTCCCGGTGCGGGGAGTAGAGAGCAGTGCGGAGTGGTGGTGGGCAGCCCGTGAGTCCCTGACGCTTTGCTGTTTATTTACTTTATTGATAGTTCTATCGTTTTTTCCTCTCCCCTCGGTGCGTGACAGGGGGATGACAGCTGTCTACCGTGGTAAGCAGTAGCACCTTGGCGCCGGTTCACTCCCGCACACCCCGAGCCGTCGGTCAGTGGATCTCGGCGGGTCCCTCAGCCCCGAGCGGAGCTGTGGCGCCCTCCCGGTCCCTGACAGCGCCGGCCCGGCTGAGTCCCGCGGGCAGCAGCGCCGCCTCCTCACCCCCTCTCCCGGGAAGCCCTGACAGAAGTCAAATCCACCTCCGAGGGGATACCCTCCGATGGCCTCTCTCCGGTAGAAAGGTGGCCTCGCGGGCGGCGGTTGTCTCGGTGCCGGTGTGGGGCGGTGTCTCTCCGGGCTTTTAGGGGGAGCTCGGGGAAGGGGAGGGCTGGCTACCGGGCTCCCCCGGCGGGCGGCAGCTGGGTCCGGCTCCGCCGGGTCCCCCGCACCGCTGCCGGGCGCGTCTCCTCCCGCCCTGTGGGCACCACCGGGACTATGCCTTCCTCTGGCAGGGGGGGCTTGGAAGATTTTTTTTTTTTTAGCTCTTGTTAAAAAATGAAGTAGGCTGCGTTAGGAATCGGATCAAGTTTAACCAGGAGCCTGTGCTTCTAATTTCCAACAGCACGCGAAAGATTTTCTTTCTCTTGCACAGCGGTTGGCAGCAACAAGCCTTCTGCAGTCTGACGGTGCCACTTGTGACGTTCTTAAGTTTCTCTTTTGTGAAAAGACTAGTTAAATTCTGCTTTATCAGCAGTGCAAGATCTTAACAAATTCTCCTGTTTGTTTCTATAGTGACTGTGTGCATGCTTATTACTTAGAACTAATATAAAATACTTGTCTAGAGGTGTGAGTGCTACTTTGGTAGAACGTGTAGTCTCCTTTATTTTTCTTTTTTTTTTTTTTTTCCTTTATCCCAACGATTTGCATATTGGTGTGTGTTATTAAAAAAAAAAATCATTGCCAAAAGCTACACATCATTTTAGAAGGGCCTTCTGATGTAACTAGAAGTAAATTAATTTAGTAAATATCTGTTAGTGACCTGCTTGGCTCTTGTCTCGGTATGCTGCTGGAGGGCTGTCAATGAGATTTTATTTACTAATAGAAGAATTACATAACAGCCATACAGACCAGAGAGAAACAGCGTTTGAGTAGAGTGAAGCTTCATGTGAGCTGAGGGTTCTCTTAAGTTGAAGCCAAGCTCAGTGTCAGTAAGTCACTGTGAAGTAGCAGAGGTCCATCCTTCCAGTTTCTGCAAGTATTGGCCCAATGTTATTCTCTTCCCTCTTCCAAGAGTGCATCTGCTAGCAAAGCAGTAAAATGCTGCCTTCCTCCCTTTTCCTTCCCTGAACCAAGACATGGATAACATTAAATGAAGAGACTAGGTGGAAGGCTGCTGGTCTCATGAAGTGATGTAAGCGTTTCACAAGCGGATTCACTCATGTGCCTCATCTCTTCCTTTTAATTCTTTCTGTATCTTCCCCACTATGTTACTTTTCACACTCTCTGATGCGGTGGTTGGAGTTCCTGTCTCGGTGCTTGTGAATGCACATAAGTGGTAGCTGTGCATTTGAGGTAGCTTGGGTCTTGTCAGGGTGGTCAGTCCTTGCTGCTCTTTACATTTTGAGGGTCATCTAA
Source organism: Hemiprocne comata (assembly GCA_020745705.1). NCBI lineage: Eukaryota > Metazoa > Chordata > Aves > Apodiformes > Apodidae > Hemiprocne > Hemiprocne comata. The sequence continues at coordinate 24,025,502 of CM036616.1, read as the reverse complement.
TAATGCACTTCTAGGGTATGAAGGAAGTAGTGCAAATAACCGTAATTCAGGCAATTAGAGCAGAGCTTACCAGTGTCATACTGCCAGAGACAAATGTGGGTCTGTGGAAGCAACTGAAGATCTCCACTGGCACTTATGACTAGCTGCCAATCTAGGTACTTGCTGATAACTGCTGGAGTGGAAGGACGTACAGGGTGGTGAAAGAAGGCATTTTGGTTTTGTGCCTAGAAGCCATTGCTGGTATTCAAACTAATGTAAAATAAGGTATGTGGGGTTTTTTCATGGGAATCTGTAGGGGGTATGGGTAAAGTGTAGAGCCAAGGAGCCAAGTTTCTTCAGTCATTACAACGGAAAAAGAATTTGTACACCGGTCTGTGTATGACTAACTTCAGTAGCCGAGAATGTTCCACTTCTTTTCTCAGAACTGCATCTGAATTCCTGTACTTTTTTTGAGGAGTGGAAGCACACCCAACTCCCTTTCCAGGTTTGGGTAATATTCTACAAGTTACTGTATTTTCATCAACTAATATATTTCCCCCAACCAAGAATGTAGAAGCTGAATAGGGGGGTTGTGGTATCAGCACAGTCTCTGAGGGTGTTTCTAGACTACAAGAGTTGTCAGAAGGATACTCTTCCAAGACCTTTCAAAAGTGTAAGGCCAGAGTTTATGGGACTGGAGCTTGCCAAGTGTCTTGGGTGAATTAAATTGATATTCTTTGCTTCCTAACTCCTGCCCTAATAGGTGACTGTTCTGCCTTAGGCTATTTCAGAATATTCATCCATACATTCACAGATACGTCTTTTCATAGATTTCGTGTTGTGTCTGTACAGATTGTCATGTTTGCAGATTCTGGAGCGCATCTAGTTGAATGGTTGATAGGCCATATTAGGAAGGCGGTTGAGTATAAACAAGTAGTAGCTGTTGTTATCTGTGTGGATTTCTCATTTAAGAACTGGCATTTCACAAGTGGGACTGTGTGTTATTTTTCTCTATTTCTGGTTGTAGCTGGGTGCTTCAGTTCCAATCTGGCCCTGTTGGACTAAGCCTGGAACATGGAAAAGTCTTCAGGATTGCGACATAACAAACCAGAGAATGTGGTCTCAAATTTGAGGGACACCTAGGGGGAGGCCTTTTTGTTTTAGAGACAGGGAAATTGAAAGCAGAGAAAGACAGCAGTATGTCCCAGAACATGTGGCAAGTCTTGCCTCTTTTACTGTGCTCTTCAGTGGGCTGGATATGTGTTGACAATCACTTCCAGATAAAAGAACTGGAGTAAGAACAGAGTGAAGTTATATTGATTGAGTGAATGACAAATTTGCCTGGACTTCACTTGAGCTAGGATTTTGCCTGGAGTGCTAACTAATATGCCAAGTAAACAAATCAGGGCAATGTCGCATTTTGATTTTTCTCTAATCTTCTTCTGTAATTCACTGTGTCCAAGGCCTTGTTGTTGCAGGCTTTCTCCTAGCTGTCTAGAGCTAATTTTGGAAACAACATTTAACAAACCGCATAGATCCCCTCATTGACAGTCTTGCCTGGATTTGTATTGGTTGTGTAACATCCACAGAGGCTGGTACTGCTTCAGCTGAAGCCATTAAAAGTTTAACATTTCCAAATTCTGAATATGAAAAGGAAGTCTAAGAGTAGGGAGTTCATGCAAAGCTCTATGAGGGGAGGAGCAATAGCTGTAGATTTGTTAGTGATGCAATATCTGTGGAGCTTTAACTTTGGGGCTCAAATGCTTAAATTTGTACAGTTCAGCACATCCTTGCCAGTGATTTGTGAACAGAGAGGGGGATTGTACTAAGTTACCCAAGGCCCTTGCTATCTCTGATGTCTGATTCTGTTTAGAGTGGGATTAACTGTACATAAATCACTCCCACTCTTGTGTAGTGCTTGGGCTTCTCGGTGCATTTTTCAGTGTGTTTTCATTAGTAAGTAATAGTAGATTAAGCAAGCTAAGAATTATTTGTCTTTATAGGTGACATTAAGTTTAAAAAAATTATGTTCCATATGACTTTTCCTATGATAGGAGGATGGGTTACTCAAGATGGAAAAACTGAGCTGTGCTGATAAAAAGTGTGGAAATGTTCCCATTGCTTTTTTTCACATCATACATGCTTCTCTGCTTTTGCCTGAGAAATAGGGAGAAGAATATGCATTTATGTGTGAATAAAGAGGCTGAGCAATGGTTTATGCCTCCAGGTGATCCTGTGGTTTTGGCAGTGCTAAAGAGAAACTTGGGTTTGGGCATGTACTTGGTATTGAATGGGTCAGGTGAGCTTGGGCATGCGAAGCATTTGAGAAGTTGAGTGCTGAAGGTGGGCAGCAGAAGAGATGCTAGTAGTGTGGATGCCTCTGGCTGCTCTGTAGTGCTAGTTGCCACAAAGGCTTATGCTTCTGGATCACAGCAGGGCTTGTGATTTAGAAAGCATTCATCCCCAGAATAAATGCTCATGTTGTGCTTTGGGATAAGATGCTTCTGGGGCCTCAATGTTTTCCCCAGTTAGCATAGGTGTATTCATACAAAGACGTAAGTGTATCATGGTAATGCTATTTTTCCAGACTTTTTTTTTTTTCCCCTCCATGCTAAGTCTTGCATGGAGTCTCTAATTCTTTCCTGTAACCTCACAAGGTTAGAAAAAACTTTAAAGTATTTTTGGGAGGGGAAGGAAAAAATAGTTGATGAAATGACTTGTGCTTTGCTGCAGAAGAGCACTGTCTGAGATGGAGGCTTCTTAGAATGTTCTAAAAGAGGTGCAAGATTTTTGACACCTAAATTAATTTACTTCAGCCCGTATTAGTAAAGGGTACCTAGCCGTCGTTGACATGAACAGTGTGCACAGTGTATGGTTTTGCTGTAAACTTGTAGTTTTACTTAATAAAACTAAGGCTGTTTCTCCTTCACTGTTCTCCGTCACTGGATCTTTAGCCATTCAAGGAGGTAATTGTAACATTGTTTGAAAGGCTTTGCTCTGATTTTAATGTAATTTAATGAAAGGGAAATAAAAAGTCAGTAATGTTTACTATGGCTTTCATGAATCTCACTGTAAATCGGGGGAAGATTATAATAATCTGTTTCCTACTTTTAAACCCAAGATTGTGTTGTGTATTAAAACAGTTTCAATGAAATTGCTGAGGCTGAAGGTTACAACCACTTAAACGTCTCTGGTTTTAACTAGATAGGCTACCACCAATCTAAACATGTTTTTTTGTGGCCTATATTCCTGAAAGCTATTTCTTAACATTAAGATGAAGGAAGATGAGATAGAGGACTAGATGTTTAGTTTTGGAGCTAATGGTTAAAAGCATGTGATCAGCATTAGCTGTTGAGAGTCCCTGGCGGTAAGCAGTTCTTTACTGCTAACTTGCTGCAGCTACAAAATTAAAGTATTCAGTATTTATTATCACATTTGTTCTGAAAGTGGAGAAATGCCACTACTAGTAGAGATTGCTTCTTGTTAATACCTGTGATTCATTGCAGAAATACTCCTTTGAAGTGACTTGATGCTCCCTAGTGAATTTCTAGTAGTCATTTCCTATCTTGTAAAACAGGAGTGTATTAATGGTTCTTCCTTTATCCCCCCTCTGGCAAATGAGCGGTTGTCATAAAGCTCTCCTGAATCAGGAGGCTGACCGATTTTTGCATCAATTCCAATAATTACACCCTTTGAGAGGTGACTTCCCCCTTTGAACAGTGCCAGGAAAAGGCAGCCCTTACTGCTTCATGGGTTTTTATCTGTACAGCTGAAGGATTGTGGGCATAGTAATGCACAAGCTGTAATCTTAATGTTTGTGTTTAACTATGCCTTATGGAAAAAATAGAGGTGTGACAAGTTAAACTTGAGAATGCCATTTTTGTGTGCTTGTGCATGCTTTTTTAATTATGCTGAAGACTTGAGTTTCACATTCAGTGTATAAAATGTACTTGCGCAAGAGGTGAAATATCCTGTGGGAAAAATAAGTTGGCTTCTAATAGAAACACAGCTCACCTCCCTTCTTCCTTCCTCAAGACAGGAAAAAGTAGCATATTAAGAGTGCTTGCAAAACTTGCTAATTAGACTGTATTACAGGTTCCTCGTAGAAAAGAGTCCAGCTTTGCAGCTGTTCTGTGCATATGCCTACAAGGAGCTGTCATCTCCCCCATAGCTGTGTAGTTGAGTACTTTATCTTCCATGGGATCTGTAACAAATATTTTGTTCATGGGAGCCAAAAAAGCTGAGGGAGTGGGAAGGGGAAAGACAGCAGCATATACCAGACAATTCTTTGGCAATCTGCATGGGAGGAAAGATATTTTGTTTTCAATTCCCCATGCACAGGACTTCTTTATATTTCATTAACTGGTCTAATTAAACTTTTTCCCTTCTTAATCAAATATATTTAACTTTTAAAATCAAGTTTTGTTCAGTTTTAGATTTTGTGGGATATTGTATGATGCTTCGCAGCTTTTGAAGTTCCTTTAAATTGTCGTTTTGTTTTGTTTTTCCCAAAAGTTTAAAATAGTTTGGTTATTTGTTTTTTCTTTTTTCTTTTTTTTTTTTTCTGGTATGGTGTATAAAGAAGGCCAAATATTTGTAATGGCATTTGTCTTGTCTATACCCTGGCATTTCTGGTCTTTGCAGTGCTCATAATCTTTGGTGTTGCTAGAGAATGATTTAGGCGATTACTAGGCTCTTGCTGAGGTTCAGGCTCCTTTCCAGTGCAGGTTCTGACAGCTGTGCAATTTAAACACTTTATTCAATGTTTAAGTAGATGTAACAGAAATAAAGTGGTATGCTTCTCTGTGAGCAACCTAAAATAATTCCTCCTTTTTGATTGTTCGAAACTTGCTTTTAAAAAAAAAAATTTTTTTTTGTTGCTATTTTACAAGTACTCCATTCGTCCCAGGAAAAAGCTAAGAAATTTTCACTTAAGCCTGGGACAACTGTCACTTAAGCCAGAGAGTGAAAAGCTTCTGCCGTTTTCTTTTTTTTGTTTCCAGTTGTATGCTTAAGAGTTAAACAAAATGGCACAAGCCCATTCTCCTTGAGATACAAAGCAAGAACTTTAAATGAAACCCATCACTCATATACCTGAAAGAAGTCAGGAATCTGATTCTGATACACTTTCAGAATGACTGTTTGATTAGACTTAAGGTCATTTAATTAGATTTAATTATATTTTAACAGTGTACAGAATTATCCCAGCCAGATTACCTACTGGAGGTGTGCATTCTGTGGTAAATATATTTGTGTGTATGAAGCGTATGAGATTTTTTTCTTTGGGGCTTTTTGAAGAACCGTACTTACGTTTGTCTTAAATGTCTGTGGGATAAATATGGGGTTAAACTAAGTTCCATATTTACTTAGCACTAGTAGCTTTTCCTGAATGGTACTTAGCATTGTATTTTGTGGAAGCATTCACATCTATTCTACCAAGAATGTACTGTGTAGTTCCATTTTAAAACTCAGAGTACAGTGATCATGTAGAATATAGCAACTTGCTTCATAATGCTAAGAGATTTTCTTTTATGAAATGATTGAATCTCACTTTGCTTATCAAACTGTAATCTGCTGTTTCTGAAGAGTGATGTGAAACATTACTGACCCTGCATGACCTGTTTGAATTTATGCTCCATCCCCTGTTTCAGTTATTTATTTATCTGGCTAGACCCGTAATATTTTCTCTCCTTTTTTTTTCTGTGGTGGAGGAAGGAAGTTTATACAGCTGAACATCCTTTACTTTAAGCTGTTTCTTCAGAAGGAATTTGTATAACAGCTAGAACTTGTAGATGAGAGGGGCTGGCTGTTCCAGTGAGCATACTGTAAAACTAGAAATTTGGAACATTTTTGCGTAGATTACTTTGCCCAGTCCCAGGTCTATGTTGTCTATCTTTCATTGGTTTTCTGATCTGCTGTAGGAAGAAAGCCACATTGCCGTGCTACTTCAGCATGGTGTTTGCCATTACATTTGTCTTGGTAGTATGTGGTATATTGAAGCTTTCTGTAGGAAACTGCCTTAGGCAGTGGCTCCCTGTTGCCTTGTAAGAGTTTGCAGCTTGTCTGTAATGTTAGTTTTGTATGTTTGTGCATGTGCTACTTTCCTTCACTTGACAGGAAGGAAGGGGGCAACATGACTGTGATAGTGCACTGTCAAATTGGAAACAGCTATGTCTCTAAGAATACACACACAGTTTCTTATGGGGAAGAGTGTAAAACAATTCTTCCAGTGATAATTGCTGTTCTTGCTCAGGTGGTTCTCCCTGCTATGTTGTGTTGGGCTCTCCTAGTATGTGTCATGCATCGTTTATTTTGGTTAGTGGTTTGACTTGTACATACAATAGTGGTGGTACTTCTGCTACCCAGTGTAGACCCATGGTTGTAGGATAGTGAAGTTTTAATTAATTGTTTTGCATACTTATTTCTGCTTTTCCCACTTCACGGATGGCTGCCCTGATAATAATGTTAAAATAGGCAGTGAGCAGAGAAAGCTGCTTCATGTATGAACATGTCGGTAATCTCATTATATCAAGAGGGAGCTAGCATAACATGATACACATTTGACTTTTTGGTAAAGATTTACTCTCTTCTTCTGTGGTGAGACTTAGGCTTGCTTTTAAGTTTGAAAAAACGTAAAGTTTCCCTTAGCTGGCTGTTAAATCTATTTTAGAGCTTGTGGGTTAAATCCTCAAAGGGTGATATAGGTATGCAAATTCAATTCGGACTTTGCTGCCAATAAACTGAATGGCATCAGTTTGGAATCTTATTTTTCTTTCTTTTTCTGTTTAGATATTGAAGAAGAATAAAAAACTCCTCAAGGTTTTGGAAGGTTGAATGTGATCAGCATGAAGAGCTTAAAAGCAAAGTTCAGGAAGAGTGACGTAAGTATTTCTGCTCAGTTTGGCTGCTTGTTTCCCTGCTGGAAACGAATTCTTTACTCCCACCTTGATAAGGTTGTAGGTTAATGAATTACAGAGAAGAAAAACTTTTTCCAAGCTCAAAGGCAACAGCTGAGTATGGTATGGAGTAGGCTGTTTCTGTTTGGAGGGCAATTCTCTGTCATGCAAATTTCACTGCCTTGCTCCCCTATAATGAATCATGCACATGAGTGGGGTCTGTAGAACTTCCATTAGATTGTGCTGGTGCCCAGACTGAAACTGTGTTTCAGGTAGAGGATTAAGCCTAGTCAGGACTTTACTACCCAATCATATTTCTGCCTAAGCATAATACCATTCTTATCAGTGTGGTGTTTGAGCACTTAACGAAAGGTCTCCTCAGCCTGTGGCAGGGTTTCTTTGTCAGCAAGAATATGGTAACCAGCTGTGCAATTAGAGCAGCTGTGGCTTATCAGTTCTAGCTCAACAGGAGAGGTGAGTAAGAGGCTTGAGTAGCAAGGATGACAAACTTGTGGAGGCCCTACGGGAGATTCTTCAGAACTGCATCCATAGAGATATTAGGCTACACATCATATATTGCCTCTTGCTAGTCGAGGTAGTACAAGTGGAGACCCAAGCTTGAACTTGCATAGTAAGCATACTTCCCTTGGAGCTGTGGAACTGCTGCAATCTAGTCCTGTTCTTGCCTTTTCCTACTGCTACTCATTCCAGCTTTTTGTCATGCAGTAATGTTAATGCCGCTTTTATAGAGCAGGGAGCGTCAGTGAAAAAGGTGACGTGGTGCTTAAATGACTTTCCAGATTTTGTGTGGAATTTGTAGCAAATCCCCATGATCTGTGAAGAATGTAATATTCCATCCTTCACCCTAAATTTGTATGTTGCTTTGAAAGAAGTGGTTCTTGTTGTTTGTCAGGGCCAGATTCTGTGGAGTCCTACAGCAGTCATGTTTGGTTAAGATGCATTAGACTTGAAAATAGAGTTTCTTCAGAAATTTTGATGATCAGGAATAAAATTACACATTGCAATCAGGAGTAGCAGAGGCTGTGCTTTGGTGTAAAGGTGGTCATCTGGCACACCATTAGACTTGTGTCTTTAGCCAGCTTGTAATGCACTTCAGTAGCTGGGAACAAAGTAGAGGTGCGGTTGTGATGTAGTCTGCAGATGTGCTGGTTGCTGCTTAAAAAGTCTTTTGAGCAACAGGTTAGCATTTGATGCAGCTGCTGTATTGGCTTCCTACCAGCTCTGGTGGATCCTCTACCCCTTCAGCTTAGCAAGAGCTCTTTCTAAATAGTCAGCTACTATAAACAAACTAAATATGTCAACCAGCCTTTGGGATCAGAGGGAAACGCTTCTGACTACTTTAGCAGTGTTCAGCCTTTGCTAGTCACCAGACTGAATCAGCTAGTGGCACAGTGTTTTGTGGCACTTCACAACAAATAATAATGTCACAAGTCTCTAGTTTTTCATCTAAACGAATGTTGTTCAGTTTAGTACTGTTAGAATTTTGTGCTCAAACATTGTTGCTGCTGTTGCAAGGTGTAACAGCAATTGCTATTTTGATTTCACCTATACCAGTAAAACATTTTACAGCCATCTGCTTGAGTAATGAGAATAGTCCTTTGGCTAAGATATGGACATATGTGGTATTATGGAAGTTAGGTGTGCCCATGTGTTGGAATGACTTCATTCACACTTTTATGCTAGCTGGCTAGGGTGCTGCTCTAGAGCAAAGGCTAAGTGACATGCGTGATGCAACTAGATCCTGCTGTAGCTAGTCCACCCACTGTTACAAATTGCACTGGTTCACTTATTCCTTACTTACCTGTCCTTGATAACTTACTCATGCCTCTCCCTAAAGCCAAGTAGAGTCTGAAAGTAGTTGCTGTTTTGATACTTCTGCTGTCTACTGGCTGGAGACAGTTGACCACAAAGGGTTTTTCAGATACCTAAAATGTAGATATGCAGCTTGAAGAGCACAGCAGTCTAAATCCACGACAGTCTGGTTTCCTCTGTTTTGAAGCCAAACCTTAAGGGCATAATTCAAAACAGCCAACTGGAGTTGCTCTATATTTTGTGCAAGATAAGCAAGGAAAAAAAAAAATTTTCTTTTTAGTTTCCAGAAGCTGCCCTTAGCTATAATTTGTGAGGAGGAGGAAGAGGTGGTTTGGATTGGAATTAGTCTTACTTGTATCTCAATTTATAAGATGTGGTAACTGCTACTGGATTGGGTATAAGAGTAAAGTCAGCAGGGATAGAGGGACTCTTTCTCATCCCAACCGCACCACCTTCTTTCTGGAGGAAATATTTAATCTCTTATTTTATAGAAGGTGTCTTGGGAGAAGGAATACTACCCTTCTCTTTAGTCTTACCGTTAGTGTAAAGAAATAGGAAGAGGGGGAGGAATGGGAATAAATCTTTAAGGTGTGTGTGAGAAATAGGAATTACAGATACACTTCTCCTGCAGTAAGGGTGATAACATAAAACTGTGCTGGAATGAAGACCACTAGGAATCTTCACTGATGTGAAAATCTTTCTAGGCTGTTACAGAGTGGCTGAATTGAATTGAAAGTGGGCACAACTGCTGATAGTCATGCATGTGTCTCTGTGTCCCTGCTTGTGGGGCTTTGCTCTGGTGCTGGAGCTGTACCAGTCTTGCAGCTTCCAAAAGAGATGAGACATCCCTGTTCCCCTTATTTAATCTTTGCCTTTCTAGTTTTGAGGGTATTGAACCCTGCAGTGAGTCAGTTCAGGACATAAAGTGCTGAAAAGTTACTTTGTGGGGTACATGTTAACTGGTTGACTCTCTGCTCTGTCTCACCTTAGGGTCAGCCCTGAGAGGAATGGTGGAAGTAGGAGGAGCAGCAGGACATCCTTTGCTGCAGCTGTCGCTTGGCTTAGCTGCTTTGTCAAATCACACCCTGAGATTATTGGCCTCAGAAGCACAGGGTTGAGCATGCCAGCAAAGGAGTTAAGGGAACACATAAATAAGGCTGCTAATCCTGATATTTAGCAGTATTTATATAGTCCACAGCTGAGGGATGGGAGCTTGACTCTCCTTAGATGGGAGAGTGACACCTCACTTCATGCTTTTGCGGCTCAGCTCCCCTGTACCTCACCTGATTCACTGTCTGTGCAGGCAGCTCCATTAACTGAAGAACCTTTTTTCCTTTACAGACTTCATTGCTGTGAAATGCTTCCCCTGCATGACTGTTGCCATATGAACATGTATATTTGGAGTGCAGAAATGAGATTTCTTGCTCTGTCTCAAATAAGTATTGTCAAAATTAGATGTGTAGTTACAGGAGGATGCTTGTAGTCTAGAAATCTGTGAACAGGATGCCTAGGTGGGAGCAATTGCTGAGGCTGGAAGCTAAGTAGTAAATGTGCACACTTCAAGAGTCTGTAGGCAAATCAACAGAAATTCCACTTATGTCTTGACAAAGCAACTAGTCTCTTCTGTCTGAGAAGCTTTATTTTTTCAGTCTTTCCTCATCTCTTGCCTCCTCATTATCAAACTCAAAACCTACTGGCAGTAACACCTAAAAGCTGACAGCCTAAAAAGATGCAAATTAATTGTTGCAAGAGACTATTACACGTGACACTTGGAAAAGTTGGTTTGGTAATGTCAGGAACTATCATATCACTTCAAAGCTTGAATTTTTTTACAGACTGTCTGTAGTTTATTCACACGAGAGAATGAATATCTCTGCCCAGTAATACACAAGCTCTTCATGTTTCAGCTTGGAAAACCAAAGTTTTAAATTGTCCAATTAAACCAAAAGCAGTGCCACAGATGTCTTATTAGGCCTCTTATTAGTATTTGAGATTGAAGTGTTTTCTGTAGTAACTAGTCAGTTTGTGGCCTGACTTCAAAAGCATCTAGAATCTTAAACAGGCAGATGAGTGGATTTTCAAATATGCAAAGATATGAAGCCTGTCTAAACATGTTTTGTTTGCTTCTTAAATATGACAAAATGCTCATCAACATTTTTAGGCACCTACACACATGCTTAGGTGTGGTAGGAACCTAGGTGATCTGTTTAGGTAAATTTGTTTTTAACTCTGTTCAAGATTACTCTAGAAGAGGCATATTGTGTGAAGGCTGTGATGAGTTGGATTGTTTTTACTCCTTGACTTCCATTTGTGGCCAAATGGCTGAAAAGTTTTAGGGCCATTTTCTGTGAGTATTGAAGATCAGCTGAAAAACATCTTGTAATTTGAGAATGACCAACTTTGTTTTAATTCCTGGATTGTTTGCTAGACAAGAGGAAGATGAGAATTGGGATTTGTTTCTAGATATCTTCAATACTAAAATATCTTCAATACTAAAATAATAATGTCTTTTGAAATTGAAAATTGACTATGCAGTTGAGCAGAAAAAAGAGCTATTGTTGGAAGCAAAGCCAAGGCAGGCTGGGATTTCCCAATGCTAATTGCCAGCTCAAACTTCTGGTATTTCTGGAAATGCCTATTCATTGTACTATCATGTGGGGGTTTAAAAGTCTGCAATTCTTACGAACATTGCTGCTTTTTGGCCTGTTGTATAGTTATTGTTCCATAAATCTCAAAATGATGAAGCAGTTAGGTATGTTGTAGTATAAAATCTCAGTCTTAATCTAGATGCTGTGCTAATTAAGACTTGGCACTTCTTTTTAATGCTCGATGTTCTAAGTAGAAGGCTCCCATTCAACAGTTTTTAAAGTATAAAATGCTACATGGGGGTCTGGAACTGAAAGATTTCTGGGATGCATTCCATTGAAATCACTGTGTTCCCATGTGCCCTGGACTCAATGTGTGGGAGAACAAAACTTGGGTGGGGCAACTTAAAAATAATAAAGCAGGATCTCGTTTAAACAACCCTTACATTCTTTTATCCACTGAAAGCTACAATTAACCTGAAAAGGAGTATGGGATTGTTGAAAATTGCACTATCCACTCTGTGTAGATATGCTACTTTCTTTCAGGGTAATTGTGACCAAAAAAAAAACAACCCATGCAGAGTTCACTCTGGCTAAAATTGAAATTGTGATGTTGTCTGACCACTTTACCCCATTATTTAGAAAATTAACTACTGAAATTTTATTTTTATTTAGGTGTCCTTCTTTTATCAGGTATTTAATTAATTAAGCCTTAAAACACATAATCATAGCTTTCTCTCAGTTTACTGTGTTCTTCAGTAATAATTTTGGATTCCACTATACAGTGTGAAAAAAAGAGATGATATCTGGAATGTATAGATTGTCCTCAACAACCAGTTCTTGGGAAATGAGGATTTAGCCTTCTCTCTCTTGAAACAAGTGCTGTGGTTCCTGCTCTTCCCTCCTGTCAGGAGTCAAGGGTCCTACCTTCCACCCCATTTTCTGCTCTGGAGCTGTTTGGCTTCATGCTTCCAGTTCTGGACAGCATAAGGCTCTGCTCTACTCATCTTGCTCTCCCAGCCAAAGCTTAAATGCTTTGTGCAGGAGCTAAATCAGACATGTTCTGAGTCCTACAGTAAATGAACTAGTATGTAGATCTTGCCTGCAGCCTGTTGCAGTCAGTTCAATGTGAACTTCTTGGCATCAAGTAGTGTCTTCTCTTCATTATTGACAATAGGCATGTGCTCAGACTACTTCTAAAATTACCTTATTCAGGTGAACTGTAATTCTGGTGCACCTGAGCCCTCTGCGAGGGGCTAGTGTCAGCCTGGATGTTATGTAGCTTCTCTTTTAATGGTGGAAGGAAAATGTAATGGAGAAGGCAAGTCAAGACCAATAGATTAGGGCAGGGGAAAACAGAAGGGAGAAAGAAAAGGCCTGAAAGGGGGAGGAGAGAAGGGACAGCTGAAGCTGTAGGGTCAGAGTTACTATTTTCATAGCTGTATTGTGAAAAAGAATAACTGGACTCTTGTGAGATGCTTGCTGATTGGCTGTCTCTGGAACGGAAAGTACGTAGCTTCGGTAGAGTCTTTGAAGCTAGATAACTTGCAGATAGTCTATAAAGAACTTACAGCATCTCCAAATGGTTGGGGTAGGAAGAAAAGGGAAGAGGTTAAATGAGAACTGTGCTGTGGTGTTTGGAATTATAGTAGAAGAACATGGGTTGGAGTTGGCTTACTTTGAATAAACACATAGGTATTTCTTAAAACAGAATTACAATCTGTAGTATTGCAGAGAACATCTTGGTTGGGTTCCCAGACAGCTGTTGTCAGCCTGTAATAAAATGTGATTGTCAATTTTTAATTAATGATTTCTTTGTCATGGACATGTCATGTCAATGATGTGCAGCTCCTGTACTGCTTTTCTTTTGACTTCCACTGCCACTATGCTAGTGTCCCAGCTGAGGTGAGGAATGATTTGTCCCGTTATTATTGACCCTACAGTCATATTCTTACTTTGTACAAAATGACACAGGGCTAATTACTCTTCTGTAAATACAGGTTAGGGAAGGGGAAAAATGTCTCTATTTCCCAGGTGCTGCTTGCCCAGGCCTGTCAGCTTTGTTATCCTAGGCTGCTTGCTTGCTCACCCATCTGGGTTTGGAGGCTGTGTGAAAGGAAACATTGATTAGTCACTGGTTGGCCACAAAGGCTGGGCTGCCCTGCCAGCCCAAGCAGTGTCTGGCAGGCTGAATGCTCTGCACTTGTGTTCTTGATCATGCCAGGATGGCTTGTTTGTCCATCCTTGTGTGATCCCTCATTAAAAGGGATGTATGTAAAATGTTTGCAAAGATTAAGAGGAGGCCTCCCATTACAAAATTGTTCTAAATGGAGTTAATCCCTGTAGTGTTATGGGCAGCAATATACAAAATCACAGTAGATAAATGCAGAAGAACTACGATGTGAAGCTAGCCAGTTGCTCGACAGTTCACTACTAAATCAAATACCAAAATTAAGCAGCATGAAGTGTGGGTGGTTAGGAAGAAGATAGGCCAATTGGTGTGTACAACCTGAAAAAAGTTAATATTTTTAAGTATATTGGTAACAAGAAAGGACTCTCTGTGTAGAAACATGGTTTTTGAGTCTCTTTAACAGAATACGGAAGTTCAAAGGCTTGAGTTTGGAAGAGCTGGAGAAAAGCAATTGTAATTTTTAAGTGTATTTCTTTATCTTTAGTAAGATTTAAATGCAAAGCAAAAGAAAAATATGATAAATGAGCAGTCTGTATTCTTACTGTAGTACTCTATATACTTTCTCTTCCTTTTGATACTACTCATGCCTAATCTGATACTAAAAAAAAATTCTCTACAGCTGTCAAAGTTGTCAGTTAAAATGCATGTAAAGGAGAGGATTTAATTAGTGGTCCAGTCTTGTGTTTGAAGACTCTTGTCTTTACTAAGAACAAAAAGCAATTTACTGTGCATAGATGCTGCATTGTTACCTAAAGAATATGACACCCATACATTTTACTTTATTGGAGATTTGAGACATGTCGTCCTATGCTTATATTTTTGGAGTCTATGAATGATAAAAGCAGACAACAAACGTCAAGGAGTTAATCACGTTGAAGTACTATTTGCCATATTCCAGCAATATTTTCTAGTTCTGTTCTTCAAAAAAGCTGATCTGATTGTGTGTAGTCTAGGCAAGTGCCCACCATTAAGGACATGTTAAGTGCTTTTCTGCTCTTTTCCTTTTGACACACTTGCATCTCCTTGAGGTTCATGCCATGCCTGTTCTGAAGATTCTGGGAAGCTTATGCATGGAAGAGAATGAGGTCAGTGGCCATTCTTTCCAGGAGATGCTGTGTGGTCTTCAGGGAGAGTTGTGACCGTTGAACTTCTGGCAATTCATTGGAGGTACTTTGTTCAAAGGGCAAGTTACTAAAGCACTGCATGGGGCAGGCAGGTGGAAGGAATGAGCATTAAGAGCCCTTTCTGTATTACACAGAATCACAGAGTGGTAGGGGTTGGAAGGGATCTCTGGAGATCATCTAGTCCAACCACTCTGCTAGAGCAGGATCTCCTAGAGCAGATTACATAGGCACACGTCCAGGTGTGTTTTGAATGTCTCCAGTGATGGACATTCCAAAACCTCCCTGGACAGCCTGTTCCCAGTGCTCTGTAACCCTGAGAGTAAAGAGCTATTTTCTCATACTCAGGTTAATCTCCTGTATACAAGTTTGTGACCATTGCCCCTTGTTCTGTCACCGGAGATCTTGAACACCTCTGAGAAGAGTCTGACCCCCATCTCCTGACACCCGCCCTTTAGATGTTTATAAGCACTGATGAGATCCCCCCCTCAGCCTCTTTTTCTCTGAGCTAAATGGACCCAGCTCTCTCAGCCTTTCCTCATATGGTAGATGCTCCAATCCCGTAATCATCTCAGTGGCCCTTTGCTGGACTCTCTCGAGTAGTTCCTTGTTCTTCTTGAACTGGGGAGCCCAGAACTGCACACGGTGCTCCAGGTGAGGCCTCAACAGGGCAGAGCAGAGGAGGAGGAGAACCTCCCTTGACCTGCTGGCTGCGCTCTTCTTAATGCACCCCAGGATGGCATTGGCCCTCTTGGCTGTGAGGGCACATTGTTGGTTCATGGTCAGCCTGTTGTCCACTAAGACTCCCAGGTCTTTCTCCCCAGAGCTGCTTTCCAACAGGTCAACCCCTAACCTGTACTGGTGCATGGGTTTGTTCTTCCCCAGATGCAGTATTCTGCTCTTGCCTTACTGAAGGTCATTAGGTTTCTCCCTGCCCAGCTCTCCAGCCTGTCCAGGTCACACTGGTTGGCAGCCCAACCTTCTGGTCTGTCAGCCACCCCTCCCAGTTTTGTATTATCAGGGGACTTACTGATGATACTCTCTATCCCTTTGCCCAGATCATTGAGGAATATATTGAACAACAGAGCTGCTCTGTTCTTATCAACACAGCTGTGAGGCGGTGCTTTCTTTTGGCTGAGGGCAGGTTTGTTGGGCAAGGTGAGGTTGATCGGTGGTGTTTGGGCCTGACCACTTTGTGTTAGCTACAGTGATTAAGAGAGTGTTTAAAAAATGCAGATCTGTGTAGAGAAAGACACAAAGGTGAGATGAAAAGAGGGCTGAGGGCTAATATAAGCTATATAATACCACAGTATCTGTCTTCCTGTTAAGATAGTTTGTGTCTTACACCTCAGTGTTACTAGCATTTTATGAACAACTGCTCAAGTTTGTTAACAGATGATCCTACTCTAAGGAACTCTTGAAATATTACAGACTTTAAAATGTATTACTTTATTCTGAATTGATTCAAAGATAATTATTTGTAGCCTGTAATTTTACTGTAATTTGGTTATGTAAACAGCCAAAAGCTGGCTGGGCAAGGCTCTAAGCAACCTTCTGTAGTTGACCCTCCTTTGAGCAAGGGAGATGGACTAGACTGTCCTTCAAACTTGACCATTCTGCAATTCTGTATATAAAGTCTTGAAACACATCATGTGGGAAGTTTGCAATCATTCTGAAAGATACAAAGCACTCTTAAAACATTAGAGATACCTTATTCCAGACTCTTAGCTGCCTGAAAAACCTTGAGGCTTAGCCCCAGGAAGAGCTATGGTATCCTTGCCCGTATGTTAGTAGTATAACTGCCTGGACTTGTGTAGCTGTTCTGATACATGAAAAGCTATCTAAAAAGCTATTTTTCCTCCTTTTAGACTTACACTATCTAGAAGTAGCTGCAGCCTTAAGCTTTTAAAAATACTATTGACTTTGTGCTGGCAGACACCATTGTGGTTGAATGTCCTTTAACTACAGCTGCATCCTTAGACTTGTAGCTTGTATCCATGTGTATTCTCACCACTCTTCCTGTGTTTTGCTTGTTACATGGACTTCATACTTGAAGTATTCTGAGGTAAGAGCCTCTTTCAGTGCTGTTCTGGTGTAATGCCTAACACTAGTGCTACTTGATAATATTTGGATTTTGAGAGGTGATATAACTAGCAAAACATAATCTGAAACTCAAGCTATATTTACTGCTCTACAGCTGTCTGAGGAGTTTCATTCCCCAGATAATGCTGCATGTTCATATTTCAGATGAAACATACAGTTAACTGTCCAGAACATTTGCATTGACTTGATGATGATAATGATAGAAGAAAAGCTGCTTTAATAACTGTGCAAACAATGTGGTTACCAATGCATATGTGTGTGTCTGACATGCCTATTCTGCTCTGTTTGCAGGTGTATACCTCTTTTCTTTCATCTTTGCTTCTTTGCTGTGTGTGGTGGAAACCTCTTAGGAATCTTGTAAATTTGGGTAACCTGTCTGCTTATGCGGAGACTGAAACAGTGCCCTTTGAAGTCAGAAGAAAGACTTCAGTCTGCCTGCCTGAGCTTTGAATCAAGAACCAAAACCAAAATACTGGCTCCATGGAAGCATATGGTGGGGCTTCAGTGAGGCTTGGATTTCCTTCCCCTCAATTCAGCATAGAAATGGACGTGGCTATTGAGGATGCTCAGATTGGCAGGTTATCCATCAGTGACTTCTTTTTAGAGCCTAGAACATGTTGGTTTTTTGTTGATTTTTTTTTTTTGGGGGGGGTGATTGCTTATGATATAATGTGATTCTGTTCTGTAGGAACAATGGCAACCCCTCAGTGATCTCTCCCTTCAGATGTATGATTATATATGTATAAGAAGTCTAAAGTGAAATGAAACACTTGAGATGTGAGTGAACTCAGATTTTCTAGAAAGTAGGCAACAGCGTGAGTTTATGGAGTGTTAGTCAATGCTTGTGAGCAATTTTATTACACACCCTAATTGCAGACAGATGCTGTATTTTCAAAGTAGAGGAAGCTTCATCATGCACAAGCACCTTACTGATCAATAAGAAAAGCTATATGTTAGGTTAGTGACTAGGAGCTAGTGTGCTGTTAGATTCACTTCTTCAGTTTTTTTGCCTTTGTTGCTTCTAGTAAACATGCAAAAAAATGGGGAAAGACTTTGTGTAGTAATACTATCAGATTTGAAATTATAAATCTGTACACAACCCTTTTAATGGGACATTAAGAAGAGATGGTCTTAACTGGTTGAAGACAGTGATTTCTGACTATGAGCTTAGAAGGTATCTAATTTGTAAATACATACTTGATGTGGAGGCTGATTCTTAAAGGCCTTTGTAATGTCATACAATCATAGAATGCTTTGGGTTGGAAGGGACCTTGAAAGCTCACCCAGCCCAATTCCCCCCTCCACAAGGAGGAAGTATGTCTTGAACTAGATGAGGTTACTCAGAGTGCCATTCAACCTCACCTCAAAGGTTTCCATGGATGGAAACCTTTGGATCTACCATGGATCTACCACCTCTCTGAGTAACCAGTGTTCACCACCGTTGTGGAAAATTTATTCCTTATATCTAATCTGAATCTACCCTCTTGTAGTTTAAAACCATTCCCCTATCTCCTGTTGCAGCAGGCCCTAGTAGAAGGTCTGTCTCCATCTTTCTTAAAGGCCCCTTTTAAGTACTGGAAGGCCATAATAAGGTCTGTGAGAGCCTTCTCCAGGCAGAACAGCTCCAAGTCTCTCAGCCTGTCCTCACTAGGAAGGATCTCCAGCCCTCTTATCCTTGACCCATTGACTGCTACGCTCTGAATCTGACTATACAGTCAATTCCTTATCCACCAAACAATCCCATCCATCAGATCCATATCTCCAGTTTAGAGAGGAGGATGCTGTGGGGGGTTGCGTATTGACCATGTTATTTCTATGTGTTTATCAGAGGAGGAAACCTGACACTTTTCTTTAATTTGTCTAGCTGTGGCTAAGGGAACCTAAACCTGTATATTACAAGCACTGGAACAGCCTGCACAGGGAGGCTGTGGAGTCCCTTTCTCTGTAGACACTCAAAACCTGAACCCGCCTGGAAGCAGTCCTGTGTAATGTGTTCTAGGTGATCCTGCTTTAGCTGGAGAGTTGGACTAGATCATCTCTAGAGGTCCCTTCCATCTCTGACAATTCTGTGATCATGTGCTTATGCCTTATGTAGCTGTTCAAGAGAGACTGCAAGTTCCAACTGTCTTGGAGTGTGTAAACTGCATTTAGTAGCACAGTAATGGCATACTTAAGGGTGGGATTTTTGTTGTTTTCTTTTTGCCCACCCAGTTATGTTCCTGTCCCACTTCTTTTGGTACAAACAGCTTGTTGCTCTCTACTTTTGCTGGATTTATCTCACAACTGTCTCCCATAACATGTCAAAGTGTGCAAGTACAACAAGCAGCTAGTGTGCATCCTAGCAGTTATGTTGGAATAGATGTTACAAACAGGGCTATGTGTGTGAAGTGCTGTGTGGCAAGAAGCTGCCCCAGGCTTCACGTTGGGCAGCAATTTTTTTCCAGCATTCAATACCACTTCTTAATGCGTATGTTGTTTGCTTGTAAACTTGAAGTTGCTCAGGGTGTTTTGGTTTTGTTACTCTTAGTGTAGGTTCCTTGTTTGCAAGCCAGGTCTCGCGTCAGCTGGATTACTGTGCTGGTTATTTAGCATGTTGTGCTCTGAAGAGGAAGGTTGTGTTATCCATGTGTTTGTGAGGACCATCAGCTCAGATTAATGTCACAGCAAAAAGTTCTGGAAAACTTCCTGTTGTGGTGCACTTCAGCTGTATCTTTTTACTCAGATGGTAAGATGCCTGAGGTCTGATGAAGGCTGATATTTTTTGTTTGTGAGTAACATTGCTTTCCTTAAAGTATCATGTTTTGTAGAAAGTAATTTATATATTGCTTTCTAAACTGTGATACAGCAAATGGAACATGGCAAACATGAGCAGTGTGTGGGAAAATGGCTACAGGTAAGTAACTTCAGGCCTGTTAAATGGTGACCATCAGTTTCTGTTACATTAACTAGGACTTTGGGGTAATGTGTGGTATGTTTTTTCTGATTTTGAAATGCAGATGCTTGCTTACTCATTACACATTAGGTGGTAACCACCAAACTTGCTTTATTTTTTTCTCTTTTAGTTTAGGCTGGCTAGGGGACCATGAAATTGTCCTCTGTCTCTAAAAGGTTGTTTCCAGGCTCGTAACATTAAATAATTCATTTCAGAGTTTTGGCAAATAAGCAACTATGACTGCTCTTTGAGCCTGTAAAATATCTACATTGTGTAGGTGTGCACTATTGTTGAAGGGAAGGCACCAACTCTAATCTGAGATTTTTCTGATATGAAATGGAAGAGCTTTACATAAGTGTTCTTCAGGGACCAGGAAGGCGAGTTTAGTAAGTTAACATGTAGCTGAAATGTACTTGGCATTTTTTAGTGCTTTTCTTCTGGTAGCATAAGAATGTAATTGTTCTGCCATGCTGTATTTTTCTCAATCCCTACAAGGGAACTTCCGTGCCTGGAATTTAGATTTATAATCTGTATTTCGCTCCTTCTCCCTCCGACCCCCCCATGTGTCCTGGTGCTTTTAGATTAACGTCAAGTCACTTCATAATTTATTCTGGAAATGCTCAGTTGCCTATTTCCTGCAATGGTGACTCAGGTTGTGTCTGTCTATAAACTAACAGAAAAAAGCCTACTGTCTAGAAATGATACGTAAATCCTACTTAACTAGTTTCTTCCTCTTTTGCAATAGCAAATATTGCATTCATTCTCCTCTCACATCTCCTTGATAACTGTCATAGGTTTAATGACTGCACTCAAGAGGCAGCATTTTCATTTTCTTAGATTTATGCTTCTGTTTTTGACACTAACAGTTTTTCTATTTTTTCATTGGTCTGTAAAAATTAGCTATGTAGTGCTTAGTAGGAGGAAACGGATACTGTAATCTCGCCATTGGGTTTGACTCAAGCTCATAGTTGAACAGCATGAGAACTGCCAAGCTAATGCAATAAAGGAAGCAAAGGTTAGAACACTGGAAGAAGGGCTCAACCCTCCATCTTGCATTGCAGGTTTCAGTAATCTTGTGCAGGGACTTGTTACCCCATTTTTATCACATGTTTAAAATAAGGCAGAGATGTGTAGGAGTATTTATATGGGGTAGTTGTGGTGGATAGGAAAGTAATTCTGCAGTGCTTGACTACTGTGGAAACGTGGGGGCTGTGTTCTCTGTTAAGGAGAGAGAACAAGCTTCTACCATGCCTATCTTAACTTATTTCTCAGCTTTATGTACTTTGAGAATCCTCAGAGTGTCCTGACCTTGGTATGTCTGCTGGCTGTCATTCTAAATGTCTGTCTCTTGAGTTTCCTGCTGTTTAAAATTTGTGGGTAGTTAGCGGAGGTGCTGCTGTTGTATGCTGCTGGAGATCTGACCTTCCTTGAAGGGAACTTGAGTTTGTCCCAAATACGTGTAATAGGACTGCATGAGGTTTGCATGGGCACTTCTATTAGTAAGATTCAGAAGGGTGATTTTATATGTGGAAGCCATAAATGGCACTGATACTGGTCTCCTTTAATTATCTTTTCTCAACAGTAGAGGCTTGTGTTCCTGATGATGAAGTGCTTAGGACCTTGTAGGACCAGATTTTTTACGTTTTAATAGCTCAGCTGTTTTTGGTAGGATTGCTCCCAGTTTTGTCAATCCATGATCACAGGCTGTCCTAGATGTGCCGCCTCCTCCTCTGTTTTCAGTGTGTCTGTGTGATTTTGAATGAATTGTCAGTTTTCACACGCAGTTGAATTGCATCTTCTTTTCAAGTATGTTTGAGTAATCCATAGTGATTAAGCAAAATAAGTAGGAAAGAATGTGTTCTTGCTATATGCCATTATTGTAATGACCCCTTCTTTGGAATAAATCAGTTGTTTGTCAGAAGACTCATGTCTGCATAAGCACAGGGCATTCCTGCAGACAGGAAGTGCCCTAGTCTGTTGACCTTGTCTCCCAAGGAGAATCAAAGCTCTCATTAAATAAAAAAAAACCAACAAAAACCAAACCAAAAACCCCAAACCAGCTTGTCTTAGTTAAAGACAAAAGACAAAGGCATTAATATGTACAACTTTTTTTTTTTTTTTAGTTTATGAATGTGCAATCTGATACTTAAATTGCTTCTAGAACTTTTCTAAATGCAGCTGAAAAGAGTGAGGTCAGATGTATTTTCTTAGGGCTGTATTACACTCCACAAGGGTGAACAGGAAATGGTTTAAGCCCCTATTCCCTAACCAATTCCCTTGTCTTCTTTTAACCAGCTTTATTTCAAATTGCATGCTTGAGCTGCTGTGACCATTTCTGGTTTGAGAATAGGGGAAGGTTTCAGTATGTTAAGTTACATCATCCAAGTTCCTTTGCCTACAGTTTAAAGAAAACTGGCTGGATTTTAAATAAAACTGTATATGGACCAGGTGCGGGGAAACTGATTTTTTGCCATATGCATCTCTGATCTCTTAGAAGTGGTGGCAATGCTGTCTTATTAGTGCTAGAAATGGTGATACTTTAATGTGACAATAATATTAATTGCCATTTCCAATCATTGTAGCTGTTTTCAGGAATTTGCAATTTGAATTTATGCAGTACAATCCCCATTTATTCGCTTTATTCCATGAATTCCAATGTTTTTTCCTAGCTAGGTTTTTCTTCAGAGCAGCCTTTTTTCCTTCATCTCCTATTCAATAGGAAGTAAGTCTAGAAAACTGAAAAAAACCCAACTTAAATAATGCCAAATCCACACTCTTACAAACTATTAAAAACAAATACAAATTAACAAAATGACAAAACCCAGGTTTCTTTGCAGTGTTTCTGTACAGTACACTAATGGAAATATTTAAGACCTCCCTTCTGGTTTTCCTTGTCACCTTGAATATCCAGTTAAGAAACACAATAGAACATCCCCTTGTAGAAAAGAGAAATTGGAAGTAGATATTCCAAAGAGCTGCATGGCAAATGCCTTGCTTTCTGGAGGTGCAGCATGATCTTGGACTTTCTGATACTCATATGTGGGTTAAGTCCCTTCCCCTCTGGTGGAAGGTCACATTGCTAGAGCAAGTCACCCCTTCCTGAGGCTTTGAACAGATGTAATGAATGCTGTCTTAACACCTGGCTTCCAGTCTAAAAGCTCATAGATCTTTTCATGCCCACTTTGGCTGTTACTAGTGGTGTATGTGATGGTTGTACCCGCTGGCTGGTTAATAGGGCAAACCTTGCAAATACTTGCCATGTTTGCCAGAGTGCTGCCACACTGAACATGAAAAGCTAAACCAGAAATGTACTGAATTCTTTCACAGAGTGTGTGATGTGAATTTTTAATAGTCTTTCCTCTTCATGAGTCATTTCAAACACATACTTACGTGGAAGTTCCAAAACTAACCTACTGCTTATCTTAAAATATCCTTAAATAGTCACATTAGACATTATCCTGTGTTCTTTCAAACTTGGATAGCAACCCAAGATGTCTGAAGTATGACAAAGCCGGATAAGCTGACTACTAGCGTTGGTGCACATTCAGGAGTTGAAACTTACTCATATTTGGCTCCTGTTTTATTCAGAATACACAGTTGTAACTTCTGTAACTTTTCAACACAATGATTTGGCTTTCCAGAGTTCAGCATCTTTGCTGACTGCCTGGCTTAGATGATCTCTTATAACAGTGTTTACAGAAGTCAGAAATATTTGCACAATAGTAATTATTAAAGAGGACTAGGAGCTCTGCTTATGAAATCCAACACCTATAACAATAATTAACACTGAATGGTTGGGCGGAAGGCTTGTAACATGTTAAGAATCTACAATTAGGTCTGAGTGCCTGCTACATGACATCAAAGCCTTGGTTGATGAAGACTGTAACTCATTAAGCATGTGGGCATATATAATGAAATTAGAGGGTCTTCTCCAGTCTTTCTGACACTCGTAATTCTAGTCCCAATCGGTTTCCCATGCAATTATTCCTTATCAAGTGTGAGATTTGTTGCAGCTTTGGGTTGTATGGGCAGACTCAAAAATGACAGAACTTCTGGTGTTTCGTCTCTCCCTCCCCCTGCATTTTTGTTCCATTTTCTGTTTGTTCCTGGGCTGTTTTGATAAGGGAAGACATTGAGAGAAGACAGCCTTCCATTTTTATTTGTACTTTAGGAATACTCTGGCAAAGTCTGCTTGGGACCTTAGCTGGATATTTAACACTGCTTGCCTCCTGCAGAGGTGGGGAGGTCACTTGAGTCTCTCTGGGAAAAGAGTTGGCACTTTTGAGATCATCCACCACTGCTGAGCCCTGGTGAAAAATTCTTGGTTGGAAGCAAAACAAACAAAAAAAAAACAAAGGAGAAGAAAATGTCTATTGACATGAAGCCTGGGTTTTATTTGAAATAGAAAAATAGGAGCTTGCACTGACATGAATCATCATCCATGTTCTGTTCCTTGTTTTCTCTTTAGCTGATGGTGGGTGGAGTTCTCAAGTATTTCAAGCTAAACTAACTTCAGAAGGAACTAACTTGGGAGAGTTACCATCAGGCTGGGCCTCCATTGTCCTACTGCAGCTTTGAGGATGTTTTTGGCATTTCTTCATGCGGCTTTTCTACACTGCTCTAGAGGCATTATGTTTACCAATAGATTCTAGTTGTTGTTAGTGCTATAATGTAAAGCATCACTGCTAAGCTGTGCCTCCGTCCCTCTTCCCATATTCCTTTGCTGTTTCCTGCAAACTTATTATGTATCTGTATCACAGAAAGTTAATAGCTGCCCATGATCTTGTCGTGCTTAGTGATGTTATTTTTATTTCCTTTTCTTGCCCTTGCAGTTTGAAGAGTTCTTCTCTTATAAAGTTTCATTCTAATGTGAAAACCACATTTCTCTCTCATAAAATACTGAGTACAGTTGATCATACCTAAAAGAGACATCGTGCTTGTTTATGGAGCAGCGGGTAAACATAATTTGTGCTATGCAGACTTGCTGAACATTAATAAATTCCAATCACCCAAGTTGATGAAAGACACATTATCTGTTTCTGGCAAGAATTATGTTGCATCTAATTAGGCCCAACTTTAGAACACAGCATTTCATGAACAAAGTTAATTACGATGTTCTTAGTCTTTGTAACAAGAAAGCCTAGTGGTCGGGAAAATCAGCAGTTGACGTTAATTTGTGCTCTCTTACTTAAGGCTTAACTGTCTCAGTCTTTTAGTATGTAAGCTTGCCAGACCTGCCATGCACTGCAGTTGCTGGGGAGAACATAATTTCAGCTGATGAGAATCTTCAGGGAAAGAATCTTATTTCCAGTAGTGGAAAGCAGTGTGGTTAACTCTGCAGTGTTCGTGCAGTTCTCCATTTTCAGTGACTCTATTAATAGAGAAAGGGAATTAATCAATTGATTTTTTGTATGCAAGATGATGGGGTGGAGTTGCTGCTCTTGGTACTAAAAGTCTCAAACATGTTCCTTTTGAGATCCCTTACCTTCCTCCTTGATCCCCCAGTTTAAGCCTCCTTTCCTAGCAAAAAGTGTACATGGTTTGTGTTGTAAATATTACTACATATTCTGTTGGAGTTGTAAGAAAACAAGTCACCCCCTTAACAAACATCATCTGAGTATTTTGTAATGTTTCTTGAGATTGGACAGAGTAAGTCCTAGATTTCTTAGATTTCACAAGATCGTTTATGAGCAGCAGAACTAGTGAGGCCTGGTCTTCCTGCATAGTTGTTTTGTATTCCTTTCTATACCTCATCACAGTACCTGTGGTTTTCCTGCTCTGGCCTTCCAGGGGTCTGCCCTTTCTGTGCTTTCTCTGGCATACACGTAGAGGCAACTCTCTCCCATGTCCCCCATGTGCCTGCTGGGCATCAGTCAGTGTCTGCTGAGACTGTTCCAAATTGCTGAAGCAGCTCATGCAGTTACCTGTTTGGCATTTGACAGATCAAACAAAATGGCTAAGCTTATGCTGCAGCCTTTGGTGGAAGCACTGCATTATTCTTGTTGACATAATTGCTGTTCTTCATGGAACTTGCATGAAATTATTTATCTTGGAGGCTGCTTTCTAGCTTTCAGTAATCTTGGAGTAGGTGTACTGCCATAGAATAGTATCATAGTATCATCATTTTGGTTGGAAGAGACCTTCAAGATCATCAAGTCGAACCACCACCCTAGCTCTGCCACATCTATCACTAAACCCCGTCCCCTGGCACATGATTGCATAAACCTTTTGGTGGGGCAGTGGTGTTGTAGAGGAACTGACATAATGAAAAATTATTTCAAAAGAAATTATTCTAGAGCAATGACAGGACCCTTTAAACTTGTATTGCCAAGTTTGGTAAAACTAGCCTTACTAAAGGCTGTAGGTTTCTCTGACGCTTGGTTGCAAATACCAGCAGTGCTAACAGAAAGCTACCAGCTGGAACCAGTTTTTAAAGCTGACAATTCATATTCAGGAATAGGGATGTGGTTTCTGCCTATCCCAAATAAATTTGTTAAGATATATGATAAATGATTTATCTCTGTAAAATAGATGGAACTCTAAAAGTAGTGTCACACTGAACTTTGTAAATAAAGCTACTTAATGTGACTGTTCTGGAGACTGTTTTCATTTTGGCAAGCATCTGGCTACACTTGCACTTCAAGAATAATCAAGGATAGATTGTTTTCTCTAGTGCTTTGTACAGTGGCACTTTCAGCCATGACTGGGGCCCTGAAATGTTAGGATAATTTGAACTCTGACAATGTGCATGGAACTGCACACTTTCTTGTAAAATAAATAGATACCAATCTTTTGCTACATTGCAATATTTCTTTTCTAACTGATGTCATGCATGTTCTGTTGATGGGTGTAACCTCTGCCCAAAGGGGACAGTCATATTCTGTCACTATTGTTTTGAGAACTTAAATTGTATACCTTGTATCCTATTTCTTGCAACTCTTACACTGCTGATGCAGACAAATTAAAGAGTAGGACATTTTGTAATTATCATTATCCTGTTTCATTGTATTATATAAATTTTTGTGCTTCACCCTTCAAAGATGAAGATTAGTGAACTCTTAATGCCTTGACATTCAAGTATCTCAGATACTGATCAGTCTGGGCGGCTTTCAGGAATGCTGTCTACCTGGTGCCTTTGTCTGGGTTGCTGCCTCCTCCAGCCTATCAGAGCAGCAGAGGTTTTCAGGGAGAAATGTATTGAGGTGCTTTGTCTCTGGAGACTTTGCCTGAAAATAGGCAGTGATTAAATAGCTTACAGGCAAAATGGGCATGTTCTGTATAGGAGATGCGTGTAGTATTCTTGCTAGGTTTATCAGGAGCTTTTCCCATTGGCCTGTTAACTGAACAAGATGCTGTAATCTAGTGAAGAGTCAGGATGTGCTACTCTATTAGCGAGTCTGTCGGACTGATTCCTGCATCTTAGGCAAATACAAATGAGGGATGGACGAATTTTGCAACACACATTCTGTTGAAGAGCTTAGGAAATGCTCTTTCTGTGGCAATGAACTCTTCTTGATCTTGTATGGGAAGCCAAGAGAAAGGAAACATCTTCTGAGGAAGACCAGCAAGCAAGATGCTCCACTACAGAATTGGAATTGATATTGTACAGATGTAGCAACTTTCATAATCTTTCTCCCTTAAGCACACACATGAATCTCAGTGCAAAAAAGGGTTGTTTGACATAGACAAACCAAAAGAGTTGCAGGACTAGGTGCAGAGAGATTTTACACTCTTGTGGGGAGATGTTGGGACTTGAGGCAAAATGCATCAAACCCCACAGCCTGCATAGCTTTGAGGAATAGAATACATAGTTGTGATACCATCTCATTTGAGCTGTACTGTTTTCTACTTGTGGTAGTTTCAATAGTGCAGTTGTTTCATGAGTCTGGGATATTCTCTGGAATGATAGAGGGCATGTGATTGCCCATTGAGTAATCTGTGGCAGTGCAAAGGCTGGCACAGGAAAGTGTTTTCTAAAGCAAATGTAAACTCGCATACAGTGGTAAAAACAGGACTTTGCAATGCTGCCATTTGTAAAACACAAGCAGTCAGTGGCCTCTTCATTAGTGTGCTTAAATGCCTGATGCAGGACACTACAAAAACCTTACTGCATAGACTTATTTTTCCTTCATTACTGGAAAGCTGAGTTGGGTTTGCAAGAAAAAGCCCTGGTTCTCATTTTCATCTGAAATATGAACTCTGCTTTACATTCCTGACCCGTAACAGAGCTATTCCAAAAACATGCTTTTTCTCTACCAAACCAGCATGTGTTAAATTATAATGGCCCATTCTGCAATGCAGACATTTTAATTTTCAACAGGCATGAACTTCTGCAAGGGGGTGAAAGTTCGGAGGGTGGGGGGAGGCTAACTCAGGAAATATGGACACAAATATGCTCCTTTCTCAGCCCTCGCTTCTTTAGAGCATTCTCACTAAAAGAAATTAAAACCAGAAAGGAGTTTAAATGATTTTTATCTGGAGATGAACTTGATGCCTGTTTGAGGTTTTGGAATGTAGGTCGTGAATTAGAAGCCATCTTATGTTTGTGTACAACTTCACAACATTTAGATGATGGGGGAAAATACACCTTTGTCTGAGGGCTAAAAATAGGTCTGTAATTGTGTATAAAAGGCAAAGATAACTGACTGTCTTGCTTAGCCTTGCCATTTTGGTCTAGAGTAAGGGGAGCCTTCTGCAATCAGGGCTTTCCATTGAAAACACTGAAATTCTTCACGCCTTGTAAAGCATGTTGTCTGCAAGTTGTGTGCATGTTGTTGAGCTAGTTAATTTTGGCTCCTGCTGTATCTATTTGCTCACTACTCCTCTGGCTCTGTTCCAAGCAGAAGCTGAGCCATTTGCCTAATGGGATATGAAATTTTTGCTGGTGCCTTCTGGCTGCAGCTTTCTGCAGGTCAGGGACTGAGCAGCCTAAGAGATAGCTGGTGTAATAAGAAAGTTGTTGTTGTGCTTCTGAAAAAACTTAAGGGTGGAGAGTTTGAGAGGGGAAGTCTGGTGTGAGTAGCTAAAGAACTTAAATTGTGGTCATGGATTAACTGTTGTAGAGTGCTAGAAATCTCAACTTGGCTTCCCTGAGAAAGAGGAGCATCCATTTTTTTGCAAAAGCATATCCACCTTGATATACATGTTACTGGAATAATGTCATGTGTCATTAGGGCAATAAAGATGACATGTATTGCTTCTTGTATATCTTCAGGCAGTCTTTTGAAGCAGGGGGGCATTGTGTATACTAAAATAACAAGGAACACATCTCTGTTGAAAGGATCTAGAAGTCCTGTTTGACAGGACTATATACAGAATTAAGCTGAGGCAGTGGAACTGTCTGTTTTCCTAGGGTCTTATTTATGCAAGAATTTACTTCTGACAGAATTTGTGGTAAAGATTCCTTTGCTTTAAGAAAAAAAGTGCAAGTATCTCATGTTTTGATTTGTGAGTAGGTGAGCTGCATAGATGCAGTAAAAGGCAGAAAGGTAAAGCTGGGTCAGTGTTTGTGTCAGTTCAGCTGAAACGCTGAAATAGGAGGAAATTGTAAAATCAATTCAATGAATTGTAAACAAACAATGCTTTCCTTGTCCTGACCAGCCTGTAGCTTTGTTGACCTTGTAACTCTGGCTTATTGATCATGGCTGAGATGTACAGAGATGCATATTCCTTAATACTGGGTGAAATTTGTCCTCAGTCTCCCTTGTGGCAATTTCAAAATACATATGTGGAAGTGTGTGCTTTTCATGTTTACTATTTAACTGAGTGGTTGTAGATTTTCCCCTTCTCTGATCTGTGCTTATAGAGTGACTGTGAATCATCGTAGACTTGTTGAGCCCATTTCATAGTTCTTTCCAGTTCTCATGTAACTGTTTGCTGCAGAACTCCATAGAGTATCCATAGATACAGATTTTTTTTCAGGCTCAGTTTAGAAGGATCAACTTCAAGCTGAGACTGCTGTACTCTTCTTTTTCAGAAATAAATGTAGGTATTTTTTCCACCCTGTGTTCCTAAGTGCAAACTCACTTTCTGTCCCAGAGATTGTATTAAACTAATGAAATAATTGGTGTATTTTCTACATTTGGTGGGCAGAAAGCCTACTGAGATTAATGTTTTTGGTATAATATATACTTGTTATCTGTACAGTCTCTAACAAAAGGAAACAAACAAAAAAAAGCCTTGATGTGTAGCAGGCTTCTATTACAGTGTGGTATTAATACTTGCATATATACTAGGATCTGGTCACAATTATTTTCTCCTTTTTCTTTATGCTGAAATTCTAGCTATGCTGGGAGAGCAGTTTAAGTACTAACTCTTTTGGTAGTTGTTTTCTTTTGTGTCCTTGTGTTCTGCTCAAGCGTATAGAAGTCGAATGAGTCTATACAACAGAAAGATAAATTTTGGTAAAAAACATCTTGTGAGTTATGCCACAGTTGTCTGGGAGCGGTCTCCAAGGTAACCAGGCTTTTCCTGGCATAACTCAGTATCTGTCTAAAATAAGTGCTGGTAGTGGCTGCCTTGGTGCAGTAGCAAGGAAGGCATCTTCTTTTATGAGACACGAGTGATTAGCTCTCTGCTTATGGACCACTTTTTTATTTAGAGATCATCCATGTGGGACAGGCTCTGTCACTTCTCTGAGAGGGTTCAGAGTTCGGGCCTGAGCTCCCAGGGTCAGAAAAGACCATGTGTTGAAGCATATTCAGCTCCTGGGGTTGAGAATGCATCTTTTTGTACTTGTCTCCCTAGTGATTTCTCCTTCAGTCAACTAAAAACAGTACTGACTTGCTCTGGTGGGAGCTGCGTATGCAGCCAGTGAGATATAAAATGAAATCTGAAGTCTTTATGTGCTCTTTTACAGGTTTTCAGGGGTTGTTTTGTTTGGGTTTTTTTGGTGTGTTTTTTTTTTTGTCAGACTAAATGAATTATTTTTAAACATTATAATTTTTGGTGGCTTAAAAATAATTAAAATGTTGCATTACGACACCTAATCTTTTTAGGTCTGCTGACATGCATGGATTTTTTTCTATTGCCCTTTTATTGTGTGTTCCAGCCTCATGCAAATAATATATGGATGATAAACAACATGGTATGCTATTTTTGACTTTGCACTTAAGTTCTTTCATTTCTGTTTGCAAAATATGACGTCTCTTAAAATAGCAGTGGCATGACTGGTTATAGTGCTTGCAGTAACTCAGAGCATGTATAGTGTGTCAGGATGTATGGAGTGTGTTGATAAAGCTCAGTTAGACTGGCTGTCATCCACTTTCCACTTCAGTTTTCCTGTTTAACATTTAATGTTTGGAAAATTTTTTTGCATAGGCATAGAAATAAAAGAATTACGCATTCTAAAATAAAACAAAGCTAAGGAAGTGGCTGCCTACCCATGAAGATCAATATTAGTCTAAAACGTCTAACTTATTTCCAAATGATGTCATCATCTCAAATTTTTTTCATTTGCTGAAATGTTTGTTGCCTTGATTAAAAAAAGAGGGGAAAAAAAAAAAACACCCACAAAACGAAACCCCAAAACCCCACCCCAAAACAAAAAACTCTCAAAAAACCCCTGAACTGGAGTGATGGATTTTGCCCTCATTTACACTTGAAGTTGTTGATTCTTTGTTTTAATTTCCATTGTGAAAAGCTAGTGCATATAAGCCTCCCAGCTCTTTTTAACAAAAGGGTTACCTGCACTGCAGAGGCTGCAGGTAACTTTCCAGGAACCATGAAAGCTTGTCCCAGGGTTTGATGCCTTGGGGCATCAATAGCATTTGTGCTAAAAGAAAGTGGCATTGGAGGTGGCCAGCCCGTAGGGAGCACAACAGCTCAGTTGTACAAAGGGGAGCATAATAAAACCAGTTTAGTGGCTGGGCAGGCACAAGGAAGCAGCCTGAGGCAGCGTGTTGTGTCAGGGACTTGAGTACAAAGCCTTGGACAGCTGCAGCACAGAGCTTTAATTTATAGTGACGTAGCAGAGCGCACGCCAAAACTTTCCTCACCCCTAAGGAAACACCTTCCAGTGCATAATAATTCAGACTTCAGTTCTTTGGAGATGCTGAAGAGTACTGGGTTTTCTTCTCAAGCGTATAGCAATGTTGTGTGGTGACACTATCGAGGACTTGTCTGTTCACACTTCATTGTAATTTCTGTAGTCATTACAGTAAATGTTACTCCCGTATTTTGCTAATAGCAGTATCTTCACTGTTACGTTTTCTGTAAAAGTGTCTTAGCTTTGTCGGTCTCTTCCCATTCAAACAGGATACTAGGCAAATGTCTTTGAAATTTCATTTCTCAGAAGTAATGGCAGGGTTGTTGTGAAATACTATGTGGAGTTTTGCAAATAGAAGTCCTTGATTTTTTGTTTTTAATGCAGTAAAGTTTTTTAGAAGTGTAAAACAAAAACTCATATATAGTAATTGATACTCCAACAGTTTAAACACTTCTTTTTCCTGACATGTAGGACAAGTTCTTGAGCGCTTCCTTTTCAAATCCATATTTAGGTACCTAAACAAGATATTAAACTTTCAAAATGGCTAGTTGAACAAATAGTTCAATATTTCTATAGTGGGATGAGCATGGCATAAAATATACTTAATGTAAGAGATAGTAGTCCACTGAAGTTGTATCCTTTCACAGTAAAGATGTGTCCTCAGCCTCTGTCTGAATTACTGTTTTATCCATCCTTAGATTTTTATTAAAACCCTGAATTAAAGTGTGGCTGTAGCCTGTCCTCAGTTTAGGCTTCAACCGTTAATTTAGGTTACCATTAAAAGCTCTTGCCAGAAGTTTATAGGAAGACCATACAATCAAAAGCATACCAGCTTTCTGCCTGAGTGGTTATAGCAGCATAGCCAAATCTGGTGGCTTTAAACCATTTTTGTTCTACAGTCCTCTAAAAAATGTTGAGCTGATGTTAAAGAGCTAACCTGCTAAATTCACCATTACTGCCTTGCTTTTCTTAAATATTTTTGGATATTTGAGAAGGAGCTAAGAGATTGCTAGGGACCTATAGCACACAGGTCACTTGAGCACAGGGTTTCCTCAGAAATAGACTTGTTGGTAGCAATGCTGTTTTCTTCTGTACTTCCCATCTGACTACTGAAGAAAAGCAATGTTGCCATGTGTGGTTAGCTCGTTCTTTAGGTCATTGTTTCTAGTGTGACCTGGTCCTGGTGCCAATCAGGCTGTACAGATGCCAGTATGTTGTTGATTTCTGTTCTGCAGAGCAGGAGAGGGAATAATTAAGGTGCAAAAAGCAGTGGGGCTGTGTGGATTTCTTGTAAGACAGCAACAATTACTTTTTCAGATTGAGAGTCCTTGGACTTTTGTTTCCCATAGTGCCTGTCCGTGCGTGCCTGGGGAGGAGCAAGCACTGAGCAAATGCATATGACACTTCTCTATAATGCTTTCCTAGCTGCTGACTGTTTTCAGCTCAAGCAATTTCCTGAATGTGGAAATTCATTCCTTGTGGTTTGAATGAACCTCTCTTCCAAATTGGTAGACAATCATTCTACCTAATATATGATCATTCCTTCCTTGAACCCATATAAACTTATTGTGTCTGCAGCATCCTTCTAAAAGAGTTTCACAAGTCTTTCGACTTTCTTTTGTTTGGTTTTGACCTAGTTCCACTTTCATGTGATAGTCCCTCACTGTGCTGCAAAAGACACTGAACAGTTGATCCCTCTCTACCTTGCCCATATTATCAACTATACCTTAACTTGCCGTGCCTTTGAGGCTGAGGCACCCTTAGCCTATTTGCTCTTCGCACACATGGTGGTTTGGATCATTCTGCACTTCTGAAACTTCTCCAGCTCTAATGCCATTTCAGAGAAAGAGACCAATACTGCACATTGGTGAACAGCTGGAAATTGCAGTTGGTGTACAGTCCATAGTTATTTTGTTTTCTTCTTTATGCCTTACATGATGATTGCTAACACTTTGATTTTGTAGGGTTGGACTAGGAGTCAGGAAACAGGTGCTTTTCCTGCTTCACTCGTGTAGTCACTTGGCTTCTTGGTTTCTGCTGCTTCTCTAAACTTTTATGTTGATATGATTAAGTGTGCATGCTTTTCTGGAAAAGGATACTTGGTGTAAGCTCTGTTAGTGACTGCCAGGGCCCTGGCTCTATGACAGAGCAAGGTATTAATTATTACATAGTGGGGAACTGCAACGTGGTGGTTTTAGAAAGGCTTTGGAGTAATTTCATTTCAGTCAGTCCCCGGTAATTTTGCCGTGCTAGTTTTGTCACGATGAGAAATGAAACTATTGCTGCATGACATTTTTCTTTACTTTTCTTGTTGTAATTGGTCTGTTTTTCGGGTAGCCTGACTTGAGTTGTGTCTGGATTTCAACTACGTACAATAAAAAGTGGAGGTTTTTTATAGAGCTGTTAGACACTACATGCTTAGTTAAGACATCTGTGCGTACCTTTGTAAATGACACCCTGAATATAATGAGGGCCAGAGTGGTAACAATGTACTGAATGAAGTAATTACGTGAAGTATTTAAATAACTGAAGTATTGATTACTTCTCATGTGCATATTTTGGTAATTAATTATTTGAAAATATTTTAATAATTGATGGCTCCAATTTCTGTCTCTCTTTTTTTAATTCACCCTTTACATAATGCAGAAAATAATATTCTTTGACACTTATTATGTGTATTCTTGGTTGATGTTTATTGTTTTCTCTTTAGATATTTTTAAAAGGGTGTAGCTTATTCTGATTCGCAAATGGTCCTTTAAACTTCTTTTTCTAGCATTTTTATGTTAATTAAGTGTGAAGTAGTAATAAACCACAGATGGTTTTCAAAGTTTATGAAGGCAAAATTTTTTAAACCTGTGTTGCTGCAGAAAGGAGTAACAATTAGTTTGTTATCGCTCTTTAGCTGAGCAGTGTCTATAGAAGTAATGTTTGATGTATTAATGTAAATTTTAAGAGCAATACCTGTTTCTTTCCAAGAGAAGGCTTAGGAATATTTGTTTTGGAGACTCCTGAAAAACTCTGCTTATTTGTGTAATACCTTTTTAAAAATAGCTAGCCATATGGATCCAGGGAATGCTTGTGCATGTCACATATGTCTAACGCCTTTCCTTCTCCTGAGACCAAACTACATTACATCATATTTTATGATTACAAGACAGAATTTTAGTGGAACTTAGCCATATGGTTGAGTCATCTGTTCTCTTCAGTTTTGGAAGGATTAAACTAGCATCTTCAAAAGACTGTTAAATTTATTGGCTTTTTTGACCTACAAAATTTGGAAACCTTCTGCTGTCTCTGGCAATGAGACCTACCCCATTTTCAGCTTATTTATATAATTCTTTGTAGTTATTAACTGAATCTGTTAAAGATGCTGTTACAGGATGAAAAAACATGCTTGTATGTTATTTTGGGTTTACTATCTTCTGAGATGGAAGGGAACCCCAAAGATACGGGATGTGGATTCCTGAAAGAAACCAAAAAAACCCAACAAACCCACATTCTTTGCATTTTTGTGATGACTTACAAAGCTCTTAGTTATCTCTTTTTTTCTTGGAGACTTAAAACCTCTTGCAAATCCTTCCTCTCCTCTCTCACTCCTTTTCATATGAATTATTGAAAAGCAAGTTTTGAAAAGGAATTGGCTTGTGCCGACTGGTCCTTTGCTCCTGGAAACAGTCTAAAGTCAGCAGCTATTCATTCATAGCTGTTGTTCGATAGAATCCATCCTAGCCTTGGTGTGCAGTTTCAGTCTTTGATATGTATGTAGTATAAACACAATGTGATAGGGATATCTAAGGATAATTGTCAGGTCGCTCGACTTGTAAGCTTCAAAGGGGTAGGGTGGCTTTAGGGAGACGTTTCATGAGATTTGTGTTATTACTAGACACATCTCTCTCATGTCTCCTCCATGGACCCTCACAAAGAGTTTATGGCTCTAACGGATGTTTCTGATGATGGGAAAGATAGGTGATGGCTGGTAGCACTGCAGGCCCACTTAGGTTGTATGGGGTTCTGTGCCTTGTCTCTGCAGAGACTCTGTACACGGTACTGCCCTTCAGGATTTTATGCTTTGTGTTTCTTTTCATTGGAGATTTTAAAATTGCAGTAGCTTTGTACTGGGAAGGTGAAAATCTCTAGTTTGTTGAGCTGCTGAACTATCTGTGTTATATTGATGGGTGTGGATCATCTCAAGAAGTCAGAGGATAAGCTGTTTGTAACCTGAAGCAGGGTTTCTCAATGCAGCAGCAACAGTATTCCTCACAGAGTGGGATGAAGGCTACAACAAACAAACTGATGGCAGCATGTACCGCTGATAAGAGTGATGTGATGATTATGGCATGCAAATATAATCCAGCCCAGAACTAATTATAGGAGCCAAGTGAATGTTTTCAATTTTTAAAAGTCTGTGACTTCTGTTAGTTTGTGTGAATAAGCCTAGCACATTTGGTGAGGTGCAGGGTATCCAAATTTGTAAAATCGCTGTAGCAATAACACTTAGCACTCAAGTAAATCACACACAGATAAGAATATTCAGTTGAGACTGGGAGGGTTACGTGTATGTGTAGACTGGTCCATTAATAGCTGGAACGGTTGTCCCAGGCAGCAGATAGCTCCATCACTGTTCAAACAGGCATGAGTTAAACCCTAGCAGTATCTTGGGACAGCAGAGTTTCCACAGGCTGCCTGGAGGATAGTGTGCCAGCTGTGGCCCTGATCAGATGACAAGAGAGGCCATCCATGCCTGCTGAACAGAAAATCTGTATAAGGGCTGTGTATGTTATTATTTATCCCTGTAGAGAAACTACAGGCCTGTAAAGAGCTCCTTCTGCAGATGAGGCCTAAGGGAAGGAACCAGGGTGAGCGCCTGCTTGTTCTTTGTCTCCTTTTACTTAGGGCCTGCCACGTGTGGGCAGTTGATGTTCCGCATACAGAGAGTCTGACTCATGAAAGACTTGTCTGATTCTCAGTGCATGTGATGTGGAGGATAAACAACGTGGGAAGATGTGGTGGTATGAAATCTCACATGCTCTTCTGTGGCTGCTGAAGTGGGTTTTATTTTCATGCAAAACAATTGCTTGCTTTCCTAATTTTTTTAAGTCCAACTGGAAATGTATTTTGGGTATAACTTCCCTGTGACTCTTGGATTATCCTTCATTGCATCCATGAAAATAAAAGCAGCTAAACTTAACTTGCTGCTTTAATACTTGATTTTGGAGTCTAACAAATACTAGACCTAGAGGTCAATCCATGGTACAAACATATGTTTCTGTCAGTGGCTTGTGAACGTCGGACAGATAGTGAAACTTTTTTGCCTTCGTTTGTAGTCGTGAAGTACTTTTGGAAATTGAGTTGAGCCTTTGAAGACTCCAAGCAAAATAATTTCTTGGAATAGGGATTTGTCTCCATGCATGCACTGTGTTTTGTTTGGCTTTGTCATGGGTTTTAGAATAGAAGGCTATAACCCAGTACCAGTGGATCTGTCCTTTACAAAGAATGAGAAATTCAACTATAAATAGACTGTTTTTCTACTCTGAATAGTTTTGAGATTTTAATACATACTTAGTTACAAATTTTGCAATTGTATTGCTTCCTACAATGACCTTCCAGTAGGTAAAAATGTAGCACAAAGTGGTCTTATGAACAACCATCTAAGATGCTTTCTGGCACTTGTGGAGAATATTAAGAAGGTGGAGCTTTGCCAAGAAATCTACTTTAGTCTTCTAGTAGAGGAAAAAAAAAAAGGAAAACACTTTGATTGTGAGCTGTGACACCATGTAAACATTTGTAATACAAAAATAAGTTGCTATGGTGGCTAGTACCTTAAGAATTCATCTTAACTGCAGTAGTAGCATTGATGAATTAATGTAATTCTGGACTGTGTGCAATTCAGCTTGATGTTGAATTTCTTTTCTTGTCTGCAGACTTCATAATTAGTCCTTGTGTCTCTGTTCCACTTCGCAGAATTAGGAGGAGGAAAAAAGAGCAGCAGTTCTAAACTTAATGAAAACCACCTCACTACACAGAAGTGGCAAAAGAAGCAGTGTGTGGAGAGGTATAGCAGTAGACAGGAGGAAAGGTGGAGCCATGGGTCTACCAAGTGCCAGTCATAATAAGTGAGGTAATGTTGCAGTTGAGTGGGTTCCAGCAGAATGAATGTCCCATTTGTCCATCTGGAAGGAAGAAGATCCATCGAGTACCTGTGTTCTCTGACTAAATTTACTAGTCAAATGACACTGGAGGGTGTTGCTAAAAATCTAGGTAGATGTGGTCAAATCAGTTACTCATACCAAGAAAACAGGTGGTGCTGAATTTAAAAATGATCCGTTAAGGAAGTGGTATGTGTATGGCATTGAATGCTGAGAGCCAACAAGCTGTTCCTGTCACTGTCTCTAGCTGTAGAGGTCAGATGTATGCCTTGGTCATTAGGCACACTTTGATCCTCACAGGTTATTGTGTCTAACACAGCACTGAGGAATGCAATATAGTCAACAAAATAGCTGAATAAACAAACTTTGCTTGCATAGTTGGCATTGTCCCTCTATCTTACAGCCTGCTTACCACTGAAATATACTTACCCCATAAAAGGTGACATTAGATTGTCCAGCCAATATCATTTTAAATCGCATGATTTCTCTTTTCCTCAACTGACCATGAAGCAGTAGTGCAGCAA
This sequence comes from Hemiprocne comata, assembly GCA_020745705.1. NCBI lineage: Eukaryota > Metazoa > Chordata > Aves > Apodiformes > Apodidae > Hemiprocne > Hemiprocne comata. Next base: position 23,987,206 of record CM036616.1, on the reverse strand, counting down.
ATATCTTGAGACCTTGAAAGACCTTACATGAACTGTAATTTGACTTTGATACATAGCTAAAATGCCTTGATTCAGTAGCTCTACCGTCTTAAAATATTGTTAGAAAACAGTCTTTCCATGCATCTCATGCTGAGGATCACTTTCTTGCTTATATATTTTTCAGTCTAAGGTAAATCTGAAGATTCTTGGGTGTCCTTGAATATCCATTTGAGAAGTGTGGGGGGTTTTTTCAAGTCTTGACAGCCCATGGACTTTTTTGAAGGAAGGAGCTGCCACATTTCCAGCAATAAACAGTAGTCCATTAAGATGTACTTTAGTATTACTAACATTTACTGAGTAATTTCAAGATGAGAACAGTCATCTGAGTTCATTGTAGCTCAAATCTTTAAAACTATGATAAAAGGCAGAGCAATGGGAGATGGTCACTTCAAAGAGGATTGATTTCACTTTTTGTTTTTAAAAGGTCTCTTGTGGTTTTTTCCTGTGTTAAAATAAGCATTGTCTCATTTATACAAATATACACAATTAGTTCTTGGCCTTAATCCTGTCTTACTGAGAATGATCAGTTGTGTGTGGTGTGGTTACAACTACATCCTTTGCTGTCTGGAAGTAAAGATAAATCTCTAGTTGCTGTACTGGTGATGTGTGAGGTGATAAACAATCGGCAGTAGCTGGACTTAGTGCCAGTGCTCTGGCTGTAGGTTACTTATGATTTAGGTGTAGTTTTGCTTATTTTGTTCTAATGCCTCGCATGTTGTGAGCTTTTTGCTCATCCCTTTATCTCCACTGGGGTGAAATTGGTTACTTGAAATGTCAGCAATTGCTTAAAAGAAAATAGGAGCCCTGATGTACCTAGATATGATGTTACTAGGAAATCTCACTGTGCTTCAAATGCGAAGATTGATTTATTTTATCTTGTTAAAAGGCCTTAAAGTAGTATCTGAAGAAAAAAATACATCACGGCCTTTACTTGGAAGTGCAGTAAGGAGCATGGGTGAGCTATGTGTCACACAGAACTCCACCATATACCTGTAAGCTCGCTAGATGTGGCCCAACAGTATTCCTTGGTCTGGTTGAAATTGTGTACGCTCTCTTGGCCTTCTTGCAAACTTCTGGGTTCAACCTCTTCACTTTCCTACTCTTACAGTTGTTATGAAGAGGCTGCTTATCTATACTTAATTTACTGTGCAGATTCCCTGTGGTGACTTGATGGCTACTCTGCATTTAAAACCTGGCAGAAATTGTGAAAAGAAACAGTTTTGTAAAAAACCAAATAAGCCCAAACAACCCAAGAAACTTACTAACAAGAAACACAAACATCTCAGTAAAACAGCAAACTGTTAAATGCATTTCCTTCCATTTTCATTTCTCTCTTGAGTGTTCTTGTACCGTAGTGCACAGCCTGCTGCAAATTCCAGTCATTATTTAAGCAAAGACCACACTAACTTTTTTCTACAATTTCCCCACCTCCAACTTGCAGTCTGAGATGACCGTTTCACTCAGGTCACCTTTACCCTTCTCTGCTGGTGAAAGACCCTTTCATTTCACAGCTTGTAGTCCCCTTTTGCCAGGAAAGTTTCCGGGCAGCCTGACTGTCTGATAGAAGCATCCTGCTGAGTGACTTGCTATTCAGTTGTGTTATTCTGGGGTTCAGCATGAAAAAATGGTTTGCTTGGATAATAATCACTTCTTTATCTACAGAAGCTACCCAATGAATGGGTTATTATCAAGGTTTACTGACAATCTGTTGTTAGTCTTTTGTTACCATTCATTGTTCATTCACTCTAACTGCTTCCTGTCTTCCCCACAGTGCTTTTTATGTCCGGTTCAAATGGCATTCATGGTGTGACACAAATACAGTCTCCAGTGTCAAACAAACCTTGTGCACTTTGCGTGGCCAGTTACCGCAGCCAGGCACAGTAGCTCAAGAAGCAAGAGGAGGACAATGAATTAACATTTCTGCTTGTAGAATGTTCACAGGGTACTTGCATTGCCACAGCTGTTTCCACCTTTAAAGAAATGCACTTGAGAGCTTTGTTAGCTGCAAATGTTATATCTTTTTGTGTAAATATAATTAATATTATTAGCAGTCAGTCACGTAAATAGGGAATATGGATGGCCAAGTGAAGCTGGAAAAGACTACTTCTGTTGTAACAGTTAGTGACATTTAGATAATATCACTGAATTACTTTAAAACGCATTATCACACTTAGCTTTTTTGACAGTTTAATTAGAGGTCAAGGCCTTATTGTGGTAAATTAATGAACATAGCATCTTTTGGCCATGGCCTTCAAGGTGCTACCTCAATGGAGTGCAGTGCAAGAGGTGAGCTTGCAATGCCACTGGTGCTACATATGCACCGTGGGCAGACTTTGAAAGGTACAGGAAAGAGCTAGAGCCACAGCAATTGACAGGGACCTGGGAGGCATCAGTTTCTGGTACCTGCTGAGCTCTGAATGTCCTGGAAACTGCTGCCATAGATTTGGTTAAGCTGTTGCTAGTAACTTCGGCAACATCTTGTCCATCTGCAGAGGAGATTTTTCTACTCCCACGACTGAAGTGTGCTGCTGGTAAATACAGTCTCTAAATTGGGGATGGAGGGCAGGAAAAGGTGTAAGCTACTTCCTCACGTCACTGACTCCTAGGTAATAATGTTTTCAGATAAGCCATTCTTCTGAGAAAAGCCTTATTTTTATGTTTTAGCTTTGAGGGATGTTTTGTCTAGTGAATGCATTCCCTACAGTAGGATCGTTCTTGTTTTTAAGACTCTCTTGGGAAGTCCAGCAGATGCAGACCTTCGCGGGTGACCTTTTGATGCAGTAGTGTGCAGTGTCTTTGCCATGTTTGTGACGCCAGTCTTTAAGTATGCCTTTCCTTTTCAGACAGTGATTTGCTGAGTTTGAAATTATCAGGAATTTCAATTTGCTACTCAGTGTCCCTGCAGTTCTGATTTCAGTAGAGATAACATAACTCTGTCTCCAGTAGGTTTGCAACAATGCAAGGTCACTTAAATCATCTCCTGTAGGCTACATGCCAAAGATAAAGAAACAAAGTTATTGTCCAGTTAATGTTTGCTCAGGTCTTTGCACATGGAAAACACTGTGTACAACTGCTAATTAGAACTATCACCTCTTGTTATATGTTGCTGTTTCTTGCTTGACATTTACTAGTAATCTCAAAATGCAGCTGAGGCTTAATATTCTGATGTGGTGGTGATGGGAAAAAAAACATACCTTTTTTAAACTTGTTTTTTAATTCTCGACTTTCTCTTCTAGAACAAAAAGCATTTACTTTGTGACAGAGAATACAGTGTGCAAAATGGGTAGTGCAAGCTTTAACTATAAAAAATAGGCTTTGATATAAAGGTTTCTCTTTGGACTCAAAACAATCTGTCAACTTGTCAACACACGCTGTGTGTGATCAAAATGACGAAGGATGTTTTAGTGAGCAGTATCAGCCCCAAGAGTATAGTAACTACTTTATTAGTATCTTGCAACCATAGAGTTATCTCTAGGCTTGCAGAGGAAATAACCTGCACATAGAGGAAGCTTAGAGGAGAGACACCATCAACAACTGAGAGTATCATTACTGTCAGTAAATGCTGCTGAAGCGTGTGTCTGTGGCTGATGGCAGTTTTGAGATTTCAGCCTGTTGTGATGGAGATCATTGAAGGTGTTGAGTGCTCTGAATATGGCTTGAGCATTTTGATATTTTTAGTGACTAATCAGGTGTAAGGTGTAAATCAAGTCAATCAGTTCTCTCCTGTCCTCTGTCTCCCTCCATTAAACTTGACCAGACAGAGCCCTGTGCAGGAGTGGCTTTCCATCCCAAGCATGGCTAACTCTTTGCTGCCAACTTCTTTCTCAGGTTCCTAAGTGTTTAAATATGGAAAATGCTTAACTTTTACCACAGGGGTTCTTCTGACTGAGGCCATACAGCACAGTTACCTATCTGAAAAATGAAAATTAAGACAAAGAGCATGCTTGAGAGGGATGTTAAATTTCAGTCAGAAATTTCAACCCAGCTCTGCTAAGCCACCTGACATTTGGATTTTGGCTTTACCATCCTTTCAGCTGTCACTGTTGTATTTATTTTTCCTTTCTTCAGCATGGTAGATGGTTGTTGCAGTTAAGATCTGTTAGGGGATGACAGGTTATCTGATCCCCTGCGTAAGGATACTACTGTTCATAGGAAAAGATCAACTGTTCTTAGGCATAACTGGAAATTTCTTGGTGTGTCCAAAAAACTTGCACTACTTGGGCTTTGATCGGTTTTACTTGTTCTCTTCATATATAATGTACATTATTGCTACCTAAACGGAACCAGTATACATGTGTTTTAAAAAAAAAACCACAAACAACAAACCAGCTCACACCCTGCCACAGAAAAATTGCCCCAACCTGAAGTTCTGAGTGCAGTACTGACTCTGTTCTATGAAGCTGAAATGTGTGTTTCATCAGCCGAGTACTGCATGTGTTCACAAACCATTGTTATTGCAGAATGTTAATTGTTTGAAAGAAGTCAGTTGATAACTGTTTGGCATGTGGCCTACAGAAGGAGGGTGGGGTAGGTAGAGATAAAGAAACCCCAAGTGTGCTGTTTCTTCCAGGATCAGATTCTTCCAGATTCCTTACACGCATGTGTTTAGCTTTACACTGAACTGCTCAGTTTTTTTAATTTGCATGCTACATATAATAGCACCATGTCCCATGCTTATTACTAAGTTGGTTAACTTTCATATTTGCAACACAAAACAAGCAAAAAACCAAAAACCCCTGATTTTAGTGCTGATGAAAAGTACCTGCTTAGCTGCTGAAGTCTGAAGTTTCTGTTGCTTTGGTGCTATAAAAGAGATTTTACTGAAAGCCCAACTGCTACTTAGTGTTGCAAATATGCAAGTTAGTACGTAATAAATTTTTAATCCTTAAATCTTTTTAAATTGTGTTTGTGTGTATTTTTTGTTACCAAAAAGAGTGTGGTTGAAAACTATAGTAAAGTTTAAAGTATCTGTCCTTGTAAGAGATTAATACCATATGTCATAAAATGTTTTACTGTTAGCATGAACGGTGTCATCATTCTGCAACATGAGAATCACTTGCAGAACACTCCAGGCTTCCTCATTCATTATCTATGTATCTCCTACGTGCAGCTTCCACATTAGATAAATATTGGCGGGTAATTTGGGACCCAGCTGTGCGTTAGGTCTGGGATGTTAATGGTAGTGTAATTATAGTCACGGATATAGTTACCACAGCAGCTTCTCAAAGGGGAAATGGACTCTTCATTTCTGTTCTTTCTCAAATTTGGGGGTTGGCATTAGTGTGCCTGGTTGCTTATACTAGAATACTGGAGATTGGATTGAATGTCAATAGTGCTTTAGTTTAATAGCTGAACACTGAAGGAATATTCCTGAGTCTGCTTCTTGAAGATGTTGCCATTCTTTGCTAAAAAGCTGAATGCTCTTCGGAGAGCTGTTCTGCCAAGAATTTTCAGCAAGCCTTAATCTTAACATTTTCCTCTAACCTATTCTGTTTCCTGTTTCAAGAGTAAACTGGTTATTTCAAGTCATGAGAAAATCTTAATTTAGGTGTTCTATTTCTTTTTCAAACTACAGATTGGCTTCAGGTTAGATGGGAGGGGGGTGGGTGAGGAGGGGTGTATATTATCATGTTACCTGCCATCTTCTTCCTTGTCCAAGGTATTAAACAAACAAAATAAATAAAATGCAGGAGTTCGGTGATACCAATCTTGGTGATTTATGGGTATTCATAAAATGTCCTACATTTAAATATCTTATATGACTGAATGATAAAATCCACAGAAACATGTCAAACTCTAAAACAAAGGCATAATATACTGTCAAACAGACAGTGTTAACTTTAAAAGATGTTATTTACAAGTATGATACATTTTTTAACATCTGCTTTTAATAATGGGCTCTCTTTAAAGCATGAAATTCCCAAATGAAGAATATGCAAAACATTTCATTTTAGGTGGAGCCTGCTGCTTGGCTGGCCACTCATTGTCATGGAGTCTACCTAAACATTGCTAGGGGAAACAGGTTTTTTTAATGATGTAATTAATGCTCTAGAGTCTACAAAAGTTTATTCCAGTGCTATAAGAATAAAGACTATTACCTACTTAATGTGCATTTATCCACCAGCCATACCACTGCTATAACAGACTGCAGTTACTCTTTCTCTTCAGCGTGCCACTTCCTTTAACAGAGCTGCCTTTCATACTCTTGTTTCCAGGTGGTAGTCCTTCAACTCCTGTCTACTCTCCTGCCCAGACTGTAATCTCCCAAGTTATTTGTTTTGTTTTGTTTTTAAATAACTAGTGACCTGGAATGCTTTTCCCCTGTTCTTATTTTCAGGATATGCACAGTCTGTGGAGTTAGTTTTTATCAGCATGTACCTTGTACTCTCCTCCTCATAAGCCCTGACAGAGAAATACCAATTTTTTGTTGTTGTTGTTCAGCTGGGGGCAGAAAAGTCTGTTTTAATCATCAGGACAAAATGGTTTTTTAAGTTGAGTATTTGTCAAGGAGCGTATCAGTATTAATTTCATCACAGTGAAATTGTGTAGAAATTGAGTGCTAATGAATAGGCAGTCCAGCTGGATATAAGCTGACTGATGTCAGAGCAAGCCAGAGTCTGTTGAAGATAACTCTCCTGAGTGTAGTGGAGTGCCAACACTCATCCAGATGCAGCTTTCCATTGCACCAGATTGCACCTCCTGGAGACTGAACCCTGTTGTCAGTCCAGGCTAGAAGGCACGGATGCAAGTTTCACTCCTTTTCCAGAGCTTGTATTGCTGTAATCACATGAAATGCAGAAGGTTAGCTGTCGTCTGTTTTCTTAGTGTCTTCCTAGATCCAGCTTGGAGGTCTTGTAGAAGAAATAGGCCATGTCCTGAGAATTCAGAGGGGGTGGAGGAATGATCACTTTAGGAAGTAGTGTCCGTTCTCAGATTCAGCGAATGAGAAGGAGCAAAAGGGCTTAGTGGATGAAGTTTGGAAAGATTTAAATATAGAGTGGCAATCTTTTATTTCAGCAATACTAGGCATGTGCCATCTAAGTGGATGATTTGTTTATTTTAAAGACAAATGAAGGGGAAAAAACCTCAGTAAAACTCGTTACAGTCTCCATAGGTCAGTCTCTTAACCTGTTGTTGTCTACAAAGTGTGAGCTGGGAAGAGCAGTAAATGTGGAAAGTTTTGGTGGGCCTGTGTTGTTAGGATGGGGCGTGGATCAGCTGAGACACCTCATTGCTATCCACATGATGTATGTGATGAAGGTCCTGTGGGGCCAGTGCAACTCCAGAATAGAAATCCAGGACTAGACAAATGAAGGAGAACATTTTAAAATGTAGTGAGAACAAAAGGATTTTTTCCTGCACTGCTCTTGTAGAGTTTTCATGTTAGAGAGCATCTCCAGCAATCGCTTAGGCCGTGGCTTGAGCCACTGAGTCCTTGAGAACATTGCCACACAGCTCACAAATTACTTTTGTGTGGCTTTCTTTGTGCCATTTCTTTGGGTTGGGCTATTTTTTCAGCTTTCAATGGTGATAAATGTGTGCTGGATCATTCAGGAGAGCCTGGGCACAGTGCTGGTGCTAGTAATATTTCTCCCTTTTTTTTTCTTTACTCCAGACGAATGAGTGGAATAAGAATGATGATCGGCTGCTGCAGGCGGTGGAGAATGGTGATCCTGAGAAAGTGGCTTCATTGCTGGGTAAAAAGGGAGCCAGTGCCACCAAACAAGACAGTGAAGGCAAAACAGCGTAAGTCCAACTTAAACTTGTGATTTAAGGGCAAAGAGGGGAAAAAAACTGCCTTGGATCCGTGTGCCACTTACAGAAACTAAGAACCAGAGACCATCCTGAAAATTAAGTTTTCTTTTTCATCTGAAGCACGATATATTTTGGAAAACTTCTTTCTGGTAGTCTGTGTTTGTAATTCTGCAGCTAAAATTCCATTGCAGAATCAGAAAGCCCATTGAGGTAACTTGAAGCTGGATTTCTGGGTAGATTTGGGGCTATTTTAGGACAGGGTGTTTTGGGATTTAGGAGTTTCATGGCACACTGCAGATTAAACACTCCAAAAGGTATTGATCTTTGGGGCTATTTTTTTCCCATGAGCATTAGTTTAATGACATAGAACTAAACCTGGCCACTGTGGTGAAAAATAACAATAAATGTTTCTATAAATATATTAACAGCAAGAGGAGGGCTAGGGAGAATCTCCATCCTCTGTTGGATGCAGAGGGAAACACAGTGACCAAGGATCAAGAAAAGGCTGAGGTACTTAATACTTTCTTTGTTTCAGTCTTCAACAGTAGGACTAGTTGTTCCCTGGGCACACTGTCCCTTAAGATAGAAGACAGAGATGGGGAACAGATTAGGCCCTACGTAATCCATGAGGAAATGGTTATGGACCTGCTTCATAAACTAGACACTCTTAAGTCAATGGGGCCAGATGGTTTACACCCTAGAGTGCTAAGGGAGTTGGCAGATGTGGTTGCCAAACCACTCTCCATCTTTCAAAAGTCCTGGCTAAGTGGGGATATCCCATTGGACTGGAGACTAGCAAATGTGACACCCATCTTCAAGAAAGGCTGGAAAGAGGATCCCATAACTATAGACCTGTGAGTCTCACGTTGGTGCCAGGGAATGTCATAGAATGGATAATCTCAAGAGCCATCATAGAACATTTAAAGGTCAACCAGACAATTAGGACCAGTCAGCAGGGGTTTATGGAAGGTGGGTCCTGCTTGACAAACCTGATCTCGTTCTATGACAAGGTGACCTGCTCAGTGGGTGAGGGAAAGGCTGTTGATGTAGTCTACCTGGACTTCAGTAAAGACTTTGACACCGTCCCCCATAACATCCTCATGGAAAAGATGGCTGCCCATGGTTTTGATGGGCATATACTCTGCTGGGTTAAACACTGGCTGGATGGCTGGGCCCAAAGAGTTGTGGTTAATGGAGTTAAATCCAGTTGGTGGCCAGTCACGAGTGGTGTCCCCCAGGGCTCAGTGCTGGGGCCACTCCTGTTTAACATCTTTATTAATGATCTTGATGAGGGGATTGAATGCACCATCAGTAAATCTGCAGATGACATCAAGCTGGCAGGCAGTGTCGATCTGCTGGATGGTGGGAAGGCTTTACAGAGGGACCTGGCCAGACTGGGTCGCTGGGCTGAGACCAACTGTATGAAATTCAATAAGGCCAAATGTTGGGTCCTGCATTTCACAGAATCACAGAACTACCATGGCTGGAAAAGACCTTTAAGATCATCAAGTCCAGCCTATGACCAACACCACCACATCGTCTAGACTATGGCACTATGTGCCACATCCAGCCTTTCCCTGAACACATCCAGGGACGGTGCCTCCACCACTTCCCTGGGAAGTCCATTCCAATGTCTAATCACCCTCTCTGTGAGGAAGTACTTCCTAATATCCAACCTAAACCTCCCTTGGAGCAGCTTCAGGCTGTGCCCTCTTGTCCTGTCACTGGTTGCCTGGGAGAAGAGCCCAACCCCCACCTGACTACAACCTCCCTTCAGGTAGTTAAAGAGAGTGATGAGGTCCCCCCTGAGTCTCCTCCAGGCTAAACAACCCCAACATCCTCAACCTCTCCCTAGAAGACTTTCCCTCTAGTCCTTTCACCAGCCTTGTTGCTCTCCTCTGGACTCCTCCAGCACCTCAACATCCTTCTTGAAGTGAGGGGCCCAGAACTGGACACAGGACTCAAGGTGAGGCCTCACCAGTGCTGTGTACAGGGGGAGAATTACATCCCTACTCCTGCTGGCCACACTATTCCTGATACAAGCCAGGATGCCATTGGCCTTCTGGGCCACCTGGGCACACTGCTGGCTCATGTTCAACTGGCTGTCCACCAGTACTCCCAGGTCCCTCTCTGCCAGGCTGCTCCCCATGGGGCATCCCATGACAGAACCAAAACCTTCATGAACTTCTGGATAGATGGGGAGAAGGGAGAACAGTTTCTAATCTTGGGAGAGCCAGCATAAGGCAGTTTACACCAAAGAATAAGTTCTAAAGAATTATTTCTGGGTTGCATTTACTGAGTCACACTCTGCTTCTTGCTTGGTCTGTTTCAGTTTCCTACATCTGCTCTAATACTGTTCTGCATCTGAGGAAACTGAGTGATGGCCATGATTCATAATTACCTGCCACTTCTTACTGCAGAAGTCCAAGTCCTCTAATTACTTCAAGTGGGCTTTCTCCACACTTTAATATGTTTTTAATTTTAAAAAGTTGCATACACCTGTTTTTCTTTTGAACGTAATAATAAAAGCATGACTTCTGTCAAATCTTCTGAATTACAGCTATGTCTAGCGTCTCATGTTTTTACAGTCAACATAACTTCAGAGCTAGAGCCTCAAGCTGTGCTGTATCCAGTGTAACACCCATTTTGCAAGTTTTCTATAAAATTTGATAATATGAATTTTTCTATGGAACCAACGAAGACTGAAATTATCAATGAGTACATGCAAGCCCCTTAACACTAAGTAGCATTATTGCAATTATTGGGATCTTGTGCATTGATTTTCAACTTTACAGGATTGTGAAATAAATGTGAATTAATGCTATGAAGAATTCTTTTACTTGTTCTGTATGCTCATTTATTTGTCATTTGCATTTTTAGGTATTTCTGTGTACTGGTTTAAAGGAAAGCTTGAGAGAGACAAAGAAAAAGAGTATTGTGATACAGAAATACAGTGTGTCAACTCACATCCTGTTCCCGGTGCACTGGGAAACTTAGCATACCTCTTCAGGTTATTTCTTTATCAGTTTTGAAAGATACAGACTGACAGGTGTAGGAACAATGATGCTGATCTGGGCAGACATAGCTACAAGAGAGTATCATGACCCAGAAATTTTGTCCAGTATGGCTTAATAATAACAGGCAGTGTTCTGATTTCATTTTTCCCTCTTCAGAGTCTTTTTTTTAGTGTGTGCAAAGTGAAGTACAGCCATTATTTCTGTGTAGGTAGGCTTGTTTCTCCTATGTTTGCAGTGTAATAACAGGGCTTCTTTCCTGCACAGTGGTTCTGCTTGCCTAGCTGTTTTGCCCTTCTCAGAAGCTTTGCTTAGGGGCATAAACTGCTGCAGCCCAGCACTGAGGTCTGTTAGTGTCCTGCAGAAGCACGGTACTAGTTTGTCAGCTGCCTTACTTGTGTCATGAGAGATTCTCACATTGGAAAAGCACAGTGTGGGAGAGGTCTTTCTGGGGCAGTTGGTCACCACAGTGCTCAGATTTCACTGGTTACGTTTCAGAAAGTGGTTTGTAGAGCCATGTAGAAAGGGAGGTCTTTGAGTGCTCTTATTGATCCCTGTGAGTATATATTGATGCATTCATTTGTTTACATAATTAGGCTGAAGGTGACTAACCCGAAGAACATGATGGATTCAATTATACAACAATGTGCATAATGTGATTAAAGACTTTGGAACGTGCTTTCAAGCAAAAAAGGAGAAACAATTACATGTTGCAGTACAGGTTTGTTAGATCAGTCATTATCAGTTCCCTTAAGGTGTGACAGGTTTCTTTTAAGATCTTTTCTTTTTAATTCCTTTTGTTAATAACCCTACAAACAAAATTCTCAATACTGCCCAAATCTTCATTTGAAGTACAGTAATGTAGTACATTATTTTAAACAGATGGTGGAGAAGATTCTAATTTTCCATGCTTAAAGGGTTTCTTCCAAGTTTCTGTTGTATAATTAAATGGCTTCTTAATATAAAATGGTTGAACTGAGTGAACAGAGACCAGAACTCAGGATTTTATGTATTCGTTCTGTTGAGTACTGTTTGCATCATTCTGCTGAGTCCTGCTGCAATGTGGTCTGGCTCAGTTTTGGACATACCACTTAAATTTCACCTGTGCCCTCTTTTGCCCCTGTCATATAGGTCCTTTTCTTTGCCCACGTGCAGTAAAATAGAGATGCTTAAATTAATGAAGTCTAAGTACCAGTAAATTTCTTAAGAGGTAGTATTAACAATTTTTCATCAGGAGGTTCAAGTCTCCAGCAGTACCTCTTTTAAAAAAGTATTTAAAAATATCAACAGAGAAATAAGTTTTTTAAGACTTGCCTGACTTTCCACACCACCACTCTGCCTCTGACTCAGTTCTTTCTATAAACAATAAATCAGTTTTAAATGCCATGGAGCAAATCCACCTTTGGTATAAGTTGACACAACCTTATTGTTGCTCCCACTTACACAGCACAGACTATTACCAAGCACACTTGTAATGGAGCCTATCTGGAAATCTAACTCTGCCAGTTGCAGTCTTATTCTGCCAGATAGGGGTTTTTTGTCCAGGTTTCTTAAACAACAAAACAGTGCTTTGCAGTTTGGAATTTGATCATTTAAATCCCACTTAAACTAACAAAAAAAGGATTTTCAAAGAGAGCCTTTTCAGGAGGTGATGGGATTCATTCATGTACTGCACTTTCCACAAGAGCAAGTGTTCAAATGGGCTGCAATTATTGAAGGGGATTATGGAGGGAGGAGAGGGGAGAGGGCTGTGGGGTGGAGGATGAAGGTGAAATTTTGAAAAGGGTTCACAATGTATAAATGGCAGCCCCTCCTTGTCCTGAGGTTATTTGATCTGTGTGCCAGGCCTTCACTGCCATGTTTGCATGTTTGTGCAGGGTACTGAACTAGAATTAAAAGCTTTAGGCTATTAAATGAAACAATAGTCTCTGTAAATTTTTAACTGCGATTGAATCAGCTGTTGTTTAATGAATCTGAAAGTGGTACAAAAAAGTTTTGGAAGCCTCCACAAATGCACTGTTGAAGTACTCCTTCACAAAGCTATTGTCTATGGAAGTCAGTTGAATCACAGAATTGTAGGGGCTAGAAGGGACCTCTGGAGATTGAGTCGGGTCCCTCTGCCAGAGCAGGACCACTTAGGGCAGGTCACACAGAAACACATCCAGATGGGTGTTGGAAGTCTTAAGAGAAGGAGACTCCGGAACCTCTCTGGGCAGCCTGTTTCAGTGCTCCATAACCCTCACAGTAAAATTTTTCCTCACGTTGAGGTGGAACTTCCTGTGCTCCAGTTTGCATCCAGGACGCAACTGAAAAGAGATTGGCCCGTCCTTCTTGACACCCACCCTTCAGGTATTTATAGACATCAGTTAGGTCCCCTCTCAGTCTTCTCTAGACTAAACAGCCGCAGGTCTTTCAGCCTTTCCTTACAAGACAGGTGTTCCAGTCCCTTAATCATCCTCGTAGCCTCCATTGGACTCTCTCCAGTAACTCCTTGACCCTCTTGAACTGGGGAGCCCAGAACTGGACACAATACTCCAGATGTGGTCTTACGAGGGCAGAGTAGAGGGGGAGGAGAACCTCCCTCAACATGCTGGGCACACACTTCTTAATGCACCCCAGGATACTATTGTCCTTCTTGGCCACAAGGGCACATTGCTGTCCCATGAATAACTTGTCCACGAGGACTCCAAGGTCCTTCTCTGTGGGGCTCTGTGAAGGTCAGCTCCTAATCTGTACTGGTGCGTGTTGTTATTCCTTCCCACAGGTGCAGGACTCTACACTTACTCTTGTTGAACTCTTTGCCCAGCTCTCCAGTCTGTCCAAATCTTGCTGAGTGGCTGCACAGCCTTCCTGTGACTCAGCCAATCCTCCCAGCTTCGTATCATCAGGAAACTTGCTGAGGATACACTCTGTCCTCTCATCTAGGTCGTTGATGAAGATGTTGAACAAGCACTGACCCCTAGGGAGCTCCGCTAGTTACAGGTCTCTAGCTGGTCTATGGACCATTGATCACAACCCTCTGGGCTCTCTTGTTTAGCCAGTTCTCAGTCCATTTCACTGGCATTTGAACCAGAATGTTCATGCCTTGGAGGCTGAACCAAAAATAAATTTTGAAGCATATTCCAACCCCAAATCCTTTGTAATGTACACAGTATTAATTTTTCTTTACTTTCTTTCAGATCTTACTGTATAAGGAGGTTGGGCAAGTGGCATGAAGCACATTGCTGTTCAAAAAGTAAAGCACATTTTAATTACCTTTGAGAGAGTATGTAATTACCTTTTCTTGTATGTAATAATATTCATCTTAAGGGAAGCTATTGGAAGAATACAGTGTTACTACAGTTGTCACATGGTTCTAGATGGGAAGAAAACCATAGAAAATAGGTTAGACAGCTGATTTTTCAAAACTGGAGAAGTCAAGTTATCCATCCCAGTGCCTCTGAAATGGAAGAAGAATTGTATTAGTCCTCCCTCTCATGATTACAGTTTGCTATAAGTCCTCTGGGATGCCTTTGAAATTCAGGCAGTCTTTACATTGTTTTCTTGTGCATCTGCCAGGTGTCCTTAGCCTAACACCATGCTCTAGAAGGTGTTTTTTCTGTACAGGCACTGTGTAATCTCTTAAAATTGCCTAAACACTTAAGTAGAAAAGCATAATAACATACTCTCCTTTGAAAATTGTACCAGGGTAGGAGCTGCAAGAAAAGTCTAGTGCCTGAGGACTGTTACCTCTCCAGGAATGGAGTTCATTGATTTTTCCAGTGACCTGGTATGATCCTTGACAGAAAATATGTTTTTGTTTACTTTTATCATGATATTCAATTCATGATGGTCCAGATGGTCACAATAATGTCTAGGTTTCAGAGCACGGACAAAATAAGGAAGACCACAGTGATCTCCGCTTTTGTTTTATCTCTAGCCAACAGATGGCTGAAATCTGGTTCTTGTTCCAAAATTTCTTGTAAAGTTTATTTCCATGGGAGATTAGGGTGTAAAAGTTTCTGTCTCCCCAAAGCCTTCCAGAAGTTCTTTTCAGGTTCAAATCCTGAATGTTTCTTTTTGTTCCCCCTCTCCCCTGCAGCATTGTTATGAACATGATTCAATTAAGATGTTGATACTCAGTTTCCTGAAAAAGTTGATTTCTGCTTTAGAGTAACACTTTGAAATGTAAACCCACATGGTTGGCTGAAGCCATATTGTGCCAGGATACTAAATTGGGCTAATTAACTTTCTATTACATTCAGTATGAGCTAATTGTTAATGCATAGCGAGAGGAAATACTCTTATCTTCGTAACAGAGAAGCACTATTTAACTTTTATTTTAATAATTTTGCAATACATTAAAAAAATCCACATTTCATATGAATGTTACTGTATCTACAATCATGCAGGCTTTTAAATGAGGTCCATGGAGTGGAATTCATGCTAATGGTTGGTTCCTGGCTCTTGATTCAAACTCTGTAGACCATTTCTAATGCTTTTGAGTACAAGACCCACTCGCTTAGACTTGAAGATATCGTGATCCAATATTTCGTTTCTAGCTGTACTTTTGACAGGACCTGAAATCAACAGCTTTCTGGTTCTATCATACATGCTTTTGAAGCAAAATTTTTAGAAGACATTTCAGTATTTTTATATCTCATGTTATTAAAAAAAAGAGGCCATCTTCTGAAGAGTCAGGAATTAATGCTCTTTAGTTTGATGTCAGTTATGAAGATCCTGAACTTCACTTCTGAAACACCAAAGCTTTTTTCTGTCTTCGGTAATTTCCTGTATTCTAAAACAAACAAATTCCACTTACTTAAAGAAAAAACTCCCTATTTCGTGTAAAGTTCTTTGAGCATTAAGAAACAACCCAACAGGTTTTGCATCTTACGTGCACAGGACTTCCCTCAGATGATAGCTACAGTTCAAAGGGGAAGCAGTCTGTAATTTCCTGTAGAAGCCAACTTGTGTCTTCTGTTTTATAATCGCTGTTTTACACAGGCTGATAGGATGGCTATTCTTAACAAACTATTGCATTTAATTATCTATTAGTAGGGCTATCATCTCATCAGAAGAAAGCAAATAATCTTCTGAAGGACCCCTGTACCACATGTTCAGGTAGCCTGTGAGCTGCCCATTCCACTCCGGCTCAAGGGTAGGATAGACCAAACCTGTAATGCAGCATCAGGCAGCTGCTGGAATTCCCTGTGAAACACCTCCATTTGCAGAGTTGGCAAATACCCAGATTTTACCAGACCTGGCCAGGTATCAAGAAATTTGTCAGTTACTTGGATCAGAGCATAGCCTAGATGGTTGGAAGGTTTTATGTGCCTGGCTTGAAACAGCTGCTGCTTGGCTCACGTGGAGGCAGAACCCAGTGCTCCACTTCCACGTGAGGAAAGCTGTGGCTGCTCCTTGCACTCGTCTTAGCTGGCAGGGGAGCATGAGGGAAGCGTTCCTCTCGGTGGTCGGGCCAGACCCAGGCTGTATAAGGCTGGAGGGGAAGGGGCTAAGGCTGCAGTTGTTTTTCAGATTTATATCTGTGTAATGGGCTGCAGTGGTTTTACATGTTTTTCAGAGACTTATGCAACCAAGTGAGCTGCATGTATAGATTTTAATTACATGACTGGCTGCTGCTGGCTTAAAAATGTACTCTAATCCAGGAAGGCAAAGGGTACAGACAGCCAAAACAGAGCAATGTGCATACATTGGATTTATTTCATTTTTTTTAGCTTCAAATGAGGTCTCGGGCAGTAGACTATGCTGGTGACTGCTTATTTCTTTGGCATATATATCACTCCACATTTTCTGCTACGTGCTTTACAGGTGCATTCTGTTTTAGGAAAGTACTAACTGGAAAATGTGGGAAAGCTCTGAAGTAGTTTTTTCTTGCATGAGTCTGTGTTCCAGTCCCCACTTCTCTTCAGAAATCTGGAATCTTAAAAGCTTAACTAGTGTAATTATTCTGAAATGCAAAAATAAAAATATATTACCATAAATGTTTAAGAGTTTATAAAAAGCAAATCTTAAGAGGCAGTCTTAGCCAGTGGTCTCTGAAGAAAGTCTCTGAGAACACCAACCAGGAAAGGTGCCTTCCTTGATTTGTTACTTGTAAACAGAGAAAGTCTTGTGGGTGAAGTGGCTATTGGAGGCTGCCCTGGCCACAGTGACCATGAAGCAGTCAAGTTTAACATCTATGGTACTAGGAGGAAAACTAGCAGTAAGACCTCAACTCTGGACCTGAGGAAAGCAGACTTCAGGTTGATTGGGAAACTGCTTGGTAAGGTCTCCTGGGAAAATGAGTTTCAGGGTGCTGGGATCCAATAGTGCTGGTCACTCTTTAAGCACCACCTCCTAAGAGCACAAGACCAGGCGATTCCAAAATGCCAGAAGTCAAGCAGGCAAGGTAGAAGGCCACCCTGGCTGAGCAGGGATCTCCTACTAGAAGTAAGGCACAAAAGGAAGGTGTATGGACAGCGGAAGGAAGGATAGTCAACATGGGAGGACTATAGGGAGGCTGTTCACCATTGTAGGGCAGAAATCCATGCAGCTAAAGCTCAACTAGAGTTGAAGCTGGCCTGCACTGTGAAGGATAATAAGGGGGTTTTAAATATGTTAATAGCAAAAAGCAGGCCAGAAGTAACATTGGCTCATTACTTGATGCTCATGGACACCTGATAAACAGGGATATAGACAAGGCAGAGGCATTAAATGCTTTCTTCACTTCTGTCTTCAACACTGATGATGGGCTTGAGCACCCCCAGAGCCCTGGGCTACAGAACTGTGACTGGGCAAATGACAGTCTCCCAGTCAGCCCAAACTTGTGCGGGATTTGCTGCTCCAGCTGGATCCTTACAAGTCAATGGGACCTGATGAGATTCATCCAAGGATACTTAAAGAGCCAGCAGAGGTCATAGTGATACCTCTCTCAATGATTTTTCAATGTTCTTGGGCATCTGGAGAGGTACCAGCTGACTGGAAGCTGGCAAATGTTGTCCCAATCTTCAAGAAGGGCAGGAGGGATGGCCCCGGTAATTACAGGCCTGTTAGTCTCACTTCAGTGCCTGGTAAGGTTATGGAGAAGATTATTCTGGGAGCTATTGAAAAACACCTAAAAGACAACAGAGTCATTGGTTCTGGTCAACATGGGTTCGTTAGAGGAAGGTCCTACTTGACCAACTTGATTTCTTTCTGTGACAAGGTTACCCACCTAGTTGACCAAGGGAAGCCAGTTGATGTAATCTTTCTGGATTTCATAAAGACCTTTGATACTGTCTCTCACAGTATCCTTCTGAACAAAATGTCCAGCATCCAGCTGGACAAGCACATAATGCATTGAGTGAGAAATTGGCTGATGGGTCGAGCTCAGAGGGTCATAGTAAATGGGGTCACATCAGGCTGGTGACCAGTCACTAGTGGGGTTCTACAGGGATCCATCTTAGGGCCAGTACTCTTCAATATGTTCATAAATGACTTAGATGCAGGACTTGAAGGCCTACTTATTCAGTTCATGGACGACACTAAATTGGGAGGAGCGATTGACACTCTTGAGGGCACAAAGGCCCTGCAGAGGGATCTGAACAAGTTAGAGAGCTGGGTAATCGCCAATGGCATGAAGTTTAACAAGGAAAAGTGCTGGATTTTGCACCTGGGACACTGTAACCCTGGATATACAGACAGTCTGGGGAGCGAGAGGCTGGAGAGCAGCCCTGGGGAGAGGGACCTAGGGGTTCTGGTCGATGGCAAGTTGAACATGAGCCAGCAGTGTGCCCTGGCAGCCAGGAGGGCCAACAGAGTCCTGGGGTGCATCAAGCATGACACATCCAGCTGGTCGAGGGAGGTGATTGTCTCACTTCACTCTGCACTGGTGTGGCCCCATCTTGAGTCCTGTCTGCAGTTCTGGGTGCCACAGTACAAAGAGGATATGAAGCTGCTGGAGAGTGTCCAGAGGAGGGCCACGAGGTTGGTGAAGGGCTTGGAGGGAATGCTCTATGAGGAGTGGCTGAAAGCACTTGGTCTGTTCAGCCTGGAGAAGAGGAGACTGAGGGGAGACCTCATTGCAGCTTACTGCTTCCTCACTAGGGAAGGTGGAGGAGTAGGTGTGACCTCTTCTCTCTGGTGACCAGCAATAGGACCCAAGGGAACGGTAGGAAGATGTGCAAGGGGAGGTTTAGGTTGGACATTAGGAGGGGATTCTTCACCCAGAGGGTGGTGGAGCACTGGAATAGGCTCCCCAGGGAAGCAGTAATGGCACCAAGCCTGACAATCTTCAAGAAACATTTGGACAATGCCCTCAGGGACATGGTGTGAATCTTGGGCTTGTCTTATTCTGGGGCAGGAGTTGGATGTGGTGATCCAGGCTTTCTGAGGAGGTGTTTGAGCCACCATCCCTGGATACATCTAAAAAGACAGATGTGGTGCCAGGGGACAGGGTTTGGTGGTGGATGTGGCAGAGCTAGGGGAGTGGTTGGACTTGATGATCTTGAAGGTCTTTTCCAACCAGAATGATGATACTATGATGACACTAAGTGTTACTAATGGATTAATTACTAGAAGTACATATTATTTTACTTGGTTTGTAATCCCCTATGAAGTGTGAGAAGTTCATTTTATACAGTTCAAACAGAAAATAATCCAAATAGTTTGATTGCTTCAAATCTGAAAAAGTCTTAAGTTACAAGTGTAAAAGAGACAGAAACTCCAAATGCAGCACATAACCCTGAGCTATCCTTTTTTAATGTCCCTAATGTTGCTTGAGGAGATCCACACTCTTTGGTTCTTGGAGCATGATATGCAGTTCTTAAGCCTTGCTGGATTTTCATGCAACAAAAATATTTTTGTTAGATTAACTTTTACTCAGTTGTTCTCAGCCTTACCAGCCTTTTCCTGGTCTCTTGTTATGCTAACATGGTTTGAGATTTCCTTGCTCTAATTTCATGACTTTCCATCTACTAAGGTGGTTATTAGCATTTGCTGGCCCATAGGCAGCAATACCAAGCAGGTTGTGTGGGAGGATGAAGGTCAAGGGAGACACTACTCATTGCTCTCATTATTTAGCTTAATTTTAACTTTGCTCTCTCTTCTGGCCTTGCAAGAAAGCACAGAAGATGGCTAATTGGTTTTACTTAACTTGGGGAGGAAGTTACTTTTGTCTGGACACATCCATGGCATCCTGAGGTATTTCACCTTACGTTAAAAAGATGTTTTCCTGGAAGACATGTGTGTTGAGAAGCTAACTGTGCACGCCTTTGGGATTTAGGTGTGAGATGTGTTTTTAAAGAAACTATCAGTAGGAATCTTCCCTGCTCCTCTCAACTTCGCTTTAGAGGCACAGGCAACACTGCTCTCATTTCTAGGCTCTTTGAGACATCGTTGTTTCTTGTACTTTGTCCATTTTCCTCCCCTACAACACCAAAAATAAAAGTTCTTCTTTCAAAGCTTCTATCAACACCTAGGAGCGCCCTGAAGCTTGCCTTTGGCAGAATCTCTGTTGCAATTTGAAGACATTAATTATTGAGGGACTTTAAAAATGGACATGCTGCAGGAAGCTTCATATGATAAATCCGTATTGTGAGTACTTAAGTTTACAATTAATGGTATATGGGAGAAAAGTCTATACATTTCAGACTTAAAGTAGGAGTTTGTGATAATGTGGTAATATAGTTTGCCAAAGAAAACTTTGTGTGAAAATGGAACTGCTGGAACACAACCTGAGAATGAAAAATACAAAGCTTGTGGGGATCGCAGAAATCTCTCTGAAGAGCAGCTGGGTGGATATTTTTGCTGAGTTTGAAGGCTAGAATCAGGAGTCTGTAGCTTGCCAGCTCCTGTGTTGAATGATGCAATTGCTTCTTTCCTATTAAAAAAACAGCCGTTCAGCAGGTTTGCCTTTTATTAATGTCCTGTACTTCGAGGTGTGTATGATTGAAACAAGACTTTTTAAGCTATGAGGAAAAGCTGGAAACTTTATATGAAAACTGCGTTGATGTTTCTGTGTGACTTTTTTTTTTTTGAAAGCTGTTCCAGAAAATATGCTAACATACAAGTTGCATGTAGAGTCTTTGCCAGCGAGTTTTGTGTGTACTGGGGGAGGGCAGATCCCATCTCATGGTTAAATTGGAGATAGAAGAATACAGGCTGTGTGCACTGCTTCACTTTGCAGTGGCTGGTGCTAAGGAGGAGAGAGGTAAAAATTCTCTCAGAGCTCCTAGTAAATCCGTGCCTGGCTATGTAAACTTTAAAAAATCTTAACCTGCCTGCATTCCTGAAGATTTTAGTAGCAACTCATTGACTGAATGTCTTAAAACTCAGAATACTTTGTTTTCTCAGTCTGTAATAGTGCCAGGTCTGGCTTGAAAACAAAATGTATTTCCTGTAACTGTTTTTCCTAAGCTGATTTTTGCACTCATGTGGCTGCATGTGTGTGACAAAATGGACTGCCAGCATTTAATGAAAACCCACATTTATTACGTTTACTTTTTGGAGGAGATGGAATTGGTGCAGTGCAAAGCTATGGCTTTTATTTAAAAAATAAAACAAAAACAAAACAAAAAACCCAAACAAATAAAAAAACAACAAAAAAACCCTAAAGAACAAGTGAGTATTGACACTGGTACCTGTAGATGTCTGATTTTCCTTTAAAGCAGTCTGATTTGCCAAACATCTGTATGGTTCCTCCATAATTAAAAGATTAGCTGTTCCTAAGACATATATGTTCTCATATGAATGACTGTCTCTTGATTACACAGTCAGGGAAAGGTAAAGATTCACAGGGAAGCATTCATGGTTTAATCTTAGTTTTTAGGTTTAGGGTACAATTCTACGTCCCATTCCTTCCTCTGCATTGACAAGATGCATGCAGCTGTGACCCAGTGATGAAGCAGTGGAAGGAAGCTTTGGTTTTCAACTGGATCACTAGCCCATCTCAAGTGCCTCTATACCAACACGCAGCATGGGCAACAAGCGGGGAGCTAGAAGCCATGATAACCAGAAAAATTATAGTATAGTGACAATCACAGAAATGTTGGATAGCTCATACAACTGGAGTGCCACAAGCAATGGCTACAAGCTCTTCAGAAGGGGTAGGCAAGGAAGGAGAGGCAGTGGGGTGGCCCTGTATATTAGGGACTGTTATGAATATTCTGAAATTAAGTACAGTAATGACAAGGTTGAAGGTCTTTGGATCAGAATCAAGGGGAAGGCCAACAAGGCTGGTATCACAGTGGGCGTCTGTTACAGACCACCCAACCAGGACAGAGAGGTGGATGAGAAGTTCTATAAGCACTTGAGAGAAATCTCATGGTCACTTGCACTTGTTTTTGTGAGGGACTTCAACTTCCCAGATGTCTGCTGAAAGTACAATACAGCAGAGAGGGAACAGTCCCAGACGTTTCTGAAATGTGTGGAAGATACATTCCTGATACAGCTGGTGAGTGAACCAACCAGGGAAAGTGCACTTCTAGACCTGCTCTTTGTGAGCAGAGAAGGACTGGTAGGTGACGTAAGGGTTGGAGGCCATCTAGGGCACAGCACCTATGAAATGAGAGTTCTCTGTTCTTAGAGATGTCAGGAGGGGGGGCTGCAGAGCTGTGACCTTGGATTTCTGAAGGGCAGACTTTGACTTCTTTAGGAGGCTACTTGGTAGAAGCAGTACTGAAGGGTACAGGAGTGCAGGAAGGCTGGATACTTTTGAAGGAAGTCATAAAGGCACAGGAGCAGGCTCTTCCATCACGCTGTGAGGTGAGCCGGCGGCATAGAAGACCGACCTGGCTGAATAGGCAGCTTTGGCTGCAACTGAGGGGAAAATGGAGAGTTTATGGCCTCTGGAAGAAGGGTCTGGCCACTCCTGACCACTACAAAGATGTTGTGAGGCTATGCAGGGAGAAGATCAGAGGGTCCAAAGCCCAGCTAGAAATTAATCTGGCTTCTGAGATAAAAGATAACAAGAAAAGTTTCTGCAAGTACATTAACAGCAAAAAAAAAGACCAGGGAGAGCCTCCATCCCCTATTAGATGCAGGAGGAAACATGGTAACAAAGGGTGAGGAAAAGGCTGAGGTGTTAAGGGGTTGTTTGTCTCAATCTTTAGCAATGCAACCAGCTGTACTGAGGGAGATCAGCCCTGATCCAGGAGGAGGTGGTCAGTGATCTGCACCATGTAGACACACACAAGTCTATGGGACTGGATGAGATACACCCAAGGGCTGCTGGGGGTTCTTACCAAGCCATTTTCCATCATTTATGAGCAGTCCTGGCTGACCAGGGAGGTAGCAACAGATTGGAAGTCAGACAATGTGGCACCCATATGTAAATAGGGAGAGAAGGATGATCTGCGAAATTACAGGCCTGGCATTTTGACTTTGGTGCTGGGGAATCTGATGGAGCAGATCATCCCGAGTACTGTTATACAGCATGTGCAGGATAACAAGGTAATCAGGCCCAGTCAGCATGGGTTTACGAAAGGCAAGTCCTGTTTAACAAACATAATCTCCTTTCATGACAGGGTGACCTGCTTATTGGATGAGAGGAGGGCCGTGGATGTTGTCTATCTTGACTTTACTAAGGCATTTGACACTGCTTCTCACAGCATTCTCCTAGAGAAATTGGCTGCTCATGGCTTGGATGGGCATATGCTCTGCTGGGTTAAAAACTGGTTGGATGGCTGGGCCCAAAGAGTTGTGTTGAATGGAGTTAAATTCAGTTGACAGCCAGTCACAAGGAGTGTTCCCCAGGGCTCAGTACTGGAGCTGCTCCTGTTGAACATCTTTATCAATGACCTAGACAAAGGGATTGAGTGCACCCTTAGTAAATTTGCAGATGACACTAAGCTGGGTGGAAGTGTTGATCTGCCTTGAGGGGAGAGAGACTCTACAGAGGGATCTGGACAGGCTTGATCGATGGGTTAAGGCCAATGGCATGAGTTTCAATAAGGCCAAATTTTGGGTCCTGCACTTGGGCCACAACAACCCCCAGCAGTGCTACAGGCTTGTGGAGGAGCGGGTGGAGAACTGTCCAGCAGAGAGAGACCTGGGAGAGCTGACTGAACATGAGCCAGCAGTGTGCCCAGGTGGCCAAGAAGGCCAATGTCATCCTGGCCTGTATAAGGAATAGTGTGGCCAGCAGGACCACGGAGGTGATCTTACCCCTCTACATGGCACTGGTAAGGCTGCACTTCAAGTACTATGTTTGGTTTTGGGTCCCTCAATACAGAAAGGATATTGAAGTGCTGGAGCGAGTCCAGAGAAGGGCAACAAATCTGATGGAGGGTTTGGAGCATGTGTCTTATGAGGAGCGGGTGAGGGAGCTGGGATCATTTAGCCTGGAGGAGGCTGAGGGGAGACCTTATTGCTCTCTACGACTGCCTGAAAGGAGGTTGTAAAGAGGTAGGGATCAGTCTGTTCAATGAAGTTACAAGCGATAGGACAAGAGGTAATGGCCTCAGGTTGTGGCAGGGGAGGTTTAAATTGGATATTAGGAAGAATTTCTTCACCGAAAGGGTTATCAGGCATTGGAACAGGCTGCCCAGGGCAGTGGTGGAGTGAACATCCCTGTAGGTGTTTGAGAGTCATATAGACATAGTACTTAAGCATATGGTTTAGGACTTCTCAGTGTTAGGTTAATGGTTGGACACTATGATCTTGAAGGTCTTTTCCAACCAAGGTAATTCTGTGGTTCTGTGGCTTTGTGGTTTTGTTCCCTGTACCAGCTCAACAGCCACACAGGTAACTTCTTACATGCGCAGGATGCTGGAAGAAGCACAACTGAACAGGTGCTGCTCATAGAAGCGTAATTTGCTGGAACAGACATTTACTACTTTGCTGAGAGCCCTGTCTGGGTTGTCAGAGGAAGGCAGAAAACTCTTCCAGTTTCAGAACCGTTCTGGGACTTTCCCAATCTTTAATTCTGAAGGTGATAATTTTTGTATTAATTAGATTCTGGATGTGTTAAAAATATGTTTTGTTTGAAAGGCTTACTTTCATCATTGGTTTTATGCAGATAAAATCTCAAGCCATTCACAGAAAAGTAAACAGGATTAGTCTCTAATTACTAGTGCTACATGCTAGAGGAGACCACACTGGACTTACTCGTGAGTAACAGACAGCAGGCACTTCCTCCATGCACAGAAGATGCTGCTCTAGTGGTGCTTATGGCCCTTTATCCTTGGGCACTCTAGCACTTCTGCCACTCAGCCCGTCGTGGAAAACAATCAAAAGCCAGGTATAATCTAATGTAAATACATTTTCGTTGTTGCTGCTGAAGTGGCAATTGGGGCTTTGAGGGATAATAGGCTAAGCTAAGAGCTGCCTCTAAAATGTGCAAAAGCTCAAGTCCATGAAGAAAACCAGCCAGGTTATTGGTGGATCTCTTTCTGACTATGATAGCTGGCAAATTGCTTGCCTGTCTGATCTGGTAGCAGCAAAGCTTGAATATCTTCCATTTCTGTATTTTTTTTAGTTATCATTACAAAGACTCCAAGCAGCTCTGTATCTTTATTTTATCAGACTTATTTGTTTGTTTGAAGGTATGGGTCGAGGGGGAAACTATAAATCATCAAACTGTTGGCAAACAAGTCAGACTTTTAAAAAGTCAACAAAGAGTTGACGTACATTAGAAAATGAAGAAGAATTATCTGCCTTGGGGAGGGATGTTTTTACTCAAAATAAACCTTGACAATGAGTATATGTGAGTTCATAGTGTATTTCAAACATTCTTGCACTTAAAATATTTTCAGAGCACTCAGATTAAAATGGCTGAGAACAATAGTATTACACGCTTGTATATAAGTTTGACTTTGTTCCATGTTTGTCATAATAGAAAATATCAAATACAATAGTCACCATCCATAATTCAACCATGCTGGGTTTTTGCTTTAGATTTTGGTAGGTAATGTGTCAGACTACTTTCAGGCCGTGGAGATCTGTGTTACAGAAAATGCTAGTTCTGCTCCTAAAAAAGCTCAGGAGTGTGACCTTGCCAAACAGAGATGGAGCCCTTTGATTCGGTGTAGTTTTCTGCTTTTTTTTTTTTTCTTTTCTGTTTTTCTTTCTACAGATGAAAATTTCCTAGTTAAAAGATTACTGTCTTTAATTAAAACTTTTCTTATTTTATCATGTTCCATTTCACTTCTGTGGCATTTTCCCTAGATACATGGACCACCCAGTTGTTTTAAGCCATCTGTCAAAATAACGTTAAGAGCATTGTGCTTATTTTTGTAGAATGTAGCCGTGCAAATGGTTAAGCAGAGAACCTGGATATGGCAGACCCATGTCTGATTACTAACACCACCTTATCAAGCTCAATTAACTCAATTTTTACAAGTCTGACCTCTAAATGTGGGTTTATTCTATTCTTCTACCTGTGGTGAAATGATTTGTAAATAAATGTTTTATGTGAGCTAATTAGTAAAAATTACAGCCCTTTTCTGTTTGAGTTAGACTGTCTGGCATTTAAGTAATTTCTGGAAGTACTAATTTTCAGCAAATTGGCAAGACCAGCTTTAACTGAACTCTTGTGCTCTAATCCTACACTGATTGAAGAAGTCTCCATTCCCTTGCTAGCTTGACTTTATAACCAAAATGTGGAAAAGGTCCTTTGTCCTGAATAAGAGATAGGCTTGTTCAGGACAATTGTAAGTGCTTCACCAGTTGACATCTCCTATCTGTAAGAAATCTGCTGTTTAAAACTAGTTCAGGGATGTCATACACAGCTGTCTGCTCTGTTCAATCATCAAGCATTCATAAAAAGCATCTCTCTGTCACTGCATTTGAAAATGTTATTTGAGTAACATATCTGGACAGGAAATTTGAGGTACTGACAGGACTCTGAGGTGATAGATAGTCTTGTAGCTGTTCTTCAGTTGACCCTAAATCTGACAAAATCTTGCTGTGCGTTGCTCTTACTTTCAAAGCCTGTTTACTCCAACTGGGCTTTGTGTTCCTCCCAAAGAACACAATTTTTTACTTTGTCTTGATAAGGACCGAGTAGTTAGTTGTGAGACCTGTGCATTCCCAGTAGGAAAAAGGAGTGTCAACCAACTGACCATTACCAGCTGGGTCTCTGGTCTCAGATGCTGACTTGCTTCATTTTTGGATGCAACGGGAAGGGTCACAGGTCCTCTGCTGCGCTGAAAGCTCTGGGGTCAATAATAGAAGAGCATTCCACCCCTCAGGAAGACAAGAAATATTTTACAGCAATACAATAAATCTATCTTGAATCAGTCAGAATAGGGTATAAACATGTGGTTTTAAGTGGCAGTAACAGGCTTATCTATTGTGAAGAGAAAATGAGCTGTGTTTTAATGGGATTTTAGGCTGAATGAGAATCTAACCATCAGTGTGGCCCTTGCTCCAAATCAAGCGTCATATGTTTGTTTCTGTTTGTCTAAGTCATCGCAGAGCCAGGAAGTGGGAGAAAAAGTTGTCTGCTTTCATATCAAGGGAAGTTTATTCCTGAAAGATGCAAGTAAAATGCACCAGTGCTTAAGGCTTCCAGATGGTGTGAACTCCAGTGTTTGGAAACCTGCAGATCTTGCCTCAAATACTTTAGGAAAGTTTATGTAGCTTGCAAAGAGTTATTCTGTACTGAAATGAATGTCTACAGGCTTCTTGTTTTCCAGAGCCTTCCTTGCTACACAGGAGCCCTCAGTATCTACTACTAAAATGATGTTTCTGTTTTTGTTTTTTAAAAGCAGAGGCTATCAACTTTGAAGTCAGTTAGAATTGCTCCTGAAGGGGAAGTTTTTCCTCCAGCACTTGTATGTTTTCTGGCTTAAATACAGCTGTGATAGGCTCATCCCTGTCGTTCTCCACTCTCTCTTGAGCTGGGCTGGTTTGCTGGCAAGCCAGTTCAGTTCATTAAATCAGTAGCTAACTAACCATGTCCCCCAGTCCCCTCCCAATTCTTTTAGATTATTAAGAAAAACCATCTCCCTACAGGGTTACATGAGAGATTGTATAGAAGGATGTAAGGGAGGAGTAACACAGCAAGCAATTGAGAGGTAGCTGTAGTAGCCCAGTGCTGTTTGGCTTAGTTCACTGTATAAATGACTGAGTTAAACCTTATCATCCTCTCTTTTCACAGGACCCCCCACATGTAGCTTCTCATCTTTACATCCTTCATACACGTTCTCTCATTCACACCACGTATACTGCTTATAGACGATGTTTCTTTCATCCCATCACTTTGGGAGAAGCAGTATTTTTAATCAGACTTTTCTTATTTGAAAGTATTTTTGGACACATGAAACAAAGCATCTGTATGTGTGACAACTTATTGAGAGCAACCATGGGAATGGTTTGCATTGGTGGGACCAATTTGTTCATAGCTGCATAGGCTGAAAGGGGTTAAGATTTTCTTCTCTCGTTGATACTTTCCTTGCAGTCTCAATTTGCTAAAACCAACTTTTGCATTTGCGTATTCATGTTGCATTTGGCACCATCCTACACAGTTTTATCCTAAAACCTTAAGTGTCCCAGATTATCCAAGTTATTATTATTATTCAGGTATTTATTATTCTTATGAATATTGTCAAATATAAGTGAGCCAAGTGTGTGCTTCACAGCCTTCCTAATGTTTAAGTGAGTTTGATTATAGTGTGTGTCTACACAAATGTATCTGAATGTGTTTTGGTATTTGCTGGTATGTTGTCCCAGCTAAGTTAGAGGTGTTGGAATTTGACAGACTCCCAGCTGTCCCTCCCCCTGCCATTTTCCCAGAGCCTGAAAAACCTCTTCTTCTAAAGAAGAATGTTTACACAACTTTGCATTGGTCACTAAGTACATGAAGTTTTGATTTTGAATTACTAGAGAACAGCCAGCAGCAGTGCTTTTTATGCTCTTGGAAGCGTTAACTCTTCAGTTTGTGTATGGCACAAGTAAGCAAGAGAACAAGCACACAGGTTATTTTTATATTTGCAGAAAATGGTTCAAAGCTTAAGTGCTGCCTTGTCTGCCATTTGCAATCAGCAGCAGTTGGTGTGGAAGGACTCCTTGTAGGAGCTGAGGTAATTGCTGTATTTGAAAGACAACTCTTCCAGGACCTCTCCTATGTTGATTCATTCGCTGGTCTTTCCAGATCTCGTCGGTAGCTCTTTTTTATTCTTGAGTTTTCAAGAAGGCTACAGAGAAGTCTACTGCTTAACACAGTGTTGCAGTTCACATAACTATGGGCTGGAAATACCCATTTCATTCCTGCCCGTTATTCTCAGTTTCTCTGGTTAGCAGGCTGAACTTTCAGTGTTCCTTTTAGCATTTAAAGGAAGTAGTTGTTCAAAATACAAACTCTTAAATACAGTAGTTGGTGTGGCTACATGATTTATGGCATTCCCTTTAGATCCCAGGGGGAAATCCCCTTACTGCAGGGATGCATGATGTTGAAAATGAACACCTCCTTTAAAAGATACAATAAAAAAATCCTGGGAATACTGGCTTTTTCAGTTTGGGCCATGTTGATTAAGGTCCCAACTTTTCACGCACAATTTAATACTAATTGGAAGTGTTTTCTGTTAGAATTTGTTTTTTACATTAGTCCCACTGAAACACAGCTGTTTGTCAAGCTTATGTCAGTAGGACCCACAGAGAAGCAGTATGTCTTACCTGAACTGCCTGTACATGTCTTGAGACTTGCCAATGTTGGCACAGTATGTGTCAGGAGGATTTAAAAAGGTTTTCTTTTGTTTTTACTTCCCAGAAAAATTAAGTCACCAACATTTGCATGGGACTACTTCTGTGAACCCTGAGGTGCCAAGTATGTCAAACATGAACCTTCAGCTGTAGAAAGGCTTGAATTCAGTTTAACTTACTTGTTTTGTTCTGTAGTTACGTGGGTCCTGCCATGGTGTGATTGGTAACCTCTGCAATTTCCAACTGATCAAACAAGCAGGTGCTTGGGGTGAAAAGGAAAACTGAAAGTTTAAAAAATAAATCTCTCATATACTCTCACAAATATCCAATAGCTTTGATTTCTCCAGGTGATTTTCACAAACACTAAGGGTATTTTTCCACCTCTACAAGGAAGAAAGATATGCTCTGTAAAGGACAGTGCAAAAGCACAACTTGATTTAGTTTAATTTAGGAGCTGGATCACCTTCAAGGAGCTATATTTTGTCCATTGAAAGGGGGAAATCAGGAATGACTGGAATGACTAGAGCAAAGTCAGTCATTGTGAATGTTTTCTTCATTAATTCCTCAAGCCCAGACATTCTATGGGAATATATTCTATCACTAGGGATGTTAATTTAGAAATTAAGTGAGACTAGATTCACATAAAGGTGCATTACATGGGTTAATGAGACAGCAGCCTTTGTAGAAGTATGACTACAAAAACTTTTTTGCATGCCTTCTCACTTTCAGAGGTATTATCTTCTTGGGAGGCAGTGGATGTATGCCAAAAAATTAAAGGACAGGGACAGGAGAACTTGCCAGTACTTGGTTTGTGAACAAGAGAGAAAAGAGGTCTTAATAAAGGAAAAGTGACATGTAAATTCTCTCTTCCAGTTTTCATCTGGCAGCCACGAAAGGGCATGCAGAGTGCCTCAGGATCATGGTGACACATGGTGCAGATGTGACAGCCCAAGATGGTGCAGGTATGCCTGTGTGAACCTACACATGCAGCATGATGCGTTCAGTTTGCCCGTATAGTTGATGATGTGCAACTACAGATCTGACAACACTGCTTTTCTCCACATACCATGTAGGAAAAGCAGTTATAATGTTTGCAAGTTTAGGTCTACCTGCTTTTCTGCAGAAAGAATTCAGATTCTAAAGCCCTTAAACTTTTGCCCTAATACTATAAATGTCAGCATTTATAGTGGACTCCAGATGCAGAATAGTTGCTCAATTTTTATTTTATTTGTATTTAACTTTAAAAAAAACAACAACGAAACACAAAACCCTCCCCCACCTCTTTTTGTTAACTTAATTTGAGGCTTTTTATAGGTAAAATCAAGATCTTCGGTGTTGCTTTTATGTGTATGCAAGCTATTAACCTCATTAGTTGTACTGGAGTTGCAGTAAGGCATTTCCTCAGGATTATGCCATAGTGAGAAGAGCTGATACAGGCCAAAACAGAGCTGAGGGCTATTGCCTATGGTGTTTCAGCTCTCACAGAAGAATGATGGGAGCTGAATTTGGATCTGCAAACTCTTCATTAAGAATATATTTGATGTATTTGTGGAATCTATGCCCAGCATTTTCTCTGGCCAGTCAAGTCACCTGAATGAGCTGCCAGCATTCTGTCCTTCCAGTAATGATTATAAATGTTGGGCTCACCGTTTCTGTCTTGACCACCGATGGCAGCCTGAGGGAATTTGTCATACCTGGAAGTTATTTTACTCTGTAAGGAAGTTTCTGTGATATTGGAAGAAACATTCAGATGATACACAATGATAAGATAGTATATGTACCTGATACAGACTATTTTTCAGAATTCATACTTCCTCTTGTCTCAGGATTTATTATTTTGGATAATAAGAGGTTGCCTGCTCTCTCTCCTGAGAGTGTTGACCCAGTATTCATTAGGGAAAGTCTTGTCTGTAATAGTCACATTATTTACAGTGAGCCTCTACTGTCACTAGTGGCTCTGTCTGTATTGAGTACTACGTCTTGGCTGCTTTTTTTCTTAGATACAAGGATAATATACTCTTTTGCTGTCTTCTTTAATTTTTCAGATGCTCTGTAAGGTGAAACTAGAGGAGAGACTGCAGTCGTAAATCCATAGTCAGTAAATCACTGTATTGCATAGCTAAATATGAGCTCGCAAATGTTAAATAAATTAACAGAGAAGGGAACCTGTGAGATGCAAACCAAAGTAGGCCTATGTTCTGAGTCCTCTGTGCACTCCATGTGCAATACAAATTCATTGTATAGGTAACTGGTTAATTGGCTGGTTTTGCTCTTGGTACTGGGTTCCTTTTTCATTGCCAAATTGAATAAATCATGAAGACACTTGACAGAAGTGTCTCTGCAGGGCAGGCTGAGTTCTATAGGAAAATTGCTTTTTAAGAAACAAAACGTAACTGCTTAATCTTAGACTTCTGCGAAGGTATAGTCTGACACATTGTGTCATTCCTTTATAGGAAGATAGACTTAAAGATAGATAGATAGATAGATAGATAGATAGATAGATAGATAGATAGATAGATAGATAGATAGATAGATAGATAGATAGACTTTAAGATTATCCTGTTAGCTGCCTGAACCTTAGTCTGTCATGAATGCATTCTGCTTGATGTAGGTCTTTATTTTATTTTCCCTATCCTTTTTCACATGTCAAGATGGATGGTTCAGAATTTTGCCTTTGCCATGGAAGAGTTTACTCCTGTGCTTTGGGGTAATTGAATACTTAATTAACTTTGCTTTTCTTCATTTAGGGCACAGTGCTTTACATCTGGCAGCAAAGAACAGCCATTCTGATTGCATTAAGAGGTTACTTCAGGTAAAGGAAAAATTAAATTAATTTTGATTTTCGATGCTTTTCTCTTTTTTCCTCTAGATTGATTTCACTAGATATTGACACATTTCCTGCTAATAACCTGCATCACACTCCTATTGTTGTCCTATCTCTGTGCCATCAAGAGGGTTGCTTGACTTTGAAGCCCTTTTAGGCACTTTGAATGGATGGTGGAAAACAGTGTGGTATCTTCCCTGAGTGGTCCACAAGTATAGTTTTCCATGTGCAGCTGATCAGAGAAGACAGCAGAGTTGGGTTTCAATCAGATTGCAGCTCTGTCTGGCTTCCTGTGTTTTGTCTGTGCAGTTGGATGGCTTAGAAAGTAGATGGGTTAAGTGGTACAGGGGAAGAGGATTATTCACTTGCAGGGGGATTTTTATATTGTTCCTCTGGAATGATTTCTGTCTGTTGTTAACCATAAAAAAGTCTGTCAAGTTTGAAGTCAAAGGGCGAAGAACCCAAAGTAGTTTAGATGCTAAAACATGGAAATACTTGAATCCTTAATGAAATGAGGCAAAGAACAGTGACAGGTTAGAAAGTTAGAAAGGGAGTAGAAAGACTGGGGAAAGATAGTATGAAAAACAAAAGTGAAGATGAAGAGAAGATTTGTGTGATATTGA
The DNA here is from genome assembly GCA_020745705.1 of Hemiprocne comata. Taxonomy (NCBI): domain Eukaryota; kingdom Metazoa; phylum Chordata; class Aves; order Apodiformes; family Apodidae; genus Hemiprocne; species Hemiprocne comata. The sequence goes on along the minus strand of CM036616.1, from coordinate 23,954,348 downwards.
GGCTGAAAATGTGCATTGGTAAGTAAGGAAACACATTGTCCATCCAGGTGAGTTTCATAGAGGTGATAAGAGGAATGGGACAGGTTTTTAAGTGTTTGGTGTTATCAGTAAGACTGTGGCTCAGACTGCAGGTGAAACAATGAATAATAACCCTGCTCAAGTGCAGTGGTACAGAAAGAGAATGGGATCCCATATCCCCAACTTCTAAATTGCTTTTCCCTGGTTACCTCAGGGCTCTCCAGTTGTCCTGTTACACTAAGCCCTACCAATATATCTGATGATACTGTATTCAGTTTCACTGATTCCCCTCTCCACAGTCATTGCAAGCTAACTTCCCTGTTCCTTTGCACCGGGAAAAGGTTATTAGCATTAAACTTTGAGGCTCCCCTCTTCAGGACTTCATTGCAAGCACCTACTACCTCTAACGCGAACCCATTTTCAGCATAAACAGTGACATCAAGCTGTCACTGGTGGTATCGCACGCAGCGGCATTATCAACTCGGCGACTAGATAGGCGTTCAGTGCCAAGTACCTGCTGCCCATTCACTTACCAGCTACAACCACGGAGTGCTTTTGTTGATATTTTGCTAATTTTATGACAATATGCAGGTTTCTAACTACATTTGTAAGTGCAAAACCATTGGTAATATTATCCAATCATTCATGCTCTTTGGTTTGCTTTGGTGATGTAAAGTGTGTGTGAGGAATGTCTAATCTTGACATGCTGGAGTTGAATTAAAACAGTCTAAATAATTATTTTACACAGGCAGAATCTTTACATTTTTTTTAGAGAACGTGGTAATCTATGTGAACCTGTTTTCCTAGAAAATCATGGAAGTGTTGGACATAGTGCTACATTTGAAAATCAAGAGCTCTAATCTTTGTTTTTTAGAAGCCTGTTGTTTCAGAGTTATATCTCACTGTGTCCAAAGAAAAGCAGGAAGGATCTAGAGAACAAGTCTTACGAGGAGTGTCTGAGGGAACTGGAGTTGTTTAGTCTGGAGAAAAGGAGGCTGAGGGGAGAACTACCTGTGAGGTGGGGGTTGGTCTCTTCTACCTAGTGACAAGTGATAGGACAAGAAGAAATGGCCTTGAGTTGTGCCAGGGAAGGTTTAGATTGGATATGAGGAAAAAATTCTTCCTGAAAGGGTTGTCAGGCACTGAAACTGGCTGCCCAAAGAAGAGGTGGAGTCACCATCCCTGGAAGGATTTAAAGGGCTTCTAGCTGTGAGGACATGGTTTAGTGGTGGACTTGACAGTGTTAGGTTTATGGTTGGACTTTATGATCTTGAAGGTCTTTTCCAACCAAAATGATTCTGTGTTTCTACGATTCTCTTTCTTTGCTGTAAACTAAAACTAAAGTCTGTACCAAAACAAGTCTTGATAAATATTCGAAATACGAATTTCAAAAAAAAAAAAAAAGTATTTATTACTTCAAAGTCTGGATGTATCAGTAGTAGCTGGTGGCTTATAATACCACAAACTATATCTGGGTTGTTGATGCTTTGTTTCTACAAATGCAAATGAAGCCTTATTGCCTTTGACAGAAATAATGCAAGACTAAGTCCCTCTTAAAAAAAAAAAAAGCAACAATCAAGAACCTTTTCTGAGGCAAGGGAGAGTTTCTTTCCTTTTTTATTTCCTGATTTAAATTGTTTCAAAATAATAGCTTTTTCAGAGATATTTCTGTTTCTGGGAGTACTTCCTATGGCTTCAGTATAAGCTGATAAAAAAAGAGACCAGACTGATAGGGGTGAAAGCTGTGCCTTTTTTCAGTAGTTCTTCCCTGGAGTAGCTCATAAAACTTTTCTCAAGATGTTCAACACTTTGTTCTTACCATCAAACATATATTCTGTTTTCTTGGTGTTTTTCTAATTGCTTTTTTCCCCTTTTCCTTATTGAACTCGACAGAGTAAATGTCCAGCAGACAGCACTGACAATTCTGGGAAAACAGCTTTACATTATGCAGGTAACTTCTTTGTTGAAAGCTTGTGCTGTCTGTTTTCTTGTGCTTGATATTCCTAGCTCTTCAGCCTGGTAGAGCTTTTTAGATTCTAATTAGATAATCTAGTAACTCCACCTGATGGTTTACAAATTTCAGGTAGCTTTTAGATAATACTCTGAATACTGAATATCAGTTAATTACAGTTAACAAGCTTAACTTGCACACTTGCAAATGCAGAGCCATTGTAATATTTAAGATTAGGTTGATTTTTATTTCAGTCTGTAATGCTAATTTTGACCATGAATATTGGTTGTATTTCTGAATACAACTTGCTGTTAATCCTTTAAGTCTTTCTCTCCTTTCTTAAAACAGAGAAATACAGTTTCATCTGTTTTACTTGGACCCCACTGTAATGCTGCAGTATTGCAACTGAAAGCATGGAACATGAATTTTGAAAATGGGCTTTAATGGACATGCATACTTGTCTTTTTTTTTTTCTCAGCTGCGTGTGGTTGTCTTCAGGGAGTGCAACTTCTGTGTGAGCACAAATGTCCGATTAACATCAAAGATTTGGTACGTACCTGTTCTGCCACTGTGTACTTCAGATACTTCAGAGCTTTTACCACCCTCCACTCCAGTCAATCTCAGCAGTTCAAAGCAGTACTATGCTTATATTTCTTCTTGGATTTCCCTGTGGGAGGAAGTTCCTTTTGCAGCTTGCCATAGTGTAGGTCAGGAAGTACTTCACAGTCCAATTCTGTAGTGGTAGGATTTGCTGCTTGTTAAATTGAGGCATTGGTACAAATAGCTAGAATAAATTCTAATCCATTCAAAACATTAATAAAAGTCTTGACTCCAGTAGGGTTTGGAAAAGGCCCGTATGTGACCAAGTGCTATGAAATGCTCACAAAGCCCAACCAGAGTATAATAAGCCTGAAGGGAAAAAAAAAAGCATTGATGTAGTCTAAAATTTCAGGGATTTCACCGTTACGAAATGTCTACAAATAACAAGGTCTGTTATTGGGAATGATGCAGCTGCCTGATAGAAAACCCTCTGATAACAAAGGGAAGGGACTTGACAAAAAAGAGGCACACACACACAAAAAAAAGGAAAAATATATTTAAACTTCTTCATTTTTGGCTTGGATCTATCTCCTCCTTAATCTGGTCTTTTTGTATAAAAACCTGTCACAGAGGTTAGACCTCTGTTTCAGTGGATGCATTTTAAAGGCAGAAGAGGTTTGTTTAGTCTTAAGAAGAGAAAACTGTAGGAGTATCTTAAAAAATGCCCTCAGATACATTGTGATTGATCATAGGGAAGAGGAAGGCAGACCAGCCTAAAAGGTGCATGATTAAATGAGGACAAGCAATGGTCAGAATTTGGGCAGTGGACCTACTTGGGGAAATTCCAGTTAGGTACTAACAATAAGAATCTCTCTATGAAGGTGGTCAAACACTGGATCTGGCAGCCAGAGATGTCATGGTGTCTCTGATGTTGGTGATGCTTAAAACTTGACTGCACAAGTCTCTGAGCAATGTACTGTGGCTTGAAGTTTGCCTAGCTTTGTATTGAGAGCAAATGGGGAGAAACCCTGGATGATCTCTAAAGGTGTTTTCCAACTAATTCTGTGATTATATGAAGCATTGTAATTTTGCCTTGTACCATTTTTGTTGTGGAGCTACTTAGAAGTATTGTGTGGTTCCAAAATCATCATATTCTAGCATTAAACAAACAGCAAGGGGACTACAAATGGGAAAAAGCATTCCTACTCCTAACATTTTGCATCCCCCACAGTAAAGAAAGCCATTAAAGTAAACCTGATTACATGATGTTACACAAAAAATATGTACTGATAGTGCCTTGTTTGTGCTGTATAGAAGTAAAGTTCATAGCTGATCTTGAAATCTCAGAGTGATATTTGTATGTGGATGAATTATTGTTCACAGTTACTTTAAATGCATTCCTAGGATGGGAACATACCTCTGCTGCTTGCCATACAAAATGGTCACACTGAGGTCTGCAAGTACCTTCTGGATCATGGAGCAGACGTCAACACAAGGGATAAAAATGGAAGGTAAAATGTTAATTCTTCCCCAAGGCTGACTGTCAAATTAAGCTTTCTTCTCAAATCGTTCCCAAAATAGTTGTTGTTAGGTGAAAGAATGTGTTCTGTACTAGACAACATGTCCTTGTTGTTGAGAAGGCTTACGGAATTCTGCCTGAAGGAAAAGGTGAAACAGAAGCTGTGCAGCTATAGAACTAGATGGGCCTTTAAGATTTCCCTTGGGCTACATGAGCAGTAAATCCCATTTTTAAATAATTCCTGCAAGAATCTGATTGATAGCTCTTACCGACACATCACTTTGTACATGTCCCAGTTTTAAATGCTGCTTTCTTCGTGGCATAAGTTAGTTTCTCCAACTTAAATCCTGAAACTGTTACTTGGGAGTGAGATCTGTAGAGGGTTATTTTTTCTACCATAACGCAGCCCCAGCAGCAAGAGAAAAATACAGTACAGCTATGAAGTGGAGATGCTGTTGTCTTAGCAGGTGCCATTTAAGAGATTCGTCGCATTAATAGACAGAGTGTGTGTCAGGAAACTGTTTTTAAAAAGCCACATCCATATGGTGAAAAATGTTCTTGCTTTGATGATACTGATGAAGGTCAAGAGTCTTTGAAAATTATGGGCTGTTTTATAAACGGTCGGTTAAACGGTGAAGGTGAAGCAGGACGCAGAGAAGACTTGGCACTTACACCTGATTGCAATCTTGCTTATTGTACAATGCTCATATTGTTCTTTGGCAGCACCTGGGAGGATAAGACTGGGCTCTAACTTGCTTTTTATCAGTCCAAAGTTTATTAGCATACTCTTTGTCTAAGCCGTTTAAAGAAAACGAAAACCCCTTTGGCGTCTTGTTGGTTGGAATGGCCTCATCGGTGCTTTGAACCTGAGTTGCTGCCCAGTCTGGAACCTCTGCCTTCCCCTTGCTGTCTGTGTTACTACTTAATCAACAGACAATGTTAAGAGTTCCTAGTTTAATTGGATGAAGGCATTTCTGTCATAAATAGAACAGACTTGCACTTTTGTATTTTCTTTTTTAAGTTAGTATTGTGTGTAGAAGCAAGAAAATAGTATCACATGGAAGATACCATTTTACTTCTCACTTCCCTTCAGGTAAGGAGACTGACTACTCTTGCATCTTGTGCTCATAGAAGCGTTAAGTTTTTTACTGAAAAAAGGAGAAGCCTTATTGGGAGACGAAAACTGCATCTCTAATTTCCTATCTTGTGCAGACTAAGGGAATTATTTTTATAAGCTAAAACCATCTCTGTGAATCTTGAGGTGTGATCCATGTTGCCGCCCAGCACTACTTTTTCACACAGCACTGCAGCAGCCGTCACTTCTCCAGGTCTCACCCATTACAGGCCCTATGTTTAATTCAGCAGTAAAATTATTGTCTTAATATCCAGCAAATGTTATCACTAGTAACTTTTCAGTTTGATGTCTGCACTGAGGAATGTGTTTGCCAGTGAACTTGGCCAGCGTATTTGGCATGTTTTCATGTTGTGAAGGCAGAATTATACTCAAGCAGGAGAGCAGTATTAAAGCATGCTTGAAAGTTGGAGTTTTTTTGTGTATTTGTAACTACTCTGTACATTTCATATGAGCTCTTCAAGTAATTGAGAAAAACAGATAAACCATGTTAGGAAAACACTCCTTCTGTGTGCTACCAGTCTGTAAGATCTGGCACTGTCGAGCTGCTCTGTGTTGGAGAGGAAATAGATTGTGCTCTAATGGATGTTTTGTTGGGTTGTTTTTTTTTTAAACTGAGAGTAGATCAGGATTTGAGGTCAAACCCATCTCTCAGTCTCACTGAAGGGCTTTGAAGTTTGTTTGTCTTTTCAGTTTAAATCTGTCTATTTTGTCGTAAAAGCAATATGTGAAGGAGAGCAGCAATGGAATAAATAATGCTTTCATGTTGTACCACCACTTGCAGTGCTGTAATTGGAGCGTGGCAGTGAGATTCGATAGTCTGACTTTATCCTGCAGCCATTTCTATCTATGGCTTCTCCTCTTAGCCTCAGGAATCAATTTTTAGAAATGTTTGGAGACCTGTGCAAAGCCTGCCAGGTCTTCACAGAGGTCCATCTGGGGAGTACCGGGAAAAGGAGGAGGGGCAGGCATTTTTAAGAAGAAACGACAGTCACATGGACATGTCAATACACGTTGATAAAGTCTTGGACTTTATTGCACAATAACTGTCACACTTTTTCACTTGAAATAATGAACTGCTGCTTAAAGAGAATACTCTTGACACTTACTCTGTGTGTGTTTTGTTTGTTTTGTTCAGAACGGCTTTGATGATGGCTTGTGAAGCTGGTAACCTTAACATGGTGGAAGCCTTCCTTAGGAAAGGTGCAGATGTCAGCTTAGTAGATGTCTTTGGACAGAATGCCCTGCATTACTCGAAGCTTTCTGAGAATACAGGGATCCAGAACGTCCTATCATCAAAGTTATCTCAGGATGTGGGTATGTAAGAGCTGCCACTCTGCAGTTTGTCCTTTCTTGAATTGACCATGTGTATGTATGTTTAGCAATAAGCAAATTTACTTTGTAAGGTAGCCTGAAGTTTTAAAAGCTATCTTCAAGATGGTCTGGCTGAAGCTTCCCAAAAGCAGGAAAATGTGGTCTCTGCCATAGACAGTAATATTTATCATGGGATAAAGCACTGAGCAGGGCAAAAGAGGTGTTTTGGAGAAAGGGGGGGGGGGTGGGGGGGGGGGGGGGGGGGGAAAGGTAAGCTGATATAGTAGCATCATTAAGGTTTGCATAACTTTGAAATAGATCCTTTTTTATTATGTGGTAGAGTAAGTGGAACATATAGCACCCCACTAGAGGGGCTGGAGAAGGAACTAATGCAGGCAGAGGGTTTTATGGTCAAACTAAGACAGGTTTCTGAAGTAGGAAGCTGGTGTTCAAGAATGGGGCAAGACTACAGCAGAATAAGAACTGTCACAGTCCTTTGAATTTTATCTCAAAATGAAACCCAAAAAGCAGCAGAGAAAGGATACCGTTCAAGTGGAATTTGGAAGTTAAAGTATATTTCTCCAACTTCAGACAGGAATTAAAAAAACTAAACCAAATATTTATGATGTGGAAAGTAGAGTTGAGAGGTGGGTTAGGAATGGCAGATAACTTAATTCCACTTCTTTTCTGCTTCACAGATACAAAGTCACCGGCAAAAGCAAAGCAGGTATTTGTCCTTTTGGTTTTAAAAATACTCAAGCTGTATAGACTTATGACTTAAGAAAAAACAGTAATTGACATAACTAGAAGCAGTAGTAAATGTCACTGTGAGATGCAGCTGCCATTGGCTACTCTGTATGTGAAAGGTTCTTGCTTATTTAAAAAATCTTATTTAAAAAAGACTTAGCTTCTCTCTTTAGCAGCAGCCAGCACCTTCAGTGAGAAAAGGGAAGGAAGGGTGAGTGTGTATATGCACATGTGTGCTGGGAAGATGCACCACTTTTCTCACGTGTAACACAGAAGCTCGGCTTTTGAACTCCCTGTCTCTTCAAACTGTAGCAAAGATGATCTAGAAAAGTTCCTTGTTTCCAAAATTATAATTGGAGGTTATCTCTTGTTACATCTTACTGGAGATCCTCACCTGTGAGAATTCCAACAGATTTACACAATTAGTTGATTACATTTTTTATTGAGTATCATATCTTGGAGTGTAAGTAGACCTTGGTAGACCTGCTGCTGTCTGGAAAGTGGACAATGGTGCAATGCATTTGTTCATTCCTTCTCTGAGTGGAGAGGTGGGTTTTTCAGGGAGCTTGGGCAGAAGTTTATGGAGAGGAAAGATGGCAGCCGTTAAGAGTGGCATGACTGGACTGTATGAATGGAAGTATTTAAGATCACTAGTGCTAAACCTATTGTCAGCTTCTGCTTTTTCACTAAATCTTGTTTGTTTTCACTGAAGCATGGATTACAGGGGGGCAGAATCTTATTGTCAGGCATGTTTAATACCTTTGTGTTAGTAGAGATGTAGTCTTTACATAGAAAAAAAAAATGTGGCACTGCATGAGCTGCTAAAGTTGATATTAATGTGGGGTTTTGTCTTTTTTGTTGGGGTTTTTGTTTGTTTGGTTTGTTTGGTTGGTTGTTTGTTTGTTTTTTTACTTAAACAACTTGCTCAGACTTTACTAACCAAACTAACAAACCTACCTTTTCTGGCTGGTGAAACTTTCAGCATGATCAAGGCTCTAAATTAAGTTCAGAAAGAAGTGGAACTCCAAAAAAACGCAAAGCCCCACCTCCTCCTATCAGTCCTGTTCAGGTAAAGAAAAGACCAATTTTGAGATGCTTTTAGGGGTTGAAAAGCGTTTTGAACATTTTGTGAATGATGTGGGTGTTACTTTATATGCCTGTCTTACCATGAGTGCTTTTCCTGACATGAGGATGACACCATGAAAGCACATGTTGGTTAGGTTAACTAAGCAAACTTGCTTGAAATACAGCATGGTCTAAGATACAACTGTATGAACTTTACTGTACAGTTCCTTCTGTCCAAAGTTGAAGGTTTCCTGTTTTTTCCAACTTCCCTAAGCAAATAATTATGTATATTTTAATTATATTGTTAAATGTATATATACATATGAAAGTAAAATACGTAAATAGGTTTATATAGTATCAAAATGCAATTTAACAGGTTTTATGTGAGACTGGAATGTGACCTGTGTAACAGCTACATGCATATGTAATACTGACTGAGAAGAGCACTGAATAATTAGTTTGAACCTAACCTAGATTTGTGACTTGTGCAGGGAAAAATGTGCATATATGTGCGTATGTACATAGCTTAGGTGATCATGCGTATACCTACATATGTACATAACCTTTTTTACAGCTCAGTGATTTGTCCTCTCCACACTCATCAACTTCAACTCCTGTGACTGGAAAAGGGCAGGCTTTCTTTGCTGATCAAGTGTGCAAGGTATCAGTTTTCTGTTCTTATAAAGCTTAATGAAGGAAAGTACAGTATCTTAATACTTCACTTAATAATCTATTTTCCTGACTGCAGAGTCTCCTGTGAATTAATTAACTGAGTTTTAGAAACCAAAAGGAACCTAAGTCTATGTCAATGTAATTTATAAAGCAAGTCTGGAATACTTTAATGTTTACTCAGTATATAAATAGAATTAGTCATAAATTAGATAGTAATTAGGAATATGGTTATTAAAGTAAGTAATAATGTTGTGAGAGCTCATTACCAGCGAAGTAGATGACATTATGCAATGCAAAAAGTAGAGAGACCCTTTCACCAAAAGACAGCAGGGAAACGGTTGAATGTGTTCTGACTGATCTTTATCTTACAGTGTTAAAGGTGGTTTTTTTTTTTAATACATGACAATATATTGCTATTATTTTTCACAGGGGCTGCATCTTTCCAAACTATCTAGGAGTTAGTTGCCCATATTTCATTAACATTTAATGAGAATTGGGCAATGGAAATTAAATGGCTCTAGCAGATGTTGAAATACTGGCCACTTGCTACAATTGACTATGTGCAAACAAGACACCATAAATAAAAGAAACCCACTTTGCCAGGTTTTATCCAGCTAGATCTATCTTGTCTGTACTTCTCTTTGGTGAACTGTCCACCTTTGTGTCTGTTCTCCGTTAAAGCATTTTATATTGGTGTCTCAGCAGGAAGAATTCAGCTCCTTGCATCGAGGCAATAAAGACAGACTGAGTGACAGCACAGCAGGTATACTATAACATTTAATCCTAATTTTCATATTTGGTTAGGTGTTTTAGTTGAAAACTGGCCAGAAGTCTTCTGTGCCTTTCCACTTAGAATGTAAGACACGATAAGTATTGGGAGTGATGTTTTGTAATTTCACTACCAGGTGCCCACCAAAACCTCCTGCTTCTATTGGGCGATCTAACACATTTTTGGGAAAGAGTTTCTGGGAGCAGTTTGCTTGCTCACTACCCTTAGTGGTCATGGGAACAAACTGTTTAATTTGAAAGGCTGGGATGACAAACTAGCTAGCAGTTTAGTTTTTGAAAGCTTTTGAATCTTTTTTTTTTTTCTCCAAAGGTGCTGATAGTTTATTGGATATGAGTTCTGAAGCTGACCAGCAAGACCTACTTCTGTTGATGCAAGCAAAAATTGCTTCGTTGACATTGCACAATAAGGAGCTGCAGGACAAATTACAGGTGGCATATTTTTGTGCTGTTCTAGTGCTCTTTCAGTCTGCTAGCAGAACAAAGAGCTGCTTACCATTTTAAAGAGATGTACTGTGCAGATAATTTAACGAGCCTGGTGGTGTTAAGATCATGGAAACACTGTGCTCCAAAGGATTAAATCAGTGTTTTGATCTTCTCACTTTTCCCATAAATTACTGAATAACTTTGTTTATTATGATAACCACATTCTAAAAGATGTTGTTAACAGTTGTGTTAGCAGAATTTTAATTTGCATAGCTTTGATTATTAGCTTATGGAGATCAGCCCAGACTTTCAGAGGATCTTGGCACTTCCTGCCTTTGCTTGCTGTATATGACTAAGTAGAAGCAGCAGGGGTTTGAATTTTTCTAAAACTCTTCCATGGTGCCCTAATTGTCTGTCTCTGTAGGATGTGGGAAGACTTCCTCTATTCTAAAAAAAATGTAATAATGTACTTGTTTTTATTGTGCAATTGTTCGGGTTTCTTTTTGCCACAGGAAAGAACACCTAGAGAAGTGGATTCAACCCAAATAGAGTTTGAGCAAACAGCAGATAGACAAAATGAGTTCTCAGCTCAGGAGCTGAAGTCTACGTTAAATGCCACTCAAGTTCAAGAAAAGCTGACAAGCCCCAGTGAAGTAAGAATTAAGTACCTCCAGGGAGACTTAATGGATCTGCAGGGCAAGTCAGAGAATTGTGAAGCCAAAAGAAAGCACATAGAAGCTCAGGTCCAGTCTGGGGTCCCAGAAACAGATAATTTAAATAGCACAGATGTTTCAGAAAATGGTTCTGATCTTAACCTGAATTTCCAAGAAACTCAAAACAGGCATGGGGAAGCTGTGAAAGATGTTTTGAATGTACAAAGGCAAATGAAGCTGGGTATTGTTTCCTCTGAAAGTGAAGAAACCAGTTCTGATCTGAGTAGGTTGAAAGTTACATGTGGAGAAGTTGAAATGCTTAAGCAAGAATTGAAGAGAGCATTGGAGGAAAGTGAAAGACAAAAAGAGAAAGTGAGAGAGCTACAGAAAAAGTTTGAAGAAAGAGAGCAAAATGTGGCAAGCAAATTGTCTGCGGAAGAGTGTGAGGAAATGAAGAATTCATATTGTACAGTTATTGATAATATTAATCAAGAGAAGGCATTGTTGATTGAGAGATACAAAGAAGGGCAAGAAGAAATTAAAAGGCTACAGGACAAGCTGATGAATCAGACACAGTTGGAATCTAGTGCTGAAGCTGGAGAAATGAAAGATGCGATGCACAAAATGATAGATGAGCTCAACAGTCAACTTAGTGAGTTGTCTCAGTTGTACCAAGAAGCACAAGCAGAACTTGAAGACTATAGAAAGAGAAAAACTCTAGACGATATAGCTTTGGACTACATTCCTAGAGATGAACATGAGAAACTGATGCAGGAAACAAATTCTTTGAAATACAAAGCAGAGAATGAGTTATCAAAAATGAAATCCCAGTACACTAAAGTATTAGATGAAGCCGAAGAACTAAAGCAACTGTTGGATGCTCAGAAACAAAACTCTTTGCCAATTACTGAACACCATCAGGTGATGAATGCACTCAGAAATACTGTCAAGGAAATGGAGGAAGAAATAAATGAGCTCAAAGGACTGCTTACTAACAAGGAAAGCGAAGTAAGAAACTTACAGAAGGAATTACTGGAAGAAAAAGCTGCAATTAATGAAGCAATGGTACCCAAGACTACATATGAAAAGCTCCAGTCATCACTAGAGGGTGAAGTTAGTGTTTTGTCATCCAAACTGAGAGATGTAATCCAAGAGAAGGAAAATGTGTCCTTAGATGCAATGCAACTGAGAAATGAAGTTTTGCACTTGAAAGAAGAGAAAGAGGGTATGCACACTCTGCTTGAAGCAAAGGAACGGGAGGTGACTGGTCTTCATCAGAAGTACCATCAAGCTCAAGAAGATCTTCTTGAAATGAAAAGATTTTCTGAAAGCTCATCAAAACTAGAAGAGGATAAAGATAAAAAGGTTAGTGATTCATTACGGTGGAGGGGTAGTGCATGAGTTCAGACTGCAGAATGTGTTGGATGGCCTATGGGTGACCTAGTAGACAGTACTGTGTCAGGAGTCACACAGTGGAACAACTTCTGAGTGCATTCACCCATCTGAAAATTCAGATATCAAACTCAAAGAAGTTTTCAGTACGTTTAACTTTACAGTTAGTTTCCCTTCCCTGTGGAGATACACATGATCTTCCAGTTTACCTCTTTTAAGTTCTGCTTAGGTTGGGTTTGCACTATTCAGGGAACTGAAGTCAAAGTGGGATTTATAGCAGGAAGAGCTTGCAGAGGAGACAAGAAAACAAAAGACCAGAAATAATTAAAAATACACTGTTCTGATTTTACTGTATGATCTCAACCTTAGCATAACTTGAGTATTTTTCCATATCTGCCACTACAAATTTCTTTCTAAAAAGCTATGTATTTTGCTAGCTGTGAATAGTTGGCCTGTGTTTGGTATGTTTCTGACTTGTGTTCAGCGGAAGTATTTTAAAGGTGATAAATGCAATCTTTGATTGTTAAAAACTGCTAGCTTTCAGAACAAGGAATGCATTTTGAATTGACTGGGCTAGGAGGGAGGATAGAGAAGCATTGTAACCTTTCGCTTATATGATGTCTCTGTCCATTGAGTATATTTGCATCTTGTTTGTCCCCACTTCTTAAATTTAAGTCACAAATAACTCCAAGGTGAGACCCATAAGAAGTGTAAGTGAAACTACACTTGAAAACCTAATTTTTGCCTCCCCAGATCAATGAAATGTCCAAGGAAGTTAGCAAATTAAAAGAAGCATTGAACAGCCTTTCTCAGCTTTCCTACTCCACCAGTGCCCCCAAAAGACAAAGCCAGCAGCTGGAGGCGTTACAACAGCAAGTGAAGCAGTTGCAAAACCAACTGACTGTAAGTGTCATAGTTTGTGAACCCACCATTATTTCCACTTCCCTGAAGCTGTGCATGCCATTGTTCTCTGTGCCTTATTTAAAATGAAGCACAATCAGTGAGTACAAGGAAAGGAACTTAAATCCAGAAATTCTACAATATCTCTGTTTCTTTGAAATGTTTAGGAATCTGCAACTCACTTACTGGTCTTCAGAAACTGTCTAACTGAAGAAAGCTGTTTTCCCCAATGTATTTCCTCAGATCAGTAGTGGAGCAAAGTTCCTGTACTCGTAGTGGAATGTGGTGATCAGACCTGCTGCTGAGACCCTGATCTGTGAAAATCAGGCCAGTGTGCAGTAGATTTGTATGTTTTCTCAAGAACATCACTTAGCTGAAGACTTTTTGGTTTTTTAAGCTAAAATAAAATTGACTTTCTGGAAGAAAGTAGTCACTGAAGGCATGAAGTTTCCAGTCAAGCAAATCCATCTGTTTATAGGGAGCACAGTCTATACTCCAAAATTCTGAACTGCTCAAAGATATATTTTTTTAATTGTACTTGTGCATGTTGAGTCAAAATTGCTATTTCCAAGAGCTTGCCTGTCCAAGGGAACACTTTTAGTTCATTGCTGAAGGTGAAAAGGAGAGTTCCTAGCCTGACATGCTAAATGGCTTACCTGGTGTCTGCTTTCTTGCCTTCCCCAGCAGACAGAAAGAAGAGTCAATAAGCCAGTAGAATTCCCTTGCAGTGGGGAAAAATCAGTAGGCAGACAGTCAAACTCTGCATCCTGTCAGTGTAAAGGCCCAGACTGTTTCTTAACCCAGTCCATCAAATCCAAAAGGACATCTCCCACTGCTTAAGGACCAGCAAAAGGTAGTGTAAGGTGCAAAGATGAGCAAGACATTAGGAAAATGGGCATGATTTAAAAGAGAACAGAAGCATTCTTTCCTTTTTGTAGGCTAGCTTTGGAAGGATGGCTTCTGGGATGTGGCAGTCTGTGGTCATGAAAAAGGAGGCTGGCTTTCCTTGTTTAAATGTATAGTAATCAAGTGAGGATTTTCCTGGTTTACGACCTTTGTAAGCACCTCCTTTTCCCTGGGACGGCATTAGCTGGCAGATGGGTCACTGACTTCAGGGAAGAGCTTACTTGCACTTAAGAGCTGATTTGTCAGAACATTGTTGGCTTTCCTCACTTCTGGTTGCTGATAAGCTCAGAAGTAGAGTATGTGCTCATTCCACATCTCTGCAGCTCAGCACTTCTTGCAGTTGATGTCACCTCACCAGCTTTTTACTGGGGTGGGTAGATCTACAGTGTTTCTGTGGACCACACTTCTGAGCAAATTATGTTTTGGATGGTTAGTGGCACAGTGCTGTCTGAGCTAGTTTCACATGCATGCATAAGATTTCGGTCTGTAATTCCCTGGAGCTCTCTAAATCTAGTTGGGGAGCTCTGAATTCATCAGTTCTGAATGCTCTGTGACTTTCTGCTTAACTATTTCTAGGAAACAAAGAAACAACATCAGGAAATTGTCTCAGTTTACAGGATGCACCTTCTCTATGCTGTGCAGGTATGGTTGCATGTTGCCAGATACACAGTGCTGGTATTTTAATGAAAGCTGTTTCTTCTGCAGATCTAGTGAGAACTTTAGATATGTTATCTAAAAATCATCCTACCCAAAGGGTATGACTGTTTAAGCACAAATTTAACACTTCTTCCCTTTGGGAAATTGATTGAATCACTATACCTCAGAAATAGTTTGTAAATCCTCTTAAAGAGTAGAGAGATGCTTGGATTCAATCATCTTTTCATCTTTCTCCCCTTGTCTAGGGTCAAATGGATGAAGATGTCCAGAAAGTGCTTAAGCAAATTTTATCGATGTGCAAAAGCCAATCACAGAAGAAGTAAACAAAAAAGCCAAGGAAAACTCCTAATTTTTATTAATCCTTTTATGGGTGTGTATCTTATTTGCCTTAACATAAGATTTTAAATTGGCAATTTGCTGCTTTTGTGTTATTGTGCTGTGAGGTGGATTTGTTTGTCTGTCTATCATTTCCTATGTGCATTTGCGTATGCAGTAACTAAACAGATGCCTGCTTTTCATATCCAAAATGCAAATATGTTTAGACTTTTTATTAGACCACTCTGTGTCATGTTTACCCTGGAAGTACTTTCTAGCTTCCTCCAATAGAGGGAAGTTAATCTAGAAAGCACTCATGTTGCCTGGATGAAGGGGAAATACTCCGTTAAGGTCTTCTGTACTGTTTATAAGCTGCATCTTGATATGGGGATTAACTTTGTTGTTTAATGTTGTAGCACTCAGATACCTGACATTTTGCCATATGCAGTCTTTGGCAGATTAGAAATGAGCCTTGCAGCAGTGAGCAGAAGTAGATATTTATGCTAAACCAGAACATCAAATAGCTACACTACTTAGTGTAATATTATTTAAGTTTAATACACCATAAGGTAGCTGTCCCAACGGATCCAATGCACTGAGTACACAAAAATCATACCATGTTTCATAGTTTCCTTCAGCTGCCTGGTAGTGGGATGAAACTATTTCAAAAGGTAAAATCCTTAGTTTATTGAAGTTCTGTACAAAGCAGTACAGAAAGGTCTGTACAAACAACCCTTTATGGAAGGTTTAGCTATCTATGCAAGTGTTGGCCATGAAGCTCAGGAACAAAACCAGAACATACACTTTAGACAAGGGATTCTAGTGAACACAGGATGTTTACAGTGATGTCAATGCCTCATACTTCTTAACCTCACTTTTTTAAAGATCTTCTCTTCAGTATATTTTTTATTGGCCCTCTAAATGAATTTTTTCTAACTAAACAGTTTTTTCTACATAATGTTTGCATTAAGCTTATTAACAAATATTTTTAGGTAATGATGTTTTAGAGAGTTTCTTTTTATACCCCCAAGTATTCAGTAATAGTGAAGCGTAGTGAAGTGTTCCCAGTTTGTGAAAGACCTGTATGGAATAGTAGACCTATTTGTGTCAGTGTGGTCCAGAGCAGTGAGGTGTAAAAGGCAGTTCAGCCTGCTGTTTAAAAAAATGTAGAAATTAGAGGTAGAGAACAGCAAAAGGTGTCAAAATTGCTGCATGTTGTTTCTGGAGGCTAGGGGAATCAGTAAAGCCTTTATCAGCACTTTTTAAATTGGAAGTCAAATAAAAATGTTTGCTGTGGTGTAGTATGAAATACAGAAAAATGCTTCTAAGCACACACTGCACTTGAGGATACAACCATTCTAACTAGCTTGCAGCTTCACTATGGTATGTTTTATTCCTGTTAGTGGATATGTCTCTAATAGAGAAATCTTGCAGAGCTATATAATCTATGAAGTTTATATCGAGTCATATGACAAGAGTCAGCAGTGCCTCGGGCTGACTGGACTCATAGTGCACTTAGATAATTCCTAACCCTGGTAAAAGTAAAATGTATTTTAAAAGCATAAAGAAAAATCACACCTTTGCATAAGTTAGACCTTGGTGTTACTTTTTTGGGGTGGTTTAACTAATGCCTGCTAATTTTGAACAGTATTTTACAGTTAGATGGTTTTGAAAATGCTCCAAAGAAATGTGAAAAGAATTTTGCTGCAGCACTTCAAAATGAACAACAAGATTTTAAGCATGCTAATGCTGCCAAGTGTAAAACTTGATGAACTGTTTTGTAGGTTGCCTGATGGATTTAGTCTTCTACTTTGTTTTGGTTTGTATATTTATTACAATTATCTTTGTGGAATATTGAAAATTATATACTACAGCATAGCAAGTTCCTTTATATGTAATTTACAAGAAGTTTCCTTATGCAGCAAATAAACTATTTCCAATTTTTTCATTTTTGTTCTTTGTGTGCCTTCATTTACTTCTTGTACTGGGGAAAATCTCACCACACTTGTTTTAACTTAATGCAGCTAAGTTCTGCATCTCATGCATGGGTGGCTCTCAGATGTACCAGGTTTTCCTCCCTGAAATTGCAACCTGATTGTTAACTTCCTTGATCTGTCAGGTAGGATGGAATCTAGATGCTGTGCAGCCAGTTCTGCAGATCATGCCTTTGATTTGATTGGTAGGTTTGGAGCCATTCCTCATGTAGACATCCTGATAGAGGTAATACAAGCCTCTGTGGCATGTTGCTATTATCTGCTCACAGGTCCCCCCTAGTGTCATTCTCCTAGGAGAGAACTAATCAAGAGAGGGCCGGTGGAAAAGCTGGCTGGAAGTCACTTCTATCACATACTATCTGGAGCTGTGGTTTAGCTTTCAAGCCCACTTCACATTACTTGAGTTTTCCTGAGCAGTGGCCAGCTGGGGACAGGGGGCAGGTGGTGTGTGGCTTCACTGCTCTGAATGTTTCAGAGCTAAATAAATTACTGTTGCTATACATATGTCATGTTTAGACCATAAAAGGTGCTCTCTGCGTGGCTTTGGCAGTGTGGGCTGCCAGTCTGGACGCTGCAGGAAGGAGGACGATGAGCAAGGAGCCTGGAGGTCCATGTGGGGTGCAGGGGGAGAGCTGCCATCATGGCGAAGGGGTAGGGGTGTCTGTGTGAGCCTTTGCCCATCTGACCTGCCCTTAGAGAGGCACTGGCTGCTGTTGCACCAACCAGAGCATCATGGGGCTTTCTCCACACTGATGCCAGCCTCCATCTGAGCAAAAGGCTGAAGCATTCCACCCTTAACCATGGCAGAGACCCATGTGCTGCAGGGAAGAAATCACTGTCTCAAGCAGTCCTGCCAGGCCTCCCAGTACAGAGCAGGCCCTGGAGCAGGGGCAGCCTTGGCTGCCTGGGGGGCCAGTGCCTCTGCCTGCTGCTGCAGGAGGTCTCCTGATCCAGGCTGCAAAGCAGCTGCATGGGGCTGCATGTTGAGGAAACTCATGGAAAAGCTCACAGAGGAGTTAAGTGTTGAGGTTTCAGAGCAGCAGCATAAGCAGACATGATGTAACCCAGAACATATTCTGCAAGCAAAACTCAGCAAATTTTGTCAGACAGATAGGAACAGATGCAAGGCTTTTAGGACAGATCAGTGGTTTAAATCCTGTTTGCTGTGGTTTTGACCTGCCCCAGGGAGCACTAAAAGTGCTCAGAATTTCATGTCAAGCCACAGTTCAAGAGTTTGTCCTAGTAGCTTGAAACCGTCATCTATAGCAACACTATCTGGTTCTGCAAACACATGTCCCTGGGGGTGCTCAGGGGTGCAAGCCAACTCTCAGCAAAACATTTCATGGAATAAAAGTTTCCAAATGCTTTTCTTCTTCAGCCCTGCCTTCTCCTCCTCCTCTATTTGGATCCTTCACTGATCCTTTTGAAGAGAAGTATTGGAGATGCCAAGTACAGACTAGAACCGTACCTTTTTTTTTTTTTTTTTTTAATTTTATGTCAGCATTCTTCTCAGGGCAGTAACAAAGTAATTACCCTTATGTTAACAGTCTTTTCCATAAATGCTCTTAGAATTGTAAACAATGGTGAACTGCAGCTGAAGAAAATTAAACTCTGCGAGTTAGTAAATTTCTACTCTTTCGAGGAAGCCTAAGATACAATTTTTGCAGCTACAAAATAGCCCTACCAGCAGAGCTTACTGTGGGTAAGAAAGCAGTGTGCTTTGCTGAGCACCTGTGGGTGGTGGGTTCCTCAGGCTATGACAGCAAGAGACAAAAGCTCTTAATAGGAGAAATGATGGCCTCTGTCTTGGACTCAGTGGTGGGATCCTGGGGTGGTGTGTCACCAGCATAAAGCGCCTCTGATGGTTGGTTTTGCCCCTTTGCACAAGCAGTTGAGGTTTGTGCTTTTTAGCCCTGCAGATGCCTGTCCCACTTCAGAAGGGCCTATTTTGAGATACAAGTTGTCATTCCTGAGGCATTTTATGGCAACCTGCCTGTCGCTCTTTACAAACCTTTGGCTGCCCTGACAGGCTCTTGCCTGATGCGTTTAACACAGGTATTGACACAATTATCAGTTTTTCAGTCTATTATTTTAAAGGCTTGCTTGCATGCTGCTCTCTCCAGACTCACAGTGCTGGCCCTCCTCGAACTTACTCCAACAGCCAATGCTGTTGAATGCTGAGGAAATGCTCAGACTGTTGGTAATGGGGCCTCCTACCAGCGGCTGGAGATTGGAAACAGGCACATCCCGGTGACATCATCCCCACAAGATGCTCAGGGCTGGAGCCCGTCTGCCCGTGTCCCTGCAGGCAGCCTCGGCTCCTGCATGCCTGGCCAGGCCCTGCACACTCCCGATGTGCTCCTAACCCTGCCCGGTGGGGATGCTGCAGCTGGGACCCTGCGCTCTGCAGCTCTTGGGAGGCAGGCATCGCCTGCATCAAAACTTCATAAATGTGCTCGTCTGGGAAGCTGTAGCTCCAGTGTGATCACTCTTCCCTTCAGGATTAGCCCCGTTGATGGCTGGGCTGGAGGCACAGCACTCTTCTTGCATCCCCTCTCCTAAAGCACCAACAGTCCCGCACCCTGCTGCACGTTCGGAAGCCCTGTCCAAAAATGGATGCATTTGGCTCTCTGTAAGCACTTTGCTTCCCACCAGGAGGCTTCCCCCAATGAAGAGGCTAGGGAGCAAGGGGGAAGCTGGACTAAGCTGCATTTTCCAGGCCAAAAAAATAAAAGAAGTAGGGGAGGGACAGAGCTAAACCTGGCGTTACTTCCCCTCCGAGCCTCCCTTGCAGCTGGAAAACAGTGTGGGGAGTGAAGACACAAAGCACAAAGGTCTGCACTGCCCTGTTGCTAGAAATAGCTCCCCTGTGATCTCGCTATTCAAAGTGTGGCTCCCGAAAAAAGCAGTGCTTGCGGGGCCATAGCCGTGTGTGAGCACAGCTGGCCAGATATTGCAGAACCAGGTGCAGGCATGCCTGTGCAGATGCTGCAGAGCCAGGTGCCTGTTGGAAGGTCACAGTGGGGGTTAGCGAGGTCCCTGTGCCCGAGAGGAAGGCAGCATTATCCCCAGGTCTTCTCCTGCCTCATCCCCTGCAGCATGTGTGCAGAGGGTTTGGGAGCAGAACTGCCCCCTCCAGAGCCCTGCACTGCCTGAGGGTGGCTGGCTGCCTGTTACCCACAACATCTCCCAAATTCCTGCCCTTGCTGCCACGTGAAGAAATCACGTCACGGTCCAGCAGCTGGCAAGAGGCAGGCTGGCACAGTTTCCTCCACAGATGCCTTGCCTGATGGGTCTCTGGCAGGAGGTTCCCTTGCAAATATGTCCATAATTAAAGCTGTGTGTGATTGCCAGGCATGGGCTTTAGCACGGAAGGGAAGGGAATGCAGCTACATCGACTGCCCTGGAGCTGCTCTGTGCAGCTCGTGCCTCTCTGGGAGCCTTGGTTACATCTGTGGGGTGGTTTCTTGCAGGAAACACACTGCTCTGTCCTGCCAGCCCGTACCAGCCTGGGTTTAAACCCTTCCTCTGGGACCTGTTTCATGCCTCTATTTAGTTTATTAGGAGAGTGAATGTCTCCGACCAGCTGATGTTAGCGTTTAAAAGTGGGAGTGCTCTCTGTAAAGAGGTAAACAGCTTATTATAAAACTATGGGGAGAAGAAACACATTATTGATGATTCATCAGGCTAAGCCTATAAAAGCAGCTGAGAATATTATTGGATGCTAGAACAAGATGACTCCTGTCATCCCACTGCTTGGGATGGGCCCTGCCATGTTCTTGGGCCTGGCCAACCGCTTTTTTTTGCAAACAACTGCCTGGCATGGCTCTGAGATACAGAATCACAGAATCAGCTTCCTCTGCTCTGCAGGTGGCCCTGCACCTTGCAGGGTGAAGTTTCTGCAATGAAAATCCTGGCTGTGCAGCACCCCAGCCCCTCCATGCCCAGGGGCATCTCATGCAGCATCTGCGCCGGCAGGTGCATTCTGGGAGCTGGCACCAGGGTTTCTGGAGCAGCTTTGCACCTCAGTGTTCTCTCCTCTGGTTTCTGGGCTGCCCTGACCCATGTGTGAACTCTTAGGAAGGAGTCTGCCTCCTTGGGGCAGCCGTCGGGTTTTCAAGCAGACGGAGGCACTGCAGTTCGGTGTTGCTGCCAACCCCCTGCAGCTCCTGCCTGACTCGGGGGAGTGGCTTCCAGCCTCCCGTAGTGCTGCAAATGCACTGCTGTACTCCACTGGCATTTGTGGGGTAGAATCTACACATATGTACAGACAGATTTGTTATCTAATTAGATAAATACAGGAAACACATTGAGGCCTCCACCTTTCTGCTGGCTTGCTCATTTTTGGTCAACCCTATGGTTCCATCTGATCTGGAACGGTAGGAGGCTGAAAAATTCTCCACGAAGAGGTTTAATCATCTCTTCCCACAGCCTCATGCCAGAAGACTACAAAACCAAACACCCTCTCCTGTCTCGTCTGCATGAGCCAGCCACCAACAAAGTGTGCTGGTTTGGCAGGACTGTTGGTAGTGGAGGAAGGACTCCACAGGTGGCTCCTGTAAAAAGATGAGAAACTCCCCCTGCTCCAAAACCAGCCAAGGAGCCATTAGAGGGACAATAAATGTGCCTCTGTGAATAACATACGAAAGAACTGACATAAGACCTGAGCAGAGTGAGCACTTAGTAGCTAAAAAGCAAGACCTGTGCTGAAGAGGTGAAAGGCAGTGCTGGAGTGAAGATCCCATGTTTGGTGAGGAAGAAGGAGAGAGTGCCCAAGCAGAAGTTTTCCTGCAACCTATGGTGAGATGGCAGGCTGGCCACCTGCATTCATGGAGGAACGTGGTGGAGCATTCCCTGAAGGCACCAGGAGGGGTGACCTTGGCCAGTGGACTTGGATTATGTAGCTGTGGAAGACCCTGGTGCCAGGGGAGGTGACTGTTCCCGAAGCAGCCTGTGACTCTGTGGGAAGCCCAAGCTGGAGCAGCTTGCTCCAGACTTCGTGAGAAGGACTCATGAAGGAGAGGTTCGTGGAGGACTCTCTCCCATGGGACGGACCCCGTGGGAAAGCAGGGGAGGACTGTAAGGAATCCTTCTTCCTGAGGAGGAAGGAGCAGCACGAACCACCAGACTGTGAACTGACTCTAAACCCCATCCCCTGTCCCCCTGTGCCACTGGGGGGGGAAGGAGGGAGAGAAATCAGGAACAAAGTAATTTGGGCCCAGGAAGAAGGGAGTGGTGGGGGTAACGTATGTAAGTTCTGCTCTGTGTGTTGTCTGTGTCCTGTGTGCATCTGATTAGTGTGACATTAAATTATTATTTTTCCCCAAGTTGAGTCTGTTTTGCCCGAGACCTTAACTGGTGAAGAACCCTCCTTGTCCTTTGTCTCAACCCATGAGCTTCTAGTTGGCCTTTGTCCTCCCCATCCCACAGTGGGGGTGGGGAGGAAGCTGAGTGAGCAGACATGTGGCTGTTTTTTTATTAGGGCCAAACCAGGACACAAAGCAATTTTCTTGTCTGGTTTTTGACCAGTGGCTCACTCGGGTTTTGACATGCAAAATGAACTATCTGGCTCAGGGAATTTCTGAAGTGCTGACCTGAACTCACCCAACACTGCTCCATGCTGTCACTCTGGAGCCAGTGAAATTCTCACATTCTCTCTGCTCTCCTTGGGGCAGATGCAGACTCCTTCCTGCAAGGAGATCAACGCCACCTCAATCCAAAGCTATATGGTCCCAGCTACAGCTCTTAGCCCAAAATAAACATCTCAGCTGGGTCTGATGATGGGTGCCATAGTCGTGGCAGCTTTTCTGCAGGGAGACAAATAATTACTGATGGGATCACTGTTACAGCAGTTAGGCATAGAGGGGCCCAGGTGAGACTTGAGGTCTCAGTGTCCTACAACCCACACCTTGAACAAGAGAGCTGTGGTGACAAAGAAATGGAAGCATAGGGCAGGGAGACTTGGCTGTCCTGCTCCAAGCTGCATCTCCATCTCTATTCCCCATGTGAAGAGTGGCTTGGGTGAAAGCAGGGCAACTTCTAGAGAGTGCACTGATTTGCAAACATAAAAACATTTTGCATGGGATTTGTCAGTCTTCTCAGCAACAATTGTTCTTTACTAGAACCAGTGATCCCAACACAGATTTGATTTATAAGCAAGGCTTTCAGCTGGGTTCTTAATCAGGGTAAAAGTCAGCTCCCACAAGAGCTCAGGGTGTGTGAAGCAAGGGGTTTGCAGTGCCTGTGGGCTGTGCCAGAGCCAGTGCAGCAACATCAGTTACTGTGAAACGAGTTCAAGTGCTTTGACAGTCCCACCAACTCACTTCAGTTCAATGAGTCAGCTGAAACCACATCATCTCCTGGCATAGAAGTGAGCAGTAACCTGCTCCCCAGGCCACAGATGTCTGAGACAGGTCTGTACCTGAAGGGAGAAACCCTTCAGGGGAAGGGTGTTGTACAAGAGGAAAAATACAAACCACCAAAAACCCAGCAAGGTACCCTGGAAGCAGGCTTTGGGGCGAGCTGCTTGACAAAGGCCGCACCAACCCCTGCCCGTTGCCCTACATTTTTTTTTTTTACCCTGGGGGTGCTGTGCTGTAGCGAGAGCACGGACTAACACACAACGATCAATGTGATCAGGCAAAAGTCGTTTATTATAACAAAAATGTCTCGTTATATACCTTTTGGTTAATAGCATGCACTTTGAGCTACATTATTATTGGTTAAATGTCTTTGTCCACGCGAACAATACTCTGTTCTGATTGGTATATTGCTACTGTCCACACGCCGATTTCTAATACATGATTGGTTACTAACTCTAGGCGAGAAAGTCCTTACATTGCATGATCTCACCATCTTCTGATACCTTGTTTCTTCTTCTGCATCCAAGAGTTACTTTTCCTCTGTCGATTTTCTTGTTCCCATGCTGTAATTGTCCTTCAGTCAGCTCTTAAAGTAACAATAGTTAGGCTAAAACCTTGGTAGCAGAATTAAGCCTTTATACCAAAGACTGGATTGACTGAATTGACTGGATTGCTCACATGCCCATGCTCTGCAAGAAAATTCCCCACAAATGCCCCTTCTTTTCTTTGAGCAATCCAGACCTGCTTGATCACTTTTCCAATCATTTTACTTACTATTCCTAACAGACAGGGTATCACAAGCAAAATTACAAACACTATCATCAATATCACAGCTCCCATTTTTACCCATTTGAGCAACCATCCTTTAATTCCCCAAGACTCTAACTATGCTGTGAGGGGAGAGTTGATTACCGTGAGTTTTTTCATATTGTCCTTCAATTGCATCAAACTCTTGTGGATTGATTCTGAATGATCCGATAAATTCACACAACACATTCCATCAAAGTCTTCACATCCATGACCTTGTGCTAATAATAAGCTTGCAATACAGCATGCCTAATACTATTAACATCCTCTAACAGATTAGATAAAATACTTGATGTTAGATTCAGTTGCTTAGCTGTCCAACATGCTAAATGTCTTAATTCTCGCAAAGCATTACCTGCTGCAGCTCCTGGAACAAAAATAGCTAATAAAACACGAGCACTTTACCCTGCAATTGTACATTATCTTGACAGTCAGGTCCTAGTTGTTCTATAGATCTCTTTTGCCTGTTAGTGATATTAAGCAAATCAGTCACTGATGGAGCAAACAAAGTAAGTTTACCAAAATAACATGGTCCCCCAAAAGCCCTTTTTGGTACTCCTTGCCACGCACGATCTCCACAAATTAAAAAATATCCTGGTGGCAACTGTTTTGCAGTATCATTATTCCAAAGACGAAACTTGCTTTCTCTTGTTTCTAATCCTATTGCTCCTTGACAATAGCCTTGCTGTGTGGAATAAGCATACCAGTTTAGACGACTAGTTACATTAGTCAATGTAAATCGTTTTATGCCAGCAAAAGCTGTTCCCCCAATATAGAAACATGATGCATTGCCAGAAGTTGATGGTGACATACGGTCTCACCCATCTTGCAGGAATCCATCGAATGCCATCCCCTGTAAGCAAACACATATATCCTCTGCCAGTTAGTTTAACCTCAGCAGGTCCTTCCCATTGTCCTGTTTGCAAATTTTTATACTGAACCAAAATTTTTTTTTTATTTTCTGTTTCAGTTAGAGCAGTTTTTAAAGCTAAACTGTGTACCAACATTGGTGGTTCCTGGCTTTGTCCTGATAAACGCAAATAATTTAGCACATAGAATACTTCATTCAAGTGTTCACTTGGCATTACTCCTAGAGCTCTCCCTTTTTGTTTTAACAGCAATTGTTTTAAAGTTTGATGAGCATGCTCAACAATTGCTTGACCTGTTGGAGAATGTGGAATACCTGTAATGTGCTGAATTCCCCAGTGATTCATGAAACGTTGAAAGCGTACTGATGTATATGCAGGCCCATTATCTGTTTTGATTTGATGTGGAACACCCATAACAGCAAAACAACCATACAAATGTTTTCAGCATGTCATGCTGTTTCTCCTGTTTGAGCAGTAGCCCAAATAACCAGTGAAAAGGTATCAATGCACTCATGTACATATTTCTGTTTTCCAAATTAACTTATGTGGGTAACATCCATTTGCCATAACTGCAAAGGTTTAAGTCCTCTAGGGTTAGTACCTAGCCCTAGACCAAACCCAATTTTTTGACATGATGGACAAGATTTCACGATGCCTTGTGCATCTGGTAATGGTAAATGAAACTGTTGAGCTAACATTTTTGCAGATTGATGGAAAAAATCATGAGATTGTCTAGCTTGTGCAAAAATATTTACAGAAGGTCCAGCCCAAGCAGGTGCAACAAGTTGATCAGCTCTATTATTCCCTACAGCTAATCCATAAGTGACCAAATGACTTCTGATATGTGTGATAAAATATTTTTCTGAACGCATATTCAATAAATTCAACAGATATTTTAACAATTTAGATAAAATAGGATTATTCACTTCTCTCATCATAGCTCTTTCAATTCTGGATACTACTCGTACCACATACAAAGAATCTGATACAATATTGAGAGGTGTCTGATGCCAATTTTGTAATGCCCAAACAACTGCTTTTAATTCCAAAGTTTGTAAAGAATCATTGTTTTGGCCTTGAATAAGATTCTCTTTCCAAGTGCCATTGTCAATTTTCCAGGTACAGACTGCTAGCTTTGATTTTTTCCCTGCGTCTGTAAATACTGTAATACCATCCACAGGGGTCTCCGACTTCCATGGAAACTCTTCCAATATTTGATGCTGTAAGAAAGAAATCAATCTATGTGCTGGATACTGGTTACTGACTATACCCATAAAACCAGCAAGAGCAACTTGCAAATCTTCTGATTGCCTAATACTCCATTCTAAATAGGTCTGAACCATTGGGATGATTATTACAGCAGGTTCCTGTCCAGCAATTTCTACTATTCTGGCTCTACCTTTCATGATTAATTGTGCAAATAACTCCAAATGAGTACTTACTCTCTTTGGTGGTTTTACCACCAAAAATACCCATTCTAACACTCTTAAAGGATTTTTATGTTGCTCTAGCCATTGCATGATTAGAGTGTAAGAATGTTTTTTAGGTGGTTCATTTTTGTTCCTCGTTGAGGAAGATTCTGAATTAACAAGCATTAACATTATAGGATATTCTGGATGTATTCTATCAGCATGACATGTAGCAATCTTTTGAGTTATTTTTTCCAATGCTCTGTGTTGTTCTATTTGAAGTGTCCTTTTTTCATTAGCTTGTGTGGTAGTACCTAGTAATTGAATCAATGGTTCCAAATCATCATTTGTAATTCCGCATATTGTTCTAACCCATTGAATATCTCCAACTAGCTTCTGTACATCATTCAGTGTTTTGATCTCTGTTCTGATTTTTATTTTCTGTGGTCTTACTGTACTGTTTGTTACAATCCACCCCAAATATTGCCAAGGCTCCTGTTTTTGTATTTTTTCTGGTGCAATTTTCAACCCACGAGCTTTCAAAGTGATAACAAGTTCTTGCAAAATTTGTACTGAATTCAAATTTTTTCCAGCTACCAATATATCATCCATATAATGATAGATTAACAAATTTGGAAATTGTTTTCTCACAGGTTCCAAGGCCCATGCAACAAAAATTTGACACATTGTAGGTAAATTTTTCATTCCTTGTGGTAACACTATCCAATGATAGCATTTAGCTGGTTCAACCTTATTTATAGATGGAACTGAAAATGCAAATCTTTCTGCATCATCTTTGTGTAATGGAATAGTGAAAAAACAATCTTTTAGATCAATGATTAGCAAATCCCAATTTTCAGGTAGCATCACAGGAGACGGTAATCCTGGTTGTAGGGCACCCATGTCATGCATAACTGTGTTAATTGCCCGTAAATCATGCAGAAGTCTCAATTTTCCACTCTTTTTTGGAATAGTAAATACAGGTGTATTCCATGGACTTGTACATGGCACAATATGTCCTGCTTTCAATTGTTCATCTACCAATTCTTGGACTTTTAGCAGCTTTTGTTCTGGAAGCAACCACTGATCGACCCAGATTGGATCATCAGTTTTCCAACTGATTTTTAGGATCGGCTGCTTATCAGTGGTCACCACTAAAAAGGTTGTGTAACAATCTGAGTTTTCATTTGACTTAGTAAATCACGACCAATAAGCCCTGTTAGGTTTGTTGGTGTAGACATCACATATGGTAGAGCAGAGACAGTTGTACGATTGACAAACTGAAAAACAATTACATCCTTACTGAGTTTTGTGATCTGTGTTCCTCCAATTCCAGCAACTCCAAATGAAGGAGTAATTGTTGGCCAGTGAGCAGGCCAATGATGAGCAGATACAATAGTAATATCTGCACCTGTGTCCAGTAACATTTTAAGTGTTAACTTCTGCCCACTTTTTGTAATCATAGTTACCATTTGTTCAGATTTGCATTTTGTAATACCCATTGCAAAATATACTTGCGGTTGCCCTGTGGAACCAAAACTTCCGTCTCCTCGCTCCGCTTGTCCTGTTCTTGGCACACAAGATTGAAATGGTACTAATTGAGCAATCCGACTACCTTTTGGAATAAAAACAGGTGGTGTTAATGTGTATACCATAATTTTGATTACTCCAGTATAATCAGCATCAACTACCCCAGGCAGTACAAAAATTCCCAGCCTACTGGTAGGTGATCTTCCTAGTAGTAATGCACATAGGTTATTACCCAAAGGTCCATTAACATTACTACTTATAAGCTGCACTGCTGTAGATGTTAAAGTAGTATCTACTGCTGTTTCCAAGTCCACTCCGGCACTTCCAGCTGTGGCGGATTGGAGGGAGCAGAGACTACCGGTGGGGACTGTGTTGATGCAGCCCAAGCCCCCTGTACTTGTGTCTTGGCGCGAAGGGGTTTCACGCTTGGCTTCCAGTTTCCCTTTCTCCTACACTCTACAGTATTATGACCATTCCTTTTACAGGTTACACACCATTTTCTGTCTCTAGATGGCACTCTACACTGACTTTTGACATGACCTTCCTTTCCACAATTAAAACCTCTCTTGCCCTGATACTTTTCAAACAATGGTTTAATGGCACTACTCACAGCAGCAGCAACATATACACCCTTATCTGTTTTTATTGTTCTTTCTGCCATCTCTATCATATCTGCTACTTCAGCATTTTTTGGTAATGTTCCCAGTGCTTGCTTGGTTTTATCATTTGTATTATCAACCTTTTAGGCATTCTGTCTTTCATCTCAGCCTCTAGGTCAGGGTGAGTATTAATAGCCTGATGCAAGCGATCAATAAAACTTTGATATGATTCATTAGGACCTTGCTGAATTTGAGCAAACGACTGAGATTTTCCTGGTTCATGTATAGAGAGAATCGCTTGATAAAGCTAATTGCTGAGACAGTTGTAACACCTCAGTAGTAAATTGCACTTATAAAGCACCATTACTCCATGGCCCTTGAGCCATTAGCATCTGAGTCTGAACCCCATAAAGAGGATCATTCTGTTGTCTAGGTTTTGCAGACTCTTTATCACACAAATTTTGCCAAGCCCTGAAAAACAAAAGCTGTTGCGAAGGTGACAATAACACATTAGCAATTTGTTGACTATCCTGTGGAATCAATAAATCAGCAGTAAAAATATACTGTATAATCTGTTGAGTCATAGAAGATTTTATCCCGTATTGATTAACAGCAGACCGTGCTCGTTCTAACACCTTCCAGTCAAAAGCCTCCCATTTCACCCCCTGCCCCCCTGCCTGCGGTGTTACGGGAAACGGTTGAGGCAAGAAATGCCCTTCCACGATAGCATCGTGGATCACGCCCTTCCATCTCCGGCTGGGATCTTCAGTAGCTGCAGGCAGTGGTGATAACGGTGGTGATGCAAAAAGAGATTCCTGAACTTGTTGGTGGGTTGATGTTTGTGTACTCGTCGATGCTCCGTGAAGGAGTTGTGGCATCACTGTTTTTTCTGGTGCAGTTTCATGAGACAAAACTTTTTCTTCAGTATGCTGCTTAGATTTTATGTCCAGATTGTTAATTTTCTCCAGCACCTTGTGCAGTAACTCTTCCACGGCTCCTGTTTTCTCTGAACTAGAACTCAAATCCGCTGGAGAGGAGGGAGACTTCGGTAGAGGTGGGTATATACTTTTAAATCGACAGCTTAAATCACCGCATTCCGTTTCCTCTTTCAACTGTGCCGCGCCGTCCGCTCCCGCTGCGACTACGGTATCGGTCCCCTTAACCGTTTGAGATACTTCATGTGCGGATTCAGGCACAACCGACACTGAATGCTCAGGCACTTTCGGTAAAGGCGGTGATGAAAGGAAAGGAATTGAAATTTGAGTAGAAAAAGTAGACACAGTAGCGGGACTTCTCGGAGAGTAAGGTAGAAGCGGTGGTGTAACACGAGCTTGATCTGGGCTATTAGGAGTTAAAGCAGCAAACACAGACGCAGCTGCCTCACGTTCCGCTTCCATTGAACTCAGAGTCTCTTTTATCAGCTTCCAAAGAGTAGAATATGTACTTGCTTCTTTCGCTGCCGTCCCCCCACCACTGATATCTTCCCATAGTTCTTTTCCTATGTCTTCCCAGACAGATAGCTCAAACGCTACACTTGTTTCTGGAATCAATCCTTTGCCCCATACCCACTTTAACATCCCCTTTAATGCAGGAGGATCATATTCAATTCCTCTCGTAGAGAGTATATGTTGGAGGAGATTTAGGACAGCCTCAGCTTTTTGTCCAACCCCATCTTCCTCCCCGACCGCTCACCTGATCAGAGTGAGATTCCGTAGTTTCTGGGTGCGCACCCTTCCGATCTCGGCTGCTCTCTTGGCTAGCCGCTCCTCTTCTTGTCGTTTCTTCCTGTTACCATAACGACAAGGCTTCTTGCCGGGGCAGCAAATATTAGTTTCGGCCGGCTTTCTCGCCCCCCTTCAGTCCTTCTTTCCACTGCTTTGCTGCAGTAATTAAGGAATCTGAGGGTCCCTGTTCGGGCGCCACTTGTAGCGAGAGCACGGACTAACACACAACGATCAATGTGATCAGGCAAAAGTCGTTTATTATAACAAAAATGTCTTGTTATATACCTTTTGGTTAATAGCATGCGCTTTGAGCTACATTATTATTGGTTAAATGTCTTTGTCCACGCGAACAATACTCTGTTCTGATTGGTATATTGCTACTGTCCACACGCCGATTTCTAATACATGATTGGTTACTAACTCTAGGCGAGAAAGTCCTTACATTGCATGATCTCACCATCTTCTGATACCTTGTTTCTTCTTCTGCATCCAAGAGTTACTTTCCCTCTGTCGATTTTCTTGTTCCCATGCTGTAATTGTCCTTCAGTCAGCTCTTAAAGTAACAATAGTTAGGCTAAAACCTTGATAGCAGAATTAAGCCTTTATACCAAAGACTGGATTGACTGAATTGACTGGATTGCTCACATGCCCATGCTCTGCAAGAAAATTCCCCACACTGTGCTAGCTACAAAATGCTTGGCCCAACTAGCTGTGTGTTAGCTTATAATTTATATCTGTGTAATTTTGGTCTGTGTGTATGTTTTCATGTGTGCACAGTCACACACAAGCACCACGCACACAGTGATTGCTTGCAGGAGCCCTTCTCTTCTCTGCAGTCTGTTTATCCTTTATTGTATCTGGGATCAACAGACTCTAATGTGTGTCCCCTGATGGATACCTTGGTGGATTTTTTTTTGTGTATTTTGGGCTGTGTGTGTCTCTCTCAGGTCTGACAACCCTGAATGAGCCACACACCCCCTGCTGATGGCGAGGCAGTTGCAGCTGGCATCTCTGGAGGAGAGGAGAGAAAACAAGGGACACCGGTGACTCTGCAGCACATCTGGCACAGAGCATACACCCTTGCTTTTGAAAGCACTTTGTTCGTGGTGTACCTATTACAAAACGTTTCTTAAATACCTGTTACAGGGGCACAACTTTTTCTCTTGCACCTCCTCTGTGTAATAGTTCATCAACAGACGTGACATCCTTCCACAGTGAGCAGGATGGTGCCATGACTGTAAAAACTTCCCAAGCTAGGCACGTGGGCCGCATCCACCAAGATCAAAGCTAGAGGTGAACTAGAAGAGCTGGAGACTGGAGCTGTAGAGCAAAGCCCAGTGAGAGCTGAAGGGTGCTCCACTGTTGCCTCAGCTCTAGCCAAGGATGCACTTCCAGGGCATTTCTCACCCAAACCCCAGTGCAGAAATCACACGCACGAGTAACTAGATGCAGCCTGTGGGATGGCTGAGAGCAGAGGTCATCTCATGCCCTCTTCTGGCCAAAAGCCTCCCATGGAAGTGGGATCCCAGCTGTACGCTCTGGCACAGCACCCCAAACTACCCCTCCAGCCTTCAGCCACATGCTCTAGGCAGTGCGACTGCGTGGGCTGCCCAGCCCAGCATGCACACACTCACACCTTTTGGAAAAATTTTTAGTAAAAACACATATAGATTTTTTTTCCAGTGCCTTAAGTCACTGAACTAGAAGTTAGCATCTACTTCGTGCAATCAGAAACAGCAGTGAATAGTGGAAGGGGTCTCTAACCAAAAAGTCTGGTCTGATCATTAGGAACAACTAAAGTGAGCATTGAGTGGTCAGAAAAAGCTGGTGTCAGGCTGAGGAATAAGGCTGCTCTGCAAACAGCAGCCTGCATGAAAACGTCTTTTCTCATTAGCTTTTGTATTCACACCTTCACTTGGGCTGCTGATGAGCTGCTTCTAGTGGGGTTTGACCGTTTCACAGGCACAGCACCACACCTCCACCTCCCCGAGACAGAGAGGTGCTCGGATGAACAGCACAGGCTCGATGCAGCTTCTGGTGTGAACCAGGGATTAAAAGGCCCTGAGAAGGAACTACTCCTTGTATGGGGCAGGTAAGAAGCAGGTGGCTACATGTGGGTGTGACTTCAGGAGGTTTGTGAGAATAGCTCAAATGGAGTAAAACCAAGTGGTTAACTTGCACGTGCAAACAGCTGGCATGTCTGTGCTGCCACTGAAATACCTGCTGACTTTCAAGCAGTGTCCAGTTTCTCACTCCTTTTCCAGGCTGTGTTTGCAATAAAACCAGCTGGAAGTTGCTAAATTTCACCACGAATGAGAAGCTGATGTTGTAATTTCATCTGATGGCAATGCAGCACCTGAACTCCTGCCTCGCTATGAGGATCTTACCCAAACAGCACACCTGAAGTAAAAACTATGTGAGAGCACGGTTACTTATTACAGGTAAGAAAGGTCTTGGTGATCATTTCAACTGGTTAGACCATGTTAAAGTAACCAAAACATACACATCTATGTATAGGAAGACCTAGGCTTGTCTGAGTCAAATACCTTGAAACCTGTGTGTTAAAAATCTGCTTCTGGACCTTCAGAGTGATAGGAATAGTCCCCGTAGTTTTCATCCATGCACAAAGCAAAGCTCTTGAGCATAAACAGCCCCAAAATTCAGCGGGATCAGAAATTCAACTTGAACATACTCAGCCTTGGTCCAGCCCTGAGGGTTTATGTCTAAAGCTAGGACTATGAGGATGATTAAAGGACTGGAACACCTGTCTCGTGAGGGAAGGCTGAGAGACCTGGGGCTGTTAAGTCTGGAGAGGAGAAGACTGAGAGGGGATCTTATTAATGTTTGTAAGTATCTGAAGGGTGGGTGTCAAGGAGGGGCTGGTCTCTTTTCAGTGGTGCCCTATGATAGGATGAGGGGAAACAGCACCAAGTTACAACACAGGAAGTTCCACCTCAACATGAGGAAAAACTTCTTTACAGTGAGGGTGATGGAGCACTGGAACAGGCTGCCCAGAGAGGCTGTGGAGTCTCCTTCTCTGGAGACTTTCGAGACCCATCTGGGTGTGTTTCTGTGTGACCTGCCCTAGGTGTTCGTGCTCTGGCAGGGAGGTTGGACCTCAATCTCCAGAGGTCCCTCCAAACCCCTAACATTCTGTGATTCTGTGATTTTTGTTCACCTAGAACCATACCCACCAAGCCACAAGGTGCACGAGAATCTATCTCCTCACCTTTGTCAATCTAGGCCCTGACTTGGTCCAGCTGGACACTGACATGAGTGAGTCTTGCAACCACTGTGCATGTCTGCAATAGCTACTCTTCATGAAATGCAGCAGTTAGTTTCTGGCACTCTCTGGTGTTCTGACTTCTGAGGATATTTTTTCCATGATCGCTGCTGGTAGATTGTAGTAAAAATTGTTAAAAGTACTATTTTAAGAAGTAACATAGTACATCTGTAGGCAATTATAGAAAAGTACATATGTTAAGCCACAGTAATGTCCTTGAACACAATACCAGGAACTTTGATACTCTAAAATAAATCATATTAAGAAAGCCATATGTACCGTTTCATTTTTATCCTGTCACCCAGAGATTATATAAATCATTCTTAACACTCAGTAGTCAGGGATAATATTAATAATTCCCCAGAATAATTTTTTTTGGTCACAGAACAAATTGAGACAGCAAGCCAAAAGGAAATTCACCTATACTGAATACTTCAGTGTGGAAAAAAAAAAAAATACAGTAACTAAGTGTACTTTAGAATATTGTTAGGTTTATCAGTCCTGTAGTTCAAAGATTTGCAATTGTTTTTCAAATGTAAAATTTATTGCAATAAATGGACAATCTGAATGAACGACAACAAAAGCAAACTGCTGACACTGTGTAGTCTGAAAGTATCCTCTGTCTGACATAAGACAGACATGAAAAATTATCAATAAAAGCATTTTAAACTTAAAATAAATCCAAAGGACTTGGATTCTGTTGAACTGTGGAGCAATCAACTTGGTAACATGAACATACTGGTTTCCACATGTGCAAAGCAGGACTTCAGCTTTGGACAAACAACAAGACTTGACAACAGACTAAAGCTGTAGGAACTACTGGCAGATGGCTGACTCCTGGATCCCACCCCAGGGCAGCAAGGCAGGGAGACTTCAGGCTCCTGCAGTGTGAGTTGCAGTCTCTGCATCTGGTTCAAGGCCCAGCTAAATTTGGTGGGCCTCCTGTTTGAGCAGGTTGTTTGCAATGGAGAGGCGTGAACGGAGAAGGGTAACTTTTGCCCTCAGTGCAGCCCACGTCACTGCTTTGCAAAGCTGGCCACTGCATGAAGCTCTCCAGGAACTGCCCTCCCTTGTCAGGGAGTTAGAGGTCAGACCCATTTTTAGCAGTGATACAAATACACCACTCCAAGGGACATGGACAGACATTCCTTTACTTAAGTTTTGGAGTCTCTCCTGTTGCTGAAAAAAAACTACTGAGAAGGTAAAACAAACTTCACAAATAATTTCAAATATTAAACTTTTCTCTCCTTTTATGATTCTTAACAATGTTAGGAGCAGGCTAGGAACAGGGACATGTCCAGAGACATTTCAGCAGCAGCATTCTTGCAGATGTGTAATAAATAACTAGATACAAAACTGTAACGTTGCCAGAGGAGTAAGGAGTAATGAGTAAGTAAATCTTGGCTTCTATCTTAACTTACCAATTCAACACCAGTACTGCAGACAAAAGGGTAAACTGGTATCAGATGAAACTCCAAGGAATTGAGTTATATTGAGAACTAATCAAGATGAGGAGAAGCGTAGTGGCTTCACCAGCAAAACATGCTGGCATTTGTCAGAATGAAACGACCTGCTGCTGCTTTTAAGGAATCAGTTTGAAAATGTTAGCCTCTTTCAAGACAGATTTGGCTTTAAGTCACTGAAAGTTAACTGGCTAACATACAGCTAGTATGCAGATTGTCCCTTGTGTAGCTGCTTAGAACAAGCCAAAGACAAAAAAAACAAAACACAAACAAAAATTCTTGGAGAACAATAATTACAGAAGGGTTAGTGCTGTAAAAAGCTGCAACGTCTGACACAAACAGCTGTTGAACATCTGTGTTGGAATCAGTGCCTAGAGGAGACCCACTCCCCTCCTTGCCTTTTCAGCTTCAGTTTTTTTCACTCAAGGCTAAGAAATTTTTGCAAGGGAATAAAAAGGAAGTCTTCGTATTTCTAATTCCAGAGTTAAAAAACAAAGAAAAGGTATCATCAATCTTTACAGCTTTCATTCAGTTTTATAAAAAATAAAGTATTTTAAATATCCATGAACATAATACAGACAACAAAAAGTACACCTACAGTTCTGCTTCAGTAATATCCTCATCAGGGCAACAATAGTATTCCACAAAACAGATCTGTCCATCTTCATTCCTAATCATATACTGCAGTGAAAGAAATCCTTGAGAATCTGTTCGAATGGACACTTTACAAGATAAAGCCAGTGCCTTTGTAGATGGTTTGAGCAAAGAAATCTTGTACCTGCAAGGGGAAAAAAAAGTGAAAAAAAAAAAAAAGCATCATGCAGAGAGGAACTGAAACTTCACTTCCAATCAAAGACACAGAACACTTAAATACAATCAGCAATGTGCTGATTTGATCCTTTCCTGGTACCAACGTTGGACAGACACTGTGACCACTCAGCTTTTAATCACAGACACAGACTTCCATTAGATGGGAAGTATTTTTTTCCCACTGTTCTAGTCAATGTTACAGTACTGCAAAATCAGGTTAACTTTCCAGCAAGAAGGCATGACCTGCCATGGAGGGCACTCACTGATCACAGACTTCCTGACCTGTTTGTCTGGGTCTGGTTACAGTGGAATGCTTCCATCAAATCAGAGTCCCTAGGGTAGTCCAGATGTGCACTTCCCGCATTTCCAAAAGTGGACAACCTGGAAGACAAAATGCACCATCTCAAAATACCTGATCACAGCCCTCTAAAAACTCATCAAAATCAGTCATCTTGCATATCTCAATGGCTGTTTCATAAAACGCTGTTGTTTGTTTTGCTTTATTTAATGAAAAATGATAAACTGTCCACATCAGTGTCACGTTTACCAGGTTGTCAATATATTACTGTGTTAATCAGATTACATATTGTGATCTGCCATAGTCATTACAATTCTTCTTAAAATAATGCAATATTCTAAAATAGCTCTCCTCTCTCCACCCTGAAAACTTCCAGTCCTACCAAAGGACTGAAGCCAAGCATGAGCTGAAAGCACAGCTTCCAGTACCTGAAGTAGGGTTTGTCTGGAGACATGGTAATCTGCAGAACTTCACTGGTCATATCCAGTTCAGCAAATGCTTCTCGTAGCCCCTCTGACTGCAGGATGATTTTATTAACAACCTTTGTACTGCAGAAATCAAAGTCTAACAGCTCCTCAGGTTCTTGAGTGTTAATTTTGCACACTGTCACTACTCCTCCTTCTTCCAAGAACAGCACCAAAGGATGACCATAACCACAATAACACATCCTAAGGGCTGTTGATGTTCCTGGAAAAGAGAAAGAAATATACATTATTCAAAGAGCTAACTAGCACATCTGATCACTTGAGAAAATTTGAATTTTACTGGCATACGAGGCACAGATGAATTTGATTTAGCATGTTTGGTTCCAGCCCCCAAAACACAAATGTAGCATGCTTAGTGCAGCCTCCTAGAAAGTGCTAATGGTTATGCAGCAAAATGAAATTATTTGCATGTAGATATCAGTTAAAATCCAACTCATCATGTACCAAACAGCTAACACTGGCTGTGACAATGAAGCTGGATGTGCTGAAAATACTGTAGTGGAATTGGAGAATCCTCCATGGTTCTGAGGCTCTCTCTGGCTCACATAATTTTTCTTTACAGCTCTTGTTACTTGTGCAATGTGAACTGAAGCTAATGCAGCTTAGCTTGCATTATGGTCACAGACTCCTTTTGCCACAAGTCTTGAGCATTTGGTTTCCCAAGATCAGAGTGCTGTTTGGTACCCTTGATTTAAGTCTCCACACCAGAGTCACAACAGAAACAGCACAGGAATGTGGAGTTCAATGGCAAAACTGACCAAAAAGACTGTCATAGCAGCTCTGTGCTTCACACGTGTGCACAGTGCACTGTGAAGCACCCACACAGTCATGCTAACTTGCAGTTCATTTGGCTTGTGAAAATATTTTTGAACAACCATCAGGTAAAAAAATAAATAAGTACATGTATAGGAAATAAAGTTTGCTAAGACCTGTGCTTGTTTGTTTAAACAAAGGAGTTTCTGTAATTCAGTGTTTGCATACATAACTGTGAAGGCAGCTTCCCACACACCTCTGTCACTGGAAACACTACAAATGGGATCAATAAGACAGTCTGCCTGATTTTTGTGGTTCACACTTCATAAGCAAGATCTAAAGTGCTCTTACAGCAGCTGAAGTGTCACCCAATCCAGCCACAGATTTCCTGTGAGGCCTCAGGCAAGTGTCCTTCCTCAGACCCTTACCTGCAAGCTGGACAACACTCACAGAACAGATGCAGGTGTAGCCTGAAGAGGGAAAGAACAGAAGGTGCCACAGAACAACTACTGCACTGGGAGCAGGAGCAGAGGGAACTGATGGTGCTACCTGGAGCCCCTGCAGACTTCTTCAAGACCAGCAAACCTGCACCACATTTCCTAATTCACATATATGCTCGCTGAAGTTGATGAGGTAGCTGGATGTTCCCAGGTTGCACAAGTCATAGAAACAGTGGAAAAGAGATCACTTCTACCACTGAAATACACTGCATATGTCAGTTCTGGGGTACAGCACTGGCCTCAGCATCAAAACTCCAGCTCCAACACACCACATCCCTGCCAGAGATGCCTGAACAAATACTCGACCCGCTTTCCTATCAAGATTATAGATACTATTTGAGATCTTCAGCCCCAAATAAGAGCAAGGGTACAAGCTGTGCCTGTCATTGGATCTCATGCCACAGAAGGGTTCTCTCCCAAAACAAGTGGCTCCCTTTTGTGCATTCCACAGATACAGGAGGGACAGGGATATGCTGGAAAGAGTCCAACAGAGGCTACAAGGATGATTAAGGGACTGGAACATCTGTCATATGACGAAAGGCTGAGAAACCTGGGGCTGTTGAGTCTAGAGAAAAGAAGACTGAGAGGGGACTTATTAATGTCTATAAGTATCTGAAGGGTGGGTGTCAAGAAGGAGGGGCTGGTCTCTTTTCAGTGGTGCCCTGTGATAGGATGAGGGGAAACAGCACCAAGTTACAACACAGGAAGTTCCACCTCAACATGAGGAAAAACTCTTTTACTGTGAGGTTACTTGTGCACTGGAACAGGCTGCCCAGAGAGGCTGTGGAGTCTCCTTCTCTGGAGACTTTCAAGACCCGTCTGGACATGTTCCTGTGTCATCTGCCCTAGGTGTTCCTGCTGCAGCAGGGGGGTTGGACTTGATGATCTTCAGAGGTCCCTTCCAATGCCTATGATTATCCTCACAGGAAAACTTCATTTCTCAGGTAGTGTCCCAATACCATCACAGAGACATACACTTTTTTCCATCTTCCAAAGAGACTCAGTCTCTTCCAGCCTCTCCTGCTGCAGTGGTTCCTGACACACTGGCCAGGCTCACATCCATCAGCTCCTTGCTTCTCTACATCAACCATCACCACAGCAAGCACCCATATGAGCTTAACTAAACAGGATGGATCCTGCTTAACAGTGACAGCCAGCATGCTCAGAAGGACCTAATGGGAGGAAGCCAGAAGTTTTGCCAAGACTGGAAATCTCCCTATAGCTGTGTACAGGCATCACACATGATACACACACCCTGTCGAGGTAAATATGCACCATACCTGGCAAAGAGCTGGTACCAAAAATGGTCAAGCAGTCGAGAAGAACAGACAAATTGATTCGGAACGTCACCGATTCCTCCTGAACAGCAAATTCCTGAAAAATTTCTGCCTGTAAGTAAAAGGAAAGACGTGAGGAGAGGGGAGTTTCTGCCATTATTTTACAGTTTATACTTACTTCCTTAAATTCAGTGCTTTCACTTTCAGAGATCAGTGCAGTACAAAGCGATTTCTACATGTAACACAGCATCAGTCAAAGAAACATGGGTTTTGTCTCAAAGCCAGTAAAATGAAATCAGGTCACAGCTACAAAAGTAGCATAAGCATGAAAACCTAAACACTCGTCTTTCATGATTTAAAAAACAAGCTACAAATGATAAAACCCAAAGCTGCCTACTTCTGGAGCTGGAAATGTCCAGTGGCAATTATATATGTCCAATGCCATTACACAATGTAAGCACCATCCTTCTGCAGAAATAGTACATACAGAGCATGAAAATAAATTTCAAATAATAAAAACCATGCAAGAACAGAACAGAATAGTGAGTTCAGCACACTGACACTTGCTCTGAAATATGCCTTTGACTAGTCTGATGTGAGTAAACTACTCCAGGCTACCCAGTTTGCCTCTGGACACTAGCTGCTTTGAGGCAACTGCAGGCTCAGAGTATCTCGGAAATAAAGCACGGTGATTTGAGCTGCTTTTGAAAGAAGCAGTTACATATTTTTATTAGCAGCCAAGAAGGCAAATAGCATCCTGTGGTGCATCGAACACAGCACATCCAGCGGATCAAAGGAGGTGATTATCCTGCTGTACCAAGTGTTGGGTGTGGTGAAACGTAATAAAAATAATTAAAAGACAGATAGCTTATGAACTTGCTGGTACATCTGAGACTGGCACGGTCGGGAGGAGCAGCGGGCTTGGCAGCTGCCAACACACTAAACACGGGTGCAAGCTCCTCGCACAGGCAGGCATGAACAAACCAGGCACCGAACTCGGCCTTTCAATAGCAGAGACGTCTCTTAAACGGCCACAGCCTCGCTACAGCGCTTCCCTGACGGCAACTCCCGCACCCCTGCCCTTCTCCGCGGGGAAATGCGGCGGTACACCTCCTCCACCGTGTCAGTGCCGCCCGCCTACCGTCTCTAACAGAGGTACCGGCCCTCGCTCCGCTAACGCCGGGTATAGGGGCTGCGCCGCTAGCAGCAGCCCCGGTTGAGGGGCGCAACCCTGGTTGAGGGGCGCAGCCCCACCTGGATGAAGGCGTTGGCCTGGATGCATTTGGCGTCCTCCACCGTCACCCTGAGGCCGTTGGCCGTGGCGAAGCAGGTGGCGTGGTCCTGAAAGTGGACGGCCTTGAGGAGGCTGGAGAGGTGGCGGGCGTTGTCCAAGCTGGCGCTCAGCACATAGGGCTCTCCGCTGGCGGGCGGCTGAGTGGAAAGCGGCATGGCGGCCTTCCCGCCGCCCCACTGTGCTTCCGGAGGGAGCCGGAAGAGGAGACCGGAAGAGGACGCCGGAAGAGGGAAGGGAGGAAAGTGCGACCGGTAGGGCACGGCGTGGTGCGGATAAGATGGCGGCGGCCAAGAGGAAGCGTGAGGTCTCGGCTGCGCGGCCGAAGAAGCGAGCTAAGGGGGTCCCGAGCGCGCCCGAGGAGATCGCCAAGCCGGGCCCGGGGGAGTACAGCATCCCGCCGCCGGTCTCCCAGGTACCACTGGGCTGGGCCGGCTGACCCGGCTCCGTCGCCTGCCCGGGCCAGCCTTCACGCACAGGGAGGGGGCCTCGGCTCGCTGCCCGGACCCGGTCTTAGGAAGGTGTTCCGCCTCCACGGAGCTGTCTGCAGCGGGCCGCGGGGACCCTGCTGCCTTGCGCCATCCCTGGGGTCCGGCTTCTGCTGCCCAGGGCGGGGGTACGGAGGGTGTCGGGGGGAACCCAGCTGCTGAGGGAGGGTAGGGAGGTTTATTCATATTCTTTTCTATAATGCCCGCAAAAAGGCAAGTAGCATGTCATGGTACGTTATTTAGATTGGATATTAGAAAAAAAATCTCTTCACTGAGAGGATTATGAATCTGGGACGGGCTGCTCGGGGAGGTAGTTGAATTGCCGTCCCTGGAGGTATTTAAAAGACATGTAGATGTGCTGAGGGACATGGTTAAGCACTGAACTCCGTAGAGTTAGCTTAACGGTTGGACTCCATGATCTTAAAGGTCTTGTCCAACCAGAACAATTCTGTGATTTCTGTGAAGATATACAGAGGGCGTTATTTTGGTTGATGTAAATAAGTTGCATTACCTTAATCTCAGAAGTATTTTAGGGAGCTGGATGATTCTGTTAGAGAAAGGGCATGTGGAAATCATGCTTGTTTAATTTAAGAATCGTCCTGAGAAGGCTTCAGTAATTGGCTCGTGGTTTGCTTAAAAGAAAAACAAAATGTAGCATACTGAAGGCTGAGATTTCATCATGTGCTCTTCTGTCGAAAAAGCTAAATTGTGCTCAAGAGTCTGTCCTTTGGGCCATGTTGCCTTTTGTAAGCACATATTGCATGTGGCCTTTGTAACACCTATGGGTTTTGGACTGGCTCCTTTATGTAGGAGCATGCTGAACCAGCATGGATGGCAGTTCTTCATGTAAAGAACTTATGCCTCCAAGTTGTGTCAGGAAGTAATCACTTTCACCAAGGCTGTGATTCCGTGTGGGAGATAACATTGGTAACAAAAGTTCTTGTTACGCTTTTCTGTAATTACATTTTAAACCTTTATTGTTGCTACGTTGTAGTAGTTCTAAGGCTAGAAACTTCCTTTTCCTGCTTAACTTCTGTGTATTTTTTCCTAGGGTAAATGGAAAAACAAGGAGCGAGTGCTTATTTTCTCATCTCGTGGAATTAATTTCAGAACAAGACACCTAATGCAAGATTTAAGAACGTTGATGCCTCACTCCAAAGCAGGTAGGGTTGGGCATCACCCCAAACTGACAATTCCAGAGTGGTTTTAAACCAAGAACTTCTAATAACCTGCTCTCTTTAAAAATGTGGTACATAAAGGTTTTGATGAAATTTTATTCTTAAACAAACAACCACCAAACCTCTTCTGAGCCAACAAGTACAGTGACTGTCATTGTATCTTAATATTCTCTGGGAAATTACTCCTGCGGCCTCAGTCCTGTAAGTGCCCAGGTAATTTTGTTGCTATGTCTATTTGTCACATAACATGGCTGAAACAACCTGATGGTTATTCTTTGTCTTTCATATATACTCAGAAATTTATTTTTTTCTTTTGCAGAAGGACAGACTGTTAAAAGAACTTCTGTGGTAAACTGGTTTTGCAGCCTTTTAAGTGTTGTTCTTGTCTTCCAGATACTAAAATGGACCGTAAAGACCAGTTGTTTGTAATTAATGAGGTAATCCAAGATTTAACTAGCTCTTCTTTTTTTACTTTCTCTGGAAATCCAGTGTGCAAAAGAAAAGGGCAACCAAGTTCAAAGGATCTCATACTAGTTATAGGAGTTGTGTAGCTTCATAAATGAAAATTACTGATATTAAAAAAATGCTCATGTTAAAAAAGGAAGTTGACTTTTGATTAATGAAACCCAAATAAAACCTTTAATTAAACACAGACTTTTTCATGAAGAAATAAAACAGCATGTGTCTTTTTTTATAGGCCAAAGGTGTATTACAGTTTGAACTTGAAGAAAACAGGGAACAAACATGCACCCAGGCCAGAAAGTGCCAGGGCATTGTGAGTTCTGAAACTAGAACCTAGTGTCACAGCTCCTGCTCTGATGTTTATATCCTGGAGACTTTATCGGATTGTTTGTAGCTTTAGTGAAATTATTAATCCTGGTAATAAATAATGTGAGATCTTTCAACAAAACAGGCACTTCAACTTAAGTTTGGGGATTAGCAAGAATAATTTATTAAGACAAGACCTTTGTTTTTGAACTTATATTTGGGGGGGGAAGATGTTAGAGATCAGCGTGGAAAGCTTTTGAAAGTGTCATCAGAATTTTGTAAACAGCTAATTTGACTTGTCTTGTGTAGGTGTGTGAAATGAAAAACTGCAATAAGTGTATCTTTTTCGAAGCCAAAAAGAAACAGGATCTCTATATGTGGTAAGGAAATGTTTTCTTACATTTCTGTGTCTAGCTGGGGATGCAGCCCTTCTATCTAAAGTTTCTTACTGTAACAGTCAAAGTGCATGAAATAGTGTTGCTTAGTTAAATCTGTACTAAACCTGCACTTCTGTGAAAACTGCAAATTTACCATGTAGGAAGAGGTTTTGTAGATTGTTTACAGAAGCATTTAAATAAAATTGTTTAGGGAGCAAGTATTTGTAAGTATGTGAAAAGAACTCAGTAATGCTATAGAAACAGCTGAAGTTACTTCAGTAGAGACGTAGCTGTTCAGAGTGTGCTGTAGAAATTCAGCATAGCTTCTGGCTGCTGTTAACATTTTTCTTTTCTCTCTTCCCCATTACCTGTCTTCTGCAGGCTTTCAAATACACCACAGGGACCATCAGCTAAATTCCTAGTGCAGAATGGTGAGTTGGTTGATGTTACTGTGTTTGGACTCTGTCTTCTTCATTGTATAGTTATCTGTAAGTACTAAAATTATCTTTGTTTTAAAAATCACTGTAGTTCACACACTGGCTGAATTGAAGATGACAGGGAACTGCCTAAGGGGCTCACGGCCCCTTTTGTCTTTTGATCCAGTAAGTATAGGTTTTATTACATTGAGTATGCTTTTGTTTTCTGTACATGTACATGACTGTTGCATTTAGCTTTGTATTTAAAATTACATTTTTCCTTTATAGACATTCGACAAGGAGCCACACTATGCCCTGCTAAAAGAATTGTTTATACAGGTCAGTCTACTTCTGCTGTGTTTCTGCCTTATTGGAAATGGTTTTTTTGGCACCATTTTTAAAAATATCAAGGTTTTTTAAAGTAGTTTTACACTTCTAAACTGGCAAAAAAGTATTCAAAGGATTAGGGTCATAGCTTAAAATCACTGGGACACTAGTTCTTAAGTTTTGAGTTTTGAAACGTAACCAGGGATTGGGATCTTAGTAAATGAAAATGAATTTAAAATAAGCCATTTATGTTTGGCCTCTTAAAATTACAGATATTTAGAAATACTGCCTTTTATTACAGATATTTAGTACACCACAGTATCACCCCAAAAGCCAGCCTTTTGTAGATCATGTTTTCACCTTCACCATTACAGATGAGAGGATCTGGTTTCGGAATTACCAGGTTAGTGGTCTCTTTTAGCTCTTCAT
Organism: Hemiprocne comata; assembly: GCA_020745705.1. NCBI lineage: Eukaryota > Metazoa > Chordata > Aves > Apodiformes > Apodidae > Hemiprocne > Hemiprocne comata. The sequence continues at coordinate 23,909,918 of CM036616.1, read as the reverse complement.
GTGGTGCCCATGGGGTAATTTCATATCAAATCCACTAACTACAATAAAATGAGAAAAACAATTATTATCAGGATAAGCCAACACTTTGTGTTTGCACAATGCAATTTAATTGTCTCTGGAGAGAGCTGGTTAAGTTCTGTGTACTTCAGGTGATGTTCTGTGAGGTTTGGTTCTGCAGTGGTTGCCTTGGGAACTGGAAGGAGTCACCAAAGCCTAAGCTTTGCCTGTCTTTTAACCTTTAGTTGGTGCTTTGCCCCACGGTACTCTGGAGCTTACTGTGTTAAGGAGGAATTCACAAATACCCAGTAATCTCTTGACTGCTTGTGTGAACACAAAGGAACTGCTGTATATACAGAACTGTGTTCTACAAGTCCAGCTTATCAGCATCGGTGGCATTGTATCTTGAATTTCAATTCATCACTGGATGCAAAGTGCCTATGAGGTCACACATTTTGATTCAGTCCATAAGAGAGTATTATTTTTATTGCAGATAATTGAAGAAGATGCATCTCTCGTAGAAATTGGGCCTCGTTTTGTCCTGAACCTCATAAAAATCTTCCAAGGTAGCTTTGGAGGACCAACTCTATATGAAAACCCCCATTACCAGTCCCCAAATATGGTAAGCAGCTGTATTTGTCTTCTTTTTCATTTAGCAACTAATCTGAAAATGAATCTTGCAATTTGTCTGTGCAGGAGAATCATGTTTGTCTTTCCCTGGTCCCCCTTTGTAGAAAAGCATGCCCTAACTGATCACAATTGGAGAACACAGTCATTTTGTAAAAATAGGATGAATGCAAAAATCATGTCACAGAAAAAATGGCGGCTTTTTGAGGATTTGGACAATTAAAAAGGGAAATTACCACCTGTTTCTTTAATACCTGATTTCTTCCATCTCGCTTACTTGAAACCTGATGTAATCTCAATTCTTGTTTTACAGCATCGGCGGATGATAAGATTGTCAGTGGCCGCTAAGTTTAGAGAGAAACAGCAAGTGAAAGAAGTACAAAAGATAAAGAAAAAGGAGAGTAAGGTGCTTGTTGGGGAAGATCCCACTGAAGTGGTCTTTGAAACTCCAGCTGAAGAAAAGCCAGTGGAAATACAGCTCGTGAAACCAGAGTCAAAGCCAATTGTTAAAGATAAAAAGAAACTACGCAAAATTCAGAGGAAGAAGCAAAAAAAGCTTTTCAGAACTGAAGCATCAGCATAAATGTTGCAAGTGATGAAACTAGCTATATTGGCATGATACTGTAGATACTTGTTTTTACAAGCAAAATTAACTGGACTTCAGTTTTAAGTAAACAAAATAGCAATTTATTTATTTGGATTGAGTTTGCGCTCTTTTATTGCCTTCCTCTGTGTGGTAGGATTCTGGGTTTTGAAAAGAAACACAGCAACAGGGAAGGGGGAGCAAGACATTGCAGATACTTCTGCTTTTGGGAACTGGCTTCTTACACTTCAATTCCTGTGGGAAGCATCTCACTGCAACATGCACAAGGAATAAAAATAACTGGATAGCCATTGGTGCTCATCATTAACTGGAATTCAAAAGACAGCTTTCCTAGTCTGAGAGTAGAATCATAGAATTGTCAGAGTTGGAAGGGACCTTTAAGATCATCTATATCTAACTCCCCTGCCATGGGCAGGGACACCACCCACTAGATCAGGTAGCTCAGAGCCCCATCCAGCCTGGCCTTAAATACCACTAGGGATAGGGCTTCCACCACCTCTGAGCAACCTGTGCCAGTGTCTCACCACCCTCATGGTGAAGAACTTCCTCCTAACATCCAATCTAAATCTACCTTCCTCTAGCTTGGAGCCATTCCCCCTAGTCCCACCATGACCTGACATCCTAAAAAGTCCCCCACCAGCTTTCTTGTAGGCCTCCTTCAGATACTGAAAGGCCACAATAAGGTTACCTCAGAGCCTTCTCTTCTCCAGACTGAATAACCCTGACTCTCTCAGTCTGGTCTTCATAGGAGAGGTGTTCCAGCCCTTTGATCATCCTCGTGGCCCTTCTCTGGACATGTTCCACCATGTCCATATCTTTCTTGTAGTAGGGACTCCAGAACTGGATGCAGTACTCCAGGTGGGGTCTCACGAGAGTGGAGTAGAGGGGGAAAGTCCCTTTAAAAGTTGTAACTTTATAGGAAATTTATCTTGGGGAGTGATGTTAACTGTTTTTTAGTTCTCTTCATAACCCCTAGGGAATGCAAAGGGCTATGGCCTCTTAATTGCCTTTTTTAATTAATAGTAAAACTGCTACTTTTGCCTGTGATAACTCCTGTACCTAATTAAATTCTTAAGACCTGAAACTTAGGTATGGGGAAGAAACAGTCTAATTTAGGATTCTAGCCCTTGAGACCAAATTCTTGCAAATTCCCTGAAGGCAAAAGGTATGTGATACCTGTGACCATCTCAAAACCATACACCTACAGCAGCCTGAAGCAGAATTGCCTGTGATTCTGTTTCAGTAGCAGTGCTTAAAAGCACAGAATTCATAGAATCGTGTGCCAGTGCCTCACCACCCTCACACTTTTATACAGTAAACAAATGCAAGACACTTTTGATTTAAATAAATGCTAGCCTCTTGGTTTGGTTATATGTGCTGTTTAGGTCGTTTTTCAAAATGGATTGAGTCTATATAGATTTTGTTTCCCTATAAAACTGGCAAATAAGCTTCCAGTACTATTTAAAAGTCATTACAACGGAAAGCCTTGATCTTCCTCGTGGTTACTGTCTGTATTCAAATGCAGCACTGCTCCTTGCACACTGAGGAGAGGCAGGAAGTCCAGAGCTTGGTTCTCTGTAGTTCTTGCCCACCCTCTCCGACAGTTGACACTGCCTTCGGAGCCGCAGCATGAGGTCGGCTTTAATTTGGGTCTGTATTTTCACAAGGATTTTAGGAAATTACTGTCTGGGAGTCAGCCCTTTTGCCATGTGCACGTCAAGGAGTTGCTACATTAATAAGTTATTGGCTGGGGAAAGCAGTGTACAGCTCTTCTCTCATGGAAAGTCTACTGGCATCAGCCTCCAACCAGACTAGAAAATGTCAAAAATAATTGGGTGGGAAATTCTCTATAGTGCACAGCAAAAGTCTGATTCCAATAAACTTCTCTTGAGTGATGCTAGCAAATAGTTACAGACCTCACTGGGCCTGTTTCTTCTTTTCCTTCCCTTAAGCTGCTTTCCAGTTCCTCACCTCATGACCTGGTTCTTCCACTGACTCCAGTGCTGTTGCCCTGTTTGCTCCCTCAGCTTCCATGTGGTTGAAGGTCTTGTGCACACCACGTTCCTCTTTGGTTCCTCTGCTGGTTTCAGCCTCTGTTGTCTTGGTGCTGAACAGACACACCTGGCACAAGAGGATGCTGTCTTTTTAAGTGATAAAATTTATCCAACCCAACACGGCAAGGGAAATTCAGTTACCTCTGTAACAAGGTGGTCTGTTCTATCCGATTGGAGAGACTGGTGAATGCAGGGATCCACTCAGCTCGTCTAGTCTAATAGAGTCACAGAATATCTCGAGTTGAAGGGACCTATGAGGATCATTGAGTCTACCTCCCTGCTCCCTGCAGGACCACCTAACATTAAGATCGTCATCCAGGCTTGGTGCCAGGGTTGCTGCTGTGAGCAGCCTCTTCCACAGACTAACCACCCTCTCAGTGAAGAACCTTTTCCTAATGTCCAACCTGGACTTCCCCTCATGCAGCTTCATTCCATCTCCCTATGCCCTGTTGCTGGTCACCAAAGAGAGGAGATCAGCACCTCCCACTCCACTGCCCCCCATGGGGAAGGTGTAGCCTGCCATGAGGTCCTCTCTCAGCCTTCTCCAGGTGGAAAAAGCCTAATGACCTCAGCTCCTAAGTCTTGCTCTTGAGATCTCTTCACAATCTTGCTCGCCCTTCTCTGAACATGCTCTGGGTTGATGTCCCTCTCATATTGAGGTGCCCACAGCTGCACACAGTCCTCAAGGTGGGGCTGCACCAGGACAGTGCACAGTGGGACAGTCACCCCCCTCGACTGGCTGGCTCTGCTGTGCTGGGTGAACCTCAGGGCACAGTTGGTCCTTCTGGTTGCCAGGCCCCCCTGTTGACTCATTCAACTTGCCATCAACCCAAACCCCCAGATCTCGTCACTTCATGCAGTGCCAACTGATACTCATCTAATCTATAGAATAAGGTGGCTTGGACCAAACCTGAGATCTCTGAAGACCAGAGGCACTCAAAAATAAATAAATAAAATTAACACAGATAACCTGATACATGGGAGCCATGTTGGCCATACCTCTGAGCTCCTAGGAATTCACAGGAATTCTGGCACAAGGCATTAGGTTATTTGACATTGGGTGACAGTGGGGGCAACAACTGGCAGTCTGGATCATAGAATCACAGAATGGTTTGGGTTGGAAGGGACCAATCTTCATCTAGTTCCAGTCCACCTGCATGGGCAGGGACACCTCCCACTAGACCAGGTTGCTCAAAGCCCCATCCAACCTGGCCTTGAACACTTCCAGGGATGGGGCTTCCACAGCTTCTCTGGGCAACCTGTTCTGTGTCTCACCACCCTCACACTAAAGAACTTTTCCCCAGTACCTAATTTAAATCCACCCTCTTTCAGTTTAAACCATTACCCTTGTCCTATCACTGCCCTCTCTGGTGATAAGCCCCTCCTCAGCTTTCCTGTACCCCCTTCAGGTACTGAAAGGCTCTGTAAGAGCCTTCTCTTGTCAAGGCTGAACAACCCCAACTCTCTCAGCCTGTGTCCATAGCAGAGGTACTGCAGCTCTTTGATCATCTTTGTGGCCCTTCTCTGGACTCACTCCAAGAGCTCCATGTCCTTCTTGTGTTGGGGGCTTGTTCCAAAGGCAGAAAGATAGCAGATGAGATGTATATGCACAAAACAAGATTTATTGCAAACAGCAATAAAGTCTCAATGACTGAAACAAAAGCGATGTACAACTGCATTGCAAGGGTGTTGGAATACTAGAGCAGCAGAAGAGAATGTTAGAAGTACTAATGCAAAAAGGTATCTTAACACTAAAATGCACAACTAATAGTCAGGTGACAGAGGTTAACCATTTAAATGCTAGCAATTTACTTTTTAATAGGCCTTATCTAAAACAATTATTGAAATAATACCTTGGTAAAGTGATAATAGAGTAATTGCAATTATCTAATAAGGATCCTAAGGTCTTAAAGTACTAGAATGTAACAGTGAAAGATTTCTTAATATTAAAGCTAGATAATAAAGACATACAGGGAGTTGATATTTCTGACCCTCTTACAGACACATCTAGGTGTCCCTTGTCTCATTCCTCGAATCTGAATGAATAATCCCTTGAGCAAGTAGCCCTGCTGGAGAGAAGGTCCAGCACACCTCCAAGGAAAAGTGTAAAGGAGTCTTCCTGATCATAGATGGGACCAGCCTTTTATAGAATAAAGTGGATTGACTGCTGCCATTTAACTATTTTAGCCGTACCTCCAAAATCTCTCATTGGAGAATAAAAGGAAAACAATGGACAAACCCAAGAAGGCCCTTTTCTCACCATACAAACTCTTTTTTTTATCTGTTCATTCTTGTTTCATCTCTGTTTCAGGCCTAGTTGTGGCTGGGCTGGGCTCCGTGTTCTTCAACACTGGAGAACAGCTGGTATTATGAACATCAGCTTGGCCTCTGTTTGTACCTTTCAAGGTTGTCACCAGTTCAGAGCTTGCTAGACCTTTTCCTTTCCCATGGGAATCTTTCCACTCCAGGCCTGGGGCTGTAAAACTGAGAGACAGCAATGGAATCGCAAAACGAAACTGAGGCAGGCACACTGAGATGTAGCGTCCTGCTGCATGGCTCCAGAGCTCGACACAGGGTGGGGACAGCAGCAGTCTGCCCCTGTTTCTCCTAGAGCCGTCAGCCAGCCAGGTGACAGCGCGGTCGCCAGCTCCGCCGGGGCAGCGGCTGAGGAGCCAGCAAGGCCCTCCGCCTTTCCCCCCCCCCCCGCGCCGCTGTTCTCGCCTGCACCCGGCGGGGCCCACCTCCGGACCGCCTTGCTCCTCCCAGCCCGGGCTCCTGATGGCTGCGCCACTGCCTCCAGGCCCGCCCCTGTCCTCTGCCTTTGCCGCGCCGCTGGCCGGCCGGTCGTTCTCGCCACGCTGAGCCGCCGCCATGAAGTGTCACTACGAGGTGCTGGGGGTGAAGCGCGACGCCGCCGAGGAGGAGCTGAAGCGGGCGTACCGCCGGCTGGCGCTGCGCTGGCACCCGGGTACGGTCGCGACTCCTGCTCGCCGCGAGCCCGGCCCAGTCTGGCCGGGTTCAGGCCTCGGGAGAGGGCCCGGCCCGGCCTGCCTCGGCCTCTCTTGGCTCCCCGGGCCCTGTCTGCGGCGGGGAAAACCCCCTTTTCGTCGCAGGCTGCTGCAGTCGGTGCTCGGGCGGCGGGGCTGGCCCGGGGCAGTCGCGGGGGCCTGCGGGGAGCGGGGCCGGGAGTGCCGGCCGGGGAGCGCCGTCGGCAGCACTCGGGACTCGGTGTTTCTGTCTCGAGTGTCCGGAGCGGCTGCAGCGGGTGCTGCCGTCGTGCGTGGAACCGTTTACAATTTCACTAAATTGTCTTACAGATAAAAACCTAGAGAACGCGGAGGAAGCAGCAGAGCAGTTCAAGTTAATCCAGGCAGCCTATGACGTTCTCAGTGACCCCCAGGAAAGAGCCTGGTGAGCAGTGATTGTCTGGTACCGGCCTGGAAAGACTTTTTTAATTCTGTCTCAGCCAGGACTTTGAATTTGCTTCTGGCTGGGCTTTGCTGTACGTCGGCACGGGCCTCTGTTGCAGGAGCAGGCACTTCGCTTCGGGCTGTGGAAGGGCTGAGAGCCTGTGCGGACGCCTGGGGAGGCACATCTGCGCACCCAGACCTTCTGCCCCAGGTTTTGGAGGTGGTGGTGGGCTGGGTGCACCAGGCACTCTGGGGATGCGCCCGCCAGTGTTGGCCTCTGCTGCTTCCTCACAGAGCGGGAGACAGCTTTCACATTAGCACAGGTGTCCCTCTAGTCACAGACCTGCCTGCCTTAGGGGTAAGAGCCCACACCACACTGAGAGCCTGCAGGTGGTCAGCCATAATAACGCTCGCTGAGTGTCATCTTTCTGTAACTGGCCTAATCTGAAATACTCCCATCTTTTTTTAAGACTGCTATTTTAGATATTCTGTGTAGCTTGTTTTTCAAATGGGCTAAAACATCTACTGGATTGTGCAGCCAAAATCACCTATACTAGTCTTGTTGTCTTTGAAAGGATAGTACCATTTTCAAATCTTTATATGCTAATGTATGATTTGGGGCCTTTTTGTGTGTTTGTAAACATTGGATGATTCAAATAATATATTGTCTGTTTCTGAAAGCTTATTGAAGCATCTTGATCAAATGTGCTTGCTAGCTGCCAGTTAAGAAATTGCTGTTGCAGGTATTGCAGATAAAGTAATGATAAGTAAACTAAAGGTCAAGAGAGAATATTTACTAAGTCTGCCTTTTTTTCTCTCTGAAGGTTTTGGTTATGAGGCACAAATTCCAGACACTGAGCTAAGCTATACATCGAGGTGCTATGTGTACTGTGTTAGCTTACCAGCACTGGGGAATGTTCTGTGTCTCTACAACCTTTATACTGTGGATTTTCCCTAGGTATGATAATCACAGGGAGGCTCTGCTGAAAGGAGGAGTTGATGGAGACTATCAGGATGATACTTTGGATCTGCTGCGCTACTTCACTGTTAGCTGTTACTCTGGATATGGAGATGATGAAAAAGTAATGAGTTAATTCATCTTTAATGAATCAATTTAAAATTGCACATGGAAGAAAAGAAGGTTATCAGGAGTAGCCAGCATGGATTCACGAAGGGGAAATCATGTCTGACTGATCTGATAGCCTTCTGTGATGATGTGACAGAATGGATAGATGCAGGGAGAACAGTGGATGTTGTCTTCCTTGACTTTAACAAGGCTTTTGACACTGTCTCCCATAACATCCTTGTGGATAAGCTCAGGAAGCGTGAGTTAGAAGAGCAGACAGTGAGATGGATCAAGAACTGGCTAAACAACGGAGCCCAGAGGGTAGTGATCAATGGTGCAGAGTCCTGTTGGAGACCTGTGACTTGTGGGGTTCCCCAGGGGTCAGTATGGGGCCCAGTCTTGTTCAACATCTTCATCAGTGACCTGCATGAGGGGATGGAGTGTATCTCAGCAAGTTTGCTGATTATATGAAGCTGGGAGGATTAGCTGATCCACCTGAAGGCTGTGCAGCCACTCAGTGAGATCTAGACAGACTGGAGAGCTGAGCAAAGTGGTTCAACAAGAATAAATGGCCTGCACCTGGGGAGAAAAAACACCATGCACCAATATAGATTAGGGGTTGACCTGCTAGAAAGCAGCCCCATGGAGAAGGACCTTGGGGTCCTGGTGGACACAAGTTATCCATGGGGCAGCAATGTGCTCTCGTGGCCAAGAGAGCCAGTAGTATCCTGGGATGCAGTAAGAAGTGTCTGTCCAGCATGTCAGGGGAGGTTCTCCTCCCCCTCTACTCTGCCCTCCTAAGACCACATCTGGAGTATTGTGTCCGTTTCTGGGCTCCCCAGTTCAAGAGGGACAGGGATATGCTGGAAAGAGTCCAACAGAGGCTACAAGGATGATTAAGGGACTGGAACATCTGTCATATGAGGAAAGGCTGAGAGACCTGGGGCTGTTTAGTCTAGAGAAAAGAAGACTGAGAGGGGACTTATTACTGTTTGTAAGTATCTGAAGGGTGGGTGTCAGGAAGGAGGGGCTGGTCTCTTTTCAGTGGTGCCCTGTGATAGGACAAGGGGAAACAGCACCAAGTTACAACACAGGAAGTTCCACCTCAACATGAGGAAAAACTTCTTTACTGTGAGGGTGACAGCACTGGAACAGGCTGCCCAGAGAGGCAGAGTCTCTCTGGAGACTTGAAGACCTGTTTGGACATGTTCCTGTGTCATCTGTCCTAGGTGTTCCTGCTGCAGCAGGGAGGTTGGACAGTATGATCTTTAGAGGTCCCTTCTAACCCCTGTGATTCTATGATAAAACAATAGAACAACAGTCCTTGGGGAAGGTGTGCTTCCTGTAATTGCATTCTCTGTTGGATTCTAAGATACTCATCATAACTTAAAAAGCGTGAGGTGATTTGAAAAACCTTGCCTTTGTGTTAATGTCCTAGAAGTGAGTTAATAGCATCTTAATTTAAAAACAGATAGGATACTTCATAGTGAATATTCTATTTGGAACTTCCTCAAAGCTTGATTCTGTGTAACCAGAAACTTAGCAACATCTCCAGCATGCTGAAACTTTTGGTTTTGGTTTAGATTTGAATACCGTTGCTTGATATGTGAGAGACTCTGCACAAAGGAGATGAAAATAAAAGGAATGTGAGAGAATGGGAACTTAGTTAAGCAGGAGGGTCTTGCTGTCAAGAGCCAGGACTTAAAAGGCCTTTACCCTGGATACTGGGTTGCTGTACACTCCTGTCGCTGAGCATCTGTATATCTATTATTGAGCCATGCAAAATGAGTCAGAATTTTTATTTTTGTTTTTTAATTTCAGGGATTCTTTACAGTCTATCAACAAGTTTTTGAAAAGATTGCCAAAGAAGAGATGGAATATATGACCCAGGAAGATACTGAAGAATTCCCTATGTTTGGAAATTCTCAAAGTGACTATGATACGGTAAGAGCCAAGTGTAAATCTGAACTGAAGGTCACACAGTTAAGTCATTACTTCATCTCACACTGAAATGGAAGGGAAGGCTCCTGCTGATCTTTGAGGTGAATACAAAACTATGTATCTGTTGTCTTCTCTACCACTGTAGACCACTACTGTAATGGAAGTGCTTGTATTCTGATTCATAATATTTAGGTGAATTAAAAATGGTCTTCCCTGTTGAACTGTATTATTACCCAAGCGTTTAGGGCAAGTTGTCAGACAGACACTTCACAGGGCTAATTATCAATTATGCCAGTGAGACCTAAGTGTTACGCAAGGTCTGTAAAACAAAAGAGCAGATGTTGTCTTTGCTGATGGGAATAGTTGACCAGTTTTTTAATGCAACATACATTCAGAAAGGGATACCGAGATTTTTTTTTAATAATACGTAGTGTCTTGTCCCTTCTAGGAAAACTGCATAGCACTTGCTGCATAACACAGCCTTTAGAAAACAGGAGAAGTGGTGAATCACAGAATGGTTTGGGTTGGAGTCGACCTTAAAGATCTGCTTCCAATCCGCCTGCATAGGCAGGGAAACCTCCCACTAGACTATGTAAGATTTAATTTCCAAGATACAGCATGTGTACTTTTGGGAAGCAATAAGAGAATGTGTGTGGGACACTTAAATTCTAGTTTGCCAGGAATTTGCTGTATTCTGTTAGACGTGGAAGTTTTTATTTTTAAGGTTACCAGTATTCTTGTGTTGAAATTAAATAGTAAAGTAGTAGTACTTTCTCCAGTGAATAATTGCACAGAATCAGTGTACTCAAATGTTGCTCCTAGTCTGCTACTTCTCTGTGTTACTTTCAGTAGAATTGTACTGTATGACTAATTATTTATGAAATTTAAATTGAGACATACCTTAAAAATTAGTAACTTTGATGATACAAAACTTGGCTGGAGTTGGAAACAAACTAAGAAGTGTCAGCATGGGTATTTGAATGTCAGGTAAAATTACTGGGTAGCTTAACAATTGGAAATTTTTCCCTGTGTGAGAATTTTTTGTGTCTCTGGAACTGCTATAATCTGTCTTTTAATGGAGTTATCTTGAAACACTTTTTTGGAAACTGCTTGTTTTGAGGCCACGGGATAGATAAGATTATAGTCTGTGCACCCTTTTGCACAGAAGGGTACCTCATCGGAAGCAGGAATCTGAGATAGGGAATCTGATCTCACTTAGGTTATCAAATTAAATATGCATATTTATTGGTTATTATAAATATATTATATATATTGGGTTTTTGTGATAGGTAAAAACTGCAGTGACTTGCCTGCCACAGCCATAGCCCTTTGGGAAGGTTAGAAAACATTATGGTTGTATGGTGTTGATGGTTGTAGTCTATGTGAATACCAGTGGCAGAAGGAGGAGAAGAGGCACTAGAAGCAGAGATATTAAACTGTTAGATAAAATACTTCTATGAGGTACTCCAAAATATCAGCAATAGTGCTTGTAGGAGTAAGTAATAAAAAGGCAGCTTAATGGGGCAAGTAATGTAAGAAGGGAGTTTACATATGTCTTGTTTCCTGAAGATAAAAAATGCAGAAGGCTAATAATTATTTGGAGAGGAATAGAGAACAAGCAAAAAAGTAATTATTCCATTTCACTAATTCAGCATTTACTCATGAATAGCAGAAGGAAGGAGAATAAGGAAAGATCATTTACTTTTTCTCTTAATGTGAGAGATAGGGGGGCATAATTTTAACCTGCAGTCATGTAATTGGCTAAGAAAACAGGAGTAACTGCATCTTCAGATCGTCTCTTGTTAAACTGTGCGAGTCACAGCTCAGTGCTGTTGTATATGCCAACGATATACATGGATGAAGAACACAAATGTTAAACAAATTCATGAAAGAAAAATCGATTAAGGGCTATTCATTTCTGTCTTTCTCTGGAAGCAGAGATAATACACAGGGAAGAAATAATGTTATATGCGCAGTGCTTGTGTCGTTGCCCTTTGTGCTGGTCATCGGCTGCTGTTGGAAATGTGGAAGAGTTACACCTGTGGTGTAACTTAGGTGATTCTTAGCCAATGCGTGCATATCCCTGCTTGCAGACAGTGTATCTGGTTCTGATTGTGCTTTTCAGTTCAACAGGAGAAGTACAGCACGACAAAGTAACTGGGCCCTCCTGTCAGCATGGCCCAGTCCCGCAAGGGGATATTTTTTAGAAGCTTCAGTTTGGAATAGTTTAGACAAGGTTGTTGATTGGCACAGTCTGAAATTCTAAGTATGATATCAAAGGTTTCTCTAAACCTTCATGGGACTTACGCCCTGAGGGAAAACTGTGGCCTGTATAGAAGACAGAAAACTGCTTTCAAAGTCCTGAATTATTTGGTATGGTTTTTGTACCCCCCCCCCAAGTAACTTGTTTTTATACTTTTGTTTTTTTTTCTTACAGGTAGTTCACCCTTTCTATGCATATTGGCAGAGTTTCTGTACTCAGAAAAACTTTGCTTGGAAAGAAGAATATGACACACGACAAGCCTCAAACCGCTGGGAGAAACGAGCTATGGAAAAAGAGAACAAGAAAACGAGAGATAAAGCAAGGAAAGAGAGGAATGAACTGGTCCGTCAGCTAGTGGCATTTATTCGTAAAAGGGATAAAAGAGTACAGGCTCACAGAAGACTTGTAGAAGAACAAAATGCAGAAAAAACTAGGAAAGCAGAGGAATTTCGGAGGCAGCAGAAGCTCAAACAAGCCAAGTATGTAAAAGGGGGAAGAAAACTTTTCTTTTAAGCTTGGAGAAACTATCATTGAGGATACTGTATTGAGTTAGGTTCTATTAGTAGCTCCACTTGCTCTTTTAAGCATCCTTGAAAACTTTATGTATGAGTTTTGGTCTCAAGTTTGAACTTTTTAAAACTTGAGTGTCTCTGCATTGTGCTGACGTGTAGAGATCTAAGATAACCAGGGAATAGTTACCTGTGTGCTGCAGGTAACTGGCTGTACTAGCACAGAATCCAGTGTGCATTTACTTGCCTGGGGAAGTAAGATTTAATAGTTATCATTGTTCCTTTAAGGAAAAAAATAATGTATGTTTTTAAATGAGGGAGAACAGGACTATGACAGCCTGGGCTTAGATCAGCTTCATCTGCCTTGGAACTGTACCTGGTAAAAAGAAAGTGAGGAAAAAGGAACTTAGTTTTGCTTTTCCTTTTAACGCTTCATAAAGGACCCTCTCATTGGACTAAATGCATTTTTTAAATGCTTTTATTTTTCCCTAAATGAAGTAGAAAGAAGAGGTGACTTCCCAAGTGCTATCATGATTTTTTTCTTCCAACTAGAAGAGCTTTTTATCTGCACTTGCAAAATAATTGCATATTGATTAAAATTATATACTAATTATAAAAATATATACAGAATATAATATGTACAATTTATTTGTATACACATAATTTTTTTCCCTTAAGGGAGAATGAAGCAGAGTTATGCTTTTACTGACAAATGGCTTATTAATTCTGAGCCCAGGAGCCAGCTGGAGCAAAATTCAGCTCTCCTGTGGTGCACTGATGGGTGACTTGGGCCACACGTAGATTTGGAAAACTGACCTGGTACATTCCCATAGTGCAGAGTCAAGGAGTAATGTGGTTTTTGTGGTTCTGTACTGTTTGTGGGTTTGGACCTTGCAGCAGGCAAAGGCAGCTGTGCTGCTTTGAGGATTGAGCTGCCATCAGCATGATACTGACCCTGCTGCACAGCATCTCCTGCCCGGGGTTCTTGCGGGACCCACCTGCCTTAATAGTTCTTCATTTGCAGTGTAGATGTGATCATCGCAAACTGCTCAGATTTCCAGGCCCTAAAGACAATGTTTTTTCCATCATAATAGGTTCAAGACTTTCCTCCTAAAGTACTAGAGAACGAGCTGTCTTTTAAGTAATGCTGTTTCTGTAATTCCCATGGATGCAATGTACAACTTACTGTGTTATTATTATTCTACTTAAAGGCTTGCTGAGCAGTATAAAGAACAGAGCTGGATAACTATGTCAGATCTGGAGAGAGAGTTGCAAGAGATGGAGGCACAATATGAAAAGGAATTTGGAGATGGATCAGATGAGGAAGATGAATTAGAAGAACAGGAGACAAAAGTCATTGAAGGTATGGGGGCCAGGAGGGGTGATCTGTATTGACTGATTTCAGCCTGAGGATTGGCTCACGGCACTTAAAGCCCCAGACTCACAGTTCTGACTGCAGAGCAAGTCTCTGCCTCCAGGTGAGCTGTGCCAACCTACAATCTGGCCACCTCTACCGTTTTCCTTTGAACATAAGACATCAAGCTACAGCTGTTAATTTTTGCTGATGTGTGATTTGGTGAGGTAGTCTTGATCTGTTTGTGTGTTGGTGATACTAAAGAAGTTGACTGTCAGTGTTGTGACTGTTGAATGGGGCTTAAAGAGCAGCTTACTCAAAAACTACTCATCTGACTTGGTCTTTCTGATCTCTTCAGACAACCTAAATGATGAGACTGAAGAAGCTGAGTTTGTTGATGGTCTGTACTGCCCTGCTTGTGACAAACTGTTAAAAACTGAGAAGGCGTAAGTGCTTTTGGGTGGGGATTTGGGGTTGGGGGTGTTGGGTTTTAGCTTTTTTAAAAATGTGGTTTTAAGACTTTTTAATTTCACATAATGGTCAGTGTTGTCTTTCCAGTGGAGATTGTCAGGGCAGAGTTTTCCGTACTTGGTAGTGATGGATAATGGGCCTGTTACTAATTTATCTGTAAATATAATAAGGTTTGCTCAGAGCTACCTGTGGTAATGATGTACTGGTCTTCACAGTATGAAGAATCATGAAAAGTCAAAGAAGCATCGGGAGATGGTTGCACTGTTACGACAGCAACTGGAAGAAGAAGAAGGGAAATTTCCTGTGTCTTTGGATGATGCAAATGGAATACACAGCAAAGAGGAGGAAGAAAGAGAAGATATGCCCAAGCAGAAGTATTTAAAATATTTTAATTTGATTGTGACTAATGATTTAATAAGTCTTGGGGGCCCTCAGAGGCAGCTTCTGATGATTTATAGTTTTGTTGGAACTCAGAGTATTAAAATATTTCTTAGCACCAGAATTCCAGTAAAATGCATGTATTAGTATGACTTGTTTCAAATGTGGTAGGATAATAGTATATTTTTTTCTCGGCTTCTTAAATTGGATGTTAAGGAAATGTAGTGTTTGTTATTTTTCAAACAGGAGAGCTTGCACAGGGCCAGTCTTGAATTTCTACTTTTCTTGTACTTTTTGTCAGTTGGCATAGAAAATGAGTGTGCTTAAAATGAGAACTGATGACATAAGTTGCACAGCTTCATTTTTTTGAATGACCAAAGCATAATACCAACTCTTTCACTAGTATCTTCAAGTTCAGTTTGAGCAGAATAAATGCATTACAAAGTGCAATGAGTAGTTTAGGAGAAGTGTTGTTTTCATTTCAGGCATGAGTAATTTTCTATTTGTGGCTACTGTCACCCTAGTATCATGTTAAGAGGATAAGCACAAATACAACTTGGTACCTTTTTAGAAATTTTACTCATTTTTTCTTGAGGTAATTTTAAATTCTTACCTTAACAGACTCTCAAAGAAGCAGAGGAAGAAACAGAGAACAATGATGGTAAGTAGTCATGCGATGATATTGAGGGAACTTTACAGCCTTTTGTGACCTCCTAAATAAATTTTTTTTTTTTGGTCCTGAAAAATGAGAGAACTTGAAATTATACAGAACTTGAAGATTATTTTCAGATAATTCTTTGACCACAAAATAATTCTTACTACACTTATGATTATCATATTTTATGGTAATAACCTTATAGAAATAACTTCTTTGTGCAGATCCTAATAAATGTGGTGCTGGCTCTAAAAAGGCTACAGTCTGAAGTGTAAGGAAAACAGGCAGATTGGGAGAATGCAAGGAATTGATCAGAAAGACCAGCAGTGGTCTTAACTGCATTAGCTGCTCAATTGTTTGGTGATCATATTCTGCTTTGGTTGCTAGAATTGGTATAATGTATTGTTTGTTAAGCTCTAACTTAGGGGGAAAAAAAAAGTAACAAATTATTGGCATCCTACAGACACTGTAGTTGTTGAAATGACCTTTCATTTGAATTGTGAACACAAGTAACACCAACCTGTTGTACTCCAGGATTAGATTGGTACGACCGATCTGTGCTGGGTGAAATTGGAGAACTGCAAGCTGTTTCAGGCTTCACTGGCAGGAGTGTCATAGTGAGAAAAACTTCTGTCTGCCTTCCTCAAGCTTGATCCTTTTCAAGTCTTAGTTCTTCTCCATGTCCTGCTTCAATCCTAGCCTTGCTCCAGTGAGCTGTCTGTACCAGGTCCTGCCTCTTTCATGCTTTCCCAAGATGGTCTTCTTCTGTCTTTCCCCAGCCTAACCCCTCTCTAGTTTCTTATTATGTGTTCACCTTCTCTGCCCTCTCCTACACCATTAGGATCTCTCAGCCTCAAGAAACTTCTCAGAGACATTGAAACAACTGAATTTTTCTTGCTTCTCTTTGGTTGGTATTGTATATTCCAAGTCAGTATTGGCTTGACCACCTTGTTTGCATGCAGACCATTAGGCTTCTGTTCAGCTTTTGTCTCCTCAGTTTGAAGTCAGAAGGTCTCATTCTCGCGGTATACAGGTTGCACATAAGCACTGTGTCTTGTCTCTCTGTAATCGGTTTGGTTATGAGGTCTTTTGCAGTCCAGACAGTAGGTGTCACTCTTGCATAGCGTGAGCTGGAGTTTTGTGCAGCGAGATTCTTCTGGAAACATAAACCTCCATCGTCTACCAAGCTTCACGGAATGCAGGAAATCAGTATGGGTTTTGTTTTGTTTTCCTGAAGGTAGATATATTAGGCAAGTTTTTTTCAGGTAGCTGAGACTGCAAAAGATACTAGAGGTGATAGAGTTAGTTGCATTAACATAGTGTCAGGTCAAATTAGTTATCCTGCTTTTGGGAGCTGAGCTGTTTAGCTTCAGACATGCTCAGGGGTTGATCTTTTGCCAGACTGCATGTATTGAGTCTACTCTGTCCTTTGGTACGTGGACAAGGCTGCCAGTGTTTCTGATGTTACAGAGGAAAAATGCAATGTGTCTGTCTAGCTTCTGTCAGCTCAGTTACCTTGGCTTAACCGCTACAATGTGGGTGTCTGGCACAGAAAACTAGCATCTAAATAATTAAAATTCTGCAAAGTTGTAAGCAAAGCTGTTGTTTATAATGTGAAATGATAGCTAGAACAGAATAAGGCCTGTGTATAATTAAAAGCTACCTTCATTTTGCTCTTCCGTAGTTTCAGAGGCCTCTTCTGTAGTTTTAGAGACTGTTCTGTTGATGTTTCTTCCCTTCATCACAGGTGGCCTCATCTTTGAGAACAGGACAACTGAGGTTTTACCTGTTAAAATCTTACTGAAAACACAGTAATATTAAAAGGATCCATTGCTTTGTATTCTCCCCACCTGCCCATGTTTGGGGTAAAGGAGGTGTAATACTATCAACATAATCACCAATGAACCTACAGTAGTTAACTTTCTTCTGTTTGGACAGACTTATGAGGACTCTCTTGATAAAAGTGCTGAGGAAGAAACAGTTGGACAGAAGGAGGTGCCCTGCTTGGACAAGGACAGTGGCTCAGCAGAAGAGCTGGTAAATGATGGCCAAAGATGTGCTGTACCAGAGGACACAAACATGACAGAAGATGTTGGCCAAGTGAATGAAGCAAAAACCGAAGTGAAAAGGTGCAGTCGCTGCGTCACTCTGGGTCGTGTTTGATGCTGTCAAACAAGTCTAGATTATTCACCAATATGAACTGGGGGCTACTCCACCAAACCAGGGTTGAATAAATGTGATACTAAACAGGGAGTGCTAGGATCTACTTTGGAAATGGTGTTTGACTGCAGATCCCTTCCCCATCACTTAGCAGTAGCAGATTTATTATCTAGCTGAATCTTGAGATCAACAACTGATAAATTAAATGGTTTTATATTTTTTCTGGAAGCACTTGCATTGTGTTGTGTGAAGGAAGAACAGGGGGAAGCAGCAGAAACATTGATGATGGAAAACCATTAGAAGCTCTCAAATGTTGAATGTTCCTGTGCACTGATTCTGGTGTCTCTTTATTTATCAGCAGTGCTAAGCCGAAAGGGAAAAAAGCCAAAGATGCAAAGAAGTCTGCTAAGGCATCTTCAGAGCAGCCAACGGTACGTCAAATTACTTATGCTATTGAAAAACTGGTGGTTATGTTATTACAGATAGTATTGGTAGCCTGAGCACCTCCAGTCGACAGCTTCTGTTTCAGGTTTTTTATTATTTTTTTAATAATGCAGGTGTTTTTATCCCTGTGATTTTATTAGAAACTAGGAGACTTGGAACATCAGCTCATATCCTCAGAGAGAAGAGCAGGACCAAATTAAGTTCTAAGAGAGCTGCTAAAGCTCTGCATCCAGGGCAGTCCAAGCCACATAAATTAAGCAACTGAAGACAGCTGTTGTCATCAGGCAGTACCATTTGCAAGTTTCCCAATATTGGTGCTTCCCAGAAGGAGCAAGATCTTGTGTAGTAACTCCAGCTAAGACACATCAAATTCACTAAATCTCAAGATAGTAGAGCCCAAAGTAGTAAGTGTATAGGTGTTGGTTTTTTTTTTTGTCAGGTGAGATCAATAGTATTCTTTATCTTGAATTAGACTTACAAGGCTTCTTTTCTTGTTCTTGGTTCTACTTAGTGCTCTTTACAATTTCAAGAAGTCATATTTGTGATTTTTTTAATAAATACTTAATTATTAATCAGTAATAGAATGTGTGATAGAGGTTATTCACGTGAGTCTGAGAGAAAATTGGTACAATGAACCAGTGAATTGTATTTATTACGTTTCCTATGAATGTGACGCATTCTTGTTTTTCCCTCACTTGTAGAATGAAGTTCCCATCCTCTGTGTCACCTGCAACTGTGCATTTCCATCCCGCAATAAGCTGTTTGAACACCTAAAAGCCACAGGACATGCAAAAGCAACACAAGCACCACCTGTAAACGGAGCTGTAAATGCCAGAAACAAAAAAGAGAAACGTAAAAACAGATAGAATGTTGTCTTCTGAATCATAAATGAAAACTCTTCCTAAGGTGCACATTGCCTGTTCGGAGATAAATTAGAAAAAGCAAGTCCTAATTTTGGGGAAAAAAAAAAACAGGAAGATGCAACAAAAGGAACCTGTGCTTTCTTTTTGGTTTATTAGCCTTTCTTTAATGACTGGATTTGCTGTACCATCTTAGCAGCTTTCCTGCTAGGGGTGGTTTTCATATTGGGGATGGGGAAGTACTATTTCAAAGCTACTTCCCTTGCATTT
The DNA here is from genome assembly GCA_020745705.1 of Hemiprocne comata. Classification (NCBI taxonomy): domain Eukaryota; kingdom Metazoa; phylum Chordata; class Aves; order Apodiformes; family Apodidae; genus Hemiprocne; species Hemiprocne comata. The sequence continues at coordinate 23,890,855 of CM036616.1, read as the reverse complement.
CTGTTGAAACTTGCACAGATCACATACCCACACAGAAGAAATAATAAATTATTTTAACACTTGTCTCACTGCTTTTCTTTTGAGAGGGCTTAGCTCAGGGTGTGTGTGGCCCGTAGCCGGGCCAGTGCTGCTTTTATCTTCTATTGTAGATGAAACATCACCAAGACATGGAAAAACACAGCCTTTTCTGCCATCCCTAAGGGCTGGGCTCTTTTTGATCACTTAACTACATTAAACATCAGACAGAAGAGAAGGAGTGAGATGACAAGGCTGGTTAATCAGTTTTCACTATTCCTGTTGGTTTTGTACATCTTCCTCCATGCCGAGTGCTGTAAAAGTAAGTCTGATGGAAGAGCCTTGCTGCAATAATAACAATAATACTTTTTTTTTTTCTGATTTCTAATGAAAAACAACATGGGTATTACACCTTTGTTTAAATGCTTAGTTTACCTGATCTTAAGTAGCACCGACAAAAACCCTAAAACAGGTAGGATAACAAACACCTGATATTGGAGTGAAGTGGCTTTTTCACAGGAATTGTCAATGCAGCTGGACAAGGCAGTGCTCATCAAAGGCTGTACTAAAGTGTTCAGGACACCTCTAGAGTAGTTTTCTAGAAGCACTGTTCTTGCATTAACCAGGTACCTCTCAAGTTTCAACTCGTCACACCAAATGGGAGACACTCTCCCTACCTCCCACAAGCTGACATGGTTCCTTTATGGGGCCAAGGAATTACTCCAATATTAAAACTTGAATTAAAAATAAAATGATAAAGGTACCATCCTTGCTGACTGTCCACAACACCATTTTCTTTGTTGGAAACTGAAGAAGGTAATGAACTAGAACTTTGAAAAAGTGATTATGTAAGAAAGAAACATGACATCTTATTTCACCAGCCAGAGTTTGCATCTTTGCAAAGTGAGTAATGGCTGTGCTGTGCAATCCCAAAAGCAGCAGGAGAGGATAAGGACTGGATTAGGGACCCATGATTATATAACTGTCATTAGAAACTCCTTAATTTCTTAATTTCACAGCATTTTTATCATGCTCTAATTACAATGTATCTTTGTAGTAAGGGTAAACAGTTTTAACTCCAAAACATCCAGTTACATTCTGCTCAGGATGGTTCCCAGTCAGAGCCTGACTATACTTCTGTAAGTGAAATCTCTCAGACTGAATCCAGCAGTATTACTTTTTAACTTATTTTATTATTATTTAAATAAAACCAAACGCTTTATAATTCGTGTGTTTTACAACCGCTTGTATGTATTGGGGGTAAATTGCAAGGTTTTGGTAGCAGGGGTGGGGGCAGCAGCAGTGGTCAGGGACAACCCTGCCCTGTCCCAGCCAACTCTGCTCCAGACCCATGGCACATCAACACCTGGCCATTCTGGAGAGTGTGGGAATGCTGTGCACATGTATCTGTGAACCAGCAGTAACCGCCTGGGTACGGAGGAAGATGGCCCGGGCAGGAGGAGGCGTTCCACGGCAGCACTGGTACCACCCCACAGGGGACTCTGGATGCTACAAAGTCCAAACAGCATTTACATCCGCAAAACAACTTTATTCATTTCTTGACACCCTAAAAATTACCAATTTTGTTATGACTAACATAGATGAATATGTGTCTGCCTCTTCATCTGATACAACCAGTGTTTTTTTATGCTAATACGAGAGTAGGTGTGCAGCTAATACATGGTACCACTACTGTAAACACACAGGTCTGTTCTCAACAGATTAGAGATTATTCTTCATTAAACACTGAGACTGTGAGCCTGCTCTTATTATACTGAACAAGTATTTTTATCAGACTATGATTTTCTTATCCCCTTTAGAGTACTGCACTGTGGGTAGCAGCAGGGCTTCCATGTGCACGTCATGCAAAGACACCAAGTTATTTCACAGCTCTTTCCATGTGCCTCTGTAAAGCAGTATGAAATACTTCCACAGCAAAGTCAACATCCTTCTTTGTAATGCACATAGGAGGTTTAATTCTAAATGTCTGAGAAGAGAGAAAAAAAAAAAATCCTTGAAGTTGTATGGAAAGAATAGTTTCCAGCAGCCCATCTATGTCAGCACTCACCTGCCGCAAAAAAAATCTAATCAAAAGTGTGAGAAATAGTATGTAAAACAACAGCAGAGCAAGGACTGAGGCATCTGATAAACGCACTATGAAGAGGGGCAATATTGGACTTGCCTGCATCCAACTCCCCACTCTCCTCTTGTGACAAAGCAACTGCCTACAAAAGAGACCTGACTAGAGGAGGCTGAGCTTGCAGCACTGTGCTCCAGACAGCTGGTGTAAATCCTTAGATGGTTTGTACCAAGAAAGAACAGAGTCATAGGTGTCTTTTGCTTTCTGGCAGCTTTGCCACAGGGAAAAGTGGTACCTATTGAGAGTGTCAGCTTCTTGTGTTGTGTCAGCTGATTTGCTGTTACGTTACAAGCTGTTTTAAAGGCTTCTAAGACAATACATTGTGAAAAAATCACTGAACTCCAGCATTCAGTTGGGGTACTACAGTTTGAATGCATATTTATCAGGATGAGTTATGCAGTTTAACGTGTCAAGAACATCGGTTCTTAAATCTCAATGTTTGATCTATATTACAATGTTTCCAAGAGTATTTAACTTCCCTAAGAATCTTAAAGTTTCAGTTTAGATTGTTCTGTCATCAGATCACAGGACTTTATGCAACAAGAGTTCAGTAATGTTCTTTCCCATCCACAACCCCAGCTGAAGCTAACACTCATAGGTAACAGCATGCGTGTGGGACAGAACCAGATTTCACTACACTCTGAGCTGCAGCCCGTGACCTGTGTTCTGGTCTGTGACTCGTGGAAGAACTGATGAGGTGACAGATGCAGCTTCCTATATATTTTCGCCATCCTGCATCTACCTCCTACAGAAGCTGCTTCCTTTGTGCCAGAGGGCTTCACTGACCTGACCAGCCCTGAGGCAATTCTCTGCTACTGACTTTTATGCTGGAAGAAGCTGGTGATGCAGTGCCCTGGGTACAGCATGGTGCATCTTCAATTGCTCTGGGCTGATACCCATTCACATGCAATTCTCACTTTTGTACTGAGTTGCTGAACTTGCTGTTAACACCTCTTCACTTTTTTTTTTTTTTTAAATTTTTATTACCACATAGATACAATGTTAGCAGCTTTCCAGACAGAACTAGCAAAACTTGTTTTGTATCCACAGGTCCAGTGATAACCTGAACAGTTGCAAAAACTCAGCAGACCTAAATATTGCTGATTTCTTCTACCTTGCTTTCCTAGGGGAGGTTGTCCCTCCAGAGAAAAACTGCAAGCTTAGGGCTAGCTCAGCATACTTTAGCAGAAACTAACATCTCCTGCCCTATTCACAAGCTATGCAAAATTACACCCAGCTAGCTCCTAAGAATACATGTTTTCTAGTTCATTTACTAAAATAAAGTTCATTTAGCTTGAGGGAAACAGGATATAGTTTATGAGGACAGAAAATAAAGCTTTACCTGACCATAGAGTCCTCCTCTGCCAATAAGAACCCCCATGTCTTTACAGTCCTCCCAGATCTGGCTCATTTCTTCAGCTGGAAGGGGGTGGCGACTGTCCTAAGGGAAGTGAACAGTAAACTTCACTTAGATATTCTAGATTAGTTCTATGAAAAAGATGTACATTCCAGTCTCTCCAATAATTCCCACCCCGCCTCTCTGGCTGAACACACTAGCTGCATAGTTTATCTAAGATGAATTTATGCAATTAAGGTACACAAGTCACTGTCACAAGTCACTCAATGCTTGTGAAATATTTGAACTGCTGGAATGTTCTGGCTTATTTTTAGCCAAAGCAATGTTTTCTCACTTCACTAGCTATGCAAATCTTCCTATTATTTCAGCTGAAATTAAAAGTGTGATAAAACTTTCAATAGCACTGTAAACAGAAAGGAATAAAGTAAAACACTAACCTTATCTTTCACCATTTCTACTCCAATCATAAGTCCCTTTCCACGAACATCTCCAACAATCTCGTATTTATCCCGTAGTTTAGCCAACTCCACTAGCATGTATGTTCCCACGTCCTTACTGTTTTCCTGTAGACCATCTTCTTCAATGGCCTGGTTAAAATGATGAACAATGACAGTTTTAGAAGATAAACTTCCAATGCTGTTGGTTAATCCCTAATTAGCTGGATGACATAATATGGTTATCTCACTTCCTTGCAGATTATGTTCCATCACTACTACAGTCCTTAGATCATTCTTCTCTTACAATCCTCTAATGGCATCAGAGTACAATTGAACAAATTTTTATGTTGCTGTAGCTTTTTTCACATTTTACTTATTATTCCATAAACATAGTCCAGTAATCCATGCTCACATGGAAAAATACCTCACCAGCAGGATAATCTTCAAAATCTTACAAACATTTAAATTCTTTCTCCAGTATTACGAGAAGACTATAATTTGACAAGGCATGTATCTATGTGCACTATGCAGCCTTTTAGGAACAACTTGAGTGTTTTAATTAGATCCATCAACACCATGCTTTTTAATCACAAGCTTTTTTTTTTTGGTTCCTTATTCTGCTCTTCTTGAAGTTCTGACATGCAGCCAGCTGTCAGCACTGACATGCACAAACCGCTTTATGAGCTTAATATTTGCAGTAAGAACATTCACATGAAAAAAAGAAAACAACAAAAACCCCAATTACAGAACTAAAAGTGGGTGCTGCCTTTTTTTTTTTTCCCTTTTATTTCAACTTCGTTTTAGTCTTTCTGACTCTGACAACCTCCTTGGGTTTATTTCATACCCAGGCTTCAAGTTACTTCTGAGCCAAAAAACCCCAATACATGGGTTCAGACTATCTTATTTGTAAACTGTTTTTTCAGGTTTTTATTTATACGATCAGTCACCTTAGAAAAGAGCTGGAAAAAACCACAAAACACTCAGGAAAGTAACATGAGTAGAAGAAAAAATGGTCTGTACAATATCAAGAGAAATCACTGACTGATCTTCTGATGGATAATCAGTGAATTATGTTGCAAATTTTTCTACTTCCTTTTTCATGAGGGTTTTTTTTCCAAAAGGAATTCTGACCTTCAATATTTTGAACTATTTGGTCACTAAGGCTTTTTAGGCATAAGGTAAAAGCTATGGAGTTAAAATCATTTTTCCAAATAAGTGTGCCAGAGGATAAATTTGGTTTAGCTGAAAATTTGAGCAGTCCTATGAAAGAGTTAGCTAAGGCTTTTGGGAAAGTGCTTTCCTACATTTTTATTAACAAAGTAAAAAATATAAAGGTGACAAAGAAAGAGGATTCTGAAAACATAATTAGAGGATTCCTATTCTTGCTATGGGAATTTAAATTTTGTAATGGAACTCACCAGGAAATGATATTTTCCTACACATAAGGCACATTTGCCATGTATGCATAATACATGCAGGTGTTAATGCATTTTATACAGTTATTTTAAAAATTGCCCACATATAACTTTATAGTAATAATAAATGTTAACATTTTTCATCTTTTGCTACAAGGAAGAGTGCAGAATATATAAACGTATATAACTTTCTCCCTACATCAAGAACTGCAGATCCAATTACACAGGCCAAAGGGCTTCCTCCAAATGTGTTAAAGTGAAGGTTTTGAGCCAAGGAACTTGCAATCTCTAAAAGAAAAAGAACAACATTGATTACTCTAACAGTTGCCTTATGTTTGGTAACAGTACTTAAATGCATTAACTGTTAATTTAAATTTGCTGTGCTTCAACCCTGATTCTATTGGACACAATGCAATAGGAAGATTTTTTTCCTGCAAGTAGTCTGTACAAAATACAACTATTTCCCAAAAGTATAGTGTCTACTAAATGCTATAAACAGACTTTAGAAAAAAAGTCACATTCTAGCATACACTGTCAGCTGTCCCCTGAAACTGACATCTACAAATTTTCTTCACTAGATTTATCCAGTCATTTGCATGAAATCAAGCAGTTGGCTATCATGCTGCCTTATATACTTGCAGTAGATTGATTAGTAAAACATTGAGGATTTCCAGGATCTATTACCAGCTCTACCAATGAATCACAAGGTCACCCCTGCTTCAGTTATACAACTAACCCCATCTAAATGAAGCTTTGCACTGGTATAGCACAGCACTTGGTAAAACAAGTGACTAATGTGAATCCAATTAATTTGTCAAAAGACAGATCGAGTCAAAGATTACTAATAAAGCTCAGCTGTTTGAACACACATCTCTCCAGAAAGTAATTATTGTATAGTATATTTTGTAATTGCTCTATTTTAATCCTTAGCAGAACAGAACACTTAATACCTTTTGTTGTAATAACAGCTGCCATTGGAAAGCCATTACCAATTGCTTTTGCCAAAGTAACAATGTCAGGGACCACATCATGCGTTTGAAATCCCCAGAAATGGCTTCCCGTCCGTCCAAATCCTGTCTGTACCTTTCAAAAGAGAAATCCAGAGAAATCCCCATCACTTTCTCACGTTTTACAATACAGTTTCTTTTTCTTGCCTTTCTGATTTGTTACCGATTTGCACTAAACTGCACCTATATCTGGAACCAACTTGTATTAGGATCCTTCTTTAGATGGCTTTGCACAAAATACTATTTATTGTAATTGGGCTTTTCCTTCTCATATGAGAGAGGGAATATGTCACCACTTCTTAGGCATGGTAGAATGCTCAAATAAGCTGTAGCTTCCATTCTTAAATTGAGAGAAAATGCAGTTGCTTATTACATTTCAAAACTGCAATCCCGTGACTGCCGATTTCTACTACTGCAACGTGTGAGGTACTTACCAGCAGCACTTCAAAGCATTTGCTACTGTTTCAACATAGCCTTAACTAAGCAAATTCTGTTTGTATTTGCAGAGGTACAGCAATCAGCTCCTGTCTAGAGTTCATGTATGCCAACAACACTCACAAGAACAGCTGCTATTGTGACACACCTCACATCACAGCTCACATTTATTAGCTGCATATTTGTGTAAATTTACTGCTGCCAAAAGGACACGACTGAAGTCTGCTATGAGCATGACTCGTGTCTGAAATCAGAACACCATGTAGCAGAATAAAGACAGTAAAAACTGAGAGGCTCCTATGCTTGGAGAGATGCACTGTTAAGCTACGAACTGGACAGCATTTGATTTAGATTGTTTTCAGGCTTCCATTTTGTGTTCAAATTGATTCTTCTAAGACAACTGTCAGAGGTACCCCAAATTCTAGAACTTTTATCTCAAAAATACTCACCTCATCTGAAATACAAACACCCCCTCTTTCCCGTACTAGCTGATAAGCTTCCCTTAAGAAATTTCTTGGGTACTGAACAGCTCCATTAACACCCTGCCGAGACAAAAAAGGCTATGTATTCAGGAACAGACAAGGAAACAGGCATTCCACTGTGTGACTATCCTACAATAAGAAAAAAATACCAGCAGCCCTGAGGTAATAGCAAGACTGTTGTCTCAAGTTTCTGCCTTCAGCAGTGAAACTGCTTCAAAAAGCTCCTGCTCAGGTCACTCATTCCCATTCCACAGGGAAGTTTGCTGTTCCATTAGTTGTGCTGGTATAAATGTTTGCAGCCACGCTGTAGAGTGGATCACTGTAAAACAGAACTGATTACAGACAAACTGCCAAACAAGTACCTTGAAAACCTACACACTGAGAAACCGAGAAACTGCGTTTGATGACAAAGTTACCCAGAGAATTCTCGTCCCTCTTTTGGTTAATTTCGTTAAAACACAATTTCTCTTTACCTTGCCATTTTTCATTTGAATCAGAAATTCTACTCTCCACCTGGACTGCGATGGCTTCTAAAGACTAAAGTATGTAACGGCTTAGAAGACAGCAAAACCAGAGAACAGCTCCAATTTTCTTTGTGGTCACAATTCTCGTATTTTTTTCCTTCTCTTTACTGTTCCCAGAATATATTCTTCGTTCTTGCTATTTAAGAACTACATATACATCAATTCTGGAACTTGGGGGAAGAACATTAATCCTGTGGCCACCACCTGCTGGACACTGCTAAAAATATAGTAGACAATGTGGTTGGGAACAGGTAGAAGGGAGACTGAGCTAAAGTTTACAGAAACGGTAAAGAGAAAAGCAGTATGAAATTTGGAAGAAGGTATTAGAAACTAAATGATAAAATGCTCCCAAGTCACTATTTAACGGCAGCATAAGCGTATATGTTTAATCATAGTTCTGTTTCACTTAACCTCGTAAGCAAAATTCTAGCTCCACTGAAATAATGAGAAAAGCTGGAAATTTAACACAGTGCATCTATTATTTCAAATATTTAAGGTGTTTAAGGCATTAAATATTAAAAATCAGCAGAAGTCTATATTTAGGATGTAGCTAAAGAATATCAGATTTGATTGTTTCACAGTATTTGTGCTCTTACAACTGAGAAATGGCAAACTACCTACTTGAATTGGTTCAGCAATAAATCCAGCTATTGTCTTTGGCACCGTGGTATTCAGACTATCTTTGAGCTGTTGAATGTACTGGTCATTTGCATGACATACACCTGTTTACAGGGGAAATAGTTTAAAGAGAATTTACTTAAAATGATACAAAAACGACTTCAAAACATGAAATTACACATCTAAGCAGCAAGTACTATCTGACTGCATGGTAAATAAATATCACCTCTCAATTACACAATAAAAGGTTAAACATTAAAGAAGAGAGTCCCTTATTTTCCTCTTAAACCATTTCTACTCCAAGGAATGCCAGTTCCAAAACAGCAAGGCAAAGCTGCCAGACAGTAAGATGTTACACATTATACAGGTCACTTAAGATGTTACACATTATACAGGTCACTTAAGATGTTACACATTATACAGGTCACTAAGTGGTTGGTTACAGAAAGTGTTTGTGGATCACCTACATCAGCAGGTGTAAGCGGACACTTTCTTCAGAGTTAATAAACATCAGCATAAGACATAAAGAACCATTAGGTTAGTACAGGTACAAGGATTCTGGAGGAACAGAGCTATGTATCAGTCTGTACTGAAAGAAAGAACAGGACAATTAGTACAGCTAGTGCTCCCAATCACTAGAGAGGGCAAAGCTGAAAGGCAAACATTCTGTCATGTGTGCATGCGAACTAAAATAATAAAGATTGTCTGTTGAAAGAATTAAAAAAAAATACTATAATTGTTGTTAACAGGAGAGCAGTAGAGGAGCTTTCACATGCTGCGTATGGAACATTTTGCCTCATATAAGACTTTTTGCCTATCACTGGCTTCAGGTTGTCCATACTACTCATATTATTCTAAAACAAAAGCTGGAGAGCTGTCAAAACTTCAGAAACAGAAGAAAACACTAAACAACATTTCCGTTCTTCCAGATGTGCTAAACAGAGTTCCACAGCTTCCAGAGTTGATCATGACAAGTCCTGGAAACAAAGGCTGGGATTTTAAGAAGAAACTGAGAATATGAGGTATCACCTGCCCCAAATTTTTCCCAGAGGCAAGCAGGTGCCTCAAGTTCTCTCCAATATTTTCTTTGGTTGCCCTTGCAAACCCTAACCAGAGGTCAACTTTTCTTGAGGAGATAAATATAACCTATTTCCACAGCCCTCTAGTATTCTCTAATCTAAAAGCCAAATACTTTTTGTCATTGACCAACCTTCTGCACAGCTGCATTTTCGAACAGTCTGCACTGGAGAATCTCTACAATGGCTGCCTCCCCATGGACCACGAAAAACATCTGGTAACATTGTCTGTCAAGCATAAGAGAAACAGCTACAGATTTGGTGACACCTTTCTAGGAGAAAGATTTTGATCATACTTAGGGATGACTAATGAAAAAAAGCCTAAAAGAAGTTGGTGAAGAGTCAAAGGGCACATCTAGTTCAAGCAACTTGTCTGGAGAACACTTGTGAAATAACACCAGTAATACCAAACTTCCCTCTTAAGGAATGGTAGAACAGAGACAGAAGCTTTGGAAAAAAACAACAAGTTTAGACTATTCCAGCAATAGTCACTGAATCGATTATTTCCTGTGTTTTGTTCTTTAAGTTAATCAGCAGTTTTGGTTATCTAAGAGTAATAGCAACATCTTTAAAGTTGCCGGTACTACTTCAATAACCTGAAGTATGATAAAAATCTGCAAAACACAGGAAGACAGGCAGATCTAGTAATTACAGGCTGGAAATTGGGAACTCCCACCTTCTCATCCTGACCGCTGATGAAAAACTGCGTTACTTCAGGCAATTCATTTATTGAGCTGAGTTGCGAGGGAGGTGTAACAGAGCCTTCCTATAGCCAGTGGCTGAGCCACCACCAGTACAGACCAGAGTAGCCAGTGCCACCTTCTAGCTGATAGAAAACCATCTGCTCAATGGCAGGCAGATAATGTATTGCCATTTATCCCCAATGGATGTCGTTAACGTATATGTCTCCTGTCCTGCTGAAATGAGGGACATCATAGGTTGTTTTCTCATTCCAGGAGATGATCTACTCCAGACCAGCTGAAAGTAGCTTTGCACAGATTTGCCTAGACAAACCTGAGAAAAGGAGTTTCAAGCACTGTTATTTTGCACCTTACGTAGACTTCCGTGCAAGCACCAAGCATGACTAGGCACTGTAAATCATGGCCACTTGTGTCATGACTGTCCCAACTCCAAAGAAGCGTGACTACACAGAGAAGGAAAGGGGACTCTGGCTCTTACTGTGCTTATACAGTAGGAACAGCTACACTGCTTCTAAGTAAGTGACCATAAAGCTCTTTGAGGATAGAAAACATACTATTTGTTGAAATACGTAAATACGCCGTTAGTTACCAGATTATTTAAAAAAAAAAAAAATTAAAAATCTCACTGTTGAGCAGCCAAAGCCACTGGCAACACCATGCTTATAAAGACCAAGAGCTGTTAATCCCAGTGTGGATGCGCTGCCTCCATGGTATGCTCCTCTGTGCAAACAAACAAAGCACATGAACATCACTCACCTCAAAGAAGGGACTGTAGCAATATTAGTTCTGACAAGGTATATTTCTCAGCTACAAATTATTGGGAGAAGTGTGCATTATTATACTGAAACAGTAAGATTCCTACTGCCCTTTTTTTTTTTCTCTGGTTTTGGAAGATTCATGACTACCCATCTGCACTGGTTTCCTGAAATTTCAAATATTAACATTGTGAGGTAGTGTTTGCAAGAAGGGAACAATGACTGGAACCAACAGCAATTCGGACAGCTCCTCACCAAGTTCTGCTGCAGCACCTGAGCCCTTGAGAGTAACATCTCTTTTCTTAGAATCTTGGGAACTGCTGCTCTCTCCAACAGATGCTGCCAACCATTAAGCTACCTGGTGGCCTGCTGCCAGTTTAATACACAAATAAGAAGTTCATTAATGACAATATACAAACAAAGTGGGTACCCAATGTTCTGCTGAATAGAGTAACAGAGAAACACAGCGCGTCACAACAAGGCCTTTTATCCAAATATTTGAGGCCGCCTGGGATGCACAGTGAAGAGAAGAACTCCTTACCACTGGTGCTTACATAGGACTCAGTCCTGCATTGCCTCCATTGTTAAGCCAGAAAAGCTGTGTGTGTACCTGAAGAGTGAACTGTGATTCAGGGATCTGGCAGAAAAATAAGGCCACAAAACAGACAGAACAAAGAGTCCTTCTACCAGGTTAGCTTTCAGCCAAAACAGTTGCGTGCTGCGGTTCTGCACTGCTGCTTCACAGGTACCTTTGTACCCTCCCAAAGAGGGGCACTCAGGGGTGGACTGATGGAACAAAGCAGCAACTGCTGAAGCTTGCTCTGGTCCCGAACAAAGATCCACCAAAACACCCCCTGAACCCAGAGACCAGACCCTTTTCTAAGTAACAAAAGCAAAAATTGCAGGTTGTGCTTTGTATGCAAACTAGGCCTAACGCAACATATAAAATCTTAACTCCTTTTTACTCCTTTTTGTCAAATAAAATAATTTAATAGGGTTGTCCTCATCAGATCTGAGATTAAAGAGTTTTCTATTATTTCTTGGCTTAGGCATATAGAGACCGATCACATATGCAAACAAGCTTTGTAAAGATCTATCAGCATTACCTTAAAGAGATCATGTCAAAGTTACCAGTATACAGCCTTGCCATGAACATAGCCAAATCGTTGGCTTCTGTCCCACTGTTGGTTAGATAAACCACCTAGAGGAGAACGTTTGGGATCAGTACAGCACACAACCACCACCTTCGCACTTGACATCAGACCACGTCACTTAGGAAGATTATGAGCTATAACCCAACACTACCACAAGGTGACTTCACTGTGACAAACTCATACACTGTGTATTTTTTTACTCTTAATTTTTAAGATTGCAACAGCCTCATACTCTTCTGCTAGACAAATTCCATTTTATTACCAGTTTATTTTACCTGAAAATAAAACCACTTTTTCTTACTGTTTCTGGGCACATTACACGTGACATTTATGTAGTTTATTTATTTAACTTTCAGTAAAGCTCACTACTGTATTGCCAAACAGTTTTCACTGTGAATTTTTATGAGGTCAAGGAAATTAAGGCTGGCTACATATAACAATAGCTAACATCTTTGTAGCTGAGGGCCACTATGCTCTCTTTCCCTGACAGTCTGTAGTCCCCATACAGGTTGTCTCTCCACAGTCAACTCGGCTCTCATCTATTTAATAAGTATTTTTATGTTAAATATTTCTTATAAATACACACACACCCTTCGCCAGCCCCTGCTCCTGCCAGAAGCAAAGTACCTTAAGAGGATCTGGAAGGAGAGCAGTTAGTTTTTCAGCATACTCATGGATTGACGGGTGCATGTAGATATTAGTGGTATGCCACAGGCGAGCAAGCTGTTTCTGGGTAGCCACAGTTACCTTCCTGCATGTGGCACAAGAAGAGACAAAGGGATTCAACTCAACACACCTGTGCACACACAGATGTATACACCTACCTGTTATTAATTCTGAAAATGCAGACCCTGCTCCATTTGCCAGCTGGCTGAACAAGTAGACAAAGACATGAATTCTTCAAAATGTAGAGGAAATAGATCTTAATTCATGACACGTGACAATTCAGTTAATTATATTCTGGTTTTAGGCTCACGGTGCCACAGATTAATGAAAAACAAAACCAACACAGGTATCCCTTCCTGTATTTTATAGCATAAATCAAATAGTCACGTGCTTACGGGTGACAGTGACCAACACCAACAGTGACGATTCCAGCAAAGAGATCAAGGTATCTTCGCCCTTCATAATCAAACAACCACTGCATATGTCCCTGATGCAGCAACAATGGCTTCTTGTAATACGTTCGCAGAGAAGGAGAAATATTTTGTTCACGAATCTTCTGCATACGTTCATATGGATAGGACTGAGCAGAAAAAAAAAAGTCAGTATCTGTTTATGTTTTCTAAAGATCCAGACTAATGTAGCTCCAATAGATCACACAGATTACACACCTGTCTACAGCAGCTGTTCACAGTACTAAGATTTTCATTAATTCTGGCACATAAAGGGTTCTACACAACACTGACACTCAGCTTTCAAAATAAGACTGCTGTTCTGCACTTATGTCTTCCTTAAAGTTTTTCACATCAACAATTTGGTCATAAGTTATAGAACTGTCACACAGGTACATCTACAGTTTACATCCCAGTTGAAACAGAATTGTTTTTTTCCCAAACAAGCAAAATGTATAATAATATTTAATGCACTGACTACTTATAGCAGATGAGCCTATCACTCAAATCTAGTAATGTAGCCTTACTTAAGCTCAGCGTAGTATGTATGACTTACAGTGTATTTTTCAGGTACAAAATCGCAAGGAGGCATTTTTGGTTGTATGGAGACAGTGCTTTTCCATTTCTGCTGCCTAAAGGCAACTACAAAATAGCAAGAGTATTATCAAACACTTATAGAAGTGCACATCTGAAAGAGTTCCTCAGTAACCTTGTTCACAGAACACACAATATATGGTCAAAGTAAAGGGTAGCTGTTTTTTTTTGTCTCAGATTTTCTTGGGGGAACAAAATAATTAAGTAACATATCTTTGTAAACGCCAAATGTATGTTACTAAAACAACACAAAAACTTCTCTTGTAACTACTAAAACTCAACTTCCAGTTTCACCCAGACTTCCGTTTTGCCAAAAAGAGTATTTAAAAAAAACACCCCAAAACAGTTTCTAATACAACATCTTATCTGGAACGGCAAGAGCAGGAATCCTCTACAAGGGCATGAGGCAGGAGAGTAGGGTGACTACAGCACAGGTGGTGCTCTGAGGGACCAGGCTACAGTCCCAACAGACTTGAACAAATTGTCCAAAGCAGGGTCCACTGAGAATGCCCCACATGAGTGGACAAAATGAATTAGGTTCAGGGTCCACCCAGGTAGCCCAGTCAAAGCAGCAGGAGATGGGGTCAGAGGCAGGGCTAGAGTCAAAGGCTACAGCATAGGTCCAAGGTCCGTCCAGGAGCCAGGGCCAGAGGCTGGACTGGTGGCAAGACCTGTGCCCATGGCACAGCTGAGGCATGGACTGAAGGCTCAGGGCTGAGCTGGAACATAGGCAGTGGGCACAGGTGGAGCCCAGCTGAGGCTGCTCAGGGCCCTGATAACTCCCACTGCCATCCTCTGTCCTCTTTCTGAAACCGTAAAAACATCACACTGTCCTACCTTTCATTTAACTGCAAGGGTAACGACACAGGTATAAAAAAAAGTCATTTAATTATTTTCTCTTTCTACACCCCTAATACTATCTTCTGAAAACTACTTTTAAAGGTTTTAAACAATTTCTAAGCCACATTAAAATGTAAATGAAGAGTAAAGTTTCCTGGAATAAATTACATACACTGTCTCTTCCCATACAACCACTTACAGCACTAATTGTTGTCCCGAAGTAATAACTGACAACATAATGAATCAATCATCTGCAAGAGTCCAGCCTCAAACTTAAAAATAAAAAACCCTTAAGTTAGAGAAATTTTTACTTTGGACCTCTGCCAAAGGGATCTACAGCTACACCGAAAGTCCTTCTTCCCCCGCCTTGTGCTGCAATCAAACGTCCCCCTGGCAGCAGGATTTCAGGGAGACACGCTGACCCCCAGCCAGGCCCCCGTCCCCGTCCCACCAGGCCAGCCCAGGCCTGCAGGGGCTTTGGGCTCCGTGCACAGCAGCTGCCCCAGCGGACCCTGGCGGAGACAGCTCCCGCGGCGGGAAAAGCCACCTTAGCCCCTCACGGCCCCGCGCAGCTCCCACCCGGGCAACCCGCGGCTGCCCCATCCCGCCGGGACTCGGACGGCGGCTCCGCCGGACTCCGACAAGCCAGCCACCTCCCTTTACCGTGCCGGTCCCTTACCGCTGCCGAGCCAGCGGCCGTAGCCCCACCGCAGCGGTCTAAACCCCCTCGCCATGTCGCTCTGCCCCGGTGGTGTCAGCGCCTGGCGAGGGGCTCAAGGCCCCGCCCCCTCCCCGCCCCTCCGCTCCGCACGTGCAGGCGGCGGCTGCTGCTGCCTCGCGTACAGCGGGCGTTGGCCCTGAGAGCGTCGGGCTTTGGGTGCAGTTATCCTGGGGCTGGCGGCTGCATTTTGGTGTGTTCCCTTTCTGTCCCCCCCTTGAGGCTTTTCTAGCTATAATTTGAACTGTTAATTTGTGCGTTAATTAAAAAAGTGGTCGTGAGGGAGTGCGTTTTGTCCTTGGGGAGCAGCGGTAATTTGTGTGAGCGCTGGCCGCCCCAACACAGCAACGTGCCAGAGGCTGGGAATGGCAGGCTGTCCTCGGCCTAGGCAACAGCGAGTGTGAGGCAGGCGGGCAATGCTAAGTCACACCAGGAAAAAAAAACAAACAACAAACGACAAAAGGAGCACCTGTCCTCTGTTGACAGGCTGAGAGAGTTGGGGCTGTTTAGCCTGGAGAAAGAAGGCTTGGAGGAGACCTTATAGTGACCTTCCAGTACCTGAAGCGGCTACACGAAAGCTGGGGAGGGACTTTTCACCAGAGAGGGCAGCGATAGGACAAGGGGTAATGGCTTTAAACTGAAATGGGAGATTTAGGTGAGACACCGTGAAGAAATTCTTTAGTGTGAGTGTGGTGAGACACTGGAACAGGTTGCTCAGGGAAGGTGTGGGCGCCCCCTCCCTGTATGTATTCAAGGCCAGGTTGGATGGGGCTTGGAGCGACCTGGTCTAGTGGCAGGTGTCCCTGCCCATACAGGGGGTTGGAACTAGATGATCTTTAAGATCCCTTCCAACCCAAACCATTCTGTGATTCTATTATTCTGTGATCTTTAAGTACAGCCGGGTGGATAAGGAAAAGGTGAAAGATGATGTGACAGGAATAATTGATGAGCCATACAGTAGAATCGTAGAGTGGTTATAATTTATTTTTTTTTGCATGCTCAGCAAAAAGTACTAACACAACCTCCTACACAGATGGGGAAAGTGGGGAAGCTTTCTGTTGCCTTCCTCCATTACTTTCCAGTTCCTCATAAAACTGAAAGAAAAAAGATTTGTGATGGCGTTGCCTAGAATGGTAATTGGCATACACCCTAACTAGACGCAATTGCCAGTGAAATGATTTTGGTTACTAAGGCAGAAGGCCAACTATGTAACCTACCTGAAGGGCAGTCTGAATTTTGCAGGAAACTGCCTAATCCTGCTGCAGTGTCTCAGAGGTTTGTACTTTCTACTAACTGGAGCAGGATTCCCAAGTGCTCAACCTTTCTCAAACTTTACTTTTGCTAACTTGAAAGCCCTGATTTTCAGTGGTAATTTTCCTCCACACAAAGAGCCACAAAGAAGCATGCATATAAAAGATGTGACCTGGTGCATGAGCCATCATCTGTGGTAACTGGTTCAGTTGTTTGGTGGATGCAAAGTGGGTTAAACACATCTGTCATGGGGCTTTCCACATGTAGAACAGTGGGAACCTATCCTACAGGCTGTGCTGCATGTCTGGCTTTTGCTTTTTTTCCCTATACATTCTATATGGCATCTTTATATGTAATGAAAAAAGCTAGAATTTGTGAATTTCACACAAGAACTTTTATTAAATTGAAATGCGAACACCATTGCAAAGAGATTTTACAATGACAAAAGATTGAAAAGTCCATCAGAAAGCTACAGATTTCATAACAATATTGATCTTCTGACTGAAATAGCTAACATTTTATTAAAGCCAGCATCTTCAATATTAAGGACTTAAAAAATAAAGCATTTTCCTTCAGATACACTTAGAAACAATGAAGAATTCCTGAGCAACTATTTTTATACCAGTATTCTCCAACCAATGTACATCCTGCATATGAAATTTACTTTATATAATTTCTTCAATTTTAGAAATTTACAAAACATTTTTACCTAGTTCGTAGAATAATTGTGCTTCAAGTTATTCTGTTGGTACAATAATGACACAATGATAACTCAGATATTCCAGATTGCATACAAATTCTGAAACTGTAATGGAAAAAATGCCTAGCATGTATTGCAGGGCTAGCAATGAAATGGTTTATGGAAATGGAGTAAGTTTGCTTTAAATATTGGATTATCTCTGCTGGCAAGTATATTGTTTATTCTGCACATTATTCAGAACATGCAATTTAATTTATAAATACGTTTCTTTGCGAGACCTGCTGCTACAATTACAGGCAAGGAAGTTCCAGAAACTTTTACCTGCACTTAACAGCATGGCAGAAATGTGAACAAATACAATTAGTTAACAATTGCTGATACTTTTTGTTTCTGGGCAAAACATTTTCAGACCTGTACCCTCACTATTGCTATATTTTTCACAATGACTAAAAAAAATAGATGAAGCACAATATAAAGATTTCAGAAGCTCAGATAGTGCCAAGTATCTCTGAGCAATATGATGCATATATGGAAGTGATGGTTATTTCAGATAATGCATGGTATTTGTAGTCAGATTTAAAAAAAATACTTTCCAAAATGAAAAATAACAGTAAAGCAGCCCAGGAGCTCTTTCTGAGTATATCTGAGCAGTAGTTTCCTCTTCCTTTTGGAATGATGGATGCAGAGATGAGAATTGAGAGTAGCGTACTGCATTGTGAATATTAAAAAATACGATTTGACATCATTATATTTCTGCATGTATTCTGCATGTAGAAAAATCTGCCTCTTCCTAGACATGTATAATGTCCCTCTGTTCTACTGAAGGGATATTTTCTACAAGTGACTTCTACAAAGATTTCCAGCATCCTGTAAAAATTCTACTCAGTGCTACATGTCTGTGAAACTAACCATGGCAGACTTCATAGGAATTGAAATGAAACATTTCCATTTTTACTGATGTCAAAATGAGGTGAAGGTACTCAGCAGCTCACAACAACAACAACAAAAAAGAACCAGAAGCAGCATTGACCAAAACAAAAGTCAAATAAAGACAAGATCCAAGACAAGCAGCATCACAAAGTAGGACAGGACGTTAAACCTTCCAAAAATAAAAGAGGAAGATGTGAAAAAAAGACTTATCTATATCTAACTTATGTAACACCAACACTAATATATATAACACCAACATGTTGAGTGTAAGCCCAGCTTTTAGCATATCAGCACTGCAAGAGGTCACACAACTAATTCATTTTTTTTTTTAATTAGTTTTGACAGATACAACAGTTTATCTTAAAAACTTAGCTTAAATGAGAGAAACGTCTTTTAAGCCTGACTTGGCAATTTTCCAAATTTATCACCAAGACATGGACTTTCTGAAAAAGGAAAGTATTATCAGATACATTATTGCAGGTGCAAACTAAACAATGCCCAGAAATACCAAGAGATGGTTTACTAATATCCCCAAAGTCCTTTTTCTCTTGGAGGTTCTAGGTCATTACGTTATCTTTAATAAATAAAAAAGAGACGAATGCTTAAGAATGACAGGCATGTGTGAGACGATGTAAATGGATAAATACACCTCATCAGGAGATCTGTCTGGAGAATTGCAGGTTGCTTTTAAAAAAAAGTGTGGTACACTTTATTTCTCTTGATTTGTTTTCCTTAGGAATGTAGGAAATGCAACACAGATCAGATGAGAGGTCTAGTTCTTCAAGTATTCTGATTGCCCAGGACCACTTTCAGATATGTGGAAAAAAACCCTGTAACTGACAGAAAGAGAATGACCGCTTCTCGCGTTTAGGACTTTTTCTGCTCATATGTAACAGCTTATCCGTAGCTGATTTCAGCATTTTGCCAACTGTTTAGCATGTAATAAGTATTTATTACTTTTGTGGACTATCTCAGGTACCTGTGCGTATTCCCACTTTTAATATCAAAGTGTACTCTTTGGTTTTTTTCCCTCATTTATCACTCTCCTCAGTTCCACTAGTTCCCATTTTTTCCTGCTCTTACATTTGATTCCTTTGCTTCCATTTTCTGTTCTCCCTCCCTCTCAGCTGTAGTCAGAATGCTTGTTTATCCCCTCTGATTTCTCTATCTACCTATTCACCATCCTATAGTGACTGTACACCTCTTCCACTTTGCCACGTGCAGCAACCGTGTCCCTTTTCTCATCATTAAGCTCTCTTTCTATCCCCATATAGTATGTGTTTCTGTATTCCATTTATCTTTAATCTCCTGCTTGACATACACAGGCAAGATTACAAAATTCCCTTATTTGTTTCCAAATTGTTTTCAAGGCAGCGCCACAAGATTGTTCCAGTTAACATAATTCAGTCCATCTTTCCACACCCACAGAACTTGTCTGAATGAGGGTTTGAGATAGTTTAGAGCTGGGTTAATCTCCATTTTTGCTCATTTAGGGACAGAATTTGAAGATACACTTCTCAGGAAGGCAGCTAAAACCAAGTCTTTCTAAATAGCAAGTTTTGATAAAAGCTTAGCTCCATTGCTGAGACCCAGAATCAGAGCATCTCTGACAACTCAGCTCATTCAGCCCTAGCGAGCTGGACACACAGGCAGTGGCAAAAAACTCTTCAGCCCGGCAAACAGTCTGATGCTTGGCTGAAAAGCTGGCCAGTATGGCTTTCCCTAAAACATGGACATTTCTCTGTTATTTTTCCATATTAAAAATACTTAACTTTGCTACACATCTCAAATATGTGCTACCAGTGCAACATAAGTGATGATTCCATGACAAGCTATCAGTTAACAAATATAATTTGAAAATTACAAACAGGATTTTTTTAAATCTTGATAGAGTGATTCACAATTTGACACACAAAGTAAAATACTTCTGTCTGCCTTTTTAAAGGGAACAAGAAACATGATCTGAGGTAGTAGTTTGTTGAGAACATGATGACTGATCTTATAATCTTTTCAATTTCATTTGTCTTTATGGCTTTGTAAAGGATGTGTAGTATCGATCAACTAGCTTAAATGACTTTGGTTTCTTTGCACAACACATTCAAATTGTTTACAATTAATGAAAAATTATGAAATACATTTGCAGGCTTCATGACGTGAACCCTACATACACAATGGTTCAAAGATCACAAAAAATTTCTGATTATTCATTTTGAACACCTGCTTCACTACACTTTAAATACTTAAATGACATTTAAAGTAACCGTATATTTTCAGCCATCTAAACAGACACATAAACAGATATACCACAGAATTCACTGCTTTAACATAAATCAATTATAATGACTTTTTTCTTTTTTTTTACAGTTTGTCCCATAAACACATATCCCCCTACTAGTACAATATAAGGTCATTTTACAGCATTTTCATTAAATAATGTTTGTAGTTACATAGTATCATCTACACAATTTTTCAAGTCTGCATTTTATGTGACAGTGAGTTTTGGAAACACCTGTCCCACTTCAATAAATTGTATTTTTTTAAAAGCCAGGAATATTACACTGAAATACTAAAATTGTACATCAAATATGTCTTTGCTAAAGAAAATAGTCTAATTAGAAAATTTAAGATAATAAGTCATATTTGTTGATACTGAAGAAAACCTGTTAATAACATTAGTCTAAAGGGAAGGTAATTAATTAAAAAATACATAGATATATGATTTTATGAATTTTATAAAATTAATTGCTTCTGAGAGCCTTAATGCTTCCTTCCAGGGCTTTTATGCTACTAAAAAGTAATTTGCACTTTAAGTGACTCATGCATAAATCTGACATTGAAAACAATGTTCAAACTTTAAAAATCATTATTCCAAGTGAGAAATTTTGACTAATGGTGCAAGAGCTAGAGGGTTAATCCCTGTTCCTGGGGTAAATTCTGTGGCAGACTTCATCCCTCTGTATATCAAAGGATGTCACAAGAGCCTGTTATTTCCCACTGGCATGTCATAATTTTACAACAATTGACTGTGTACAATTGCTGCTAAATCTCCCCTGCCTCCTAATAGAACGAAAGAATGAAAGAGCTGCAAGCAAACAACATTGTTGCAAACAGGAAGAAGTATTTGAAAATCCAAAGATCCATACACTTAGCAGAAGGTTATTCTGATTTTACAGAAAACTGGTTTATTCTCTTCTTAATGTACTTTCAGATGTTAAAGGCCACTTTCAGAAGGTGTTTGTTGCTCCCACCTTGGGAGTAACAATGTGTTTTGGAAAATAAAAGCAAATCCAAGGGAAAAATAATCAACCTGCACATTTGTTCAGCTTAAGGAATTAAATATGTTTATGAAAATTGTGTTCAGATTGTATTAGCTAGCACATCCCTCAAAAAGCTTAGCTACCTCAGAGCAACACGAACATGCACCTTTTCCCCACTGGCTGTATTTCCCTTTTCACAGAAAGCCATGATGATTTGGTATATAGAGACATTCATCAGCAAAGGTAGGAGAGAATCTATAACTCACAATGTAATTTAGGCTACAGCTATTTTGCAGCTTCAGTACCAATTTATGGCAAAGCACAGAAACTCTTCCATTCAGTTCTTTTTGTGGATTACTGGAGGTACACAGATCAATACCTACAGTTAGGCAGGATGAATCCTACACATAAAACCTGCTAACAGTTGTGTCTGTTTGCATCAGGTCCAAAGTAGCTGAGACTACAGCAGCAGCTTGCTGCTGACACCTTATCCCATGCTTTCTTTGGTTTACAACATCTGTGGAGTCACCTGTGTTGTACGCTAAGAAATCCACTACATGGGGAAAATCTTTAGGCTGTAGCTTGGTAAGATTTCTATACCCTCTGTGTATCACGAGATGCATAACAGAAGGCCTGTAGCAGCATTGCTTTATACACAACATTAGGAGTGGAAAACAACAGCCTGACTCAGGTGTGGTTGTCTGTGTAGAGAAACAGAACATGTCTGACCCAGATCAGCTCTGTCACATTCAGTCAGAAAACTGAAGTGTAAATAAAGCACTGTCAGAAAGAGTGTGTTATCAGTTTAGATACATGCACACACACCAGTTGCTGCCCTGCAAAACATTCCAGTTTGGACTGAAAAGCAGATAGGTTCATTGCAGTACTTTTACCATCTCTGGAAAATCTGTAAGGTGTACTACATGCTACAGTATATTGTTGCTACAGAAAAAATTGTTCTGTTAACTATAACTAAACAAATTTTATGTTCGGCTGCTCTCTGGAGTAGCCACTCTGTGTCTTCAACTGTTAAATAAGTGGCTAAATTAAGAATTTAAGATACCTCTCTGGACATTTAGCAGAGCATCCAGACTGCTCTGATCAGCCTATGAAAGTGGGCAGTACGTTGTCTGTACAGAGGACACAGGCTCTGAACTTGACGCCTAATGCAAATGTCACAATATACACTAATACGTATGTTTACAGACACACAGTTCAATTCTAAAGTCCTTCCAGTGGAAGGGCTAGACAGCTCGACTGATCTCTAGTCAAGCAGTTCCATGGCATGAAGATAAAAGGTGAGAATCTGATTTACCAAATTAGATGTGGCCTTCTGGGACCTTAACAATCTGAAAGTCTCTTTTGGCTGGCTCTGTAGCAGGTTCCTGATACTGCAGGAAGGCTGGCTCTGTACATAAAATAATGAAAAGCTAGAGAAATTGTTCAGGAAGGACAAGAACAGAAGGGAGCTCATCTATAGTAAATACACTTTCTGTCACATGTACAGTACAATTTCCTTTATGTTTCCAAATTCCCCTGAAACTAGTGATACTGGCTCAATATTTGGCCCAGTTTTACTCAGTCATTGCTTGATCATACCTTCCTGGAGTAAATTAAACTTCTGCATCCAGAAGGAAGGACCACACTAAGTTCAGAGCCATTCCAGTATCATTTTGGTTCTGCCTTTGGTTACAAGGCATATGAGGAATCTTCACTATTCCCACTGCTGTTCCTGGGTCAGGAGGACTGGGCCCCAGGTTGCACCAGTGGAGGTTTATATTGGGGATTAGGAAAAATTTCTTCACTGAAGGGGTTGTCCAACACTGGAACAGCCTGCCCAGGGAAGTGGTTGAGTGACCAGCCCTGGAGATACTTAAAAGATGTGTAAACATGGTGCTTAGGGACATGGTTTAGTGGTGGACTTGGCAGTGTGCTAAGTTAATGATTGGACTTGATGGTCTTTCAGGTCTTTTTCAACCTAAATGATTCTATGATTCTATTACATCTGTCCAGCCCAAGTACATGAAGGAATAACTGAGGGAGCTGGGGCTGTTTAGTCTGGGGAAGAGGAGGCTGAGGGGAGACCTTATCACTCTTTACAAATACCTTAAAGGAGGTTGTAGTGAGAGTGGGGTTGGTCTCTTTTCGCTGGTGACTGATGACAGGACAAGAGGAAATGGGCTCAGTTACATCAGGGGAGATTTAGGTTGGTTATCAGAAATAACTTCTTTACAGAAGGGGTTGTGAGGCACTGGAACAGGCTCCCCAGGGAGGTGGTTGAGTCACCATCCCTCAATGTGTTCAAAAGTCATCTGGATGTGGTGCTTGGGGACATGGTTTAGCAGTGGGTCATCAGAAATAGGGCAATAGGGTTAGGATAAGGCTGGACTCAATGATCTTAAAGGTCTTTTCCAACCTGAACAATTTTATGATTCTATGATTCTACATGGACTCTTTTCCTCATTCCCACTAATATTTCAGCATAGCTCTGACTCAGATTTTATGCCTCATATCTTTGACTTTGGAGGCTGGATTCCAAAATTAATATTGATAACTTCATTATGAGAAATCTGACTTCAAACTTTCCTTCCAGGCTCAGAGAAAAGTAGAGTGCCTAAGGATGCAGGAGAACATCTTTCCATTTGTGATTGGAATCAGAGCACAAATTCAGTGGGAAAAACGCTTTGCTCTCAAACCCTAGATCTTAGTATAATTTTATAATTACAGGTGATAAAAACATGTTAAATAAATAACTTACAATTCAAATAGTAATACATTTGCAATATATTAGAAATATAGTTTAAAAATCACTTTGTATTCTTAATTAGTATAAAGTTTAATTTTATGCTTTGTATAGAACTTGTATAGACTTGTTACTGCTGTCTCAGCAGAAGGAAACAGAAAAGTTCCTAAGTAGCTAAATAACATTGGGAAATCAAAAAATATTTAGCTTTTTTTTGGTAATAGAAAAATAGCCTTTAAAAATACATTGTTAAACATATGGGCTCGTACTAAAGTAGAATTGTATATTATATACAGTAAGGCAGTATATCAAATATTGTCCTGCTATTTTTTTCAAGTTTGGTATGATTGGACTAGGATATGAATGGGATGCAAAGTCTTCTGTCACATTGAAAGAAAGATAAAATATATTTAGAAGGATTTGTTATTTTACTGCAATTTGTTGAATACGTTATCTTTTATGTGTGATTTGTCATATACAAGAAATTTTTTTTTAAAGATAAAGGAAAAATATGAAGAAAACCTAATCTAGTGTCAGAATGCATTTTGATGAAAATACATTATAGATCATAATGCTGTTATGCAATGATTTATCTGATATAGGAACTGCTCGGATCACTATGGTGTACTGAATGACCTGTAAAAATTTTTATCGTTGTTGAATCTGCAGTATTCTCTCAGGCTTAATAAATCCATAATTAGTTTACAATTTATTTTCTATGACAGATAATTTCTATTTTCTCATTTTCCTGTGGCAGAAAAACATGTTAATGATCCAAGGTTTACTTCCGTGATTATTAACTCAATCCACAGTTTATTTTATCCTCTCTATAATACACATTGAAAACTAGGTTTTTTAAAGGAACTATTTGCTATGTGGTTTTGTTTTACTGTACCTAACTACTAAGTATGAACTGTACTAGCTACTAGTTATTTAAAGGAGGGCATAAAGGAAGATGGGTCCATGTACTCTGATCCACTGCTGTCTCTTTTGCACTCGCTTGGAACTGTCAGACAGTAGCTCATATTTTTCTCAGCTTGACCTTGCTGAGGGTTCTGAGATGTTTCCCTTGCAGGTTCTTGAGACACAGATACATGCTGGATGCGTGAGTCTGGCATTAGTACTATAATATTATGGTCCACAACTGTTGAGACCTTCGTATATTCTTTGCTGGTTCCTGGAATGGTGTATTTTTCAGTCTTTCTACTATTTTCTTTATGTTTCAGTAATACTGCTGGCTCCTCATCTTGTCTGACTTTGTGAACTTCTACATAATCCATCAGTTTAGGGTTCAAAAAAGGTGACGTGTCATTAGGTCTGTTTTGTTTGACCTGCACTGTGGTTTGGTCAGTTTTGAAATGCAAATTCTCCACCTCTCTTTGCTTTCCCACGTCATCATGGAGAGTTTCAGTGGTAGGATATTGTGACTGATGCTTTTCTTCATTTCCCATCAAAACTGGTGCAATGTTCACATTTGTGGTACTCAGTGTTATCTTATGTATATCTACAGTACTGTGGTAGCCAAACATAGGAGGCTGATTATTAGGTAACTGAGCTGCAGGCCATGTGGATGACTTTGTACTCTCATTGTTAAAAAGGAGTATTTTCTGTTCTGAGGCTATACAGTGAGTTTCCCAGATCCTTCTTCCTCTGTCTTCTTGAACATCTCTTACTTCTTGTGTTTGACATGTTGATGGAAGAATGTGGGACTCCCTGCACTTCTCAGAAAGCAGAGAAGGGCTATCACAGCTCCCTCGGCCCGAGTCACTGTCTGTTTCCTTGGATATAATTTTTGTATTTTTACTGGGATGACCATTGTCATGGCTTGGCATGAGTTGCTGATCCTCACTGTCCTCTACCTCTAGATATTCTATCAGTAGTTCCTCACAGTCTGATGTTGGAGGGAAACCATGGCAACCAAGAGCACTCAATAATTCTTCAGATTTTCCAGTCTAAGGGCATAATAAGATGTATTTTTTCACAGTTAACCTTAGGGTTTATCTAACTAGAACAACTGTGAACAATCTACATATTTAAAATACAAGTATTTTAATACTTATATCACTAGACCTAAGCTGGATTTCTATTGCTGCAGAAAATAGTGTAAGAACAGAAGAAAGTATCTTGAGTTTACCTCAGTGGGAAGACACAACCCTAGAATTCATGTTTCTAAAATGGGAGGACTAGGGAGCTTTCAGCAGGTACAGATCTCATGGGTTTAACAAGAAGGAAAAAAAGGACAATGACAGAGTACCAGGTCTTCTCAGTATGGCAAGAGACTGTGGAGAGCAACTTCCATAAGAACCATTAGGAATATCACACGGGCATTGGCTCTTGTGGTGTCCCAGGGAACAGCTGAGGCTGCAAACCCCGTTCTCAAACACCCTCCTACTTCCAGTGCAAGGCAAGACTCTGTCTCAAACATACCCCCTACATGACCAACCTGAAAGTGTCACTTATTTTTGACACTGATTAAATTAATTGAAGCTGTTTTATACTTTACTCCAGAGTGTTCCCTAGTACATAATTTGGAAAAGTAAGTAATGGCAAATTATTTTGTTATCAGTGGTACTCACCTCTAACAGATGTGTATCTATGCCTTTTATCTTTGGTCCTGGAACTGGTGGTAGGATAAAGGCTATCATTCTGAAAAAAAAGGAACAAACACACTGGGTGTATGCATGAGCCCTATCTCTTCATTTGTTCTCCCATTTCCTCTGAAGGAGTCTGACATTTTAAGCACTTCTCCCATATCTGATACCTCCCTGTCAGAGGTCTGTTTCCTGTCTACCACTCATCATGGTAATTTACAAATCCAGTTAAGGTTCATAAGTTACCCTTAGATGTATTTATAAGAAAGAGAACAGTACAGAAGTTAGTCACCTGGAAAAGTAAAACTGCTGTTTCTGGTTTATTTTTCAATTCTGAGTCAAACTGTGACAACAATTTATGTTCTTTTTTTGTCCTTTGTCACTTAACCTCCAATTCTCTAATATCACTGTAACTTCATCACTGAAACAAGCTAGAAACAGCTTTCTGGGGCACAGTTCAGGAGTGGACCTGTTTGTATGTACTTGACTGTCAGCTGCTGCTACTAAACAGGATTTATGATGAATTATTTCTGATGGCTTTTCCATCAAAAACTTCTGTCTCTTTCTTCCACTCAGTATTTTTTGCAAGACTTGTAGAAAACTCATAATCACTCCTCTCAGATTTGATTGAAATTAGTCAGTGTTCTGATAAATTATTTGGGGAACTGACAGACAGGTGGGCCAAAAGACAATGTCATAATATGACTTTGTTTCTTTTAGGAAATGAGGGCAAAACCAAAAGATGTGCCTTCTACAGAAGCAGGGATATTCCAAATGACATTTGCTGAATATTTACATGGCTAACCAAGATGGTCAGATCTAAGAGAGACATGTCTTTACCAACTGAAAATTTAGCGTGGTTTATCTGAAGAACAGAAATGCCTCTTTATCCATTGAGAATTTAAAGTAAAATACCTGTAACGTACAGTTTATAACATAACACAATACCTATAGGGAATTGAATAAAATGTTAGAAGTCTATGTTTAAAACGTTGGCTCAGAATTTTCAACTCCGTGCAGTTGTGAGAGTGGTGACTTACCTGAACCCTTTCAAAACCATTGTCCAGCTCACGATTAAGCATATAAGAGATGACAAGACACCAACAACAATCCACACAACCAAATCTTTTACTTTAAAGTCTAGGAAAGAGACAATATTTAAGGACACACATCTAGCATATGCATAGTCAGCATGCAAAAACAGTCTCAAATTACTTCTATTTTAAAAAAGGATATAAACTGCCAAACTTGGTATTGAATCTAAAGGCCTTTACTAGCATAGATGAATCTCAGCAATAATTGTAGTATCTGATTATATAATTTTTACTAATGGCACTGTGCAGGAAATAAACTGTCTTGGAAAAATGATACAGAAGTGTATGAAGAAGGAAATTTTGTCACAACCAGTTATAGCAATTGGGTTCAAATCCAATTATGCCAATAAGGTAGTAATTTCATTATCAAATACATATACTACAATTAATTAAATTAAATGATCTAGGACTAGATACTTATAAGAATTTCTTTTGACACTTTCAACACTGAGGTATTTATTTCAAATTCATTCTAGTTAAAAGTAATGAAGAGCTCTTACTGTCTGAAGGCAGCCACTCTTTGTTGTCTGTGTAGCAGTTTTAATGCAGTTACCAGTATTCTTTTAATTAAAAACTGCCATCATGAGAACAAATTAGGCAGTCAACAGAAAGGACATGTTTAAATGACTAAATAAATTGATTCATTTTATGAACTCCAAAAAGCAATGAAGGAGAAAGCTAACTGGGTATGGTGCAGGGACACTGGGAATTCAGTTACCTTAGGCATTTTGTTCTTACCTGTCCTAGGCAAACTATGGGATGTCAATCTGCACGGGTGCCACAAACAGCTAACAGAAGTATTAGATGAATTTCCATGTAATAATAGTTACTGAAAGGATGATTGGCCACTCACCAGTAGGGATCTGAATATACTTTTCTGAGCTCCATTCACTCCATGATCCATGGTGGTCTGGTTTGCAGTGAATCTGTACAATGTACTTCTTTCCAGGATTTAAGCTAAACATTTTATATTGTGTTTGCTGTCCAACAAAAATAGTCTGGAAATGAAATAAAAATCATAAAATGCATATAAAATTGAGGTGGTTTTCTATGAAAATCACAGCTAGGTTTCAGTCTTGATAATCAAGTTGGGAATATAGAATGAATCTGGATAGCTTCCTAATAATTGATATGCAGACATGGAACAGTGGTAAATATATTTTATTTCTATAGCTCAGCTTTCTAACATAACTCACTGGGAATGAGATCTGAGTCTGGTATATTGTGCAAATTAAATCACTACAAAACCCCACAGCACCTATGCTACGAAGACAGGCTAAGAGAGTTGGGGCTGTTCAGCCTGGAGAAGAGAAGGCTCCAGAGAGACCCTAGGTCAGCCTTCCAGTACCTGAACATGCTACAGGGGCTTTTCACCAGAGAGGGCAGTGATAGGACAAGGGCTAATGGTTTTAAACTGAAAGAGGAGAGATTTAGGTTAGACATCAGTGAATTAGAGACTTAAGTGTTAAATTTGCTAAAACCTATATGATGCTGAATAGTAAAATCTGTTAATGTTTGTTAGAGACATTGTGTTGACTAGTATGTGTCTCACCTGAGAGCCCAAGAAACAGGATTCAGCTGAGTCTGTCGTTGCAACATCAGCCAACTCGCAAGAATAAGGAACAACATAACCCAGCACAGCAAAGAAGACTATGAGCCTTCCTCCAAGAGCCCCCTGCCCATGACCACTGAAGAGCAGTGCGCATGCGGGAATGGGCGTAGCTTTATGTTAATGATTTCAGGGAAATGATTTAAATATTATAATGAATTCTAGGAGCTAGATTGTATAATCCTGCCTATTCCTTTGTGAAGTAATGCATATGTATATTTTAAGTGAATAAATATGTACTGCCCTTGTCCGTTGGTGTGCGTGTCTGGAGGAGCGATCCCCCGCGCACCCAGCGCTGCAATGAAGAATACCTGCTTTATAGCTTCTCGAGGCTAGAGAGTCTTTTTCCTCGTGTCAATTTGGCGACCCAGATGGGACTCTCTCTGTCTGGCTGCAGGACCTGCTGAGGACAGGACTCCCTAGGGCGCCCCTGAGACTTCTCAGAGGGACTCCTCGACACATTCAGATCACTGCAGGGACAGACAAGGACCATCTCAACGGACAAGGTATTCTTTCTCTTTTGTGTTTTGTAACTGTAACGGTGACTGTAGAGCTGGCTAGGTTGGTAACCTGTAAGTCCTAGGAGACGTCATGTGTGGGGCAAGGTGTGGGAGTCCAGAGTCCCAGAGTACACATGTGATAGCAGTAATCCAGGACTGTGGGTTACAGTCCCACCTCAGGCCCTTTGGGGTATATCCTGGATTTGTGTGTTTGTAAAGTGTTAACTTGGGAACTTTATAAGTTGGTCGGCAGGGGCTGCTCGTTCCCTTACCTGATGTTATTTGGTACTGGTAAACTGACTATGCCTGAATCTGATCTGGAATCTGAAATTGTGATTGGGATAAGGTTTTTCTGAGTTGTTTTAACCTATTATTTATTGTGTCTACCCCTTGGTTTTTTGTCAGTTTTGTTGAAGTGAAGGTGGAGTGAATGAGATGTGTTATTAACACGAAGTGAGCGTGGAGTCTTGAGCTGCAGTTCCAAGAGGGATGTGGTCAGCCACAGACAAAGTGAGTGGTGTGAAAGGCTTGAGAAAAACAGACACGCCTGAGATGTGCAATGGAGCACAAAGCAAGCGTGGAGTTCCAATCCACGGTTCCATTATCCCATGAGGGGTGCGGCCAGAGACGAACAAAGAGAGTGAGGTATTAAGTAACCCTAAAAAAAACAAACATTCTGGAAGTTGTATGGGAAAAGGGACTGAGGAAAGCAGGGTGTATCAGCCTTTCACTGTCCCCAGTGTAAAATTGTCATTTAGCAATTGAATCTGTGTGTAGGGAATGTAATTGGTTTAAGCTTCCCTGTATACAATTGTTATCAGACTCCCCCGATTTCTATTGTAAGAACTATGGCAAGTTTTGTGTATTATCTGACATTTATCTGCAAGCCTGGTTTTCTTGCCATATAACTGAAGGAGGCTTATTCCTGAACAAGAAAAACAACTAGAAATCCAGAATGGGTGGGTCACAGAGTGGAGGAATTTTGAAAAAAACTCTACTAGGCTGTATTATAGCTCATCAGAAAGATACAAGTAGACTTCCACGAAGTAGCATAAGTCAGAAAACTCTAATTAAATAGTGTCAAAAGCAATGGCTGTAGCCACAGTAACTGTTTTAAAGTAAGAAAAAAAAGGAGGAAATAACAAAGGCTCTAGAGCCTTAAGGGACCCTGGTAAAAATATAAGAATCCATCAGCCCGGAGGTGTATCAAGAGATCAGTGTGCCTTTTGTAAAGGAAAGGGACACTGGAAACAAAATTGTCCCAAGTTACAACCAAGACAGATTTTAGCTGCCACCTCTGAGAAGGACTGACAGGGACCTGGGGAATCTACCCTAGTGGATCCACTGGTTATAGTAAAGCTAGGGAGAAAGGAACAAGGAGTGGAATTTCTAATAGACACAAGGGCTTCCTTTTCAGTATTGAATCAAGAACTGGTACCAAAAGATCAAGATTTTGTTACAGTAGCGCGTGCTACTGGCCAACATGAGAAGGCATTTTTCCTGAAACCTCTCAAATACAAACTAGCAAAGCAAATTGGAATACACAGATTTTTATATATGCCTGGGTCTCCAAAGCGCCTAGAACAATTGGAAGCGAACATTAAATTTGACAAAGGAAAAACTGAATTGGTAGTTGGAGAAAATAAATTAATTGAAATGTTAAGTTTGGCCTTGATGCATACTCAGACTAAGTCCAATGTGCCCAAAGAGATAATGAACCGAGTACATCCTTGAGTATGGGCATCTGAAGCACCTGTGAGGGCCAAAAATGCTGCCCCAGTAATCATAGGACTAAAAGCTGGGACACAACCCGTAACGATCAAGCAGTATCCCTTGAAATCAGAGGATCGGAAAGGGATAAAAGAGGTAATAGAGAGGTTTGTAAAATATGGATTGTTGGTGGAATATGAATCTGAACATAACACACCCATCTTGCCCATCTGAAAACCTGATGGTAACTATAGATTAGTATAGGACCTGAGAGCTATATGTAAGGTCACTGAGGATATACAGCCTGTAGTAGCCAACTCACATACACTGTTAACTAAGCTAAGGGATGAGTTAGTATGGTTTACCGTGTTGGACCTAAAGGATGCATTTTTATGCCTACCTTTAGCCCCAGTAAGTCAACCTTTGTTTGCCTTTGAATGGGAAAATCCAGATACTGGAAGAAACTCTCAATTTACCTGGACTGTGTTACCTCAAGGGTTCAAAAATAGCCCTACCATTTTTTATGTTTTGGGAGACCCCGGCACGATGTTGGACACCTATTGGAGAGAGAGAGAGGGTCCTTAGCACCCTGAGAGATCGGAAGGGGTCAGTATTCCCGCCCACTTCCTGTCACAATCTATAAGAGCCAGGAGAGCCGGAAGCCGCTCTCTCCTTCCTCCTACTCCTTTCCCCCTGCCGGGTGTGCTGCTGGTTCCTTCGGGTTCCCACGTGCTCACTCCAGAATCCAACTACATCGAGTGCTGTGAGGAGCCGTGGACCTCTCCTGGAGCAGCCCTGCGTTTCCCATATCCCTGCCATCCTTGAGATTGGTTTTGTATATTTGTATATAAATATTTACCCATTCTTCCCCCCCCCCCCGCCCCTCCCCCCATGTTTTACCCTATTTTCCTTGTGTTATAGTAAACTTGTTTCTTGTTTAAATTTCCAAAATTTAAGTCTCTCTTTCATATTCCCCTTTCTATCTTCCCTTGGGAGGGTGGAGGGGGGGTAATAGAGAGCAATTCTGTCCTCTGGTTTGGTTGGGGTTCACCTTTAATATTTAAACCAGAACACCATTTTTGGAGATCAGTTAGCAAAAGAATTTGAGACCTGGGAGCCTCTAGACCCTGAAAGGGTCTTGCTCCAGTATGTGGATGACTTACTGCTTGCCATCAGAACGAAGAAAAACTGTAGAAGCTGCACTGTGAGTAATTTGAACTTCTTGGGCCTTAATGGGTATTGAGTCTCTCCACAGAAAGTGCAGTTAATCCAACAGCAAGTCATCTACCTGAGATATGAGATCTCTGAAGGACAGCAAACACCAGGAACTGAGCGAAAAGAGGCCATTTGTCAGACACCCCTACCACAAACACTAAAAGAACTATGGACCTTTTTGGGAATGACAGATAGGTGTCATGTTTGGATTTATACTTACAGACTTTTTAGTAAAGCCACTATATAAATTGATAAAAAGGACTCAGTCCACAATAACATGGACGGGCAACATGGAAAGGGCCTTCCAGCAACTCAAATAGGAATTAATGAAAGCCCCTGTTTTAGGGCTGCCACATATCTCAAAGCCCTTTTGGCTATTTTCCCCATGAAATGGGGAGTAGCCCTGGGGGTACTAGCACAAAAGCTTGGTTTCTACAAGAGGGCTGTGGCATACTTCTCCAAGCAATTGGATGAAGTAAGGAAAGGATGGCCTAGCTGCCTGCGAGCGGTAGCTGCAGTCATCCTTAACATCCAAGAGGCTCGGAAATCCACTATGGGGCAGAGAATACCAGTGCTAGTCTCCCACACAGTTTCTGCAGTGCTTGAACTAAAAGGGGGGCATTGGCTGTCACCACAATGACACCTCAAATACCAGGCAATCTTGGTGGAGCAGGACAATGTTGAAATTGTAGTGACTAATATTGTCAACTCAACCTTTTTCTTAGTGGCACTCCTGAAGAACCTGTAACACGATTGCCTTGAGACTATTGAGGCAGTGTACTTGAGTCGGCCTGATGTGAAAGAAGAACCCCTTGATGATGCAGAGGACTCCTGGTACACCAATGGGAGCAGCTTCGTTTGGCAAGGAACTCGTAAGGCTGGATATGCAGTGACTACGATCGACCGGGTAATAGAGTCCAGTGCCTTACCTCCAGGTACCTCAGCTCAGAAAGTGGAGATCATCGCCCTCACTCGAGCTTTAGAATTGGCAAAAGGGAAGAAGGACTATAGAATCTTTTTCTTCATGTCATCAGGAAGAAACTCTTCACCATGAGGGTAGTAAGGCACTGGAATTAGTTGCCTAGGGAGGTTGTTGATGCCTCTTCTCTGGAGGTGTTTAAGGCCAGGTTGGATGAGGCTTTGTGCAGCCTGGTCTAGTGTGAGGTGTCCCTGCTTATAGCAGGGAGGCTGGAACCTGATAATCTTTAAGGTCCCTCCCAATCTTAACCATTCTATGTTTCTATGATTCTATGATCAGATACATATGTAAATAGGGAGGAACTGCGATAATGATGGGAACTGCAATGGTGAGAGCAGAAGGCAGCAAGAAATAGAGATGGGGGAAGAAAATGCAGAGAGAAAAGAAAGAATGTGGAGTTGGTGGAACTGCACAAGGTAGTAAAAAGTGGATCTTGCAATGGCCAGGGGGCTGGGAAGTGCAGTGGCAGGGGGAAGGAAGGAAGAGATACAGAGATAGCTGGGAGGTATAGCAGCTGACAGGAAGGGGATGCAGCCAAATACCAATAGCTGGAGACTTTCATTTGCTGCTCAGTGGTTTGGGTTGCTGATCCTAGCTGTAGACAATTATTATTATTGTGTGCCTATGACAACTATCACCTAATGACTATCTGTACAAATTTAAGCAGTTTTACATAATGTTACTGAGCTTTCTGTTACCTAAGAAGTGCTTGTGGTTAAGAACAAATTATCACAAAAGAAACCTGACTAAATGAGACTGAAAAAATTAATCTTTAATGCCAATATGTTTACTATATAATGGCCACCTGCTAACACACAACAGCATCTGAGATACCACTGTTCTTAGCAGGAAATTATAGAACATAGAAGCGTTTTTAAAATTGATGAGCTGTTAAATGTGCTACCTTCATTACATTCAGGCATGGGACCTAGCTGACAAAATCTTCCTGATCAGAAAATATCATCTAGCAAAAAGTGTCAACATCCTTACCTCCCATTCCTCTCCTTCTTCAGGCTTTAGTCGCAACTCGTATTCAAGGGT
Source organism: Hemiprocne comata (assembly GCA_020745705.1). Lineage (NCBI taxonomy): Eukaryota > Metazoa > Chordata > Aves > Apodiformes > Apodidae > Hemiprocne > Hemiprocne comata. The sequence continues at coordinate 23,855,852 of CM036616.1, read as the reverse complement.
AAGCCATCCAGATCTGACATCAGCCAGCGGGGGTGGAGACCATGTCAAGACCAGATATAGTTTTCTATTTATTGGCTTTTTTAGTTCCAGTGTTACATTCACAGGAGGATCGGGCTGTACTGTTAAAATAAAAGTATGACAATATGAGTCTAAATTATTTTTTCCTTGCATTTTAGGAAGAACTATGAAATCGTGTGAGTGGTGAGTTGCCACCTGCATTGTGTGCTGTAACTTAGAACTGGTGCTCGTATACAGGGATCAAGAGTTGCCTGACAAAGTAAGCATGGATTTATGACTTTGAAGAAAAAAACGAAGAACAGTAAATATGTTGAGTTTATGTTGAGATTTGCCATAATAATTTATCACCAGATATAGTTCTTCCCTACATTACCATGTGTTACTGCTTTTCCCCACAACTGTTTCAAAGTTAACATCTTTAATGTTGTGATTTGAAAGTTGTGTTTTACCATAATGTTATCAAAGTTGGCATATTAATTTAGGAATGCTGAAAACATAGATGTAGCTGATTAAACTTTCCCCCCTGCCATCTTTTACCCTCAGAAAACACAACAGCATAACCCCTACATGCATAAGTAAGGATATTTGAGAATAAACCAGTAATAAGAAAGCCTCGTCTATATCTCAAAAATAAACAAAATGGAACTTAGGTTTCTGTTACAGTCAGGCTTGCAGCTTCCTCAGTTCAGAGGCAGAGCTTCTGCATATCGTGCGTGTATTTTACCACTGTCTGATGCAAAGCTTCATCAAGTAAGTAGTCAGAGCATGGAAGTAAAATGTAAAACCTTTTCTCCAAAAGCCGTTTTCCAGTTGCCTGACTCCCGGCAGCCAGATCATTGGTAACAAAATGGTTATCAGTGATAATGTTCCATTCCCTTAGAAAATAACCCTAACCTCTGTGGAAATACTGTGAGAAAAAAGGATTATCAGTACACTGCTATAAAAAGCACTAATTCAAACAACTTTTAGGTAACCAAGCTCAAGTATATAAGTTAAAAGATCCATTTTATTTCAGTTGTTGGTAGAGTGGAAAAAGATTTTAGCTGGATAATGTTTCTTAGGGCTTGACTTAAAGAAAAATGGAAAACCAGTAAATGGGTATCTGAATGCAGTTTTAAAACTTTTAGCAACTTTAGGCTTCCTTTGAAAAGAAAATGGTACAGGGATGAATGTTGATTTATTATCACACCAGATAAGATCTTGTCCTTACAAGTTTTTTAACTTGTATGTAATACCATGTATGAGAACAGCTGGAATTAAAATTATTGTGTCAAAACCCATAATTTTGAATTATTTGGTTCTGCAGAAAACACTTTTAATCTTTTACCTATGTAAATCACATCCACATAATGAGGATCAGACACGTTACTTCCCATTTCATTAGTTGCCCTCACAGTAATATTGTATATGGTCCAGAAAGAGGTGTGCTTTTTATTGAAGTAGCACGAATTGGGACCCGCAGTTCTGTAGTCTGGACATTCATAAACTTGTTCTTCTCTGAAATGAAAGAAACACAGTGATTAGGTTACACAGACCAAGACACCTCACTTCAATGACTAGTAGTTCATCATTATTCAGGGCTGGATCAGATTTTTCACTCCTGGCAATGTGAAGGAAATCAGAAAACTGCTTTCAGATTAGAGAGTCGTTGGACAATCCTAGAGTAAGCACTCCCCCCCAAAAAAAAAAGACTACAAAGCCTGAAGAATTTAGGCTGCTGTAGATGCAGCAGTGGGCTAGTAGAGTGCAGCTCTTACTTTTCTGAATGCCATTCTCCACTGCATAACCCTTACAGGTTTCAGGGAGCCAGCAAAAGTGATTGCTGAAGTTTTCTAACCCATCTATGAAAAACTTAGTATTTCCAGTATTCATTTCACACTTACGTGAGTTCAGCATTAATATGCTTTCAGGATCTAGTTTGGTCTTTCATCACCTGTCACTCAAAAAAATCTACTTTGTACCTGTCCTCCAAACCCATTCCCAAGCTTCCCAAAGGCACCAAGGGACTGGAGAGAAGGTTAAGTAGTACTTGTTTCCAGGCTCCTTTGAGATGCACAACAACAAAAGACAAAGCTGTGGATGTGGACCTCACAGTCTGCCCTGGCTGGCTGCACCACTATCTGCCTTTTCCACTAAGACCCGCCTCTCAGCTGACAAGTACAGAGTTTAGCATCAGTGCAAGGCTGAGCATTGCTGGGTGAGTGAAACAGTTCACAGGACCCAAACAAAATATTGACTACTCCTTTTAAAGGATGTTTGGCACTTGATCTAAGTTCCAGGACCAAGATTACTGCAGAAGCCAGGAGGCATTCATAGCATTTCAATACTTGTGCAAAAGAAATAAGCATTATCAGAATATGAAAATTTTAAAATCTGGTCATTTTGGAAAGCTTTATTTTTGGGACTGTGTGACCAAAGATCTACAGGACAGTGCATTTGTATTGTGTACTGTTATGCAGTTATTTCACCATGGCAACTTTCAAGGCAGTCTTATCTTTCAAGACAGAAGAATTCACAAAAATTTGAAAAACCTGACACTACAAAGAGATCCTATTTCAACCTTAATAGCTAGTGCTATTCCAGAATATGTTGATTGGGCAAAATGATATGCTATGGAAAATGACCTCTCCTAAATGCAAAACCTCTTAGGATTGATTTACCAGGACTTTCTACTGAAACACTGAATAATTATGTACAGCTTATTACCCTTCTTTGCTGTAAAGCAAAGTGTAGTTAGTAGGACGTCCTCCATTTGAACCAGGTTTCCACCAACAAGTAAATGTTTCCTTTTCTGGAGAACGGCACTTTATTATTGTAGGCTTTTCAGGAGGTGACTCTCCTGTAAGAGATAAAGGAGTGAACTAATTAGTAAGTTTAATGTGTTAAGTCAAACCTGAATTAATAAAACAATGTCAAGCAAAGCGCAGAAAAGTATGGTTTTTTCTACAGGGAAAGAACAATTTTTGCTTCTTACTAGCTTAGGAAAGAAAGGACATTTCAGTGGCTAGGGCAGCAGCCTGCTACTTTGACATGGATTCAAAATCCCACAGCAGCTATGCTGAGGCACTATATTTTAGTTCCCAGGCTGTGGCTCTTCTCTGCTCTGAAATCTGATAAGGGGTACCTAAATACTGTCACAGGAGGTGCTATAAATGATTTAAAATACACTCTGCTATCCAATCTATTTTCTATGGAAACCATTTTTTCTAAAAAAAAAAAAAAAAAAAAGTTTTAGGATGCTTTTGATTGTTAAAAAGTATGCTATCATTTGTTTTGGCTTTTATGGGAAAAAAATGAAAAAAATTAAGTTTGCCCATTTGTGTATGTCCTTGCCAGTAATTCTCTCCTGAAGTATCTATGCTGAGCTGACTCCAGGGATACAAAGAAGCAGCCATCGTACTTCCTTTCTAAGTGACATTATGTTCAGTACTCAAGCTACTTGCCTGATTTCTGCCAAACAATTTGTAATTATTTGGATTCCTATTGATGTCTTCATAGGCTCAGGCAAAGCACTTAGAGTAGGGTAGAGGAAGATGCTTAAATTTTGAATAGGATGATGCTAGTCAAAACCTAATGAGACTGAAACTTTTGGAGTTAGGCATACATCAATAATGCATATTTTCTGGTATTTAGAGTACAGACATTGATTTTCCAAATTTCTAATTGCCTAAGACAGATCTGAAAATGGGACATTTAAAAATATTTTTCTACTAAGAGGACTTTAGCAGTCTCCATGTCAAATAATCAATAATATAATTAATGACAGAAAAAGATTGGAGACAACCTGGCTAAAGTGTCTGAAAAAAGACATGATGTCATGCATATTTAATGTGTCCACTCAAACCCAACCACACACAGATAATTATTTCCATGTGATAGTAGCTGCAAGTGTTATGCTCTGTGAGACACAGCAGTGCTTTCAGCCCAGTTACAAAGGAGTGATTCTTACACAAGTACCATTACTTGAATACCTATGGCTACAGATGAAATCAGCATGATTTTTAAACAGAAGGACAGGAACAATAAATTATTTAGGCACACCTGTATGAGAAGTGACTTCCTAGTAAATCGAAGCCTGTCTGTCGTAGCCAGTTGCAGCAGAGGATCCTGAGTGGATCAACGGGACTAAATAGACAATTACACACAAAGTACAGTCAGAGGTACTAAGCTGTTCCTTGAGTGCTGTGAAGTATCCACGCAAGGAACTGGGTTTGCAGGGCTGCCATTTAGGCACCTTTCACAACACTGAACTGGCTACAATTGAAAAAAAAATTAACAGAACAGCAATCATCCACTCACCACGGGGGATCTGAATGCATCTTTCAGAGCTCCACTCACTCCATTCTCCAACGTCTAACACGCAACGGACCTGAACAACATACTTCACCCCAGCTTGTAGCCTAATCACTTTGTACTGTGTCTGCACTCCCACAGATATTGTCTGGAAAAGAAAATGGATGGGAAAAATAAGAAAGAATTTGGCCATTTTAACAAAAAGAAAAATAACATAAAGAAGTAGACTTGTGTCACTGACTTCTGAAAGGCAAGGGTTTCAGCAGGGAGTTGTAAAGATGTGAATTGCAAAGAAGCAAAGGTAGTGACTTAACAGAAAAACTCACTTCAGTGACACTGAAATCCTGATAGTCAAAAATATATTTAATTGTAGACATCCTAATAGTACTCCATCAGTTCCACAATGCAAGGAACACTATAGGGAGTTCAACTCACAGTTAAATCCCCTGTGTAATGCTTCTTAGCAGCTAGTTTTAGTGCTCATCATTAAGTACCTTATTCAGGCCCTCTGAATCTCTCTTCAGAAGTCTTTCAGGACTTTCTCCATCATTAAGGCATCAACGATTTAGACAGGATTGAGGCCACCTTACTATGCCTTTAATAATGATATTTTATCCTGATATCTCAGCTGTGGGAGTACTGTGGGTCACCCGTAGCAGAACAGCAACAGCTGGGAATGTCGTTGGAAGTGGTGTGTGTGAGTACGACACGCCAGGCTTTCTGAAAGCAGTGTTGCCCTAGCTGATCATGTTGAAGAGGATGATGACGATGACTCTCAGCCCAATTAAACAGTAATTAGTGATTGAGAGACTTGTTTAACAAAAAGAGTCAGCTTCAAAAGCAGAATTAAAGAAGCATGAAAATTTGCAATAGTGAGGGGAGACTGGAAGCTTCAGTGGTAGCTGAAGTTTGGTTTGATGCTATCAGGAGCTGCTCTGCTGGCATCATGACCTCTGCCTGGGCCAGGCAGAGCAGACTGCCCCTCTGATGCTATGGGCAGCTGCACTCCAGACAGCATGGCCAGCAGCAGGCAGAAACCCACAGCTGGGTGTATGCATGAGTCCCTGGGGGCGCTTTCTCACTGATGGGTGTCTTAGTAGACTGTAAGAAGGGACATCGTTTCACATTAAGTTAGAGCATCTGTCTCACCTGCAGAAGTGGGTATAAATAGGGGGCTTTGTACTCCCTGGAGGGTGGGATGTGCTTGTAGCTTACCTTTCCTGGGAGGGGGGAATTGCTGTATATAGCATATTTCTGGGGCTAGTTATAGAAGTGTATTTATAAATTTGTAGGTGTCTACTAACCGTTTCAAGCAGCCAGTATTGTGATTTATATGTTCTACTGCTGATACTGGCCTTGCCTGCATACTTAACTGATTGCTTTTTAATTACATGTTAATGAATCAATAAACTGTTTTGATCTAAATTTGGTTTAAAATATGTGAGCTAAGCAGTCTCTTTCTGTGACACTTAGGAACAGGCACATTGATGAAAATGACGATTAAATTCTTTATCAGTGGACTAAATAGTTTTTTTACTATATGACATTAGGGCAGTTATACAAATACCCCGAATTTCGCTATCTCTACAAAACACTACTACAAAATTTTTCTTTCTTTAACCAGGTTTGGTTACATCAATTTTTTATCCTTACAGAAACTAAAATTTGTATAATGCCAGTTAAATTCAGGGATGAGAACTCACTGAAAAGAACTTCTATAAAATAAATACATTTTTTCATTACCTCCCACTCTTCCTTGTCCTCGGGTTTTAGTCGTAGCTCATAGTGATATACATGTGAATTAGAGCTGACATCAGCTAATGGAGGAGGAGACCATTTTGCCCATAGGTGCATTATGTTAGCAGATGTTTTGGTTTCTAGAGAGAGGTTCACAGGAGCAGCTGGCTGAACTGTATAAATGAGAAGTTTTATATAGATGATTTAATTTTCTCTCAGAAAAAGCACCTCCTTTACAGTTTTCTACTTCATCACATTAATTTCAGATCATTCAGCATTTCTGTAAAGGAAATGTTCGTACACTAGCCTTTTTTTCCTTTCTCCCCAATAATGTTTAACTACCTACTGATTTACCACAGTATCAGCAAATCTTAGACTTTACTCTGACTTTGTCAGGCTAAGGAAATACAAATCGTAATTTCACTAGGCCACTCTTGGAAAATTAAAATGTCAGATATTTCATAGCTAGAAAGACTAAGTACATTTATAATTACAATGTGTAGATTATGTTTATACAGAAAGCAGAATGGGGTTAGGAATATGAAATACTACAAGAAGCCCACAGAGTTCTTAGGCAGCTATTTTTATCCTCCCAAGACTGCAATGCCAGCAGCCAGAAAGATGTTTGCATTTGTAAAATTTAGATAGCTCAACATAATTTGGAAGTGTTATATTCTGCAGTGCTAGTAATCTACAAAACTGTCATTGAGTCAAATTTAAATACTGGAAATAACTACAAGCTGGAAGAAATTTTTCAAGCAAAGTTAAAATAACATGAAAATATGTAGTTATTTAATTTATAAGTAAAATGCAGTTTTCACATAAATTCAAGATGCATATTTTAGATAATCTGTAGATAAACACTTCTTCCTAGCAAGTTGCACATCATGAAGAAAGAGATTTTTCACCACTTCTTGTTTTGGGATTAAAAATAACATATGTCTCCAACTGGTTTGTTTTCCATTTCATTCTTCTCTTTTTACCTATGGAGGTCACATCCACGTACTGAGGATCTGAGCTGTTACTTCCCATCCCATTCGTTGCCATTACAGTGATATTGTATGTTGCCCGGGGATTAGTGTGGTTTTTATCAAAGTAGCAGGAATTGGGGCCTGATGTTCGGTAGTCTGGACATTCATAGGTTTTTTCTTCACTGAAATAAAATTATTTAAAAAGTTAAAAGCTTAGGCAGTGAAGCAAAACAGATAATATTCTAGTAATGCCCTAGGTGCAGTGAAGAAATTTGAAATCTTTAACTTTAAACCTATATGTAATCCCACCTCTGGGAAACATTTTGGTGAGAGTCAAATGCTTCACTGCTCTTTTTACTGCAGTTGTTCAGTATAAATTCTTCTATCCCTTTTTTTATACATAGGAATATGTCAATGAAAGAATGGAAAGATGAACTTCCTGAAACAGCTGAAGGCAATTTTTAAGAACACTTAAAAGCAAGTAAAAAGATAAATTAAAAACATTCACTTTGACTGAAGAATAAAAGTTACTAAACATCTTCTTTAAATATTTCCCCTGGAAAGTAACCTGATGGGCCATATGGCAGATAAGTGTTTTATTGATTATTTTGTTTTCAGCAAGATGTTATCTGCTTTTTAATATATTATCACAACTGTCTCAGAAAAAAAATTTTTATTAATTCATGATCTCTTAAAATTACCTTTATATGAGTCTTCGGCTTTTTTACGAGAAGGATTGTTTTGTACTCAATTAAAGCTGAACTAGGTGATGTACTCAGAGCCTATCCCAGGTGTGAAGAACTGCACATAGCCAAAGCACCAGCTGAGATGGTTCAAGGGTGCACTTTGGTGCTGCTCCTATGCTCTACACACTGGTAATAATAAGGTCTTATTTTTCAGGCAGTTTTGTCCCAGTTCACAAAGAAAAGATTGAAGTAAGGGGACTGTACCTGAGAGAAGGAGCTAAGAAAGGCAACTGTGGCCCAGTTCTGGAGTGCTTGGCAGTGCCTGTGTTCAGCAGATTTAATAAAATGGAGAAGCCCTCCTATCCATCCCTAAGCAGGACTCTTCTGGGCTGTGATAGGTATGTCTTAAAATGTTCATTAAAATTTCTGTTTTGATTGCGATCAAAACATTTGTACTTTCATAACATAAAAGTCCTCAGATAATTTTTAGGTTTATTTTTCAATTCTGAGTCAAACCTTGACACTTCATTAAATGCTGCATCCTTCCTAATCAGTTAGTACCAAATGGTTTGGAGTTTATTTAATTGAAGCAGGGAAGTCTGAGGCTTTACCTTATCTATTCTGAATGTCACTGGATTTATTCAAAGAAATTTAATCTCTGAGCCTCCCTACTTACTTGACACTGTTCTGAGACCTCTTGTGTTCTGGAAGAAAGGGCAGCTGAGGTTAAGCAAAGTTGAAAAAAATACACATTTTATTCTTAAACAGGATGAGGGAGCCACAGACTTTACCAAAACCAGTAACTTTTGAGATGCAATACCCACATCTGATTTTATTACATATTGGGAACCTTGAGCTTCACTACAAAGGCAGGAGGGGAAGCAAAGACTCTCTACACAGCTTCTCCACATGGAGCTTTGCTGTGCATAGTGATGGAAAAGCTCCTCAGCAGGGCCATGTGGGCATCACCAGCCCCTGCTGCCTCTGCCCAGCCTCCTGGGGGCCTCCTCAGGCACTGCCCAGGGGACAGACCCCCATTTCAGCCCACCCACAGCCCTGCCCTGCTCCCTGGCTGGGGTGGTGGGATGGGCTCTTGGATGGAGGCCCTGCCCTGCCACCCCAGGGGAGCCCCATGGTCCCGTGGAGCCTCGATGCTCCCCTCCTCAAAGAAGTACACCATTCAGCTAAAAGCTGTGTACCCCCTGGGTATGATGGACAAACTACACCTTTCACCTTAGAACTGCAGTTTTTAGGTCAGATGAGTTTCAGTAGGGACAGACTGAAGAGCTAGGAGTGGTGGTATTTATGTTTTCTTCCGCCAAAGGAAAGCCATTCATCTCATGTAGCCCTTGGTGGCTATCTGAGGATTCAGGTAGCCTTGCTGGCTACCTACATGGATTTATAAGAACACCTTTATAAATTAATGTTATTGTTCCCTCATTGTGTCATAATCATCACTTGATCACTTACAAACCACATATGCGCCACTTGTTACCTGTCCTTGATGTAGAACAGGGTGTAATGGGTAGGAAGTCCTCCATCTGAGCCAGGCTTCCACCAACAAGAAAAGGATTCCTTTTGTAGAGAACGACATCTTATTATCTTAGGTTTTCCAGGATATGATTGACCTAGGGAAGTGCAGAAATCCAGCTAGTTATATTAGAGTTGGATAGGGTTTTTTTGTTGTTAGTGTTGAATGATAAATTCAGCAAGGAATGCTTTTTTGAGGACAATAAAATTATTTGAAACTATGGACTGAATTTGGCAAATAAATCTGCCTCGAAAAAGGGTCAAAACTTTCAGAAAAATAAGTGTATTTTACCTCAAATGTTTAAAATAGCTAGTAAAATTATTTTACTTCCCTTTTTCAAATGAAAATTCAATTTTTACCTAAAAGTAAATGTGTTCAGTTATCTTGAAATTAAATTTAAAAGCTTGGAAGTAGATCTATGACCTTTTGTTTTTTACTAAAATACAATTTTTTTTTTTTAATCTTCAGGTCATCTTAAAATTAAATTTCACCTTCAACTTTGCAACTGAATCAGAATTCCATTATTTGGGTTAACTTATCGGTCAGACAAGTAATAAAAGGAAGGAATCAGTGAGCTAGATGGAGTGTTTCAGGTATTGGAAACCTGAAAGTATTAATTAATTATTTGAATATTCCCTAATAATCCAAATACATTTAAGAATATTTACTATAAAGACTACTTCCCTAACATTAGACCCTTTTAAAATTTGGCTGGATGGGGTGCTGGGCCACCTTATCTAGGTGGTGCTTTTGCCAAGAAAGGTTGGACTAGATGATGACTACCTGAAAGGACATTGTAGAGAGGTTGGTGCTGGTCTCTTCTCACAGGTAATTAGTGATAGAACAAGAGGGAATGGTTTCAAGCTGCAACAGGGTAGGTTTAGACTGGACATTAGGAAAAATTTTTTCACAGAAAGAGTGGTCAGACACTGGAATAGGCTGTCCAGGGAGGTGGTTGAGTCACCATCCCTGGATGTGTTTAAGGGTCGTTTGGATGTGGTGTTGGTGGATATGGTTTAGGGGAGAACTTTGTAGAGTAGGGATGATGGTTGGACTCGGTGATCCCAAGGGTCTTTTCCAGCCTGAATGGTTCTATGATTCTATGATTCTATGATCCTTGAGGTCCCTTCCAACCTGGTATTCTAATATTCTACAATAGTTTTCATGAACTTCTACCAAGAACATAAACCATAAATTTACAGAAATTTTGATATGAAGATCATAAATTTTGACATGAAAATCAAGTTCCACGCCGTTATCTCTAATAGTGTTACAATTGTCATTGTGCTAATTCCCAAGAAGGTGAAAAACATGGAGTGAGTGCTTTTCATCATTGCCACCACATAATCATTAAATTAATACAATTAAAACAGGACTGAAAATCTCCATACAAAACTTCAGAAGAAAGTAATCTAAGTAGATGCAGGCTCCAGTGGTGGTCAGGATAGTTAGGGTGAAGCCTCAGACTTTTCTAAAGAAAGTGTTTTGAGGAAAAACAAGTGTTTCAGGAAGTGGTGTACTTACCACCCAGACCCACTTGACTCAGAGCAAGCAGCAAAATAATTTGAACTGATGATGTAAATTTCTGCTTCATGATGTCGGCTTCTCCTCAGGAGGAAATATCAGATCAAGGGCTCACTGAAAAACAGGCCATCATGCAACAGTCAATAACAATGCTTAACATGTAATATGTATCACTTGGCTTAATCAAAGTCCTTTTTGGATTGCAGCTGATTCTTGCTATTTATCAAAAAAAGTGCAGCAACACCTCACTTCCACTTCAGCAGTAGAAAACCTGAATCACAGAGCAGTTAAGTATGTCTTTGAATGGTTAGCAGTGCTAGGATTACAATTCCATAGCATTAGCAGATCTTAAGTATTTATTTGTCATCCTGGGATATTGGGTGCTTTTCTTAAAGCTCTAAATTTTAGACTCATTAATTTACCGGAGAAATCAGCCTATCACAAAAAATACACTTTTATCCCAGCACAAAGAAGATACAAAGAAGAGCCCAATATATTTGCACTCTGAGAGTCCTGAAAACAGAAAGCAAATAGAAAATATCCAAAGTTTATTTAGAAGTTTATTATTTTTGAGCCAGTCTCATGACTTCTGAATATTTGGGACTGGCATTGTTGAATTCAAGAACACCTGAGCTGAAGAATGCTACTCGTTCTGTGCATTCAACAAATGGTTTTTACTGCATTTGACTTTGCAGTGAAGTGGGAATGCCAAGATCAAAGAAAAGAAACCAAGGAAAAAGTGGCGTAACTTCACAGTTACTTTATCAGGTGAAAATGCAAGATGGGATGCAATTAGCCCTCCTTCTTCAACCTGTAAAGGCCAGAGCCAGTGTTGCAGAACCCGGGTCAAATACAGAGGTGCAAGTGGGAAGCTACCAGCTGTGAAGACCCAGTTCCTGCAGTGGGCTGACACCACTAGATGTCCTCAGAATTCAGGTTACAGCTCAGACTGATAAGGGTCCCAGTTGCTGCTAAATCTGTTGCTTAGCCTGAAGAAGAGACAGAGTAAACTTAAAGCAAACCTCCTCGTTCTGCCACCAGTATGGTTCCTGCTTGGAGATGGTGACAGGAGTTGTCTGTTAGATGCTCGGTAGCCAATCTCACTCTTCAAAACCAAAGAATAATTTACTATCTAAATAGGAAACTCCTTACCTCAGCTTTGCATTCCTACCAAACATAGCTGACAGGTATTTATTTGTATGCTTGAAACCCATTCAGTGTAGCACGGTGTGGGAACAAGCTGCTTCTTTGCTGAGGAAGAATTCTTTGTCGTTAATCAGATGACTACGTTTTCATTATGCAGTTCACTTGCTGTATCAAGAAACCCTAACCCATCAGCATACAAAATGTCTTTCAAGGGCAAAAGCAGATGAAGTACCAGGTAATTTAACTGAGTCTAAAAGACCCTTACTGTGGGCAATGTGGAGCCGAACAACAGTTGGATACATTTCATATACCAGTTCTGAACATCCAGGCATGTTCCACACATGTAGCTGAGACACAGGCTGCAGAATTGTATCTGGTTTAGTTTTAAACTCATTTACAGCAATCTGTGCATATACAGTGAGTGGAGAGCAAGCCATTTAAATATAAACACCAGTTTTGTGTAAGCACATGCATATTTTATGACTGTAAACAAACAGCAGGCACAAAGGCTAGTGTTTAACTTCAGAAATTAGCTGAAAACTTGGTGTTATATAATGCAGACAACACAGCATTGAGCTCATGCAAGAATAAGGCACATTTTTCTCAAGTGAAGGTGAAATAATTAAGTATAAATGGTAACAATGTCATGTAAATATGATACCACTTAAAATGTTATTTCTAAAAACATGGCTGGACCTTTTACAAAACACAGCACTTTCAAACTGAGACTCATGCTGTACTTCCCTATAAGGAACTGGTACCATGATTCCTTTTTTATTGCTTTTACAGGCATGTCTTTTCTGTGTGAAGAATTGACAGATAACAGAAACTGATTACAGTGAGTAAAATAATGAAATTTGTCAGTATGACAAAAGAGAGAGGCATCATCAAGAAAGAGCTGTATTAGAGCACTCTTTCAAGGACAATGTGATGATTTTGGAAACTAGAGACCTAAGGAATCAAACTAATACAAACAGGATGAAAAGAATGCATTTAAAACCGAGTATTTTTCATTGGGAGCATTTGTTTCTTAAAAATGAGATGATCATGAACCACTTCTTCAATACGGCTGTGAAAAAGAACAGGAAAGATATAGGGGAGAAATATGGACCTATTAATGCCACAAACTAAACTCTATGTACAATTCTGGTAATCTATACTTGGGGAAAAAAACCCAAACAACAGGTTAACATATTTAGAACAGATTTAGAACACAGCTAGAAAGATGAGCAGGGGACACAGAGGCTGTCTCATAATGGAGATTTAAAGAATTGACTTATTAGTCTATGGAAGGATGGTTGTCTTCTACAAACATAGCAGGAGATTAGCAAAAGAAGGAAAATAATAAAGTGTAAACTCTAGGAAATGTTAGAAAAGTTACCGTCACAGCAGTGTGTTTCTGGAATAGTCATCCAAACACAAAAATCACATTTAGTTTTCCCAGACACTCTCTCCTATTATGAAATATATATGATATGGCTGGTTGAGATATCTGAGGACTGGACTTCTTGATCCCGTATGTGCTTTCCAGGCCAGTGTTCCAATTCAAGTTAAATACCTTGAATTATTAACAGGTAGAAGACTGTGCAGAAGTATGAGATGACTGGATGTCCTATCTTACGTCAGGATTTAATGCTTTCAAAATATTTTCTATTAAAGAATTATGAGAATCTTTGTTTATTTGAAGAACATCTAAGAAGCATCTTAAAAAACATCTTAAAAGCATCTTAGAAAATCTTCAGTCTGATATTTGTATTGCTGTCTGGAGGAATGTATGCAGTAGGAGAGCAGTGGCCAGGAGGCTCTAGGCATATTAACCATATTCCAGTTCCAGTGCCTATGTTTCCATGGTTGCCTGGTATTTTGTATTTGTGGTTCAAATATAATTGATAAGACTTCTGGAGAGATGTCCTGTTCTTTAAAAAAATGTTTTTCAATAGAAAAAATACTCTCTTTGTAGTAACTACATCAAAAGTGACTCTCCACTATCTTTGACTTTAAAACATTTTCATAAAAGGGTAAGTAGTATTATTGAAGATGCTGGGATGGAATGCCTCACTTTCAGGAATGAATGCACTCTTTTGTAAGGGAGTGCACAGTGGACATTGATTTGCCAGAATGCCATGCAAAACCATGTGCTGAGTAACTGATAGTTGAAAGATCACATGCCTCCTTTTTGAAGGTTTTGATTTAACTCCAACAAAGTTACTACATTCTGACATTATACTTGGATTTTTCCATTTTAACACAGCTGTTACAGAGTATTCAACAGCTGCACATTGCACCCCAGAAAACAGTGCACCTTGATGGAAATGGAAATTATAACTGGGGTTTCAGAATGCACAGAAGTGCTCGATATTCCTGTAAAACATCCCTACTCTGCAATTAATGATATTATGAAAATTTAGATTAGAAAACTGTGCTTACAATGCTACTATATGAAGCTGAAAGTTAAATATCAATACTGAAATCAGGTGCTGTGGAGCAGGGTTGAGAGAAAAATGTCCCTGTCTTAACCGAGTTCTAATTCTTACATTCTTTTCTCTCTTTTTTTTTGGCTAAGCTGATGGATAAATTTCTTGAGATCAACTAAGAAGTCTTTACTCAGAAGTACTTCTGCACAGATGGAAAAAAATTCAACCTGCAGTGTTTTCAGGCTTGCAAGAAGGGGAACAACTGTATAGCACCAACTGGCAATTACATTATGTCCATCACAAGCTTTGCTTGTGCTGCTAAAGAAATCTAAAGCTGCAAGTACTTTACCAATCTGTACTGAACAAGATTCACATTCCCACTAGTTATGATGAGAAACAGTGTTTATCTTTCAGGCCTGGAGGAAGGCAGTTTAAGGAGTCTCAGTCTCAAAACACCACAGCTCATTACCATTTGGAAGGCTGAATTACACCTGTATGAAGCCAAGTACAAAATGAAGAACAGAATAAAGCAAGAATGAGACAGTCTGTTAGACCATCCAGAATGCTACTGGCTGTACAATCAAGTATACTATGAACATTGCATAAGTCTACCTTACCACGCCAATTTCTCAAATGCCAACACTGGTATATGTCCCTATCCAAGACCTGGGCATTGTTTTCACTAGATGTGTTTCTGAATGGCAGTGGTGGTTGGGATTATTCTGTGAAGTAGAAGCTGTGGATGTGCACTGTCACCAGAGCTCTGCTTTGCCTCTCTGAGTGAGCCCTCACTGGAAGTCTCCAAATTCTGAATCGCTCACACACCCAGTACAGCCTTCAATGAGAGATACAGGCTCCAGAGAAGTAGAGAGTTCAGAAGTGTCTCTGATCTTAATTTCATGTGACTGATTCCAGGAGGCTACTTTTCGCATGTAGATTTTGTGAGGATGCTTAGTTCCTGCTGTTGGCTATGCAAAGGAACCTAGACATCCAGTTAATTTGTTGGTACCAAGCATTTCATATTTCTGTGTTGCATACACTGGAAGTACCTATGAGTTCTCTTAGATTGCACCTGAAAAGTCTGTAAAAGGGTTTCTAATACATTTTTCCTAAATTTCTCTCTTAAATAAACCTTGTCCTAACAACACTTTGTATTCCTTCCTTTGATTAGCAGTCAAAATGTGATAATGAATGGAACAACTTCTCTTACCTGTGGAGGTGTGCTCCTCAGTCTTTGAAAATGAAGAATCATGAAACCCCAGAGTCTTGAAAATAGTTTAGACATTTCATTCTCCATTAAAATATTTATACACTTAACTGACTTGAGCCTGAATCTCTTTTTAAAACTCTCAACATCTAAACTGACAAGAAAATCCAAGACAAGAAGAAAGCACCATTATCCCTACTTTACAGATGGGGAACCAAGACAGAGAACAATCAATTACTTTGCTCAGACTCATACTAGAGAAGTAACAAAAGCTGAAAACTGACCCTTTCCACTTGGTGTTTCGTTTTTTTCTCTTTTCTGAATACCACCTCTACTGCCTGTTTTCCCCATAAAATATTATTTAGCTCACAACAGCAATCTTCTTCTACCAGTCTCACAGCTCCTGAATATTCTATTTTCTTCCCTCATGGTCTGTACATTTAGCTGTAATTTCAGGATTATTATTTTTTAAGTAGCCTTTTACAGACAAGAAAAGCATAAGCTGTAAAGATTAATATTTTAGAGTTTGAAAGTTAGAGTTTACATTAGAACTTGAAAATTGCTTTTGAAATATGATGGATGTTCATCGCTACTGACTACCAAACCCAACTCCATAGTCATTATCTTGGTATAATAATTTAAAATATTATCTATATATGACATAGTCATGAAATATAAAGTCCGGTTTCCTACCTAAAGGATTCATGTCTGCAAGGAAGGTATTTGTTCCTCTCTTTCATGAATGTCAGATCACTTGACAATCTGCAAGAGAAAAAAAGTCCAGGATTTAGTATATTGCTGGAAGTACTTCATTCTTAAACATAAAGAGCAAAAAAAACCCCAAAATTAAATTATTTTTATTAGCTGATTCAGATACTGAAACTAAGTCAATACATTCAAGCATTGAGAGCAAAAGCGACTATGGTAAAATGCTATGTTACTGTACACTCTTAACTAGCACAAAATGTAGCAACCGAGGATGCAGTTTAGCTTTACCAGCAGACTGTGCTAGGCTGTGTGATTGAAGGCTAATCACCATCTACACAAAAGGCTGCAGACAGGACCAGATGAAAACTGGCAGGTTTCGGGGAGGAACCCTAGCAGCCTGATCAGTGAGAATGGGGTGCAGGGAATCAGCTACGCCTAGGATTGCCAAAACACAGTCAGACCATAGTCTCATGAAATGCACCAGGAGGAGGGGCCAACCAAACAAATCCCATTCCCCTTCTTAGACTGAAGGAGATCTGGCACTTGTTCAGGGATGAAGGGGGAAAGAATGTGGGGAGGAAAGGAAGCGACCAAAGTAGACTAGAGAGAAACAAGCATGGGAAAATAAGGTGAAAAGGGGAACAAAGGACTCAGGCATAAACTGGTGGCTTTTCTGACTGAGATGTGTGCCTGATCATTGTAATCTACTTTATATTCTCATTAAGTCCTATTTCTAACTATCTTCAGTCTGGGCGTGCTCTGTTCTGAGTGGGCACATTTGGATTAGCCAGTGAGGAGTGAGATTGCAAGTCTCAGGTCTCATACACAACTCCCTGCTTCTGGGGAGGCCAGAGAATCTGGGCCCAGCTAGTGCACTGTCTAAGCATCTAAGACCAGATGCTAAAGCAATCAATTTTTTGTGTGCAAATAAACATATATATGTGTAAATGTATACATTATATCTTGGTTGATGTGTGTGGCCTCTGTGTGTGTTTATTGTGTCCATGTTCCCACCCATTGGGAGCAGCTGCTCCACTTTGCTACTGGCAGAACCTGAGGATATGGACCTACATCAGTCTCACATCTATGAAGCTACTTGATTCAGCTGCCTCTAACAGACTGAAATTAAATATTTTACCAAAAAAAGCCACTATGTTTAACTAACTGTTCTTTCTCATCCCATCTCAATACATTATGCTATGAAGAAATAACTTGGATGAGCTCCATGGGCAACTTACCTACCACAGCAAGAAAAACTATTTACACGTTAGATTACTAACTGTGAAATTAACTTCACACTGTTTCTTAAAAAACACATTTCAAACGAAGTAGAATATTTTTACAACTAACTTTAAGAATGGTCTGTGAGGTCTGCACCTGGGCTGGGGCAACCAGAGATATCAATACAGGCTGGGGAATGACACGCTAGAGAGCAGCCCTGTGGAAAAAGACCTGGCGGTACTATTGGATCAGAAGCTGGACATGAGCCACCAGTGTGCAATTGCAGCCCAGAGGGCCAACTGCATCCTGGGCTGTATCAAAAGAAGTGTGGCCAGCAGACTGAGAGAGGTGATTCTGCCCCTGCCCTGATTCTCTACTCTGCCCTGGTGAGACCTCACCTGGAGTATTGTGTACAGCTCTGGAGCCCTCAACACAAGAAGGACATGGATCTGTTGGAGCGTGTCCAGAGGAGGGCCACAAAAATTATCAGAGGGCTGGAGCATCTCTCTTATGAAGACAGGGTAAGGGAGTTGGGGTTGTTCAGCCTGAAGAAGAGAAGACTCCAGGGGCACCTTATAGCGACCTTCCAGGTCTATAAGGGGCCTATTAGAAGGCTGGGGAAGATCTATTCACAAGGGCATGTAACAATGGGACAAGGGGTAGTGGTTTTAAGCTAGAGAAGTGTAGATTTAAGTTGGACATTAGGAAAATGTTCTTTAATAGGAGGGTGGTGGATCACTGGAATGGGTTGCCTACAGAGGTGGTGGAGGCCCCGTTCCTGGAGGCATTCAAGGTCAGGCTTGATGGGGCTCCGAGCAATATGGCCTAGTTGGAGATGTCCCTGCTTATTGTAGGGGGGTTGGACTAGATGACCTTTAGAGGTCTTTTCCAACCGAAGACATTCTATGATTCTAAGATTCTAGGAGGATCTGGTCCATAATCTTCCCAGGTACAGAGGTGAGGCTGACAGGTTGGTACTTCCCAGGATCCTCCTTTCTACCCTTTTTAAAAATGGGTGTAATGTTTCTTTTCTTCCAGTCATCAGGGGCTTCACCTGACTTCCATGACTTTTCAAATATCATGGAGAGTGGCTTGGCAATTACGTCAGCCAATTCCCTCAGGACTCTGGGATGCATCCCATCAGGTCCCATGGACTTGTGTTATGATCAGGTTCCTCAGATGATCACAAACCTTGTCTTCACTTATGGTGGGAGGGACTTTGTCTCCCTGGTCTCCATCTTCTGAGCCATCAACTTGAGAGCCATGAGGAGAGGGGTTGCCAGTGAAGACTGAGGCAAAAAATTGTTGAGAATCTCAGCCTTCTCATCTGTTGGTACCAGTCCACCACTGTGGCTTATGAAAGGTACACTTTCTTTAACCTTCCTTTTCTGGTTTCCACACCTGTAGAAGCCCTTCTTGTTTTTCTTTACATCCCTTGCCAAGTTCAGCTCCAGTTGCATCTTGGCCTTCCTGACCTCATTCCTTCACAACAAGGCAACATCCCTATACTCTTCCCAGGATACCTGTCCACTTCCACTGCCTGTGTAGGTCCATCTTGCCTTTTAGCTTGACCAGCAGATCTTGACTCAGCCATGCTGGTCTCTTGCCTTCCTTTCCCCATTTCCTACACCTGGAGATTGAGATCTCTTGCACTCTATGGAAAGCATCCTGAAAGATCAGCCAGCTCTCTTCTGCTCCCCTGTCCCTGAGCACCATTTCCCATGGGGTCTGACTTACTAACTCCTTGAAGAGCTGGAATTTTGCTTTCCTAAAATTTAGAGTCCTGAATATGCTCTTCCTCTGCTTCATACCCTTTAGGACAGTGAACTGCACTAGTGCATGATCACTGCAGCCTAGGCTCCCTTCAACTTTGACATGCCTGATGAGTTCACTGCACTTGTGACCATCAGGTCCAATAACACATCCCCTTGGGTAGGGCTGTCAATTTCTTGTTGTAAGAAGTTGTCACTGAGGCACTCCAGGAGTCTCTTTGATTGCCTACAGCTTGCCCTAATGTGACTGACACAAAACATGTTTTTTACTAAAGCTACAATAGTGCCATAAGCACTGGCTTGTTCATATCAGTGATTGGAATGGATCATGATAGAATTGACCTTACCTCCTGCATTAACTAGGACAATGACTCTCAAGTATTTCTACATCAAATAGTCATTATTCTTTTCTTATTTATTATGACAGTCCTGAGAACAAAGATAGAATCCTACTACCTTAGGTACTGTAC
Source organism: Hemiprocne comata (assembly GCA_020745705.1). Lineage (NCBI taxonomy): Eukaryota > Metazoa > Chordata > Aves > Apodiformes > Apodidae > Hemiprocne > Hemiprocne comata. The sequence goes on along the minus strand of CM036616.1, from coordinate 23,836,154 downwards.
ACAGAAGAGTTTCTGCTCTTCAGAACTGCAAATTAAAATAACTAAGTAATCATACAGAAAGTGATATAACAAGCAGGTCAAAACTTAAATATTTTTGGTATGGAACTAAGGACTATCTTAATTGCAAAATCTTTTCAAAATATCCCATTAACTGGAAACTGCCTATGAAGAATCAGCTTTAGAAAATTCACTTAATAATGTCATTTCAGAATATCACAAATTCTTTTTCAACTAAAGCCAATGCATGCAAATTTTCAAAATTCCAGAAGGAACAAATATTACAAAATGTCATCATAAAGCATTTTGTTTTGAATTTTTCCAGTAGAACGTTTTCTGAAATCCAAGCAAATAATTTCAGCTTTATGATAACATTCTTTTCCAGTGAAAACATGTTGTGTTGAAAAATTTCTGATAATCTTTAATTATACACAGAATTTCAATGAGCAATGCAATGGCATGAAATGTCCTCCTATTTTGACATTTCTGGGGGAAGATGCTGGTGTAGAGGTGAGGAAGTTTATTGTGGAGACACTAAAATGACTTAAGCTTTACAGGATGCAAAGGAACAGGACTTTGAAAACAGTAAAGGGAACACAGTAATGGAAAATAGTGTGAAAGGTTTGTGGAGTGGATCTGAGGGAAAGAAACAAGGAGGAAAGACATAGAAGGGGGAAGGAACAAATAATGTGTTGGCACTGGGCAGTAAAGGGTTCAATACAGTTGTAGTTTTGAAGGTATTCCAGTATCCTCTTTGAGTTTCAAAATTCCATCCACTGGATGCCATCCCCAAGTAGCTTTTTCTTGGTGAAACAGGCAATGGGGTGGGGTCGAGGAGAAGCATCTCTGGATCCTAGTCCTGCTAGAATCAGTAAGGTAATGCTGAAGAAAGCAGTGACCTGAGCTCTAGCACAGTTTCTGTATTGCCTCTCACTGAGACAGCCTGTTTTGTCTGAGTCTCTGTCTGGAGTCTCTCTTCAAAGCCTTAGTGGCTGTGGTAAGACTATCACAGAAAGAACCTGGCTTCAGGGGAATGAATGTTCTCTTTCAATCACAAATATGGTCAGTAATTAATATCAGTGGGAGCAGAGAAAACTATTGGCCAAATCATTGTTTTATGTTTCAGTGTTCTCTTTTTCAGGAGGGCCTCAGTAGGAGGTCCTAAAAGTAGCTGTTTCTTTGTCTTTTTCTCAGTACATGTTGTACATTTACACTTGAATTGCTTAAGTGACTGTAGAGTCACTGTGCAAAAGAACACAATTACTAAACATTACTGCTCCAATTAAACGGATACAAACACTCAATGTCCAATTGTTTGTGCACATGAACATTTCTCAAACATATTCCCCAAGCTTCAAACTTGTTAATAAAAGAGCTTTGTGGCTGCATGGTAAAGACTACCACTAATGTCATACACAGATCAAGTGACACACTGGTTAGCTGAAGGAATGAAACAATGTTATCCTGGTAATCTAAAACTGAGGGGAAAAAATATTTTCTTACAAATATTTGAGAGAAATTGCTGTCAATAATAGGAATAAAACAATATTTAACCTTCAGCCTTCACTTTCCGGAGCTTGAAATTAATCTTTTGGCACTTTTAACCTAAAGCATTATACTCCCTTTAATACAGAAACGTGAATATGCAAAGAAGTATCTTTATCACACCTAGCTCTAATGTTGGTGGCATTTTGTAGATCTCCTCAGGCACCTAATTCCTGAGTAGACTAGTGCTTCACACATTTTATAAACATGTTTTCCATAGATGTCCACATAGATGGCATTAATCTCTAATGTCAGTGAAAAACACACAGCAGTGTCCATTACAGAAAGCCTGATGTACAAACTACTCTGGACTTTCTACAAGCCCAATCAGTAACAATATCAATACTGCTGTAGCACAACCCTGTTAAGTTCCACAAAGATGCTAATTTTCCAGCAAAAATGTATCTATTTAATTACAATTTTGCAGTGGAAGAATACTGAAACTCCTAAAAGCTGCAGTATGCATTCTGAAGGAACTGAATGGACCCTTTGATCAGGAGTACAAATTTCCCTTCTAATTTCTTCACGATGAATATTTAAACTGAAGTATAGCACTAACCTGATCTACACCCTGTCTTCATCCAAGGCTGATATTCCTTGGAGATTCTCAGTCATGGTCAATAGTGTTTTGGATTTTTCATTTGTTTTGCAGTATAAGGAAAGGACCCTGAGGCTGCAGACTGTGAGACTTTCATATACTTGTTTACAGAAGAAAGACTTGGACTGCAATCTCTGGAGGTTAAAGGTCAATTTATTAATGTATTCATTCAGTAACCCATTAATTCATTAACTCACCTCCACTGCTCCTTAGAAACTGCAAGGACAGTATTGTGTTTCCTACTGATAATGTGTTTCTAACAGGTAATATTTGCATCTCTGACTGAGTAAATAAAACACGTGTCAGGAAACTACTTGAAGAAAATAATTTTGCAAAGAGAGAGAAAATCTTATTGTGCAGCCAAGGCAAACAAATGGCTTCACAAATAAAGATTAACTAAATATGGGGTAGTAGATTTCAGGCTATGGATAGTGTTTAGTTTTAACAAACTAAGGACCTAAGAATGCCTCTCCTTTACTTCTGCTGTAGAACCAAATATGTCCAAATAGATTTAACGTGACTGTTCCAGTTCACTCTACTCCTCTGTGGAGTTTGCACACTTGTTGGTCGAATAATGAAGATGTAGTTAATAAACAGAATTTGGAGATGAAAAGACTGCAAGGAACAAAACATGTACAGGAACAAAATCTATTTTAACACTTTCTTTCAGTGGTGAAAAAGGACTCAGAATGAAATGAAGGACTTCTGGTTATAGCATGTATCGATGCATCTGGCTACATCTGTTCTTTCAGTAAATGTACTTGATTCACTGTTTATTGTGCTGTGAAATTTTTCCTTCAGTGCACTCAGCCTCAGATTGGTCCTATAATGTGTACAATAATGAGCAAGTTTTATAAGACTTATTATACTGGATAATGATGTCACCTTGGGACCCTAGAGTCAACATGGGAGTCCTCTAAATTTGAAATGTCATGTTTCTTCAAGCTTATAAAATTGCCATCCAGTTTAGGGGCCAAAGGGGAAGGTTTGAAGGTGGAATGTTGCAGTGATCAATTCAGAACTGCTTGCAAGCAAAACCATCTGATTTTCACCTGAAATAAAACTGCACAAAATTCAAGTTTCAATAAATGCAGGTAGACAAAGATTACTGTTTATGCCCAAGCATCTGAAATGTCAGATCTGCATGTTTTAATTGGACAATGGCTATCTCACAAAAGTGCTAAAAAAAAAAGAAAATATGAAGGTAGTAAATCTGAAATATCAATTACTTTTTTTTAAGAATTATTTTATATTTACAAGGAATCAAAGAAAAGGCATGAGCATCAGGAACTTTCATGCTCGCCCTCTGTATGGTGAACTTAATGGTAAATTGCAGCAAGCTAGGAAATTTTACTAACAGCTGAAGTAATTTTAACCATGGTAATTTGGATCACTAGAGATCAGCTATCATAATCTGTAACTAACAGCAACCCATTTTGTTTTTTGTCCCATCACAATCAACTTTAATTAGTATTTTTTGTAGGCAGCCAGTTACACAATCATATTTCAAATGGTAAAACCATTTTGCATTTGCATTTAATCCACAGCTTTTCTCCCACAACCCCTGAAATAAAAACCTTATGCTGACATTTAAGAAATGGCAGAAGGAAAAAATGGTGTAACTGTGGATTATACTTTAGGTAATAACAACACAGGCTTCTAAATCCTTGCTTACATAAAGCTTGACCTTTTAACTTGAAGAAAAGTAGTTTTGATTGAAACTTGGATCCACATCTTCAGTCATCATTGTTACCTGCATCTTTTCACATTGCCTTTTATGGTCATGGAATCACAGAATCATCCTGGTTGGAAGGGACCTCTAAGTATGCCTGCATCTTCTTGGCTGCACACCCTGCCTAGTAGTTTATTTTACACAATTTACATGGAACAATTATTGAACAGTAACACAACCATGTTTTAAATTACTCTTTTAATTCAATCCTTGAGTTGCTCCACTGGCTGTATGTTAAATATGTGATCTGACACTGTTTAATAGATATTAGCTCAAGACTTTCAAATCCAATTCAGATCGTTTGTTTAACTGGGCATGGTAGGAACCTTGAGCCAGAACAGTCACAGCTCTTTCTCCCTTAAGGTTTTCTTCCAATTTGTGCATCCTTCAGAGTGCATGAGAAAAGGATGGTTTCACCTTTGACAAGGCTGCCAATACAATGCTCTTGGGTGGCTATCACCAGCACACAGATGAAATGAGCTGGTGAACAGCTCAAACACACAGAAACAGGGCTCTAAGAACCAGCCGTGAAAGTGGGTACAAGAGACACCTTTCCTTCCTCCTCCCTGGAGTTTTGTCCAGGTAGATCTCAGAGAGTGCAGGGGACTTGGCTTGCAAAGTTGCTATCAGGGTGAAGAACAGATCTTGAGCGCTGCCTCGAGGTGATCTTCCCTTAAGAGGGTGAATTAATGGCAAACAATATGGATGGGCAATTGAGGCATTTTGAAATCTTCAGACATAAACAAATGTTTTAGAAATAAGTAGACCAAGTGAGTTGTATAAGTCTACTGGGCTTTTCATTTCTATTAACTACCTTCAATGAAGTACACTGACTGGTACAAACATTACTCGGTATTCAATAATGCAGATTAATTCTTCCTCTTAGTTAAATGCTGCTGAGTAACATACACTAGGGACACGCTCAGTTCAACAGCCACCTCTGTAATGTTCCTGAACTGCTGCAGTTGCTGCCAATGAAGCAGCATATTGATGCAAACCTCATTTCTCCATTCTGGATGGAGTGTGAGCTACTTCAGACAGGCATCAGATGGAGAGTCACGGGAGTACAGATCTGAATACACAACCACTAACCTCATGTATGGATATGCTACTGCCCTTCAACAGAAGCTGTGAGTGCAGTCAGAATGCTGTGTTATCCTATACAGACAAGAGACTGGCAATGTCCCAGTTGTTGGAAGGTTAAAATAAGCACACTAACATAGCCACTTCTCACAGCCCTCTTTGTCTTTGATATGGAAACGAAAACAAGAGGACAGGTGTTTCAATAGAGATCTCTGGTACACTCCTCTAGTGGTGTAAACAACACTGGTTTGGCAAGTTGTCCATGTGCACTGCACTTCAAAATCTACTCCACCATTTCAGTTTCCAACTCCAATTTTAAGTGCTCAACTCTTTACCTGCTTAAACAGAATTAATTATTTGAAAGGTGAAACTGGTACTTGAAAATACTGATGCATGCATAGAAGCATCTGAAATGAGAAGGTCATGGGCTCTTTTTTAGGTCTCAAAACCCCTGGTTTGAGCAAGAGTGCTTACTTTTTATACCTGCATATACTGAATAGTTTCACAATTATGTGTATACAACAGTATACACAAACAGAAAATCTCCAACAAGTCCACAATAATAACCAGGCTACTATGCAAAGTATGACATTGATTTATCAGCTGAAGCTTACTCCTTTTCAATTTAATACTCCATCTTGCATCACCTTGTCCATCAAATAACTTAAAATATTTTAAAATTATAAGTGAATGCTGTGATTCCTTTTACAGGATCACATTCTAGGCAGATACATTTGTTAGACAAGATACACATTAATATTTTCTTTGACCATAATTCTAAAGCTCTGTTATATGTCAATGATGTATTAGTGGGACAACTGCAAATAGCAGATGCAAGAAGAAAGCAGTCTTAAGATCCTTTATATGGCAAAGGCAAGACTCTTCTACTGAAGAAAAGGCTATTAACACCACCAGTGTTTCAGGAATCATTTTTTATCCCATGTTTTTTCTAGAAGGAAGCCCCAGAATGGACACAGCACTCCAGGTGCTTTAAGCTTAAGACTGTCTAACCCTAGAGGACAACACTCAAAAAGCAAAGCTAAAATATGTAATTAATTCCATTCATTGAGAAAGAGAGAGATGATGGGGCCAGCTCTGAGAAGAACTTTGTGTTAGAGCTTCACTGCACTCAGTTTCCACTGGTAAATATGTATAAGAACTGGCAGTGAGGTTCAGGAAATTCTGGTTCTAATCCTGAATCTTTTTTATTTTCTTTTATATGATATTTTTCCATTAGTCAAAATCTGATTCCTTTTTTAAAGGAACTGTGCTCATAACAAAAGCAGCAGCCAATGACTGAATTCCTTTACAAACCACTTTATTTTTGACTTTACAGCCAAACCATTAAATAAGTCATATAAATTCTCAACCTGGGAACAAACTATCATTCTTCAGAAAGTTCATCTGTTTGTGTTTGGCTTACTGCATGGAAAATAAAAGCTTTGTCATTTATTCATACTTGTTTCTCTCCCTCCATGAGCATGCAGGTTGGTAACCTCTAAAAATAATTAAGGCCTGGCATTTATATTTGAGTGACATTTTCAGTGATTGCACTGAAATTACATCCCAGAACATTTTAGTCCTTCTCAATTTACAGAGTTCTCAATTTACAAAGAGTTCAGAGTTACAGCACACTTCTTACTAGTGAGGTACAGGAGTCTTTGTTCTTTATAACATCTATAAGATAGTGTTTCTCCTGCAGCTTTACTCATACAATTATGTTTGACAGTAAAACCCAGCAAAGCCTCCTACTTACATGATTAAAGTAGTACTAGCTATGAAGTCTGGGTGGAGTACCTGACTAAGGCCATTGTGAATTGAGAAGATGGGCTCTGTGCCAGCTATGACTACAGCAGCAAAAGGAGGAGAATATTCATCCTGAGTTTTGTAATGATTTATGTTCCATCCTTCTTCTCAAGCCAGGAGATGAGGTTTGAACCACAGACAGCTGGTATGAAACAGAATTATTTTCAAATAGTTCTATTCTACTGACCTATGCAGACAGTGCCAGGGTGTGATGAGAAGCTTAGAGACGTTGCCTGTCCCTTATACGCTCAGTTGCATCAAATATTTCTTGGCCACTGCTAACACTTTGTGCCCTTGAATATAGTAAGACTGTAATTTTGTGAAAACAAAAGCTCTTTCAGGAACACTTTTGCAGTACTGAGTCAATGGGAGTCAAGTTCTAAATCATGGCAATAACACTTGATTAAAGCTGAGACTGGCCTGGGAAAGAACTCATGTTTTTCCATGAGCAGTGGAACTACTAAAGTCTGATTTTCTAAGAATTTGTTTCACCTTGCCATTATAGTATCAGCTTCCTCCTTCCTAACATCCTCTATGATACTCCATTGGCCAAGATACCAAAATGCTGAGGCTGGGCTGGAGATAAACTTAGGCTGATGGGGTGGCTTCTACATGAGTTGGCTTGAATAGCCAGCATGAATATGCTGATGGTCAACCTGGCTTTTGCCAAATGGAACACAATGTTAACTAAATTCTGCACAATATCACTTTGACATGAGATGGAATGCTAGTTAGGGTTCCTCTTTTCCATTCATTTGACAATTTTCAGGAAATTTTATGTTTTTATTATTTTTGGGAATTCTACCCTCTTTTAAATATGATTTACACTGGACAACAGGATAATACAATACTGGAAGGCATGGGGCCTACAGATTATGAGATGACTTAGCCTCACTTCCTTAGTAATCCAAGAGTACTTTCACATATCAAAATTATCTCCAATTAACTTGTAATTTTAGAGCAATTTTAATTTTATTTTTATTTTTCTGGTAAGTCTCTAACAGTGTTTCTGTTGACTCTGAGCATGGAGTTCTCTCTTATGGGTTGCCACCAGAACAAATAGTGCATAGGCCTTTAAAAACAAGTGTGAACTACAGATTATTGCCTCACTTGGACAAAAGCAGACCTGTTTGGTCATTTGCCTAGAAAGCAGGAGACATAACTTAAATTATAATCTCATCCTAGGGAAATTCAATCCTAAATCTCTCATTTCTTATGGCATAGAGTAATCTGAGCTAGAATTGTTCCCCCCTCTTGTTTCCATTCTGGCTATGAATGCAAGAGTCACAGGGACAGAAAAAGGATAACCAGGACAGAGTGTGACTATTTAGGGTACTTGGTTGGCAAAGAATGAAGTTTTGCTTGCTCCTTGCCCAAATTTTCTGTTTATTGTAGAATGGCTGCTTAATGTAAAATACATAAAGAGATTTGGTGGGCAGGAAACACAATATTTTAGAATAGCAAAGCAAAGACGGCCTGGATCTGAATTCAGATATGAAAAGTGATTTGCAGCTCAACTGGCAGGGTGGTTCAGGCTTCTACACACTAGAACCTGAGAAACAAAGGATTTGGATGACTGATTAGGAGCTGTCTTCCAGCCCTGTCCAGCCTGCTCTGCTGGTGACAGATTCACAAAGAAATGTCAGAGAGACAGGCCAAAATTTTTGTTTGGATTGAAGGTGAAAGGAAACATTTGGATATGTAGATTCATGGGTAATCACCACAGAGAAGATAGAAGGAGTTGTCGACTCAGATGAGATGCATAATAAGACATGGAGGAAGAAAGAAAGAGGATCAAGAGTAGACCCCTGCAGAGAAAGAAGACAGAAGACATGATGTAGTAGTTGGGGGAATCATGGAAGAGATAAGGGAAAACTGACATGTCCGGCTGTGCGTATGTCTGTACACGTGGGCAGGCAGAAGGGAGAGGAGGCTGAGGAAGAAGAGAGACACTTGTAGAGGAAAAGGGACAAAGCAACTGTTGATTGTGGCTTTTTTATAAAGAAAATGACTACTCAACTACTCAGCAATTTAACTAATATGTCACATGCTGCACATTAAATAGTGAAAGTTTGCATAGGCTAGCTTGTGGAGTCACCATCCTTGGAGATATAAATTAGCCAACTATCTGTGTTTGTCTAATTAGACATGCAGAAGCATGTGTTTGTTTAACTTTCCATTCAAAACAAATATTCTAAAAACAGTCTTGAAGAACAAATCAGTAGTACTTGCCTGAACACAAGTAGGAAGGCCCAAAAAAAAGCTAAGTTGACCTCACCTCTAGACGTAACAACAGCTGTTCAAGTTAGGAAAGTGGAAAACCAAATACAACATGTTTGTTTTTAAGTCCATGAAATATTGTGAACATTTGGAGCTCCCTAGTATGTAGTAAACAAACCAGCAAGGTTTGTGGTTAGAAAGCATATCCACATACTCTCCTGCATGTGTTAATTACACTGAGGTAGATGTGGCAGGTAAATCTTATTGCCAAGACTAAAAAGGACAGTTAAGTACAAGCTGCTGAAGTTTTACTTCTTACTGGGGCAACTGCTAGTTGAGAATTAAAAAAGCAGAGGTAGCACTGTGTGACATGCACACAGGAATCATTAAATTCAGGAAATGCTGCACACAAAAAGAGACAATGTGTCTGTATGGAAGCAGTTTGTAAGAAATGCACTAAAAATGGAAAACAAAAGCAGTAGAAAGACCCAGCAAGGTCACCTAAATTTCATAGGACCTATTAAGGTTAGGTAAACAGCACAGAACCCCAGAATCAAAGAATAATTCATGTTGGAAGGGAGATTGAGGGATCACTAATCTACCCTCAGCTGAAAGCTTCACCAATGAGGCCAGACCAGGTTGCTCTGGGCTTATCCTTTTGCAGGCTGAAAATCTCCTAGAATAAATATTGCACAACCTCTCTGGGGCATAATGTTGCTCTGCTTGGCTGTCCTCATGGTCAACAAATACTACCCTATATTCAGTCAGAACCTCTCTTGTTTCAGTGTATGTCCCCTCCTGCAGCAAGGACTGCTCCTCAGTAACTTCCCCACAGGTACTGGAAGACTGCCATCAGGAAAATGCAGGCCCGTATTTTCCTTTCTATTTATAGTTCTGCTGACCTGTTGTCACTCTCTTGTTGCAGTCCAAAACTTTAACTCTCTTGGAGCACATACCTGAATTTTAGGCTGATCTTCTGATGCGCTAGCTGCATAATAACTCTATGATACCTGTGACCCTTTCTCCCACTTGGAAGCAAATGAAAACAATGTAAAACAAAAATCCCTCTCTTCATATCTTGTATAGATGGATGCAGTTAGAAACATACTTTGCTATAAATAAACTTCATGATCTCAGTAGGAAGGTAGGGTAAATGGTACTAGGAGTTCAACAAAGAACGCTAACCTGCCTGTGCGCTCCTGTAGTCTGAGGAAAAATGGCTGATAATGAAACAGTCTTGAAATTAGGGATTTCATTATAGGCTCAGAAAAGGACTTTGTATTTTGACTGGTATAATATTATTATTAGCCCTCTCCAGCCAGTTTGGGATGAACACTCTAAAAATTACAGCAGAATAAACAGGCACAAAAAAATGCCAACTCACTGCTAAACCAAAACCTATTCAAATTTATGTGTGAAAGAAATGGTTCAAGAACATTTTATACTTATGGGAAAAGTACTTCTTGAACCTGGCAAGATTAGAAAGAGCTTAGCTTGAAACCTGACTATTATTTCAGATGAAAATGATTATTATAGGTGGGAATTAATTTTTCATAGTCTGCATGTCTCCACATCTAGCCGATTCCTTTTAATGCCACTGTCCCCTTCCCTGCAGACAGAGATATTCTGCAGGTGGTCATTTAAACCTATAGCTGCAGAATAGGAGACCATTTACTGGGTAGCATTAGTATTTCACTAAACTGCATTAGAAGAGTGGAGTCTATTACAGAAAGATTGTTTGCCTGTTAGATTAGATCACTAAACAACAAATATTTAAAACTGTGGAAGTGAATGCAGTTATACTGAAAGCTAGTTATCAATTCATTGTTCTTAGTCCCTAATATTTTAGGGCTCAGGATACCTACCCATGGCCCTGGGAGCTATGGCAGGAGACTGAAGGGATACAGTAAAATTTTATATATAGAGAAAAGGACATCTTGCCTTTACTCAGCAACAGAAAGTATCAGTAAGGTTTTGAGATTCCCATATGCTTTACCACTTTTTGTATTTAGTTTCATTTTCTTGGGGTTATTGGTATAAGCCTTAGAAGTCTTACTGATGTTGACCCACAGCTTCGACAGGTGCACCCTTTACTGGGTCAAAAACTGGTTGGATGACCAGGCCTAGAGAGTGATGGTGAATGGAGCTGCATCCAGCTGGCGTCCGGTGACCAGCGGTGTCCCCCAGGGATCAGTGCTGGGCCCAGTCCTATTCAAAATCTTTATTGACAACCTGGATGTGGGGATTGAGTCCACCCTCAGTAAATTCGCAGATGACACCAAGCTGGGGGGGAGTGTTGATCTGCCAGAGGGTAGGAAGAAGCTGCAGGAGGACCTGGACAGGCTGGATTGATGGGCCGAGGCCAATGGCATGAAATTCAACAAGACCAAGTGCAGGGTCCTGCACTTTGGCCACAATAACCCCAGGCAGCACTACAGGCTGGGGGAAGAGTGGCTGGAGAGCAGCCTGGCAGAGAGGGACCTGGGAGTGCTGGTGGACAGCTGGTTGAACATGAGCCAGCAGTGTGCCCAGGTGGCCCAGAAGGCCAATGGCATCCTGGCTTGGATCAGGAAGTGTGGCCAGCAGGAGTAGGGATGTAATTCTCCCCCTGTACACAGCACTGGTGAGGCCTCACCTCGAGTCCTGTGTCCAGTTCTGGGCCCCTCACTTCAAGAAGGACGTTGAGGTGCTGGAGCAGGTCTAGAGGAGAGCAACGAGGGTGGTGAAAGGACTAGAGGGAAAGTCCTCTAGGGAGAGGCTGAGGGAGCTGGGGTTGTTTAGCCTGGAGAAGAGGAGACTCAGGGGGGACCTTATCACTCTCTTTAACTACCTGAAGGGAGGTTGTAGTCAGGTGGGGGCTGGGCTCTTTTTCCAGGCAACTGGTGACAGGACAAGAGGGCACAGCCTCAAGGGGAGGTTTAGGTTGGATATTAGGAAGTACTTCTTCACAGAGAGGGTGATTAAACATTGGAATAGACTTCCCAGGGAAGTGGTGGAGGCAGTCTCTGGATGTGTTCAAGGAAAGGCTGGATGTGTTCATGGAAAGGCTGGATGTGGCACTTAGTGCCATAGTCTAGACAGTGTGGTGGTGTTGGTCATGGGCTGGACATGATGATCTTAAAGGTCTTTTCCAGCCTTGGTAATTCTGTGATTCTGTGATGGATTATTATACTTGTAAGGGGAAGAGCAATGCCCTTTTTCTCATGCGACATGTATATAATATAATCAGCTTACGAATCATAGAATCACTTGGAAGGAACGTTAAAGACCATCTAGTTCCAACTCCCCTACATGGGCAGGGACATCTCCCACTAGACCAGGTTGCTCCAAGCCCCATCCAACATGACCTTAAACACTTCCAGGGAGGGGACATCCACAACTTCCCTGAGCAACCTGCTCCAGTGTCTAGGCACCCTCACACTAAAGAATTTCTTCCTAATGTCTAACTTAAATCTACCTTCTTCCAGTGTAAAGCCATTACCCCTTGTCCTGTTGCTACAAGCCCTTGTAAAAAAACCCTCCCCAGCTTTCCTGTAGCCCCTTCAGGTACTGGAAGGCCACTATGAGGTCTCCCTAGAGCCTTCTCTTCTCCAGGCTGAACAACCCCAACTTTCTCAGCCTGTCTTCTTAGGAGAGGTGCTCCAGCTCACCAGTGCTCTTCATGGCCCTCCTCTGGACTCTGGACTCTCTCCAGGAGCTCCATGTCCTTCCTGTGTTGGGGACTGCAGAACTGGACAGAGTATTGCAGGTGGGGTCTCCCAAGAGCAGAGCAGAGGGGGAGAATCACCTTTCTCGATCTGCTGGCCATGCTTCTTTTGATGCAGCCCAGGACACAGTTGGCTTTCTGGGCTGCATGCACATATTGCTCAGCCCATGTTGAGCTTTTCGTCAACCAACACTCCCAAGTCCTTTTTCTCAGGCCTGCTCTCAATCCATTCTCCACCCAACCTGTAATTATGCTTAGGATTGCCCTGACCCATGTGAAGGACCTTGGATTCGGCTTTATCGAACTTCATGAGGTTTGCATGGGTCCACCTCTCCAGCCTGTCAAGGTCCCTCTGGATGGCCTCCCTTCCCTCCAGCATGTTGACCACACCACACAGCTTGGTGTTGTCAGCAAACCTGCTGAGGGTGCACTCAGTTCCACTGTCCATGTCACCAACAAAGGTGTTAAACAGCACCAGTCCCACTACTGACCCCTGAGGAATGCTACTTGTCACTGGTAATGTAATGGAAAGATAAATATAATCCCTGGCACCTTGCACATTCACACAACATTCCCTATTTAACAATTAATAATATTCTGTACAAAATGGGTATTTTGGTGCTGGCTGAGGTCTCCCTGCAGCCGACTGCTGAGCTGGTGTTTTGGTTTGAGCAAGCTCATTGCTGATTTTTTTTCTTCCTTTCAGTGAACTTTTTAGCAGTGCCAGTGGACTGATAATAACCAAGGTCACTTCTGGCTGTCTGCAGCCTCCCCCCGCTACGGGGGAGCAGATTAGACTGAAGGCAGGGTCAGCAAACCAGAATATTCCCTTCTCATAATATTTTCTCTCTTTGGCTTTCAGTATAGGCTAATACATCACGGAAGTCAAGCCTGTTTCACTTTTCAACCCAGAGAGCCTCTCTTTCTCATTTTTCTTCCTCTTTCCCTACCTTGGGGGAGGAGGGAGGGGAGGGGTGAATTGAGAGACTGCCAACTCGGTGCCAAACTGACACAGCTGGGTCCCAGTGGACTGAGCATTTGTGTTCCTCACATCTGTCTGTCCTGAACTGATACAGCTTTGCTTGGCCTGTGACAGAGTCCCTGTGTATGGGCTGCTGGTGGGGCTCTGACAAAATGGAGCCCTCCAGCTGTATGCTCCTGGGAGCACTGTTGACCTCCAAAGCATCCCAACAAGTAGAACAGACCCTCTCTTTGGACAGATCAACTTGGAAAACCGTTTCAGCTTTGCACAAGGACTCTAAACACATCTTCTGTACTCAGACGGCATGCAAAGAACAAAACTAGAATTAAATATAATTTAAATATAATATAATTAATATATTAATTAATATAATATAATTAACAACTTTTTCCCCATGACTGACTGTTTCATGTTATAGCTATGGGGTTCATCCCACAGCTTAACAAGCTCAAGCTTAGTGTAGAACATTCCTTTGACTCCTTGTAGTTCCTCGGGAATTCTTCTTGACACATCTAGCTGCTCCACTTTTGAAGGCTAGTATCTACATATTCTTTCAATTCTCTGGCTGCATGTGCCTGCTCTACATTTTCTGGAAAGACTCAAAAGAACTTGTAGCATCAACTGGCATAATTTTTCAGGTGCTTCCCTTTCTTCAGGTAAATAAGCAACTACTTATATAAAAAAGCTAAGACATTGTACATCCCTTAAAGTAAACAGATTTCAATGCCACTGAGGTAATAACGATACAAATAATAATCAAACAAACTATAATTTCCCCTGCTAAATTTCATAATAGCTCCATAACTGCTCTCACACTTTGTAAACTGTACAGAAATTACTGCTATTTCTATTTTCTGTGAGGGCACAGAGAGTGAAATACATTTAATACAGTTGAAAATGCAACTTGAAAGATTATTTCGCCATCAAAGCCTATATGACAAATATTCTGTGTTGCTTCCTACAAAAAAGGAAGGATGAAGTAAAAACATAACCTTTCCCTAAAAATAATTTTTGCTTTACTGCCTTTTTTCCACTCTGTTTTTAAGCTTATCTATAGGTAGATATTTTTAAGGATTAAAATGAACTAATGCAAACTAATTTTTGCACTACATAATATTCTTAAACAAGCTACTGATAAAAATAGTTTGTATAACTTTGCATTTTACATACTACTTTTCCTATTTCAGATTAACATGCACTCCTATGGGTAATGCCTTACAAGCTAAGAAGGATCAAGCAGAAATCATAAATTAGGAAGGAATTTGGAAGAACTTGTAGAAGAAATGTGTTTATAAAAGTATTCTTCGAAGCCAGGAAAAGGGAGACTGATTCCTCTATAAAATTATCTGTGAAAGAAGTAAACCTGAATATCACAAAACTCAAGATTATAAATTCAAGCCTTCGCTTCCCGTCCCAGGCAGATCAAGTATTAACTTGTCACACAAATGTTTTTTATACTGAGGAACAAAAGAGGAAAACCGAAGTTTATGTTGACCTAAACACATTTGATAGAAACAGGGACCGAACAATTACTTTGTTTGACACATGACAGCACAAAAGAGGGGGGAGTGGAGCCACAGGTCAGGGAGAGGTTGCATGAGTAACCACAGTGAGACGTATTAGTCCTCAAGGATGAGGACAAGATGCTTAAATGCTCTTTAAGGAAATAAAGGTCCTGACTGGACTGACTCCAAGAGAAGAGGGTGAAGTAGGAAAAAAGATTAGTTTAAGCAGATTCTATACATGAGCTGATTTTTAGTAGCTGGATTTGTCTATAAGGAAAAGAAGTATTTGTATTTTGAACAATTACTGTACATATAAAATACATCATTCCAGATGTAATTTTTGCAGCTAGAGATGAGGTATTGCTGAATTTAAACCTTTACCAGTTTTATGATTTGCTGTAACCACATGCCCTCAATAAAAACAAGCACGACTTACTTAAAAAGTAAGCTGACTACTGACTGTTTTGTTAATAATTCACACATCGAGGAAAAGAAACCCTCAGATTTATGTACACCACAACTGTAAAGCATATTAACAATAAATTCTGCAGCCATGAAGTAACAAAGTATTTTCTTTTACTGCCATGACTCTACAAAAGCATCAAAAACCTGCTCAGTCACAAAACGTTCAGCCATCTGCTCTCACCAATCTGAGCTCCTTTAGAGTACAGCAAGCACCTCTGCTCCGTCACAGGACAATGCAAATCAACAAGGTGAGAACGAGAATAAACTACCAGGTTGTCTTGGTTATTCTAATGCCCTATTGGCTAAGAAAGACCATGTAGACATACACAAAGCTGAAAGCAAATCAGCAGATCAAATAAGGAAGCTCTGAGGAAAAATGTCAAGAGAAATAAGGTAGGAAAGAATTCTAGAAAGTGTATGTAGATAAAAGCATACTTGAAACTCGGAACTGAGACTGACTGTAGCATAAAAATGTCATTAAATTGGGAATCTCCACAGCAGAGAATTGTGTGCTATAAGTGCAAACCATTAGCCCATCCCACAATAGAAAAAAAGATTGCTGCTTAAAGCACAGGGTTGAAAAATCTTCTGTCAAAAAGTGGAATGTGTTATTACAGGTAATAATTGTTGGGGTTTTTGATTTCCAAAAAATTTCCTGTAAGTTTATATTACAATCTGTGACTCAGTCACAAACACATTGATCCATTCAGCTAAATAAATCTTTTTCTCAAAACAACCCCTGAAGACTATTTTAATGCAGAGGAACACTGTTTTAATGCAGGAAGTCTTTCAGCTCTGAATCCAGACATTTGCCAAACACAGTATCACATAAAACATCCATGAACAAATAAGCTTGCAATAATGTATTTCAGTTTTATTATCACAACATACCAACTTTCAACCATTTGTGTTTTCTATACAGACAGCTGGCATACAAAATAGCAAAAAACATGGGCAAGCTGTGAAGAGAAAAAAATGTTACTTAAAAATAAAAGAAGCATTATTAGAGAAAAAATACTTGAGTCATTGGATGCCTTATCTTTCTAAAATCCTTGGAAAATCTCTATCAGTATCCTGTTAAGCTTGGTTTTATTTAAACAAGGTTATAAATATGAGATGAACTAGGACCTACTGATAGAGAATATGTAACTGAGCTTCAATTAAAATAACAAGCAATTCTTAAATACCATGAAACCAAGAGTTTTTGTTGTCTGACAAAGCAAATCTTGCACTCTCTTGAAGAGGAAGAGATATTAGTTAGGTTTGGGCCTGGATAATAAATTTCAGTTTCCACTTATTCAATAGATTTGTGGACTTTAGGTCCCAAATGTTGATTTTGTTCCATTGTATTACAGGTTATGAACAGCAGAGGTAGAGCTGCAGGGAAGGCAAGGCAACAGAGATTCAGCAGATGGATACAGACATGAATCAAGCTTCTCATGCACCTTTTGCTGTTAATGCTGCCTAGAAAGAAGACATTCAACGCTGTTTAATATCTTCATAAGTGATCTGGATGTTGGGCTTAAGTGCACCCTGATGAAGCTCGCAGATGACATCAAGCTGTGTGGGGAAGCAGACACTCCAGAAGGGAGAGCCACCCTCCAGGATGGCCTAGACAGGCTGGAGGAGTGGGATAGCAGGAACCTGATGAAGTTCAACAGGGAGAAGTGTAAGGTCTTGCACCTGGGAACACATAACCCAGGAGTGCAGTTCAGACTGGGATCCAGCTGGCTGGAGAGCAGCCCTGTGGAAAGGGATCTGGAAGTCTTGGTGGGTAACAGGCTCAACATGAGTGACCAGTGTGCTGCAGCAGCAAAGAAAGCCAATAGGATGCTGGGCTGCATCAACAAGGGCATCACCAGCAGAGATAAAGGAGTCATCATCCTGCTCTACTTGGTGCTTGTCAGACCACACCTGGAGTATTGAGTTCAGTTTTGGTCTCTACTGTACAAAAAGGATGTAGACTGGCTGGAGAGGGTCCAGAGAAGGGCCACAAGGATGATCAGAGGACTGAAGGACCTGCCACATGAGGAAAGGAAACTGGGTTTGTTCAGCCTTGAGAAAAGAAGGCCTAGGGGAGACCTTATTACCATGTTCCATTACTTAAAGGGTGGCTACCAAGACGATGGAGATTCCTTATTTACAAGGAGTCACATGGAAAAAACGAGGGGTAATGAAAGGTCAGTCGTTGGAATAGTCTCACCAGGGAAGCTGTGGATTCCCCAACACACGACACTTTTAAGTCTCAGCTTGACAAGGTGTTGGGCCGTGTTGTCTTAACAATGTTCCTACCTAAAATGGTTGGACCGGATGATCCTTGATGTCCCTCCCAACCTGGAATTTTATGATTCCATGATCTCCAGTGACAGGCTGGTGAGACAGCTGGGGATGCCACATGAAGAGCCCAAGGAGTCTGTGAGGGAGGAGAACTGTTCTCTGTTATAGTTAGACTTTTGCATATAAGACCCAAGGTCTGACCTGCAAACTCTAAGAATATGGTAACAAATTACTTTGGGTCAGGAAGACTACTAAATTAGGAATGCATTTTATAACTGGGAAAAGAGGAGCTTGTCTATTGGAGCTATACTATTGGTATGAATTAGGCATGTTTGCAGCATGCTGAGCAGTGCCAGTCTTTATAGCTACACCAGTGTCACAGATGCAGAAGCCTAAGCTTAAAGACCTAGAAAACTTTCAAAAACAAAATACAAGAACCTGATAGATTTTGCAGATAATGGATTTATATGCTCTTATTTTGCCCAAGTGCCACAGAAGGCACCTACAGACATCTGGAAATCTGACAGGAGATAGTACAGAACATTCTTCCTAGCTGAAGGTAACATACACCACTAGGCACATACGTTGCTTTGTGCTGTAACCTTTATCTGCTTCTTCCACAAGCTTGCAATCATCTCCAACTTGCTGGTTCTTATTTTTAATATCAGTAGCATATTCATTGTTAAATCTAGCAAAAATTCTTTACTATCTTGCCTAAAGCAAATTAATTGGTACCTGGCAGCTCTCCGACATTTCAAATAATAATTTAAATAGTTATCCTCTTATTTTGTGCTTGATTATACTGGTACCTGAGGCAGAGCACTTGTCTCCCCTCCTCCCAGTGCTGGGAGCTGTTATTTATCTGTTAAGCTCTCAGGAGCTGGCAGAAGCAGCCACACCTTAACTCCTGATGGGCCTGGTATTGTGTCACCTTTGTTGGGTTAGACTTGGTGGTGCTGGGACCAATTTCTGGTCTTACGCCCTGCTGGGCTGGGGAACTGCCAGCAGACACAGAGGCACCTGGTTTTCTTGGGCAATTTGGGGATTGCTGGAGTGGGACCCTCTGTCACCAAACAGGGTCCCCAGCCAATTGGGTGTCTTGGCCAAGGCAGAAAAATTAATGAATGCCCACAGGTCAGATCTCACTTAGTCCATAAAATTGGAGTTCCTGCCAGGAACTCCTTGGTTAGGTTTTTCCTTGGTGCAGTGGGTCTGTGAGGAACCCTACCCCTTAGGTCAGGATGCCACCTAAGGAGACTTCTTGAGATTGAGTGACCTCATCTTTGGTGAGTGATAAGTCTCCTAAATATATCTTTGAGTGAACCTTGCACCTATTGGGCAAGTGATTCTACCTCCTGAGGCTTTCCCTTTGAGTGAGTGTGCACATGTGGGATTATTATTATCCATGTTAAGACTAGTAAAAAAAAGCTTAGGAATTCTTAAGTAGTTGTGCTGTAGTGCATTAATCCTTTAGCAGTTGTGCTGTAGTGTATTCCCAACTGGCATCCAAATATGTGATATTATTTTTGATTTATCAGAGTGCTAAATAGCATTGATTGGAATAAATATTCATTCCTAGTAAACCCCTCTGTGTTTGTGGGTGCCTCCATTAACATACCTAATAATGAGATGACCAGGAAAAATATGGATCCTATCTAAAATGTTTATAATTAAGATTGGTGTGATGCAACATCAGGACATCTGATTTTAGATGAAGAGTTGAAGAAAGAAAAGGTGAATAATTATATTGCATACAAGGAAAGAGAGACCTGGGGCTGTTTAGTCTTGAGAAGAGAAGACTGAGAGGGGACCTTATTAATGTCTATAAATATCTGAAGGGTGGGTGTCAGGAATGGGCCAGTCTCTTTTCAGTGGTGCTCTGTGATAGGACGAGGGGAAATGACACCAAGTGACAACACAGGAAGTTCCACCTCAACATGAGGAAAAACTTCTTTACTGTGAGGGTGACGGAGCACTGGAACAGGCTGCACAGAGAGGTTGTGGAGTCTCCTTCTCTGGAGACTTTCAAGACCCATCTGGACATGTTCCTGTGTGATCAGCCGCTAGGTGTTGCTACAAGTGCACAACAATTTTTATTGTATGACTATTTTTGAGACTTTCTCTGAAGTTGTATTCTTTATTTTATTTTTCTGTAACAATTAGATCTAGACTAGTAAGAGTTCTTTGATGAGACTCTTCTATTAATTCCTCATTGCTTGGATATAAAAACTGCTATAAGGATGTAACAGAAATTTGACAGAATTATGTATGGAGCTTAATATACAGATTCAGTTCTAAATCAAATCAGCATAATGCTTTCTCATGCACAGTCTTCTGCTGTAGCTGCTTATATAGTCAATTATCTGTTTCAGCATTTGTTTCTAGTACTCTTCATAATGTGTAAACCATGCTTCAGAAACAAGACAGCTTCTGGCCTGGACTATTGACTAATGTGTAGTTTAGTGTGATGTTGCTACAGCAACCAAAAAGATGGAATAGCATATAATATATCATTTACACATTACTTGGAACATACAGCTTTCTAAAAGCCATTAAGCAAGCAGAGGTGCTGTGATGGAGGAGATGAGGATGTCTTAAAACACTCTAAAATAGTTTCCATTGTTCTGAAGGTCCAGGGAAGTGAATCTAAGTAATAAGCAGCACAAATAAGAGTTAAGTATTTAAAAAGACAAGAGCCTTCTTTTTTTAACACATAGTATCAGCAATTCTCAGGGTCCAGTTGCCAGAAGAACATGCTTCTAGATCACAGACAAACAACTTAGACCTTTTACTTCAGACTTCTAAGAAGTGAATGTTTGTGGTCCACACCATGGCATGGAGAAATCTTGTAGACCCCATGTTGTGCATAGCAAAACAGCTACTGTCTGAATTAAAGCTTGAGAGGTTTTAAAAATGGGGGCTATGACTTTGCTCCAGTGGACCTCCTCAGCAAACACATGTGGCTTCATTAAAGTAAGTCTTGATCCTTCAACGCAAACTAATTATCTCTCCTGCTGCCTGCAGATAAACAAACTAGTATGAAAACAAAACCAGTATGTGCTTGTGTGGTGGTACTGTTGGTGATGGATAGATTTAGCAAATCAGCAAAATTCAGATTGGTAAATTTCATAATCTAGTGAAGCTATTTATTGAGTTTGTAAGTGACCTGGAAAACATGCAGTTTATAATGTCACTGTGGAAAAAAGTACCCATGACTGGGTTAAATTTTTTAGATTCACCAACAGGGTGCACATTTTGGATAAGAAAGTGCAGAAAACATCTGGGAATAAGTCTGGGGATATTTTCCAGACCACAGCAGAAAGATTAATGACCTAAGTCTGTGAGGCTAAAATGGAAGCTTGCAGAGAGACTGGATAAGATTTTGATTTCAGAAAAAAATAAGAAAGAAGAGCATTAAAATAATCTATAGAGTGGATAGGCCTGCTGCTCATTGTCAAAAAGGATATAATTCTTTGCTTATGTATAAACACAACAGTTTCAAAATTATGTAAAAAGAGAACATTTTGTCCTGCCAGCAAGAGGAGAAATTCTGTAAGCAATAGAGGATGCCCAGTCTTTTCCTACATCTAACTACCAGAGGGTTTCTGGAAGTCACATTCATGAGAGACAAGTTTCTGCACGTTCAAGACACTCCCTGAGAGCACCAAATGGTGAAACCTCTTGAGTGCCCAATGCTTACAATACTTTTTACTGCATTCTCCTGCACAATGGAGAACATGCAGCAATACATCATTTCAGGGCTGAAGGCAAAAGGAACATGAATCCAGGTGGAGAATAGCACCTTCCTTAGTTTATTTAAGACTTCTGTGCAGGTAGGATCAAGTTTTTAAAAATGCAACCTGTCACGGACATCATTGCCTATACACCACAAATGGGCTGACAAATGTGTAAGGTAAAAGCATAGAAACTATCACAAATCTGAGAACATGCACAAGTGGAAGAGGAGTGGGGAGGAAGAACTCTTGTTAGAGCTCCTCACCTGAACTACAGAGCCTGTAACTGTGAATTAATTCATCACCATAATGTGATGCAGAAGAATTGCCCTGGGTTGAGCCAGGATTAAGCTAATTTTCCTTCTACTGATTTTTTTTCCTTCAGTAAGCTCTCTTTTAACTAGCAACAAGTGTTCCAGCTAGTGGGCTGATAACACTGGAATGTTTATGTTTCTGCTGAGATATGAAGGTCAGTTTGTTCTACTGAGTGAATCTGCCACTGCAGATGCTACTGAGAGCAGGGGAGTCGTATCTATGACCCCCCCCCCAGGGGAGCTGGACTAGACAGACAGCAGAACTGACCACAGGTATTCCATTCCATATATCTATGTAAGCTCCGAGGAAGGTCAGAGATCACAGAGGACAACTTCCTTCCTGCTTCTTCTTCCCTTCTCTTCCATCCATGGCTGGTGTCCGGGGAGGACTCCATCCATTCATCACCGTTGACCCCAGGCTCAGGCATCTCTGACCTCATAACCCTCATAACCCAGCTCCTGTCTGCTCTGCTGTTATCTCACAGAAGGCTGAGACATTTCGGGCCTGCTCACAGCTCAGGAGAGTGCAGGGGAGTTATTGGGGGTGGGGGGAGGCAAGAGGCTTTTGCACATTCCTGAACATACTTGTATATAATTGCACATACCATTAAACCTGTCTAGTTTAGTTTTCAATCCAGCTAAGTCTCTCTCCTAATTCTCTCTCTGCTTCCCTACCTGGGTGGGAGGGGGAGGGGATCGAGAACATTGTTGTCTCTGGTTTATTTTTCGAGTCTGAGTCAAACCGTGACAAGAATAAGAAGGGCCTTCAAGATACTCTGCAGATATTTCCTCAGAGGGTAGTGGTAGAACTTCTATTCACATAGCTGTTGGTATCCTTTTTCCCATGGTACACCACTGTTCCAACAAAATCTTGCACAGCCATCAACTCATCTAGGTTTACAATTCAGAAACATGAGATACAATTACCAGCTAAATCCATCCAGCTGGGACACCCCTTCCTCCGTCTGGCAAGCAATACTGATGCTATTGATCTTATTGGCCTCTACCCAGTCTGTTAGTTGGCCCACCTCCAAGGAAATGCCCTTCTCTCTGGAAGGATCTGTCTAAGAAAATGTAACCAACCATGACAAGGAGCAGAGCTCCAGTGAGTCAGTTTTTTATCACCTAATACAGAGGACAAAGATCCCAAGACAGGGCAATAGATCATGGCTCTGGAAGGAGTCCCCGAGGATGCCACAAAGGATGGGGCACAGGACAGAAGCTCAATCCCATGCCTAGTCACGCTCTCACAGAAAAGTCTCCACTGTAATACTTGCTGAATGTGCTTTGAGACACTGAGGAAAACCACGTGTGCTAGCAAGTAGATACATGCAAGGCTGTCAGAGATGCTCTGGCCAAATGGAGAGGCTGATTACAAGGACTGGCAGCCTTGCACCATACTTTTTCCAAATAATTATTTCAGATGGAGGCTCAGGACCCTGTCACATTGTGAGAGACCCATCTTTACCCATCTGGGTTCACGACACATATCATGCCATCTTTTCTTGTGAGGCATTCCAGGCTGAAGGCATCATCTCTTCACTCAATCCTTATTGTCATATTGCCCAGCAAAGGGAGTTCTGGCTTTGGGTGAATGCATCATGAGCTGAATTTAAGGCAAGCTTGCAGTGTCATATAGAAGAGAGTGCAGCACAAATAGCATAGCAGAGGAAGAAGGTACAAGGCAGCAGAACTGGATTACACAATGTAAGGATTGGAAAAGGGAAAATATGGATGTAATTCTTGAGTCTCTACTGAGTGCCAGCTCTTAAGGAAGCTGCTCATTCGCCCTCAAAAAAAAAGCAACACAAAAGGAGGAAAAGTCTGGGCAGCAATAAAAAAACTTGTAGGAAAAAAAAAAAAAAAAAGAAAAAAAGAAAGAACCCTGCTGGCACAAACTAATGGCCCAAATGTCCTGTGTGCTCCATTTTCCATGTGTGCAGAGCATTTTCTGAGCTCATACACCAAGAAGAAAAGATTAAAAAAAAGTGCTCCCGTGTGCATCCTCCAAGGGCCACAGTTCTTATCAGGAGAACCTGCTCCCATATAGGGTTCTCCACTGGCTGCAGTGTGGGTATCTGCCCCACCATGGTCTCTTCCACAAGCTGAAAGGGTACTTGCTCTGATGCCCAGAGCACCTCCTCCCTTCTTCTCTGACCCTCGTGCTCACACTGTTTCTCATACTCTTTTCCTCACTCCTCACATTGTCATGTAACATTTTACCCATTCAAAATACGCTTTAACAGAGGTGCCACCAGCTTTGCTGATGATCTCAGCTGTGCCCTGTGGTGCCTCCACTGTGAAGCCAGCTGGAACCAGCTTTTTCTGGCACAGGGCAGCCCCTGACCTCAGGCCACCCCTCCAGCCCCCTGATACCTTGATACCTACACTCAATATGCCCACTAATATTTCTGGTGTGACGGCAGCAAAGCCTGTTCTGGCTGGGTGGCTGTCTCAATCTCTTTGCTGTCTTAGCTATAAAAATATGGGTATGAGGAGGAAGATGAAAGAAGAAGAGTTTGCAAGGGGTGAAGGGAACAGATTTAGAATCTCAAGACTCTGTGTCTTCTGTGAAATGGACAGGGAACAATTTTTGCATTGCTGATCAATACTGTCTCAGAACCACAGAAATATGGAAACTGACCTTGCATTTAGCCAGCCTGCATCTTGTAATTTTCCAGTTTCATATGTATGAGCTTTCTGACAGCAAACTGACACTAAATATCAAATGTAGGCATCTAAGGCAGTAAATAGGCCACCCTATCGAACAGGCTTATGTGCTGAGATTATGAAGCACGTCTAGTCCAAGGGAGGCAAGTGCTATGGGGATCTTGCCAGCGGTAATGCAAGATTTCTAGGAGAGCTTTTGCTTTACTTACTTAGCTGTCTTTATCTCAGTTCATTACTTTTCTCACTTCTACTCTTCTGATTCTGCCCCCATCCCACCAGAGGGTAGTTAGCAAGCTGTGTGGGACTTAGTTGCTGGCTGGGCTTAAACTTCAACATGCCTAAAGGCCTCTGTCCTGTTTGGACAGAGCTGATGAATGCCAAATAATGAAGCAGGTGCCTCAATACCCATTAATCACCAGCATTAGCCCTGGGAGGTCAGGCAACATAGAGGGAAATATGTAAGCCCTGCCTGGGGTGTTTGGAAAGGAAGGAGCAGGTTCTAGGCTCTGTGGAATGAGGATTTCCTTTAGGAAACCTAGGCACAACATTTTGCAAAGATGTGCAGTAGTGATTACTAAAGAGAGTTTGATAGAGAAGGATTTAATCAACAAATTCAACTCCTGAGCTATTGGGATAGCAAATGTTATTATCAAGGCATTTCTCCAAAATGAGTATGTATCAAAACTAAGCAAGTATATAAAAATTGGTACATAGCAGCCTGGGTTAACCAAAACAGTCTTGGCAAAACAAAAACAAAACCAGTGTTATCAGGTTAACAAAAACTGCTGAAGTACAGGAGGATACTTTAATTTCAAGGAAAATGTAAAAAAGTCTTTCCATGGCTTCAACTTTTCCTTTTAGGCATTAGACAGCATCTGCATCCTCTAAAAGCAATGGTTTTGGTGAGCTGTGACTAGGCAGCATCTTTACAGTAATGTATTACATCTTGGATTTCCCAATCCTAAAAAATCCATTTACACACTTGCTTCCTCTAAGCCCCATCACTCCCTGAGAGCCAGGGAAGACCTGAGCAGCTTTCAGATACCTGCCCAGGACCTCAGACTGTTCCAATGAGAATGGTGCCTGACAAGAACACTTTCTCCACTTCTTAATTAAAAAAAAAAAGTCTGTTTATTTGTTTGTTTGTGTAGTACTCTTTTCTCTTATTTTATTCCCACACTTGGCTATAAAACTATGTCAATCTGCCAGAATCCAGGAAGTGCATTATAATAAATTAAACATGATCCTCATATGGTTGTTTGGAAGGTGTTGATTTCAGAAGACACTCAGTTGTGAAGGTTTATTCTCACAGCTCCTGTAAAGCTTGATGAATGCATACTCACAATAAATCCTTAAAACCTGATCTGTAATAATTGCACTTCAAGGGCTAAGCATATGAAGTATTCATAAAGTCACAACATTCCTTGTAGATCATTGCTTAGCAGTCCTCTATGTATCAACCTCTTTTCCTGACACATAAAACTGGAAATTGGAACACTTCACGCTTACACACAGCAAAGAGGAACAGTTGCATACATGGCCAGGGTTGCTGCTGATAAGGTCATGCCAAATCTGATTGTGAGTTTAGAAGACTGCAGTAAAGAGTAGACATTTGCAATTGCTTTAGAAAGGGACATTTTTTTTCCTTTAGAAAGTGCCCTTTCCTTGTTACTACTGTAATACAAAATAAATCTGATCTTGATCATGCTGTTCCAGATCACCACAGAGATTCACTTCAGTTTATAAAAATTTGAAATTTGTTTCATTTTTTAAGTTTTATATCCTAACTGAAAGAAGCAAAATCAAGGACTTTGTTCTTTGAACTGAGAAGTTGTTGTTTCATCACTGTAGACTGGAGTGAGTGGAGTTAGACACTTAAAGACAATGATCAGAAACCTTTGAGTATTACTTACATGAGGGGGAACAGGAACAGAGAGAAGCCTGCAGAAAAATACTTACAGGTTAGCATACCTCTAATAGAAGGTATTACTGTGGAAATTGGGGCAGAAATCTTCACCATCCTCAAGAGGTCTTGCAAATTAAAGTTTTGCACAAACAGGAGTCTTAGAAAACTCAGAACATCAAAATCTACTTTTGCCCATATATTCAAATCTTACTCAAAGGGGCAGTGAATATAAAGATAAATACGCTTTCATCTTCAGAAGCATAACAGAAAAGCGGATCTATGTTTGAAGTTTCCTTGAAAATGTCTGATCAAGGTAAAACAGGCACTACTAATCTAGTAACCTGGCTACTGTCACTAGGCTTATTTGGGCAGTGCGGGGCTAAACCCCTGCACAAATTATGAACACACCATACCAACACAGACTTTGTCTCTGCTCAGTTTCTTGCTGGACAGCATAGCATGTGTTTGAAACTGCAGCTGGGGTGTTTTGACAGTGTGTCTGAATGGATCAGTGAAGTCTCACTTCCCTCACCCTCCTTGCTCCTGGACACATGCTCCCACTTCTCCATGTGTCTGCTGAGCTCCAAAGTGAAAAACACCTACTTTGACCAAAAATTTGTCAGGTTAGCAAGTTAAATCAGCTTCACAAGGGCTCCAGTGAGCACCAAAGACGGTGCAAAGGAGTTAGTGCTCACTAGTAGGCAGGAATAAAGGAGAAAAGTAGGGAGTGGGTGAACAGGACCTGCCCTGTCACAGAAGCATTCACTAGCTTAACTCAGCTGCAGCAGCAAACACAGTTCCAAAAAGTTATGGCCAGTGCATGACTGATGACTGTAAAATCAAACAGTGCTATGCTACGTTTCTCTAAGAGTTTATGAAGGGAGACAGAAGAGAGGTAACAGTTCAGCTACTTGAATAGTAAGCATAAATCTACATCTACCAGGCTTTTCAGTTAAGTAAGTCAGTCATTTAAGGCTACACACCGAAGAAAAGGAAAACAAAAAGATTCATTTTTTACTTCCCATCAGCAGGCGATGTTCAGCCACCTCCTGAGAAGTAGGTTCTCAGTACATGTAGAGGTTGCTCCAGACAAAAAGTGTCTTAAGAATTACTTTAATAACTTAAGAATGACCTCCTCTTCTCCTTTCTCTTAGCTTTTATTGCTGAGCAGATGTCATATCATATGGAACATCCCTCTGTTCTGTTTGATTCAGCTATTCTGGCTCTGCCCCTTCCCAGCCTCTTGCCCACCCCCACCCTACTGGCCTTTGGAGGGCACATGTTGGAGAGATGGCTTTGATGCTGTGCAAGCACTGCTCAGCAGCAGCCAAAACTCTGGTGTGTTATCAACACCTTTCTAGCTACAAATACAAAGCAGAGCATTATGAGGGCTGCTGTAGGGAAATTTAACTCCATCCCAGCCAGACCTCATACACTTACCCAACCCAACCCATTCTCAATTTGCCAATGCCAGAAAATTTCAAACTGCACTCTGCAGAAACCAGGCAAGATGCCCGACCCACCAAACTACAGAATCTATGTTTTGATGATGAATGCTTATGCAGTTCTCTTTATTGAAGAAAATTATTACACAAGGGTTCCAAGAGGTCTGTGGGAAGTGCATAAACACACGAAGTGTTTATGTAATAACTACTCCCACTCGAGCGCACATTGCAGATTTCCACAATGTTGGACACAGAAATACATTATTGGATGCCTGATTAAAAAAAAAAGGGTAAGAAAGAAAGAGAACAATGTCAAAAATTATCTTCATTGTAGAGAGGGACTCCAGAAACACATATAGCTTTTCTCCTTCATAGTCCTCTGTTTAGTTTGGCAGTTACACATGCATTTTCCTTAAGCAGAGCTCCCAAAACCTTTAGCAGGGGTTATACATGTGAAAGCAAAACAATAGTGCATAGAAAGGAAAGTGCAAGGTCAAGGCAGTTGCCCCACTTACCAATGTGGTAACCTGTTCTCATCTAAGCAGGAGGTCAGCAAAACAGGGCTTCATAAACTCAGTTACCACTAACATGGGCAACAGGGACTCTGAAAGGTGAGATTGTACTCCATTGTCTTTTCCCTTTCCTCCCATTTTTTCCCAAGGAACTCCTTTCACTTGCACATGTTGGGAAAGACAGTCAGGAAGGGAACTGTGGGAACACCAGCTAGACCTGTCCTGCCAGTGCTGCCCAATCATCACATCCACAGTGCTTGAGGGGATCACGACCTCCACAGCTGCCAGAAAGCACTTCCATCCCTCCACAGGCAGCACTTTAGCTTCACAAAGGCCTACTGAAGCCTTTCATATTCTTCACTGGTATGTCAAAAGCTCAAGAGTGAGAAAATCCAGTGCCCCTACATACATGAACCATCTCTGACCACTGCCTAGACTTGCAATGAAAATATGTGCTGCAACTGAAATAATAGTTGAACCAGACAATTGCAAAGACTTGACACTAGTGTCATGGTTCAGTCTCCAAAAAATCTTATTTGAGTTAAGGGAGATGTTTAATATTTCATCGATCTGTCATCTACAGACATCTCTACAGATCCACCTTCAAGGAGGCAACAACTGGAAGGAGAGGCTGGAAGAAACCACCTGATTTGGCCAAGCCACTTGCTAGTATGAATAATCATATTGCATAAGCTTGTTAATGAACTAATCAAGATACATTTTTAAAGCAGCTACTTCTGTGGCTCTCAGTGTTCTTAGTGGGAGGTGATCCAGCCCTTAATTGCTTTAAGAGAAAATAACTATCTTCCAATTTCCCTCTGAAGCTTATTGTCTGTTTTACATCTACTTGTTCTTGTGGCTCAGACAGTTCAGAGTTTTGCATTTTCTTATCCTGTCCTTAGTGTTACAGCCTCCCCTTGGCATTCCTTGTCCACTGTACAACATGTTGTGGAGAGTATCCTCTCTCACAGCAAACAGTTGGATGGGGTCTTGATGTCCCTGCCCAAGGTAAGGGGGATTGGAACTTGAGTGATCTTTAAAGATCCCTTCCCACACAAATCATTCTGTGAGTCTATGATTTTATTCCTTAGTACAGTAAATAGATTATTTTTGAGGTATCTTCTTGTAAGAAAGGCTACTAGAATAGTAAGAATAGAGACTTTCTTTGCATCTGCTCCAATTTTAATTC
Organism: Hemiprocne comata; assembly: GCA_020745705.1. Lineage (NCBI taxonomy): Eukaryota > Metazoa > Chordata > Aves > Apodiformes > Apodidae > Hemiprocne > Hemiprocne comata. The sequence goes on along the minus strand of CM036616.1, from coordinate 23,806,468 downwards.
ATATTTCTTGAATGAGTAGAACATCTCAAATTATTTTAATGTGTTCACTAGAATTCTGCCTAACATCATTAACACTCCTCTATTTCTTCTAGAAATAATTCAGCAAAGCCAGGCAAAAGCTCCTATGACAGCACTTGCCAAAGCAATTTGCCCTTGTTTCCAACTAATGAGCTACTGGTTGAAACCATATTTTTTGTTACTAGTCCACTCAGTCCTTGCATTCCATTCCATTGGATTTGCTTTTTGTACTACAGAATTTCATTCTGTTTACATTCCTGTAGTTCTCAAGGTCACTAAGTTCTTCCCATATAGCACTGTGATATTGCTTTGCAAAAGCGGGAAACATCATCACCATATTCCTAGCTTTTGTGTCCAAGCGATTAAAACAAGCATTAAAGTCTTGGATCCAACACTCAACTTGAGGAATTTCAAAGCTAATCCTCTTCTACACAAGAGCTTTCCTTTCATTGCAAGTGTTATTATCTACTGAGGCACAGACCTACAAATCCTTTTCTAAATCCCACTTTTCAATCCCATAGTTTCCTGTCTGTCAAACCATGCTCCACTGAAGTTAGATGAGATTTACTGCACTTCTACTGAGACAGATGTCAGATTAGGCTAGCTCTAACTACTTCAGCATTTCATCCTACTCTTACCTTATTTCTGTCTTTGTCTCTGCTTTAAAAGAACTATTCCAAAAGTTCTGTGTATTTTCTAAATTGCTCTGATGAGTGCATAGCTGCCCACATCTGTTTTTCCCAATCTTTTCTTTGATATGGATTATATGTACACAACATTCTCGAGTCATCTCGTAATATCCAGGAATGAACAGACTTTATAATTACATGCTCTGCTTTCTTATACTACTTCCACACAGCTATGTGATGGAGACTTCCCATTCCTCAACATTAGTAGATTACTTGGAAACTCATAAAATCATTTGTAAAAAGAAATCTTGTGGAAACCTTGAAATAGCAAAAAACCCCAAGTGATTTATAACTGTACAAATCAATGCTGGAGAAAGGTGAAACATCTACTGCAATCTGTATGAGTTTATGGAATGTAGAACGATGTTGAAACCCGACTGTGTGTTAGCAATTTGGGGCACTGTTCTCAGACTGTAGGCAGTATGTTTTGAATTAGCAGTCTGGTTTTCCGTCACTTTGTCTAAAACACCCTTGTTTTTGTGGTTATCAGATCTTTAAAATGATATTCTGGTGTTGTCTTACAAAGATTGGCTTTAGTCCAGATGTTTGTCAAGTCATCATTTCAGCTGCTTCAAAATTGTTCTGCAGTCTTAAAAGCAAATGTGTTTGTTTGCTTTACTGAAGTATCTTATTTCTCACATGTAGAGTTTCAAGTTAAAAACTCAGGTTTGTGTCTCCTATTCAAGACTAAAATTCTCACACAAAACTACTAAGTTGCACACATTCACATCAAAACACAAATGCCAAGCAAACACACGCAGCTCTTTTGAGAACAAGTTAATGTCAAAAAGTAACTTTTTTTTTTTTTTTTTTCTGGTTATACTAGTTTCTAAAGAAATAAAAAGTTTTCAAACGACCTTTCAGGATCTGCTTGTCCAACTTCATTCCATAAACTTGAGGAAAATACTTGAAAAGAAATTACCTACATACATAGATGCAGCACTATGTCTAGCTGAATGAAAAAACCCCAAATAGGAAAGTAACAGATTTAGTTCAAAGCCACGGAGCGTTTTGTTACATTAAATAAAACTAACTGGAAAGTATTCTTTTTAAGTGGACTTGATCCTAAATCTGCTTCTTAACAAAGTCTGAAGTGCTTTTGCAAGAGTTTCCTCTGAAGTCTTTCCTTTGGACTCTGTGTCTCTTTCCATTAAAAACAAACCCCAGTGGATATTTACTAACATGTAAGTTGTTTATTCCAATACTTAAACTATGGGGCAGGGGCGTTATTTAATTTAAAACTTTGGGAATTACTTTTCTTGGAATAATGTTGCATTTAAAACTTAAATTCAAAGATTATATACATTTTTGGTAATATAATACAGAAATGTTCTATAAGCCTAGGCTTATAGGAATTTTATGTCAGCAGCAGTTTGTCCACAGCTTATGTTTCTAATGGGGTGCTCACAGCAGGGCTCTATCCCACCAGTCCACATACTCTACTTCTGATTACTTAAGTAATTCCCAAGTTATTTGCAGACACAATGTTCAAGGACAAAAGGAAAAATCAGAACATCTAGTACCATTTGCACATCTGAGGCTAATACATTTAATCCATTTAACACAATAATTCAAGATAATATGTATCATCCAGAAAAAGGGCAGAAGTAACAATGTGAGCTTACCAGGCTCTGTTCTCAAGCCTCCCCTGATTTAAGAAACCTTCTTTGATTCCAAATCTCCTGGCTGAAGTGCAGTGTCGTGGCTTTTTCCCTGTCAATTGACACAAAAATATGTTGTGTCAATTTTCAGTTCATGCCTAGCTTCTCCCTATGGATGCCTACCATGAAGTCCTTATTTAGACATTATGCTTGATAATTTATCTTGGGGGGAGAATCATGCTCAGAACTGAAGGGCTATTGTTAACTTTTAATTTTAAGTTTTCTGGTTTTACCTTCTGGTGATCTGTTCCGACGACTTTAACCCCCAGATGAAAAGACTTTTAGTAATTTTTATCTTCATACAATTACTTAAAAAATGAAGTCATCTATTCTTTCTGAATAACCAGACTGAGTCCCTGATTCTCCTCACATGAAGACACCAACTTTAGCTCCCCCACAAATACTGCAGATCTTCGATTTCACCAGCATTCATAAAATGTAGGAACATACTGAATACACAAGAAGGTATTTTGTAATGGTGTATAGAGATTGTAAGCAAAATTATCCTGTTATGGAGCTAAGCTTGTTGAGATCTCATGTTAACCTACAGCATTAAGCTGACAGTACCTGAGTTGCTCACCTTCTCTGAAGCTTCAGCAGTCCCCAGAATCAGTGACACAGTCTCCACTCATGACTTGTGAGCTACTGTTTTGTACCCAACTATGCCTAACACACTTTACAAAGGTGTGTGACCCAGACTGCCATATATGATTACCTTTTTCATGTCCTCAGTAAGAGTTGTTGGCCACTTTACTCAGGAGTGATTATTTCTTTCATCATTAATAATTAATCAAGCAGAAGCAAATGCAGTATTGCTCTCTCTGGAGGTCTTCTGAGAACACCTCTAAAGAAACACTACTACCTCCGGAGATCTAGTGGGTATTTTAATCCATTTTTGAAGTGCTAACTTTTTTAACAGAACTCTGAAGAGAAAATGAAGTATTTTTCAAAGAAACTGTATTTTCCTGAACCTTACATGTATCTCAGACCTTCAAGAACCTTTTGAAAAGAAATCTTGTGTTGAGATTTAAAGTGGTCCCTATAGCTCAAGAAGAGCTTTAGGATTCTTCTCTGTTTTGGAAATCCTGTGGTTAACAAAACCAAATTGAGAACCAATTGATGTAATCTAAATTTCCAGTATTTTATGTTAGATCCTGTCGCTTACTCTGACCCAGCAAAGCCTGCTTCTGAAAAAAAAAAATAATAAATTTGGGTTGTCTGTGTTCTTACACTGATCTAAACAGAACTACATCTACACCTACTGCCTTCTGCCTGCTAGATCATGTCCATTTTCAATGGGAGCTGAGAGGATCAGAGGATATAATTCCCATATACAAACATCAATGTATATTTGAAACAAAGAAAAACAGTCAAGGACAATGGACAGGATGAAACTGCACCAGTACTGGGATAATTTACAAAGCTTGTGAAAAGCTCTCCGAGTATTTAAACATTTGAAATATATCTACATTTAGAAGAAACACAGACTTTTATTGTGAAAATATTTGGTGGGAAATAGTAAGACCAAACAAAAATCTTTAGGATAGAATGATTTCTCTTTTTGTTTTTCTAAGGAACTAGAACAATAAGATCAACCCTCAGAGTTGGCCTTTAAGAGTCACCATGATATGATTTTCTAAAGAACAACATAGTTGTTTAAATATATATTCTTCTGCCGAAATTTATCCTTCTTGGCTTGGTCAGTTGTAACAGGTCAGGCTATTTTTAAGCTTTAGAGATCAACTGAAGATTACATTAGTTAATAGTTTTCCAGCAGAAAAGCATACCTGTAAATCAGTATTAATTTGGTATGTCTCCTGGAGATCTCTATGTTCAGCTCTAACTGTACTTATGAACAAACTGCACCTTCTGTGCACCTGCAATCTTCATTGTTTGGTGCCGTGCCATGGTTTACTGTATCATGTGCCTTGCCTGTGGAATTCTTCAACTAGCTAAACAAAGAAACAAGAGTCTCTTTTCTTGTCAAAGTCTTGCCTATGTATTTTTAACTTCAGCAGGATATTTTAGGCAACACAGAAGACAGCTTCAGTACAAGTCACGTACTGGTAAGATATCTGCTTTCTAAAATGCTCCAGAATGTTTGCATTAATGCATTCTCTAAAGAAAAATATGACTGGCTTCTTGAGGTAAATATCTTGAGCATGGCTGAGGATCAAGGCAACGGGAAACAAGAGGTGGAGAGGGCCGTGCACATCATCTGCCCCACGTGGAACCAGGAGGGGCGATGGGCAGATGTTGGTGTGCACACGATGACTCACACACTGCTGCTCCACATTGTGTTTGTGTCCTGGGTACTGGGAAATGCTCATGCAGCCTTTGGACTAGGACAGCAGCCAAGAGCTAACTCTAAAGCTACTCGGTCGCTTAGCAGGACCATGGTGCCTGATTAACAACCCATCCTGTGGACAAGGATGCCTGGAACTGAGTTTCGGGGTGGACAGAAAATTAGCCTCCCACCAAGCTAAGTGTGGGAGGTTCCCTGTGGGGAAAGTGGCAGAACCAAGGAGACTGGAGGCAGTTTTTAATTTACCAGTGCTGTATCAAACCCGAATAAACTGTTCTTAGCATGGCACTGATTTACAAAGAGATTTCTTACTTCATCTTAACCCTCACTAGTGCCTACAATAGCAGCCTATGATCTGGATTAGTAAGGAAAAGCAAGTAAGTTTAACTAACACTATTACAATTTTGTAGCTGAAATAAAAAATGAATAAATGGTAATAAACTCATCAATTCATTTATTTAATCTCTTTAATTTTTCCCATGAAGCACTTTATATGGGAGTTAATGAGGTGCCAGTCATCACTCATTGGACACTGACTGCTAAACATTCAAGAGGGTGATTAAACTATATAGGTGCCTAGTTCATTCTGGCAACATGACAGGATTGAGTTTATTAGTTAGGAAAGAAACCAGATATTTTGAGCACGGAAGAGGCAATCATTCTAGGCATACTAGTCTGAAATTATTCTCATAAAACTCTCTATCCTATTAGCTTTTTCCTTATATGAATTAGAACAGAGGAAAATGCATGGTATGCTATATAAATCAAATAGGGCATAGTATTTTAACATGCAGAGTTACTCCAACTGTAAAACAGAAAAGGAGTCAGCATGGCTAGGGGACATCTACTACCTTAACAAGAAATTTATATATATATATATTTTTTTTTTTTTAGAACAACCTACTTATAAGTTACTGTTGTCAACCCATGAAAAAAAGGTAACATTTTGTAGTAGGGGATAATTTTCTTCTGGTCTTTTTGGTGATGCTGAGTAGTTAAGTCGGTTTACATGGTATAGTTCTATAACTTGAACTAATTTCAGCAGTCCCTCCCAATAAACTTCAGATATTCTGACCTTCCCTGTAGCATCATTTCCAGTACTCACCTGAACTTGCAATGAATCAGTTCAAGGAACTAAAATAAATCACTTTTCTTTTTCTAGAGCTATTTTTTGTTATCTTAGCTCCTTGAACAAATCAGATGAATATCAAAGAACAAGGGAGGAGGCGGAGATAGTTTAAACTGTTAAGCAATCACACTTCAACTCAATCTGTTTAAAGCACCATTTTTTTTTGGGCCAAACACAGAATAATTCCCATGGAGTTTCGATCCAAGTATGAGGATGTAGCTAAAAGTTAACAACAAGGTGAACATGTAAAAGCCAATGAAAAACTAGTTCTTTACTGACTGCTATCAAAAGATTATTAGAACATGTTTAACTGTTCTTTGTAACCATGAAGGCTGGCCCTACATAGTCACTGACCTGTTCAACGTAGTAAGCAGTCTGCTAACAGCAGTTAGCTGAAAAGCAAAGCCCAAGAGTGGAAATACAGTAAAGACATTTTTAAGGTACTGATGAGTATTGCTTATTACCTGCAACAAGTTTCCCTCATGCCTATTTGAATGAAGACAGATCACACTACAAATCCTGGTACAGCTGTGATGGTACACCCAGACTTACACAGAGTTATTAGGCCAGAGTGGTAATGAGAGTGTGTGTGTGTGGCACAAAGTCCTACAGATCCATTGAAAATTATCTCATATACTGCATACACTCTAGAATGTATCTACCTGGCTTTGGATGTGTAGTACATATTAAGTTGGGATTTATTGTATAAATAAACTTGAAATTTCAGCTTTGTCTCAAGCATCATCCATTATCTGTGGTCAGAATGAAGGTGCAGTTCCCCAGCTAATGGGGTCCCAGTCCTCAGCTCAGACATCCTTTATACAAGAAATGTAGGTTACACTGACGACTCTTCCAAATGCTAGAGGTGCAATCCTACAACACACTGATGTACAGAGAATCACAGAATCACAGAATGTCAGGGGTTGGAAGGGACCTCCAAAGATCATCGAGTCCAACCCCTCTGCCAGAGCAGGACCAAAACTAGGGCAAATCACTCAGAAAGGCATCCAGATGGGTCTTGAAAGTCTCCAGAGAAGGAGACTGCACAACCTCTCTGGGGAGCCTGTTCCAGTGCTCTGTAACCCTCACAGTAAAGAAATTCTTACTCATATTGAGGTGGCACTTCCTGTGCTTGAGTTTGAATCCATTGCCCCTCATCCTATCACTGGGCACAAGGGAAAAGAGGATGTCCCTGCCCTCTTGATGCCCAGCCCTCATGTATTTATGGACATTGATTAGATCCCCTCTCACTCTAGACTGAAAAGCCCCAGGTCTCAGCCTTTCCTCATAAGGCAGGTGTTCCATTCTTCTATCTCATATTTCCTGAGCCATCTCAGGAAGCTGTCCTAACTAAGCTTATATGCTTCAAATACTGCAGTTTCCTATTTACTCAGTTGGGTTGACACAGCTGCTTGTGTGTCTGTGAGGCAGTAATGGAATGGGTTTGTACTAAAACACAACCTATTTTTTTTCTTAAAGCCTCAGTCATCTCAGTGATTCAGTTTATACTCTAGCTAAGGAAACAGATATACTGGCAAAACAGAAGGGTAGAGAATTGGAGCACAGGGGTAGGAAATAAAAACTTAACACGGGCATTTCTTTAGCTTTGCTATTACAAGGAATGTATAATGGAAATACTTTTTAGTTGACACCTATTCAAGGTTAATGTTCTTTCTTACCTCACATCAAATGTCGGACCAAACCACAACAAAGAACGTGGTGGGTACCTTAATGTCACTAGGCCTAAAGTCACTATGCATGTGATCATACTGTATCTTAAATCTCCAATAATAGGCACTGATGTTGAATCACTCAACTCCCTCTGGTCATCTCCATCATTGATCAGAAAGCTGGTCAATATTCAAGGATCACCGCCTCCAAGCCCAGAAGCAATATATCCCATCAGAGAGGAACACACACAAGAATGCCAGGAGACCTGCATGGATGAAGAAGGGGCTCCTGGATATATTTACATGTAAAAAGAAAGTCTACAGAGAGTGGAAGCAAGGACAGGCAGCTTGGGAGGAGTATGAAGAAATTGTCTGAGCTGTCAGGGCTCAGGTTAAGAGAGCTAAAGCCCAGATAGAATTAAATCTGGCCAGGGACATCAAGGGTAACAAGAAAAGCCTCTACAGGTATGTCAGTGGTAAAAGGAAGACTAGGAAAACATGGGTCCTCTCCAGAAGGAAACAGGAACCTGGCCATGTGGGATATGGAGAAGGCTGAGGTACTCCATGACTTCTTTGCCACAGTCTTCACCAGCAAGGGCTCTGGCTACCCCACCAAAGTTGCAGAAGGCAAAGGCAAGGACTGGGAGAAGGAAGATCCACTCACTGTAGGAGATGAACAGGTTTGAGATCATCTAAAGTACCTGAAAGTGCACAAGTCCATGGGACCTGATGAGATCCATTTGTAGCTCCAAGGGTACTGGTGGATGAAGTTGCAAAGCCACTTTCTATCATATTTGAGAAGTTGTGGCAGTCTGGTGAAGTTCCCACTGACTGGAAAAGGGGAAACATAACCTCCATTTTTAAAAAGGGATAAAAGGAAGACCTTGGGAACTACAGGCCAGTCAGTCTCACCTCTTTCTCACCACTAATTCAGTGTGTCCATTCTTAACCTCTCTTTACAGAGAGGTTGCCTCCATTGACAGCACACATGATTAGATTAGGATTGGCCCTTAAAAAGTCCAGGGACCCTCAGATAATCTCTCCCACACACCAAACAATGCCATTACTGCTAAGCTATGGACAAGTCTCCATTACTGTAACTCAACTCAGCCTGCCTGAACTATTCCCCTTCGTACAGTTATTAGATATTAATTGGACCAAAGAGCAAGAGGCAAAACATAATCCAGCAGCAAAAATATTCATCTTCAGTGCTGGACAGCCAGGATCCCTGATTCAGTTAATAGTGTATTATTTATGAAGAGTGGACATACTGACAAAATAAATGAAGCTATTTGGTTTTTCATAAATATTAAGTACTTAAACTAGTGAACTACTTGTGATGTGAGGTCAAACATTTCTGTAGTGGCCATTCAGACATCTTTCAAAGTGGACAAAAAAAAAGGTATCATAGTACTTTTATCCAACTGGGTAAGATAAATAACATGGTGCACAGAATACTACAGTTGAAGTCTCTACTCAAGTTGAAAGAAAGCAAGGACCTCGAGGTGATTCTCTAAAAACCCATCAGAACGAATGACCTTGCCTGTCAACGAGTTTAATGAGAAATTCTATCTTAAAACTATGAGAAACATCTTTTCAAATTAAAAAAAAAACCAACACGAAGGAATTCTAAGCAAGTTTGCTGATGATGCAAAGCTGGGAGGAGCTGTTGACTCCCTCGAGGGCAGGCAGGCCCTGCAGAGAGACCTCGATAGGTTAGAGAGATGTGCAGTCACCAACCACATGAAGTTTAACAAGTGCAAGTGCTGGATTCTGCACCTGGGATGGGGCAGCCCTGGTGGTCAGTACAGACTAGGGAACGAGTGGCTGGAGAGCAGCGCGGTGGAGAGGGACTTGAGGATCCTGGTTGATGGCAAACTGAATGTGAGCCAGCAGTGTGCCCTGGCAGCCAGGAGGGCCAACCGTGTCCTGGGGTGCATCAAGCACAGCGTTGCCAGCTGGTCCAGGGAGGTGGTTGTCCCACTCTACTCTGCACTGGTGTGGCCTCACCTTGAGTACTGCGTGCAGTTTGGGACACCACAATATAAAAAGGACATCAAGCTATTGGAAATTGTCCAAAGGAGAGCCACGAGGATGGCGAAGGGTCTGGAAGGGATTAATTATGAGGAGTGACTAAGGTCACTTGGATTATTCAGCTTGGAGAAGAGGAGGCTACGGGGTGACCTCATTGCAGTCCATGGCTTCCTCACGAGGGGAAGAGGTGGGACAGGAATCTCTTCACTCCTGTGGACAATGACAGGACTCGGGGAAATGGCAGGAAGCTGAATCAGGGCAGGTTTAGGTTCGATATCAGGAAATGGTTTTTCACCCAGAGGGTAGTCAAGCACTGGAACAAGCTCCCCAGGGAAGTGGTCACATCACCAAGCCTGTCTGAGTTCAAGAAGCGTTTGGATGATGCTCTCAGGCACATGGGGTTATCCTTGGGGTGCCCTACACAGGGACAGGAGTTGGACTCAATGATCCTGATGGGTTCCTTCCAATTCTGCATATTCCATAATTCTATGATTATTATTCCCCTAGAACATTTGTGTCTCAGCAACTTAAACTTCCCAAAATTTTACACCACCGATATTTTGGTGCAAACCAACATATTCCATTATGCATCAAGAGGCTGGAAAGGGAGACTGAAAGAAGTTATCCTGAATGGACCTAGAGAATAGGAAGAGACAAAGAAACAGGCAAGTTTGTTTTAGAAAGAAAACAGTTTAAATTAATCTTAAAAGACTTATAAAATAATTTAGAGAAGTTACTATGTATTTTTGTTATTAAAATAATTTGTATCTGAGTTTAGAATTTGTTTGCAAAAACAGATATGAAAACACACTATTCAGTAACTGCACTATCCTTTCATGCTGTTTATGGAGTCAGGCATAGTCAGATGCACTGCTTCAAGGAGTGTGTCTTTCTAAAGATCTGAGTCTCCCAAAACTCATCCTACTTCAAACCATAAAGCACCTCTTTAACTCAACAAGTTCACCCCTGATTTACACTGTTGTGAAATCATATTTGGGTTTCTTGTGCCTGAAACACAAAATCAAGGGTCTGCGTACCTGTCAGTATCAGTGCCATCCACAGATAAGCTAGTTCTGAGCAAAGTAGCTTGAGCATTTGAATTAGTATCACTCCATTAATGCAACCCTCCACAGGGGCTAATGTATTCTGCTTCTTAGCACTGTGTAATGTAGACAATTACCCTTACTATTTTAGTTAGTGAAAGACTCTTTTCCACACTTTCTTCCAAAAACTACTGTGTAACATCACTGTGTGCTATAAATAGCTTCCCACTTCCATCTGCTGCCTGAAGTGTCTTCTATACACTGCTTCAGTTTGTAAAGTGTTTGCTTTTTTTTTCTTCTTCTTTTTTTTTGTAAACAAGGGATTGGACAACACTTATTTAGTGATTAGTCCCCGTTATCAATGGGCTTAACAACATGCCTGTATTAGTATCTGCTACACTTTTTTACAATTATATGGCAATTGATGGATAGAGAAAAGCAGCAGGAAATCCAAGAGCCCCCTGAGTTCAGTGGCATGCAGTATTATTAACCATTTGATCTGAGTACTTCTGACTCAGTGCACTGGGAGAAAACAAACTCTAAAAGCTCCGCAAATATATATAATACAGGCAAAAATAATGCTTTACTTGAATTGGGTTTGTGACTATATTGACAAAAACATATTAAAATGACAAATTAGAGTTTTACATGGCTGATTTCTACTACAGATCAGATCAAAACTTGATTTTTACCTGTACAAATCACTTCCATAGTCACAGTTTGCAACGAAGTTCATATTAGTCAAGATAATTTGAATTATGCCAGTTAGTTCTGAAACATGGTTGTGTTGGGCTTGCACGGCAAGGTTCTGGTAGTAGGGGGGCTATAGGGGAGGTTTCTGTGTGAAGATGCCAGAAGTTTCCCCCATGTCTGACAGAGCCAATAGCAGACCCCTGCAAGACAGACCCACCACTGGCCAAGGTCAAGCCCATCAGTGACAGTGGTAGCACCTCTGAGGTAACGTATTTAAGAAAAGCTAAAAAATGGTGCACAATAGCAGCTGGGCAGAGGAGTGAGAATGTGTGAAAGAAACAACTATGCAGTCACCAAGGTCCACCAAGGAAAGAGGGGGGAAAGGAGGGGCTCCAGGCAGCAGAGCAGAGATTCCCCTGCAGCCCGTGATGAAGACCATGGTGAAGAAGGCTGTCCCCCTGCAGCCCACAAAGGTCCACCGGTGGAGCTGATATCCACCTGCAGCCCATGGAGGACCCCATGCCCAGAGCAGGTGGATGCCTGAAGGAGGCTGTGACCCTGTGGGAAGTCCACACTGGAGCTGGTGCCTGGCAGGACCTGTGGCCCTGTGGAGAGAGTTATGCATGGGACAGTAATGTGCCCTTGTGGCCAACAAGGTCAATGGTAACCTGGGGTGCCCTCTACTCTGCCCTAGTGAGACCACATCTGGAGTATTGTGTCCAGTTCTGGGCTCCCTAGTTCAACAGGAACAGGGATTTACTTGAGAAAGTCCAAGGAGGGCTACAAGGATGATGAAAGGACTGGAACACCTGTCTTGTGAGGACAGGCTGAGAGACCTGGGGTTGCTTAGTCTAGAGAGAAGAAGACTGAGAGGGGATCTTATTAATGTCTATAAATGTCTGAAGGGTACATGTCAAGAAGGAGGAGTCGATCTCTTTTCAGTTGTGCTCTGTGATAGGAGGAGGAGCAATGGACACAAACTGGAACACAGGAAGTTCCGCCTCAATATAAGGAAAAACTTCTTTACCGTGAGGGTTATGGAGCACTGGAACAGGCTGCCCAGAGAAGTTGTGGAGTCTCCTTCTCTGGAGACTTTCAAGACCCATCTGGATATGTTTCTGTGTGACCTGCCCTAGATTTTGTGGTGGTCCTGCTCTGGCAGGGGCGTTGAACTAGATGATCTTTCAAGGTCTCTTCCAACCCCTAATATTCCATGGTTTTGTAATTCTGTGATTCTGTATTCCCCACAAGACCACATCCATTGGATACAGGATAGTTGGGTTGCAATTTCTGAAACAAAATCAAATTATGCAACTTGAGGATGACAGGGGATTACACTTACCAAAAGGCTTCTCTAACGTGAAACTCTCTCCTGAACCTGATGAAGCAGTAAAGATGTGTCCTGCTAGGAGAGAAGATAAACTTCTGAAGGCACCTTCCAGGTCACCTACATCTTACATAGCAGACTGTGCCTTACAAACTCAGAACAAGGATGTCTCCTAATGCAACATCCATTTGGCTGAAAGTAGGTGCCAACAAGTAACTAATCAGACTCACTCTTTTATTCAACAATTTTGCAGCAAAGAACCAGCATGATTGTTCAGACCGATACAGTCTCTCCCATTTGAGTCCAGGGATGCAAATTGTGTTATAGTGGAACATAACGGCACCTCAATGAACAAGCTCTTCTTGATGCTTGTCTGCATTGGGGCCACTTCAAACGAATCCAGTTAGAGTTTGGTATGTTACTGTAAGCAGCCATGAACAAAGATCAGTCTTGTTAAAATGTGTCTCCTTTTCTACTAGTAGAATAGACTGTTGTCCTCTGGATTTCCTGTGTCTTCTACACTGTTCCGCAGCGCTTGTTATTCTTGTATTTCTTCTTGAAGCTGGAATGCAGCCTAGCGCTACCCATCTTTTTCCTTTTCAGGGTTTGAGGAAGGCCATCCCTTCAGGACTGTGATGTGTCTCTCCACAACCCAGGAGACCTCCTGCTTTGCCAACGTTTGCAACTTGGCCACAGCAGCCTGGGCGACACATGTGATCACTTCTTTGGCTATGTTTTCAGACATACTTTTAACATGTTGCTTATTAATTTCAAAACTCCTTGAGAAAAATTACATAGCTTTTAAAAAGAGGCTGTAGAATATACCCTCTAGTCCACCTGGGCTCTTTAATAATTAATTTACAAGGAGGGGGTGCTGTCAATTCCTTTACTACTCCCTTTACAACTTATTCTTTACTACATGATGCTGTGTTTTCTTAAAATACCAGAACCTTCCAGGGCAGCAGATGCAACTTCACAACCTCCATTCAAATAAGAAATAAGATGTGCTTGTTTTTCTTTGTATTTATTTCAGTGCTGCCTGTATTGATATGAGGTTGGTTCACTGGCACATAATGCAGCTTGTACTGTGTCACTGTAATGATCTCACTACTGTTACCATTTGCCAGAAAACCACACGACAATGGGACAACTAAATCTCTGGCCAGCTGGTGCTCAACGAGGTTTTGTGTAGAGGTAGATTGAGATAAACCTCCGAGGCATATCAATTAAAAAGGGAAACTGCCAGTGACAACTCCAGGAGAAGCTTCCAAAAGACCAGCTAGCTTCCCAGCTGTACAAAATATACAAGAATTTTCATCTTTTTTAAGCTTTGTTTTCCTAATTGCAGGATTGAAGACCAGGGCTATGGCTGGTCAACAACTAAAGCTCTGTTGTTGGAACTAGTAAGTGTTTATACATACCAGCAACATGCATACGTATGGTAATGGACTGCCACAAATAATGCCATGTCTTTTCCAGCAGCACTATTGTCATTATTCCAGCTGTCTGGGTATTGTATTTCTGCAAACCCCACGTCCTGCTGGCCTGACAGCTCCCAGGGGCTTTGCATTGCTGTTTGGTAAAGTTCAAACTGGTGTTTCATGGGGAAATCTGGTGCAAGTATTGTTGGAGAGCATGATGTCAAAACCACAGTTTATCATCCTTCTTTTTCTCCCACTCTGTCTCCAACTTGTAAACATCATGGACTTGAGAGGATTTTATCCAGCTGTTAAATTCCTAGGGCTAGCAACACCACTTTACAAACAGCTGTTTCTGCCTTCCTTGCCATTCTACTGCTAGAAACTTCTCAGTTTTTCTGACTCTGTCCCCAGCAGTGTTCACTTTTTAACATTCATCAGAATAAAAATGTCCTCTTGATTGCTTGGTAACTGTAATCTATTAAGCAGTACATGGGTATCTGACCCTTTCTCTTAATTCCAATTACTATCTGTGAATATCTGCTCATAACCATCGTCAAATATTCTTTTCGCAGAGAATCACACAGAATCATCATGGTTGGAAAAGACGTCTAAGATCACCGAGTTCAACCAGCCATCCAAAAGGAGGGAAAAAAGCCACCACAAAAAAAACCCAGTCAACCAAACAACACACAACCACCCACCACGTCCACTAGCATGTCCCAAAATGCCAGATCTGCATGTTTTTTTTAATAACTCCAGGGATGGTGACTGGACCACTGTGTCCAGTTCTGGAGCCCCCACCATAAGGACAGGGAGCTCCTGGAGTGAGTCCAGGGGAAGGCCATTAAGTGATCAGAGCTGCTGAAGCAGCTCTGCTCTGGAGACAGGCTGAGAGAGTTGGGGTTGTTCAGCCTGGAGAAGAGAAGGCTCCAGGGAGACCTTATTGCGGCCTTCCAGTACCTGAGGTGGTTTCAGGAAAGCTGGGGTGGTACTTTTTACAAAGGCTTGTAGTGATAGGACAAAGAGTAATGCATTTAAACTGGAAGAGGGTAGATTTAGGTTGGACATTAGGAAGAAATTCTTTAGTGTGAGGGTGCTGAGACACTGGCACAGGTTGCTCAGGGAAGTTGTGGATGACCTATCCCTGGAAGTGTTCAAGGCCAGGTTGGATGGGGCTCTGAGCAACCTGATCTAGTGGGAGGTGTCCCTGCCCATGTAGGGGAGTTGGAACTAGGTGATCTTTAAGGTCCTTTCCAGCCCAAATCATTCTATGATTCTATGAAATGACTCTACTTTAACAGCTTGTCTAAAGGCTGGTTTAAAAACACGCATTCCCTGCTTGGTCTGTAGTTCCTGAGGCAGCAAAACCAGTTTTAAAAGCCTCAGCTATTTCAGAACCCATTCTGCCTTTTAGAGACACTGTCCAGCACATTTGGATAATATGTTCATCACCATTAAAATGACTTTAACATTGTTATTGGTTTTTGGATATGCCACAAATACATGTTATTTTAAGTGCTTTATCACTGCCTTTTCTATGTTGTAAGTCTCTTGGTTTATAAGCCTTGTGGTAACCTGCTTTCTGCTCAGATCAACAGTATTCCTGGCTGTTTCAGAAAGGGGATTTACACCCCCAAAGCTTCTCATTTCCCAGGAGCACAGCAAAAATATTTTAACACCTACTGCAGTCTGGTAACATGCTGCTACTACATGTACATAGGAAACCAAACGCCAGACAATGGATTTAAATAATGTTGCATTAAACTTTATTTATTACTTGACCACGGGGGGTGATGGTGACCTGTCTCTCATTGCCATTGTTTATTTATATCAAAGCTGTTGTTCTTTTTTTTTAAACATTGTCCTTTTTTTGAGACCAGTGGTACTAAGCAGGGACAAAAACAGTTCATGGAATAATTGTGTCTTTTATGTAATCAGCCAGGATTGTTTTCAAAATGTGCTATAAAATCCACATGAACATAAGGAAAAGGGAACACATGCAGCACAGTCCCTGTCATGGTGTTACACTGAGATGTAGGCAAAAGTTGCGTCTCACCCTCTCCAATGAACTTTTGTTTCCAAAATCCCAGCCCAACCTTCTCTTTTCCAATGCACATGGTCTTTTAGGAAAACCCTTTGGGGTGCAGGTGTCCCTACACATATGTTCCTGTGAAAGCTGTTCTTATGTTCTGGCTTTCTACTTTAGTAAAGAACATTACCTTGATTTTCTCGCAGAGGTCAAAGGACTGCCCCAGTAATACCACATAGAGATCTCAACTGGTTTCAAGGTAGGTGCAGGGGGGCCTCTTGGTCAGATTCACAGGTCTGGTCTGTTACTTGGGTGAGCTGGGGCTTGGTGGTGGTCTCTTGATTAGCTTCACAGGCTTTGCCCAGCACATACTCAAATTTTTTCATGGCCCCTCTCTGACACACTCCCACACCCTTCAACAGTACTTTCCTTTTATTTAATTTTATTTCTGTTTACATTCAATTTTGACTTAATTTAATTATCTCTTATTAAACATTTCTATACAGATATACTTTATAAATATAGTAATTTATTTATAAATAAATGTAACTATGTATAAACTTACATTTGTACGCTTCGTACACTCTCACGTTTCTTTATAGTCACACACACATCTATGTATGCATGTGTGTATATGTGTGTAAATATGTAAATTTAAATATGTAAATTTACAATATTTGGCATACTTTCTGGGGTAAAGAAAAAGGCAGGTCTTCAGCTCCCAGCAATTACAGGAAGATCTGAGATCACATGAAGTACGGCCATGACCATGACAAAATGGTGACTCCCATGGACAAAAGGAGGACAAACACACGCAGTCTGGGAAATCAACGGAAGGAACGGGAGCTCTGTGCCCAGTCAGGTAGTTGATATCATAGGAATAACTGAAACATGGTGGGATGATTCACAGGACTGGAGGATCATGATGGATGGCGACAGGATGTTTCATAAAGACAGTCAGGGGAGAAGAGGTGGAGGAGTCACGCTCTATGTGGGAAGCTTCCATGGAGGGTAAAGGAGATAGTGAGTGCTTGAAGTTTTTCAAGAACACTCTTCTAGATAAGCAAAACGAGTTCATCGCCTCTAAAGGCAAGGGAAGGAGGTGGAGCAAGAGACACCCTTGGCTTAACTGTGAGCTTCTGGGTCTGCTCAGAAACAAAAAGGAAATGTACAAGAGGTGAAAAAGTAGAACATTACTGGTTGAAAATTACAAGGGCATTGCCAGGACGTGCAGAGATGCAGTTAGGAAAGCAAAAGCTCGGCCCAAGCTGACATTGGCCAGAGATGTCAAAAACTTCAAGAAAGGTTCTTCAGATATGTTAACAACAAGCGGAAACAGAGGAATAATATTGGCCAACTATTGAACTGAAGAGGTGAACTAGACACCAACAATGCTGAAAAAGCTGGGGAAAAAAAAAGAAAAAGAAAAAGCTATCACCCAGAGGGTGATAGTAAATAGTTCCTCCTCAAACTGGCAACCAGTCACAAGTGGGGTCCCCCAGGGATGGATATTGGGCCCCATGCTGTTTAACATCTTCATAAGTTGGGATGTTGGGATCAAGAGCACCCTGATGAAGTTTGCTGATGACACCAAGATGAGTGGAGAGGTTGACACTCCAGAAGGGAGAGCCACCCTCCAGGATGGCCTAGACAGGCTGAAGGAGTGGAATAGCAGGAACTTGATGAAGTTCAATGGGGAGAAGTGTAAGGTCTTGCACCTGGGAACACATAACCCAGGAGTGCAGTTCAGACCGGGATCCAGCTGGCTGGAGAGCAGCCCTGTGGAAAGGGACCTGGGGGTCTTGGTGGGTAACAGGCTCAACATGAGTGACCAGTGTGCTGCAGCAGCCAAGAAAGCCAACAGATGCTGGGCTGCATCAACAAGGGCATCACCAGCAGAGATAAAGGAGTCATCATCCTGCTCTACTTGGTGCTTGTCAGACCACACCTGGAGTATTGAGTTCAGTTTTGGTCTCTACTGTACAAAAAGGATGTAGACTGGCTGGAGAGGGTCCAGAGAAGGGCCACAAGGATGATCAAAGTACTGGAGTACCTGCTATATGGGGGAGAGGCTGAGAGAACTGGGTTTGTTCAGCCTTTAGAAAAGAAGGCTTAGGGGAGACCTTATCACCATGTTCCATTACTTAAAGGGTGGCTACGAAGAAGATGGAGATAACTTATTTACAAGGAGTCACATGGAAAAGACAAGGGATAATGGGCACAAGTTTCTCCTGGGCAGATTCCAATTGGACACAAGAGGTAAATCTTTTACCATGAGGACATGGAATAGTCTCCCAAGGGAAGTGGTGGATTCCTCCACATTGGACATTTTGAAGTATCAGCTTGACAGGGTGCTGAGCCACCTCATATAAACTATAGTAGAACCTAGACAAATTGGACCAGATGAGCCTTCAGGTCCCTTCCAACCTGGCATTCTATGATTCTATGACCTTCCAGTACCCGAAAGGAGCCTATAAAAAGGCTGGGGAAGAACTGTTCACAAGAGCATGTAACAATAGGACAAGTGGTAATGGTTTTAAGATAGAAAAGGGTAGATTTAAGCTGGATATTAGGAAAACGTTCTTTAATATGAGGATGGTGGATCACTGCAACAGGTTGCCTAGAGAGATGGTGGAGGCCCCATCCCTGGAGATATTCAAGGTCAGGCTTGATGAGGCTCTGACCAATCTGTTCTAGTGTGAGATGTCCCTGCATATTGTAGGGATTTTGGACTAGAGGACCTTTAGAGGTCCCTTCCAACTCAAGACATTCTATGATTCTATGATACAAACCTTTTTTATTGCAAGAGAAAATTCTGAAAGAATACAATACATATAGAAAATATCAGTATCAGTGCAGAATTCTATCAAGCATAGGCTTCTTCTGGGAATACGATGTTACTTGCCTTATACTACGAATGGAATGATTCCTCAGGAAGACTGTTGATCAGCTGTAGAACACTGCCATGCAATTTGACTGAACTCCAAAAGACAGTAATAGCTTGTAATTCCTAAACCAGAAAGAAGTAGGGTGTGATGTCCTAAGTAAAATGAGATGACTAGATAACTTTGGCATTTATCCATATTCACACTTGAAAAACTGGGAAAAAGATTTTGATGGTGGATGCAACAGCTGCAAATCTCATAAAGTCCTTGTACGTGCATGATTAGAAGGTATTCCTTCTTGCTCACAATGAGCAAGCAACAATTTGAAAAGTAGTGACAAGATTCTCAGAATCAAGTTTGTACTAGTCCAGACCATATTGAAATTGAAAGTAACCCTTAGAAAAGGAAAAGCAGAGATTTAATTTATACTGAGAGAAATTAAGGGTTAGAACTTTTACCCAGATACACAAGTTAAAGTGAGCTGAAATATTTAAATAAGCTGTGTCAATTATAATAAAGTGCTTCAGAAGAGAAAGAAAACCCAAACAATATTCTGAAACACTGAAAACACAGTCATACAGATTTTGATGTGAACTTTTACAATTTTAATATGATAGTTTCATAATTAACCTTTAGTTCTTAAAAAAAGCTTTAAAATTAAATTGTTTTCTTTAGTACTAGACAGTATTAGCTGAATGCTTTGTTCAGCCTGAAGTTTCATATTTTCAATTTGCCAAAAAAAAATTAGGCAAACTAGATAATTTTAATTTATTAAAAAACAGTTTTCAGTACTGCAAATGAACTGAAAAATATGTTGTATAAAAATCCAATTACATTGTCTGCAAATATATTCTTATCAACAGAATTACCTGTGTCTCTACTGGAAGTTACAATGAAGTTTTAGGGCTAAAAGTGACTGTAAAAAAAGTATATTGAATATGGAAGTTTCTTACCAAGTTCCTACAAGGATTAGAGGTCCTGTTAAATAGAACCATTACCATCTCGTATCTACTAGAACTATGAAATACTGCTCTCCCAGAGCAAGGTCTTGATCTTGTCAGTAAGGCCAGGCAATAAAAAAGAAAGGAAGGAGGAAGAACAAGAAAGCAAGAAATTTTCCTTCTCTCATTATTTAGCTCATTAGAAAAAAATCTGAATCATTGATTTCATAAAGTTTAATTAAATTGGGGTGGAGGGAGAGTTGCAAAATAGGTAGAGCTACAGCTGACCAATCAATAAAAGGTATTAAAAGAACAGGAGCCAGTTTCTTATAATGGTTAAGATCAGCCTCAAATTAACTTATATTCAGCGTAGCTGCCTATGCAGCAGGAATAAGTACAGATCCAAGTGACAGGAGATTTCTAACTCAGAGCCAGGCTGAGGGGAAATGCAATAGCAATCAGAGCTAAACAAGTATGCAGAAAACAACTTAAAGTTCATAAATTTGAGTGTCTGGGAGTACCAGAACATTAGCTTCAAGTCAGACAAAACCAAGAGGTAGTAGGAATGAATGAGTTCTATTGTTTTATGAATCTGCAATTAACCCGTGTCTAATTCTGGTGAAAAACACAAGCCTGGGAGACTAGAAGTTTGGACTGAGATCCTGATGAAGCTGAAGGAAGTGGCTGAACTCTATTTGCCTCACTGTAGTAAGAAATGTGTAAAAATTAAACTTCTGCGATCTCTAAATGAAGGCCAGAGCTTTCAAAAGCTACCTTTTGTTCCTGAGTACCTCATTCTGACAGCAGAGCTTCATTTGCTACGGGTGTTAATTCATCTGAAGCCACAAAAACTCAACACATTTAAAAAGGATCTTTAGCTGGGTAATAAAAAAAGATGACAATCCAATAGGACTAGCTTAAAAAAATATAAAGCTCTTCTCAAAAATGACGATGAAAATTCTGAGATCAGAACAATCCTTCTGAGCTCAGTTAGCTGAAAAACATGTCCATAATCACATCTTTCACAAGAAAATTTACCCCGGCAGATTTCCAGTTCAGTTTTAACTACACAAAAAAGCACTAGGGTTACCTATCAGTTTTTGCTCCTTGTTGCCTTTATACTAACTGCATCTCTCAAGATTTTGTTTTCCTCCAAGATCTGCAAGCTCCATGGCAAATAAGGGTCTGTGTCAATCCTTCTGAAAGATTTTAACTAAGCTGCATTTCACCACAGAAGGCCAAGGTCCACTCACACTGCAGACTTCCTATACATACTCGGTGCCACCAAAAGCGCTTATGGTAAACGGCTGCAATAATTACACAGACATTCAAGCACTACTTGTTGCTTAAACTTGCTCTCTGCCTGGTCCATCCATGTGCCTGCCTCGGGGAAGGGAGTGCCCAGCTCAGCTCAGTAAGAGCACGCCAACTCTCAGACGAGGAAGAGACCGATAGCTGCAGCACAGCATTTCTGCAGCAGAAAGCTCTCGCTAGTAATACGGATACAAAATCCATACGCTGTCTTGCAGGCTCTTGCGCTCCCTAGAGGGAACTCACAGCAAAGGAAACTATTCATTCCCAGACTGTTAATGAATTCCCAGGTGACCGCTGGAATAATGAAAATATTACAGATGATGATGCCACAGCGTTTCAATAGAATGCAGGGAAAATTGGCTAAAAAGATGCTCTCAGGATCAAATCACACCGTTTTCTTTACTCCTCGCCAGCTCAGCTACTAGCTTTTTTTCCCTTTCTCTCTCAGACTGCTGTTTTCGTTCAGCCTTCAACTGTCAGCCTGTGCCATTACCAAGGCATTCTACAGATACAACACGACAGGATCTGGTAACTAGTCAATGTATTCACAAATGTAGGAGAGGGTAACACAGGAAGAATTAAATAATAGCCAGGGATTAGACAGAGGAAGATATGACAGCAGTTATCGGAGCTCCAGGAGGTTTACTTCCTCAAGCAGGGTATTTTCATTAATGAATTACATAAATAAAGTCTATTTAGCGAACATAAATTATATGAAGTGGTAATGAGATTAGTATCACCTAGTGCATTAAAAATGCTTAAAAAAATAAATGCAATCCTGACTGTCATTTAAAAAAAAACATGTGGTAGGAGTGGTATCTCTGTCATGTTCATTTCAGTATTTTAAGAGAGAGATCACTGAATGACAAGTAAAAAAGGTTTATTTTTTTTCAGAATGTGTGCCACACAACATTTAGCATACCATATTAACTTGAACTGATTTTACTTTTTTGGTAAGTTATTAATTTCTGCTAATAGAACTACAGTCTACTCTGTCCTTTATACCCCAAAGAACCCTTTATAGTCAGGTAAGCATACAGTAGGAACAGGTTTAACTGCAGTACTTACTTTTGCCTGGTAACGAAAAAGTATGTTGACCCATGTCAATTCATAAATGCTTCCTGAATAAGGATATGAAAATCCAGCATTTGAGAGTTTCACATATATTAAAAAAGAAATCCCAGGAAGAAAGGGGCAAAAAAGACCCAAGAACAGAAAAACAAAGAAAAAGCCTGTTGGGTTTACAGCTCTGGCTGCAAAATATTCAGCCTGGCAGCTCCAGGAGAAATACAACTCTGTGTACTTGTACATGCTCTCCCCATTAGAGGAGGAGTCAGTTTTGCAACACTCATGTTCTTTGCTCGAGGCAAAACAGTGATTCTATTCAGTGCAAGCAATGTTTGGAGTGTGACAGCTTTAAAGGTGAGAGGTGTACTCTGGAGTATAGGAATGTATCAACATTAAAATAATATTTTCAAACATCAGCTACATACTCTATGGGTTGCTGTGGCTCCTTTTAGATATTTATTGCCTGGGATTTTTTTTTTTTTAATGGAACAGTGATACTCTTTCAACACAAACTGCAGCCATAATAGTTTTTGTGAACCAATAGTCTGTGTTTTGTATTTTAGAATGGCAGAAAAAATAAATTATTTTTACAACAGAATGAAAGGTGTTGGTTTTACATCAAAAAGCTGACTAAACAGAAGGAAAAAAAAGGCTAGGTTTGTAAGTTTGTTAGCTTTTCCCTGTGATTTAAAGGAGCTTCAGATTATGGAATAAGGCATTGAATTTTACTTATCTACTCAATTATTCACTAGTCACCAACTTCTACTTAACTAAAACCAAATTATAATATTTATATTAATGCTTTATTTGAATTACAATTTTATTTTCTCTGTATTCATGCCTGTGAATTGAATAGAAAATAAAATCCTTGCACATGCAATGGAAATTCTTTTAAGCAAGAAGATTCTGTTAGAACATTCTTTTTCATAACATAGTGAGTTTTCTGTGATGTGTGGATGTTAAGTTGATATTAGAGTAGTATCTCTCCAGTCAAGGTCAGAATTGTTTGCAGCTGGTGACCAAATGGACATCCTGCAGACTATTTCTAACAATCAGTAATCATATGAACAGTTTCTTGGCAAGACAGGCAAACATCTTCAAGTGAGGAACACGTACCTTGTGATCTATCTACACAGAGATTGTAATACTTCGGGTGTGTTTCTGCACTATGGTTTGGGCTACACTTAACTGCCAGCTGCTGCTGAGAGGAAATTTCATTCTGCACCTTCACCTGACTTGCTCCCTTCCATGTATCAGGTGTGCCATGTTACCAATTTGACTCCCTCTTAAGATAGTTTAGGGAGCTGGAGCTAAACTGGTGGGAGACAACTCCTTTTTTCCCCTCCTATTGTAAATTTATGAACAGGCTCACTCTAAGATCAAACAAATGCTGGCAATAGGAGAATGGAATAGATTGCTGGCAGTAAAGACTCAGTTGATTGTATTATAAAACTATGCCCTAAAATTGATGACATACTTACAGCATTCCACCAGCTCTGAGCAAATTCCACCTCTGTGACTCTTTGTGTTGAAAGAGATGAAAATGCTCCTGGTAAACAATAAATGTGTGCTTGAAAAGATGTGAACACCTCAGAAATGAGGAAAGGAACAGAAAGCAGAGCCTACCAGGTATTTCTCCAGCCAGAAATGATGTAGAAGCTTATGGCTGCTTGTTTTATTTCTGCATTTGCTTGCCTTAGATAAACACAGGGAGAACAAAACACAGAGAAGGGGAAGAGGAAGGTAAGATCCTGCCTAGGGAAGAGATTTTCCAAATGAAGGGGAATCAAGAAGTACTGTTCAAACAATCACTATTGCAGTTTCTGTAAGACGAGTGTGTAGTGTTAAGTCTGCATGTACACTTGTCCCCTAACCAAAATAGGCTTTATAGCCCTGGAATCTGGTTAATGTGAAAAAGAAACAAAAAAAAATTGATCATTAATTATTTAGGGAAAGACAAGATGAGGAATGAGAGTTAAGAACTATCATTGGGATCTGTAACAAGGGTAACTTTAGCCATTTATACCTGTGCTACCCAGTTTATAGCTAGCTGATGTAATGCTACCTTGCTAACTGTGGCAGCAGGCAGTGCAGTGTGAGATAGTTCTTGACTATTTCCCCAGGATTTTGAGTTTGTTTTTTCAGCTTTTAATGAGCACTGTGTGTCTGTGGCTACACTACTAGCTATATTCAAGCCAGTCAGGCAACTCTGTAAAAGCACTGCCCCTGGTGGAATACTGCCAAGAAAAGACACCTGTGATCCTAGCAGCACTGGATTAAGAAGAATATTTTAAGGTAGCAGTTAAGAACTCTATGCGCCAAACACAGGTCAACCACATTCAATAAACTCTCCTTCAAATTAGGACAGGTGAAAAGAAAGGTAACCAAGATGAGGTAAAGCCTCTAATGCCTATCTATTAAAAAGAGAGTGACAGAACTTGACTGGTTTACTGTGGCAAAGTAAAGGCTGAGGCAGAAAATGGAACAGGCACTTACATGTCCCTATAAAGACAATGTATGTCAATAAATACAAAAGAAAGTAAGCATTGGAAAAGTCCAGTAGATGTTTAGGCTAAAGAACAATGCTGGAGCAAAACAAACAGGTAGAAACAGAACAAAAATCAGGCAGTAAACTAAAAGAATGCTAACCAGTGGAGCATGAAAAAATTCCAGCAGAGTTTGATTAGGGTAAAAAAAAAAAGCATAGGTACTTCTATAATAGAGCTTGGCTAGTCTCTGAAAGGGATTATGAAATTGACTAATCCCATGTCATGTAAATGGTGTATCCACTTTAGAAATATAGTTTAGGTTAGGATGATAAGCTTCCCCTATAGTCAGCAGAGAAAGATTCTTCTGTGCCTGGTCTAGAAGTGTAACAATCTCATTTCCAAAGACTGATTTTTTTAGAAAAGCTGGTAAAATAAGCTATTAAATTCCAAACAGCAGTCCTTACAAGCATTAAGGGGATGCCTGCAGTGGGAATTGAAGAGTGATAAAGATGGTGGCTCACCAAACTTGGAGGTGCCAGCAAGGCAAAGTCAGACTACACCTTGTATCAAAACAACCTCAGATAAGAAAAGGAGATGGGTCCTTGTCATAGGTGACTCACTTCTAAAGGGAGCAGAAGGTCCTATATGAAGGCCAGACCAACTTCTTAGGTAAGTCAGCTGCCTCCCTGGGGCCAGGATTAAAGATGCACAGAGAAAATTCCTTACCCTAGTCTGGCCCTCTGATTACGACACCTTACTGATATTTCAGGTAGGCAGTGATGAAGTAGCAACAAGAAGTCCAAGGGCAATGAAGAGAGACTTCAGGGCCCTGGGACAGCTGGTTCAGGGATCAGGACCACAAGTAGTGTTTTCCTCTATCCCACCAGTTGCAGGGAGAGATGAGGGGATAAACAGGAAGAGCCAGCAGATTAACTCCTGGCTCTGAGACTGTTGTAACCAGCAGGACTTTGGATGGGTTGATCTACAGGACACCAGGCCTGCTAGCAGCAGGTGGGGAAAGCCTAACCTAAAGGGGAAGAAGGATCCTGGGACAAGCGTTAGCAGGGCTCATTGAAAGAGCTTTACACTAGGTTTGAAGAGGAATGGGAATGAAACCAGGCTTACTAGAGAGAAGCCTGGGAGCAGCATGCCAGTGCTTGTGGGTAGAAGTGCTAGCAAGGCCTTGCAGTCTGTTGTCTCAGTGAAGGGGGGGTGGTGATCCATGTTGTAGTGAAGACATGAGGGTTAGTGATAGGTCAGTAACTACAGAAGTGTCTGAGTGTGGTCAGGTGGGAATTAGGTCTTGTTCCCCCAAAAAGATGGCAGCACAATTAGCCCAGCTGAAGTGCATCTACACCAATGCTCACAACATGGACAACAAACAGGAGGAGCTGAAGGCTATTATGCAGCAAGAAAACTATGATATAGTTGCCATCACAGAAACATGGTGGGAAGACTCATACAACGGAAGTGCTGCAATCTTCAGGAGGGATAGGCAAGGAAGGAGAGGTGGTGGGATGGCCCTCTATGTTAGGGATAGATGTGAATGCCTAGAACTTAATGATATGAATGACTGTGTTGAATGTTTATGGGTAAGCATCAAGGGGAAGGCCAATAAGGCACACATCCTGGTGGGAGTTTGTTATAGACCCCCCGGCCAGGATGTAGAGGCTGATGAAATATTCTATAAGCAGCTGGGAGAGGTCTCACCATCACTAGCCCTTGTTCTCATGGGGACTTCAGCTTCCCAGATGTCTGCTGGAAATATAACACAGCAGAGAGGGAACAGTCCTGGAGGTTCCCAGAGTGTGTGGAAGACAAATTCCTGACAGAGCTGGTGAGGGAGCCAACAAGGAAAAATGCCCTGCTGGACCTGCTGCTTGTTAACAGAGAAGGTCTTGTGGGGGATGTAAAGGTTGGAGGTCGTCTTGGGCAGAGTGCCAGAAGCGAGGTAACTTCTTATCTTGAGAAAAAGTTAAGTTCTTCATTAACTAGTTACAGAGTAAGTACTCCATCTACCTCACCAACTCATGACTGCAGCCAGTGCGACTCCTCATCTGTGTTGATGTAGCAGACAAAACCAGGCTCCTTGTGAGTAAGGTGCAATGATAAGACTTAACTAGCTCTAAACACGCTGAAGAATACTGAGGATCTTGTAAGACCTGAATGAACTAATGAACAAATTAATTAACGAGTTCTAGTTTTACAGAAGTTGTTTTAGTATGTCTATTTTTGTTCTGAAATCATAAGCACATCTTTGGCACATTCCTTACATATATGTAAGGAATATGCTTGTTGCAGAATCCTAGGGGTTGGAAGGGACCTCAAAAGATCATCACTGTGAGCTGTTCTTAAGGAATCATGTATGTCTCGTGATGTCCAATATACATCTGAAATACTTCGATATATTTTTTAAATAAAGACTGAATACTAAGTGTAATATTAATGGAATCAAAGAATCATAGAGGTTGGAAGGGACCTCTGAAGATCATCAAGTCCAAGCCCCCCTACTGCAGCAGCAACACCTAGGGCAGATCATGCAGGAATGTGTCCAGATGGGTCTTGAAAGTCTACAGAGAAGGAGACTCCACAGCCTCTCTGTGCAGCCTGTTCCAGTGCTCCGTCACCCTCACAGTAAAGAAGTTTTTCCTCGTGTTGAGGTGGAACTTCCTGTGTTGTAACTTGGTGCCGTTTCCCCTCATCCTATCAGAAGGCACCGCTGAAATATTATCTAATTCAGCCTTTTTATAGTTTATCCCTGTAAATTCATATTTAGCTGTACAAGGCTGGCTCATTCAGCTGAGTTTATCTGTTCATGCAGAGAAAATAATTATTTTTTCTTGGATGGGATCATTGCACTGTGTAACAGCTTCCTACTTCGTTAAGCCATGCTTGATCACTTGACTACTTCCTAAAGAAATTAGTGAAATGTTCCTATCTCTTTTTATTTTGGACTTTCAACAAATCCATAGCTTTCATGGATGCCTCCACGAGTATCTCATTCTCTCTCAGTCTGCACACAGTTCAATTATGATTATTATTAAAGCAGAACTGGAACACAGTGGAAGAAATGGAGATCCTACCAACTATCTCTATTTTGATTCATTATTTCCTGTCTTTCTGTGTCATAACCTCTCTTTTCCCCTCCAACTTAATCATGCAGAGAAAGGGAAAAACATATCTATTGTCTGCAAATATATTTTTTTTCTCATGGCAGCATTCATGAAATAAGGATGAAATTCATCCTGACTGAATTTTTTTTGTTTAAAGTATAAACAAAAATATTTCAGCATCACCACAGCTTGGTTGGAGTGAGATGCCCATACACACATACTGGGTTAACAATATAAGATCTAACTGATAAACAGTGATGCTATGAACACAAAGTGGCATTTACTCAGTAACATGGTCTCTCTGTAGTAAGTGACACACCAGCGAATCCTTTCAGATTTTAACTGTTTTAATCTCTTTGATCTGTAACTAAAGTTACACTACCATATTATGAGCAATTTCTTATTGGATATTTTTACGGTTACATAAAGCCTTCTTACATTTCTTAACCAGAATGCATTTCCACAAAACTCTACACCTAATTAACACACTATGTCCAACAGAATGTCATGTTATCTGAAAAGATGAATAGAAAAAGGTGGTAATAAAAATAGGCTTTGAAAGGACTTGCCTCTCAGTTATTTACAATCTCTCTTAAATTCATTCAGTCTCTTAAAATATTATAAGAAATGGTCCTATCAAAGCAGATACAGCTTTTTTAAAAAACACTAAACACAAATAATGCTTAATTTCACTTGCATGATTGTCTTATGAGCACTAACTGTAAAAGTGTATTTTATGTATTTGTATTATGTAAAAGTGGATTTATGTATTCTTAGTTTTAGCTTCTTCAAATGCAAAAGTGCTACAACTCTGTCTGCAGTCATTTGCTCCTTGAATCAATCAGAAATTTTTAAGTAGATGAAGTGATGTGAAATCATTAAACATGTACTATGGAGGAGGCAGCACTAGGTAGTGATGATGACATTCCTGCTGACTCTGTAGTCTGTTCATAATCAGATATGAGCTTCCTGTAATGTACTTGTCCATGCTGATCCACTGGTGGCCATCAGTGTAAGACCTATGGCCAAGAGCAGTGCCTCCTGTGCGATGTTTAAATTCAAGCCTGATTGCAGCACAATAGCTACTCAAAGACCTTCTCTGAAGTGTGCCTATTAGTATTCCTTGCTCCAGAACAACCTTAGGTCTCTGCTCTAACTTCTGTGCCTGACAGCTGTGCTATCTAACAAAGTTGAAAAACATTGCCTTTTTATATTAGTTTTCCAAATAATATAATAAATATCATATAATGAATATATGATATGAGAAATATATAAGAAAACTCTTGTCCTGGTTTGAGCCAGGATGAAGCTAATTTTCCTTTTACTGATTTTTTTTCCTTCAGTAAGCTCTCTTTTAACTAGCAACAAGTGTTTCAGCTAGTGGACTGATAACACTGCAATGTTTATGTGTCTGCCGAGAATCCAAGGTCGCTTCTTAGCTCTGCTGCTACACAGGCTACTGAGAGCAGGCAGAAGAGTCGTATCTATGACCCCCCCCTAGGGGAGCTGGACTAGACAGACAGCAGAACTGACCAAAGGTATTCCATTCCATAGATCTACGTAAGCTCCCAGGAAGGTCAGAGACCACAAAAGACAACTTCCTTCCTGCTTCTTCTTCCCTTTTTTTCTGTCATAGTTGGCATCCGGGGAGGACTCCATCCATCCATCACCGTCAACCCCAGGCTCAGACCTCATAACCCTCATAACCCAGCCCCTGTCTGCCTCTGCCTTATCTCCTGCCTTCGGGCTGAGACATTTCGGGACTGCTCACAGCTCAGGAGAGTGCTGGGGGAGCTGCTGGGGGTGGGGGGAGACAAGAGGCTTTTGCACATTCCTGAACATACTTGTATATAATTGTACATATAATTAATGCTGTCTAATTTAGTTTTCAATCTAGCCAAGTCTCTCTCCTAATTCTCTCTCTCCTTCCCTACCTGGGTGGGAGGGGGAGGGGATCAAGAGCATTGTTGTCTCTGGTTTATTTGCCGATCCTGAGTCAAACCATGAGAACTCTCCATTAAGAATAATTTCCAATAAATGCATTAAATCCATTATGAAATAGAAAATAATGCTGAAATTTAAAAATATATTGCTATTCAAAATCATGTTATCTGTTCATTAAGAGTCATACTGCTGTCTTACTTCACATCTGAATAATGACTGTAGGGGAGCAGCATTTCATTGCCTAGTGAGTATTCTCTGTCTTAACAAGAAAGCTGCTACGTTTTGCCTCAGCTCAAATGGTTAATGTGCTACTTCATAGAACAGAAATACATGTCTGAGATTATTCTCTTTCAGAAACAAGTGAAAAAAACAGCTGGACCCCAAACAGGAAATTTGGAAATAGTTCCCTCCTATCAAGGCGATCCAATTTTCCACTAAACTATTTTCAACCAAGCTAATTCGTTCGTCAGGATTATTTGGGGGAATTGATTCACCTCTTGAATGATACTTTTTAGTTAGAAGAAATCACATAAGGCTCATCAGCAT
Source organism: Hemiprocne comata (assembly GCA_020745705.1). Lineage (NCBI taxonomy): Eukaryota > Metazoa > Chordata > Aves > Apodiformes > Apodidae > Hemiprocne > Hemiprocne comata. The sequence continues at coordinate 23,776,149 of CM036616.1, read as the reverse complement.
ACTCAAACATTCTAGCTGACCAGTTTAATACTGACATAGTTACTAATAATTAATCTTTACTTAGATAACTTTTTCTCTGTTGTGTAGGTTTGGTGGTTTGGTTTTTTGTTTGTTTTTCCTCTCCTCCCTTGTTTGTGCACTATGAGCGATGAGCATAATTGCAAGAAAAAACAACAATGATAATTATCTCCTTGGTAATTACCAACTTTTCTTCCTAAGAGTCAATCAAGTTTTGTATGTGGTAGTTTGTTAAAAAGAAAAAAATAGTTATAGCGCCTAATTAATTTTTAACTGATGTTATTCTATTGTAGTAATTAAAGACTGGAAGAAAGATTTATTACTGGGGTATCCCTACTTCAATTTTGAGCTTTTTTTTATATATTAGTGTGAAGAACTACATTCTGCAAAGCGACAAAGACAGCCACAGAGTAGAAAACTAGCAATGAAAGCGGCTGTGACAATTTCTTACAAACCACAGACTGAAAAGAGGGAATTAACAGATGAAACCTTACAATGATACAACCTGAAGAGACAGATTCTGGAGACTGGAAAAACTAACTTAACATAGTTAGCTCAAGCCACTCCTGGGACACAACACACTAATCAGAAAAACTTCCATGGAAAGGAAAATAAATAAAATACATGGCAAATAAACAATATAATGAACACTCAAAGCACTCTGACAAGTACAACTTTTATACGAATTACATGTGTTTTCACTATACTTCAGCTTTAATACCCCAGTAAGACTCCCTGTCTGCCGGGACAGCAGCTGCTTTTTATATTTTATTGTTTTCTTTAATCTAAAATAAGAATTTTTATTAAATGTAAATGCCTTGCTCTTTGTGCATAACAATAAATGGCTTTTTCAATGGAACTTCATATTTTAAAAAACCCTCCATAAATACTTTAAAAATTCTGGGCAAAATCACTAAAAATACAAAGCCTTGTAGGATTGTTTATGAATCACTCTCAGTTAGAAGGAAATAGAAAACATAATGCTAATTTTTTCTTCTTATGCTATTTCTCATGGAAGTATTCCTAGTAAAGAGTAAGACACTACCATCACAAAATTACAGAAAATGTAGTGAACAGAAAGTAAAGTTTAAAGGCAGCAAAAGCAATTCCTTCAAGTCAAGTTATTACTATACTTCCCTAAGACCAAACATGCTCTGGTCAATTTCACATTTCAGGTGCTGCTTCTCTAACAAAATCTGAAATAATCCTTCTGACCTTAGGAGAGGAATGAGAGAGGGTAAATCCTGAATTTCTCAAGAGTCAATGAAGAGAGGTGTTCTTGAGGATTGCAAAGATGGAAATTCCAACAGCCCCTTCAGTTAAACCAACCATTTAAACACTCTCTCTGAGTATTTTTTCCTTATGTCCAATCCAAATCTTCCTTGTTGCAACTTCTGACCACTGCCTTCTCCCACTACATACTTACTAGAAGAGTCTGGCCTTTTAGGTAGTTGAAGAATATAACTAGATCCTTCATAACCTTTTCTTCTTCAGGCTAAACAAATCCTCTTCCCTCATCCTCTCCCTGTGCATCATATGCTCTAATCTACTAACCATCCTAGGGGCCCTCTGCTCCAGTTAGTTGACAATTCTCTTGTACTGGAAACACAGTAGTACAGATGTAGTCACCCTCCCCCTAAAATAGCACAATGTACTGTTGCCTGTTTCACAGTAAAAGTGCACTCTTGGCTCATATTCAACCCGCCCTCCATTATAAATTATAAATTACAGGTCCTTTACAACAGGGCTGCTACCCTGTCATCTGGTTCCCAGACTGTACTGATGCATGAGGTTCTCCATATTAGTTGCAGAACCATATGAGCCTTCTCTTGGCCCACTGCTTGAGTTTAAGTATCCCCTGAGTTGAAACTCTGCTACTTGTCCTCTCAGCCTGACGTCACCCACTGCCTTTTCTAAAATTGCTAGTACTTCCATAATCCAGGTCACTGATTAAAGTGTTTAATGTAGACCACCACTAGATAGTCAGAAAGCAAAACAAGCTCTGGAAACAGGGGTAACAACTCTACGCTGTCTACCAGTGCCACCTGGTCTATAGGTATTGTATGTTCCCAAGGGAAGAAAAAGTCACCTCTGCAGAACAAACACTCTTAAACATGTTTGCATGTGCATAGCTACGTGCTGAGGTAGCTTCTGGTGGAGAAGGTAGGCACCTACACATTAGGATGACTGAGACTAGATGGCCACACTCCATGTCAGGATTTAGATGAGCTTCAGGAGCTAATGTTTTAGTGTGGGCAAGAATCCAGCTGCCAGTATTCCATTCAGTGGGTATGAGTAGCTAGAAAAAAATAATTCCCAAGTGCTCAGGGACAGTAAATGGCAGCATGTAAGACCAAGTCAGATAACCTGAAGAGAGATTAGGTGCTCAATACAGGATAGAATATACACACAAACATGGAATTTGTGTGGTAATAGTACAAAACAGTATCTTATCAATATGCAGAAACTTTATGTTTCTAGAACTGTAGTTTATTGTTACAAAATAAGATATTATTTTTTTTAGCAATTATTCTTCTATTGAGAATGTTTCTTGTTTTTTGCTTTTTATAGCTTCTCATTTCAGGATGGTAAAGCTAACAGTCTAATAGCCTGATCTCCACTTCATAAGGTCAACTGCATGGACAAAGAGATTTTCACCCTATCTATAGCAAAATGGCAGAGGTAGACAAATTATAATCATGTAGAGGCACACTCTGGTTTTCAAATATAGTTTGACATGCCAAGTTTCACTCTTTAATGCCTGTCTATGGCAGGTTATGTTGCTTTTCCAGTTCTACATAATCTTTCATTATTGTGCAATCAGATTTCTTACAAAGGTAAGCAAGATTTCTTGTGAAAATCCTATTTGCTGCAGAAGGTGCTATAGCTGCAAAGAATTAAAATACTGTTTTTTTAGCAAAACCCTTTGTTTTTACTTGTTTGCAATATACACAGATAATTAAATGGAGATAAAGATATCAATGTGTTTTTTGATAGCTTTGGTACAAATCACAGCTTTGTATTCAGTCTTAGGGTATTTTTGAAAGACTGCAACGCATTCTGTTCTCAGTACCCTTTACAACATGTGCAGTATTTGACATATGCACACCACTTCATGAGCAGAAAGATGATTAAATGAGGCTATTGAGGTACTAAATTGGCTACAGAGTTGATATTCTGAGGTCCCTTCAAACCACTCTTCAGTTCTAAGTTATAATCAAGTGCACCAAAGTAATTTATAAAAAATATTTTCTAACCTATTCTCAAAGACAACTAGTAATAGAGGATCTGTGTTTCCAAGCAATGTTGAAGACAGTTTTCCCCCCTGTTCTTGGAAAAGCCTGCCTTTTACAGTCCCTGATGCAGACACTTACAGCTGCAATTGTTTATTTTAAATTACTGCACCCAATACTTAGCTAGTTTATATATCTGTGCACCTGATTCATAGGCATAGGAAAGTATTTGTATGTCTATTCATATGTCTCATTTTATAAGTCTGCCTTTAAAAGCATAATATTCAAATGGACACAAATCCACAGAAAATCTGCTTTTTTACCTATATAGAACTGCTGTCAGTCATGGTTTGTGAACTAAATACATTAATTCATTCTCTGGACTAATATCACGGTATCATTCTGGTTGGAAAAGACCTTCAAGATCATCGAGTCCAACCACTACCCTAACTGTGCTGAGTCCATCACTAAACCCTGTCCCCTAGCACCACATCTGTCTTTTTAGATGTATCCAGGGATGGTGGCTCAACCACCTCCTCGGACAGCCTGGATCACCAAGACCAACTCCTGCCTCAGAACAGGACAAGCCCAAAGTTCACACCATGTCCCTGAGGGCGTTGTCCAAATGTTTCTTGAATATTGTCAGGCTCAGTGCCATTAGTGCTACCCTGGAGAGCCTATTCCCGTGCTCCACCACCCTCTGGGTGAAGAATCCCCTCCTAATGTCCAACCTAAACCTCCCCCTGCACATCTTCCTACCATTCCCTCAGGTCCTATCGTTGGTCACCAGAGAGAAGGGGTCAGCGCCTGCTCCTCCTCCTTCCCTAATAAAGGACGCAATAAGCTGCAATGAGGTCTCCCCTCAGTCTCCTCTTCTCCAGGCTGAACAGACCAAGTGCCTTCAGCTGCTCCTCATACAGAATCCCCTCTAAACCCTTCATCAACCTCGTGGCCTTCCTCTGGACACTCTCCAGTAGCTTCATGTCCTTTTTTGTACTGCGACACCCAGAACTGCACACAGGACTCAAGATGGGGCCACACCAGTGCAGAGTAAAGTGGGACAATCACCTCCCTCGACCGGCTGGCTGTGCCATGCTTGATGCACCCCAGGACTCTGTTGGCCCTCCTGGCTGCCAGGGCACACTGCTGGCTCATGTTCAACTTGCTGTCAACCAGAACCCCCAGGTCCCTCTCCACAGGGCTGCTCTCCAGCCTCTCGCTCCCCAGACTGTCTGTATATCCAGGGTTACCGTGTCCCAGGTGCAAAATCCAGCACTTTTCCATGTTAAACTTCATGCCATTGGTGATTACCCAGCTCTCTAACTTGTCCAGATCCCTTTGCAGGGCCTTTGTGCCCTCAAGAGTGTCAATCGCTCCTCCCAATTTAGTGTCGTCCATGAACTGAATAAGTAGGCCTTCAAGTCCTGCATCTAAGTCATTTATGAACATATTGAAGAGTACTGGCCCTAAGATGGATCCCTGTGGAACCCCGCTAGTGACTGGTCACCAGCCTGATGTGGCCCCATTTACTATGACCCTTTGAGCCTGATCCATCAGCCAATTTCTCACTCAATGCATTATGTGCTTGTCCAGCTGGATGCTGGACATTTTGTTCAGAAGGATACTGTGAGAGACAGTATCAAAGGCCTTTAAGAAATCCAGAAAGATTACATCAACTGGCTTCCCTTGGTCAACTAGGTGGGTAACCTTGTCACAGAAAGAAATCAAGTTAGTCAAGCAGGTCCTTCCTCTAATGAACCCATGTTGGCTGGGACCAATGACTCTGTTGTCTTCTAGTGTTTTCCAATAGCTCCCAGAATAATCTTCTCCATAACCTTACCAGGCACTGAAGTGAGACTAACAGGCCTGTAATTACCGGGGCCATCCCTCCTGCCCTTCTTGAAGATTGGGACAACATTTGCCAGCTTCCAGTCAGATGCCCAAGAACATTGAAAAATCATTGAGAGAGGTATCACTATGACCTCTGCTGGCTCTTTAAGTATCCTTGGATGAATCTCATCAGGTCCCATTGACTTGTAAGGATCCAGCTGGAGCAGCAAATCCCTCACAAGTTCGGGCTGACTGGGAGACTGTCGTTTGCCCAGTCACAGTTCTGTAGCCCAGGGCTCTGGGGGTGCTCAAGCCCATTATCAGTGTTGAAGACAGAGGTGAAGAAAGCATTTAATGTCTCTGCCTTGTCTATATCCCTGTTTATGTTTCAAATGCCTCACAGAAATAATGCTTTGGAAAATATCCTTATTATTAGTTCATTTTCCTGCTAATACACTAGATTGCAGTATCTCTCAAGTGAAGTACTAGAAGGTACTTTGTTCTAGATATTTTAAAAATGTACAAAGACATGCAGATGTTCACTGGTTCTTGTCCTCTCTTCTATATATGCTTTTTAATATTATTTTTTTTTCCTAGCAGGAATATAGAACATCTATGGGAGATTTTGATAGAAGTTGTGTTTTCCCCCATAAATTCTGCTAATTGATTTTTCACTTCCTGCACAGGTTGTATAAAGTGACTGCTTAATATACTCTTTTCCAGTCAATCATTTAGAAACATTTAGAAGGTTCTATGTAGAACCTTTGTTCTACATGGCTTCTATTTAGTACTGCCTAGTTTTTATTGCAATAAAAATAAAATATAAAATATAAAAAATATAAAATATAAAAATATTTATTCCTGAAACACATCAGATCACACTAACTGGAAAATACTCTTTATAAAACCAAGAAGAACAATTTTCTCCCTCAAGAAGTTAATCTCATATTTTTACTTTCTTTGACATAGAATCATAGAATCATAAAATTGTTCAGCTTGGAAAAGACCTTTAAGATCATCGAGTCCAACCTTATCCTAACCCTATCACCCTATTTCTGATGACCCACTGCTAAACCATGTCCCCAAGCACCACATCCAGATGACTTTTCAACACATTGAGGGATGGTGACTCAACCACCTCCCTGGGGAGCCTGTTCCAGTGCCTCACAACCCCTTCTGTAAAGAAGTTATTTCTGATATCCAACCTAAATCTCCCCTGATGCAACTTGAGCCCATTTCCTCTTGTCCTGTCATCAGTCACCAGTGAGAAGAGACCAACCCCACTCTCACTACAACCTCCTTTCAGGTATTTGTAAAGAGTGATAAGGTCTCCCCTCAGCCTCCTCTTCCCCAGACTAAACAGCCTCAACTCTGTCAGTCGTTACTCATAGGGGATGTTTTCCTGTTTTCCAAACCCCTCACTAGCTTTGTTGCCCTTCTTTGGACCTGCTCCATCACCTCAGTGTCCTTTTTGTATTGAGGTGGCCAGAACTGAACACAATACTCGAGAACTAAACAAATACCATTAGCTCTCCCTTTTGGTCTTAACAGCATTCATTGAGACTGACTTCTTTAATGAAAGCTAATTAAAATATTAGGCCTTTCCACTTGTTAGGGAACTAAATTTCTCTGTCTTTCTCCTACTTATGTATCAGAAAGCTATTGCACATTTTCCAAATTGTCCCTCTTTAGTTATATCTCGTGTGTTGTGCTTGGGAAAGCCAATAACCTTGATTTGTAAAAACCCAAGACCCTGTGCTCTCTAGTAAGTTGAGGGGCATTAATTCGTATTCAAAGCCTTTAAACAGGGACTAAACCCAGGAAGATAAATGTGCTCTATTAAAATGGTACCTTGAGGGAAAACATAGCCAAGTATGTAAAGATCTCCCTAAGGAAATACATTCTACAGTAAAATGAGAAAAGGACTAAGTGGCAATATTTATTATAGGAAACAAAATAAGGTCAGGGAACAAGCTCAAACACTATTGTACATCTGTCTACACTATTTAACACTATTGAGCACACTGCAGTTTCAGTTCTAGCCTGTTCTAATTGCACTCTTCAGGGTTGCAGAGGAGCACTTGGGAAGAAGCACGGACCAGTTACTGTTCCCTACAGATAGTGTGGCTCAAGGCTATGCTTTTTTTTTTTTTTTTTAGGAAAGAGAACTTAGCTATATGGATATCAGATGTTTGGCACCACAGGTTGTTGGTGCTACAGTATTTTTGCTGGCCCATATTATATACCGGAGCCACCAACTTCTGTCTAGTTAATTAGTGTTTTATTTTGTTTTGCTTGCTCCAAGTATTCTGGATTTGTCTGAGATTTTCTGTCTTTTACATGATTCTCTTCTACTCATTTGTTGCCATTTAATCTAGCTTCTGCTTTATTTGTGCTTACTTCTTATATTTGAAGTCAAACAAAAATTTATTATTTATTTGGACTCTTGCTTTTTGCACTGTATATCCCCTGCATTGGAGGGGCATGTAGTTAGTACAACAGTATACTGTGTTTAAGGTGATACCCATTTTCCTTTAGTAATTTTGTAGCCTTTACTAATGTAAAACATTACATATTAATCTTCAGAGCTGAAGTCTGCTAATTTGGAATCTGATGGTTTTATTTTGCTGTATTTTCATCAAAGGATGCCTGAGAAGTCAAAATCCTTCACAGTCACTTAGCAATGGTAGATGATTCTACTAGTTGCTCATTAGAAGCTTTTTTACTTAATCTTTCTAGGTTAATTACGTTTACTAGGCCCTCACCATGAGAATTGTCTACATTCTTATCCCTTCTAAAAACTATCCAGAAATCTCAGTACATTCATCTGCCACTGTATTACAGACTCCAGACCAAGTGCCTAAGCAAACATCACCAAGCTATCTATTCATATAGCCAGCAGAGAAAGGACAATCAGGCTGTTATGAACTGATGTAACAGTGAATCTGTAGAATAATTAATATATATTACTTTAAAATTGTAGGTTCTTTGTGAAGGACAAAGTGGGGTAAAAACAATGTAGTGTTTGCTTGGATGATGGAAAAAATACAATCATCAGTCATGTATATTTGAAGGAAATGAAAAGTGTAAGTTAAAGGAGCATTCTCAGGAAACATGAATTTTACACATGAACAACAGTGAAACAGAGGCACATTAGCTTGGAATGCACCAAGAGACATAAACACGCTTTCTGAAGAGAAAGGAAGGCAACCTCAGCATGCAAGAACTAAGGAATTATGTTAATTCAAACTGCAAAATTACAGAAGGCTTCCAGCAGCTTGTGGTAGAACATTCTCATGGCCTGAAGCTCACTGTAATGGAAAGCTATGAGACAGAAGCTGAACTCCCCAGTGAATGAACAATAAATTTGAATTAAAATGCAGAGGTGTAGGTGCTGAAGAGAAATTGTCTAAATCACAGACTGTCAGGGGTTGGAAGGGACCTCTGAACATCACTGTCGGCCCACGACAGACAGGTATCCTGGGGGAGGGGGGTGGAACAGACAAGTTTCAGAGAAGCAAGGGATTGGGTAAAGAACGCCAAAGCACAGATAGAGCTGGACCTGGCCAGAGATGTTAAGAACAAAGAGAAAAATTTCTACAGGTATGTCAGTGACAAGAGAAAGATGAGGGAAAATGTGGGCCTGCTTCAGAAGGAAGCTGTAGACCTGGTCATGCAGGATGTAGAGAAGGCTGAGGTACTCAGTGACTACTTTCTTCAGTCTTGACCAGCAAAGATCACACCATCCAAGTCAGAGAAGGTGAAGGCCTGGACTGGGAAAAGGAAAATCTCCCCACTGTAAGAGAAGAGCAGGTTCATGACCATCTGAAGGACCTGAAGGTGCCCAAGTCCATGGGACCTGACAGGATTCATCCACAGCTCCTGGAGAAACTGGCCGATGAAATTGCAAAGTCTCTATCATATTTGAAAAGTCTTGGCAGTCTGGCAAAATTCTCACTGACTGAAAAAGGGGAAACAGAACTCGCATTTTCAAGAAGGGAAAAAAGGAAGACACAGGGAAATACAGACCAGTTGGTTCTCACCTTTGTGCCTGGCAAGGCATGGAGCAGATCCTCCTGAAGGCTCTGCTGAGGCACATGGAAAACAAAGGAGTGATTGGTGACAGCCAACACGGCTTCACCCAGGGCAACCTCCTGCCTGACTAATTTGGTGGCCTTCTACAATGGGGTCATGGCTTCGGTGGACAAAGGAAGGGCAACGGACATCGTTGACCTGGACCTGTGCAAAGCTTTTGACACTGTCCCACATGACATCCTGGTATCAAAACTGGATCAGTATGGATTTGATGGATGGACCACTCGTTGAGTAAGGAACTGGCTGAATGATTGCACTAGAAGAGTAGTTACCAGTGGCTTGATGTCCACATGGAGACCAGTGACGACCGGAGTTCCCCAAGGGTTGGTCCTGGGACTGGTGCTGTTCAACATCTTTGTCAGTGACATGGAGAGTGGAACTGAGTGCATCTTCAGCAAGTTTGCTGACGACACCAAAGTGTGTGGTGAGGTCGACACACTGGAGGGAAGGGATGCCATCCAGAGGGACTCTGACAGGTTTGAGTGGCGGGCCCATGCATATTGCATGAAATTCAACAAGGCCAAGTGCAAGGTTCTGCACCTGGGTTGGGGCAATCCCAAGGTCAAATACAGGCTGGGTGGAGAATGGATCAAAAACAGACCAGAGGAGAATGGCTTGGGGTTGATGACAGATGAAAAGCTCAACATGAGCCAGCAATGTGCGCTTGCAGCCCAGAAAGCCAACTGTGTCCCAGGCTGCATCAAAAGAAGCATGGCCAGCAGATCGAGAAAGGTGATTCTCCCCCTCTGCTCTGCTCTTGTGAGACCCCACCTGTAGTACTCTGACCAGTTCTGTAATCCCCAACATAAGAAGGACATTGAGCTCCTGGGGAAAGTCCAGAGGAGGGCCACAAAGATGATCAGAGGGCTGGACCACCTGCCCTAAGAAGACAGGCTGAGAAAGTTTGGGTTGTTCAGCCTGGAGAAGAGAATGCTCTAGGGAGACCTCTTAGTGGCCTTCCAGTACCTGAAGGGGCTACAGGAAAGCTGGGCAGAGGCTTTTTACAAGGGCTGGTAGCAACAGGACAAGGGGCAATGGCTTTAAACTGGAAGAGGGTAGATTTAGGTTAGACATTAGGAATAAATTCTTTAGTGTGAGGGTGCTGAGACACTGGCACAGGTTGCCTAGGGAAGTTGTGGTTGCCTCATCCCTGGAAGTGTTCCAGGCCAGGTTGGATGGGGCTCTGAGGAACCTGATCTAGTGGGACGTTGGAATGAGACGATCTTTATGCCCTTTCCAACCCAAACCATTCTCTGATTGATTCTATGAATTTTTATCTGATAGGTAATTTTATGAATAGGCATTTGACCCTGATAGGTATCCGTCCTTCATTAAATCCTGGCTGTTAATAATTATAATATTGTTTAATATTCACTTTGTCAATGTACAAATATTCTAAAGTAAGTACTGCCAAGTACCTCAAAGCTCAGTCAGGATTCAGGAGAGAGTGTGATATGGTGCTCAATTACTGAGATGATGAGGAAAACAAAACTCTTCCCAATGTATTTTCTAATATAGTAAAAAGCATCATGGATAGGTAAAATCATTCACACCCATTGAAATACAGAAGAACATACACAAAAGAATTTAGGTGCAGTATTTTTTTCTAAATGTGCTAGTAATAGTAGTCAATCTGATTCCCGTTGAAGCTAGCAAATGGAATATGTGAATTTCTTCTTCCCTCAGAACTTGTAGTTATGGTAGAATTCAATAGAGATGGATGGCAACAGCATTCCGAAAGTGCACATTAGTGTGATTTAAAACCAGACCACATATTATTGAGATTATAACAATGTCATATTTAATTTTACAGTCTGAAACTACTATGTTAGCTACAATGACTACAGCCATGCCTGCACTCCAGGAACATGTGTACCTAGGAAGATTCCTGGGCATTAGAATCTGATTCCATATACTTTTAATTTTTTTTAATGGTCCCTGACACAGATTTCGTCCAAATAATCTATTAGTCTCCCAAAGAACTGCAGATCTGGATACAAATCTGGAGCTTACACAAGGGACTAGTCTCGTTGGTTGTCTGCATGCAACTACAGTGTTTTGGAGGGCAAGACAATTTAAAAGTATGGACACAGATTATTTCATGTCAGTTGGCCTCCAAGCCAATATTTCTGGGCACATTTATTTTACTAAAAAACATGCAGCCATAACAACTGCCTAGCAGAAAGAGATATGCAAACTTTTTAGTATGCATAGAAAGCCAATTGATATTGTATGTAAAGTACATAAAATAAATACTCAGCAAGTATTTTACTTTTGCAAGTATATGTTATGACAAGTAAGCTGTGTTGTTTATAAAACATCAAATATGCTAGTAAAGTATGACAATCTGTAAGACATGCCTCTTTACTTCCTATTAGTTTACATATTTCAGCAAAGTAACCTTCCCTGCTGTCCAAGAGGTTATTTGGTAAAATGGAGTTAAATAATTAAGAAGGCAGCAGAGAAAAGTGTGTGAGTTTTAAGAGTGGCAGTGTTCATTTTTAGTTTCTTCTCCCTGTACATTCAAGCAATGTCTCTTTAATTCTAAAGCTGCAGAGGTGGGGGTGGAAAGGAAGAGACTGTTCCTTGAGCCTAATGTTCATCACTGCAATTTGCCATATTTTCTGCATGCTAAAGGAATGGGATTAGGGGAATACCCTTAGAGTATAAACTACTCTAATAGGATTGAACTAATAATCTGCTTACAGAATGAGCTGTGCACTGCTCAAGACACACAGTGAATACAGTATGCATGCAAACATGCATGCATAGCATCATCAGAAAAACTGTGTCACAGTACTTCTGATACAATTTATTGACAGCCTAATCTGTTACTACGATATTCTTATTACCACCTAAAAATTCTTTGGTTCTGACAAACGTACTACACTGCCCACTGGAAAAAGAAAAATAAGATCCTGATTAATCCCATCTAATTTTAGTCATGGAACACAGACACATACATTATAAGCATATGCTTTTCAACAGTGAAGTGAGCAAAATATTAAAAGGAACCAAGGCACCTTCAGCTTCCTACAAATCATTCCAAGCAACAAAACAATGTTCTAGAAAAGATTCAGTATTTATTTATATTTACATAAGGAAAATGTGACAAATTTCTCTCAGAAGAAAAACAGACTTTCCTGAATAGCCTACTTATTAAACATGCACCCTGTGCAATTAAATGAAATAACAACAGGACAGCCTGTGGCAAATGCTAAATGTTCAGTATATGCAGAAGTGTTGGTCCACCTGTTAACAGCTGCAGTGTTGCTATACCTGGTATCTGGACTTCTTTACCTACATTACTGTGTCTCTAAGAGTTGAATATATGGTATTATATAAAGGGTCAAAAATTTGGGATTGGATTTTATTTTGGCTCTTCATGATTTATTGAGAAATTCAGGAGTTCTTATTTTCTTCCAGCTTAACCATAAAGGTAAAATCACAGGCAGTCTAAAATGACACTTGAAAATTATATCACATGAGACAAGACAAAGAAAGTCAAGGAATTGAAAGAAAATTTGTTTGCCTTTTGACATTAGGGGAGGTGGTAATTTTTAAAGAATCCAAATCCACTGTATTAGCTGGACATTAGCTAGACAACATGTCATTTAACACGTATTAACTAATTAAGTAAAACACCAGGGAGCTTTGGCTTCAATAAGATTACTTAAAAGGTTAAAGTCTTCCTCAGTGGAGTCGTAACTTTCAATAAAGCCATCTTTGTTTGGATAAAAATAGCTCCTGCAATTCAAACTCTTAGAGACTATAAATAGTTGTCAGAGACTGGTTACAGTTTTATTGAAGCAACTTCTTATTGCAGCTGGAAAACACAGAAATAGGAAAATTACTTTAAAATTACTAATGTGGAGTCTAATACAGATTATGTGTAAGAAATCATAACCATTCTAGCTTGTTGAAATAGACAAGCATGTAGAAAGATTTTAAATCCAAGATCTTGAGATACATTCAACCCAAATGCCAATAAAAGAAATAAAAAGGGAAGTTTTTATTTTGGCCATTCGTTGCACAGAAAACAAACAAACAAAAAGAATTGAATATGAATATGGGAACTGGAGGAAGGTAGGTGGCAGTTTCTATCTTGGCAAACAACTGTCATGAAGGAACAATTAATCACAGATATTTTAATCCCAAGCAAAAGCTGATTTTGCCACCTGGCTTCTTGTAGGTCAAGAAGCTGTCTGTTAGTAAAAGTAACCTAGACTGAGCTAAAAATGTTACAAGACAATGAACAGCTGCTTCAGTAATTTATGACTTCTTCAACAAGATTGGAGGAGATAAAGAAAATAGTGTAATAGCTCGAAGAAGTAAAACAGCTGCTGAATTAAGTGAAAACATGACAAGCAAGGAAATGGGAAAATTAAAGGAAGTGACCAAAACAGCCATCCTGTGAACACTCAGAATGAAGAAAAGATGAGCCTACTTCTGAGTAACATAATTTCCCTCCAGATTCTCAGGATATTCACCGAACAGATGTAAGAACATGAGCTATAAATTACTGGTGAGTTTCACTGTAATAGAAGTAGTAGTAGTAATCATCATAATCAGCATCATCATAGAATGTCAGGTTGGAAGGGACCTCAAGGATCATCTGGTCCAACCTTTTTTTAGTAGGAACACAGTTTAAGTGAGATGATCCAGCACCTTGTCAACCTGAGTCTTAAAAGTGTCCAGTGTTGGGGAATCCACCGCTTCCCTGGGGAGATTATTCCAATGACTGACCATTCTTACAGTGAAAATTTTCTTCTGGTGTCCTATTGGGATCTCCCCAGGAGTAACTTGAACCCGTTATCACTTGTCTTTTCCATATGACTCCTTGCCAAAAGGGAGAAGGTCTCCCCTAAGCCCTCTTTTCTCCCAGGTGGTCATTGGCTGCTCAAATAGCCAGTCCTCAGAGTGGCAGTTTGGACGATGGATTTGACATCCATGGCTGGGTTCAAAGGTTGAGTGAACCAAAATAAGTTTTTGGAATTGGAAGACTGAGACCTTCCAGCTCTCACTGATCTCAAAACCCCTATTTAATGGAGCGTATAAACCAATTCTGTACGGTTAATATGCTAGCTTCTCCAAACATAACTCACCTTGCCTAGGGAAGAATGACCCAGAAACACCAATTTACATGAACTCTTACTGCAGAATTTTCTGTATGTAACAGTTTTCATTCACACTTGATTATTAGGATTAGATTAACTGGTCTTTTGAAAAAGAAAATTCAGTTATGACAACTACTATCATGAAACATTTCTCAGACATAATTAGCCATTAGCAGTTATTTACAGCCTCTCAAGAGCATTTCCATGCAATCACCTTCTCATCAACATTCACAGGAGCTTAGATTTTAATGCCAAGCAATCATGAAATAATTTAATTAAAATTAAATGTTGAAGTCTTGAGTTTTGCTTAAACTCCAAGTTGCTTCTTATCTACTTAACTTTCCATATGTTTAGTTTACTTGTCTGAGCATAACTTTGCTGGTAGGAGTATCTGTACCCTCTGTTTGCCAGATTATGCACTGAAGACTTCTCAAGTTTACTACTTTTCCTCTCCTGCTGCTGTTTACCCTCCCTTACAACTTCTGTTATGTGAGTCCACTGGGCAATATCACTCCTTGCAAGCAGTATAAACAGGTTCAAATCACAGGAATTGCCACCTAGCATAGCAGCTATGTGCAAGAGACAGTCAGCAGCTGTAACAGGTAAGCTATCCTGGCACTTTCATTTTCTGCCATGGAAGACAGAAAGATGCAGACAGGTCAGTGTTTTATGTAAAGACTGTTTTGCAGAGAATGGGCTTTTGCAGGGGAAACCTTCTGACAGAGGCCCCTGGGCTAATGTGTATCAATTTCATTTTAAGTCTTGCAATATTTTTCTGTACCAGTGTTCTTATGCAGACAGATAAAGTGCAGCTTGACCATGTTTTCAAAAACCTCTGTAAAAACAGGAACTTTTGTCAAGTTCCTTTCAAATTTTGAGCAGGCAGGCTCAAAATCACTGGTACAGTTTGTAAAAGTGTAACAGTATGTTCCTGTAATCAGTCACTATAAGGTCCCCCCAGAGTCTCCTTCAGGGTCAAAAACCCCAAATACTTCAGCCTGTCTTCATAAGAGAGGTGCTCCAGCCCTCTGGTCATTTTTGTTGCCCTCCTCTGGACATGCTCCAACAGGTCCATGACCTTGTGTTGGGGGCTTCAGAGCTGCACACAGTACTCCAGGTGAGGTCTCACCAGGGCAGAATCACTTTTCTTGATCTGCTGGCCACACTTCATTTGATGCAGCCCAGGATGCAGTTGGCCTTCTGGGCTGCAATTGAACATTGGTGGCTCATGTCCAGCTTTTGATCCACTAGAACCTCCAGGTCTTTTTCCACAGGGCTGCTCTCTAGCATGTCTTCCCCCAGCCTGTATTGCAGTCTCTGGTTGCCCCGGCCCAGGTGCAGGATGCTGCATTTGGCCTTGTTGAACCTCATGAGGTTCACCTGGACCCACTTCTCCATGAGGTTCACCTCGACCCACTTCTCCAGCTTGTCTAGCTCCCTCTGGATGGCATCCTGTCCCTCTGGCATATTGATCGCACCATCCACCTTGGTGTCATTGGCAAACTTGCTGAGGGTGCTCAGTGACACTTTCAGTATCATTAATGAAGATATTAAACAGCACTGGTCCCAGTATGGACCCCTGAGGTACACCACTTGTCACCATTTTCCATCTGGACATTGACCACTATCCTCTGGATGCGACCATCCAGCCAATTCCTTATCCACTGAACAGTCCACCCACCAAATCCATATCTTTCCAACTTAGAGAGAAGGATATTGTGGGGGTAATGGATGTGAGTTACTCCTGGGGAGATCCCAAGTGGACATTAGAAGAAAATTTTCATGATGAGAATGGTCAATCATTGGAATAATCTCCCCAGGGAAGCGGTGGATTCCCCAACACTGGACACTTTTAAGACTCAGGTTGACAAGGTGCTGGACCATCTAACTTGAACTGTGTTCCTACCAAGAAAGGTTGGACCAGAGGTTCATTACAACATGGCATTCTATGATTCTATACTTAAATGAGGCATAAAGAACTGACATACAGTTTCTGGATTTATAAGAAGTGGAGTCAATTGGAACCAGCTCTAACTTACTAGCATCATTGCAGCCAAATTTCCTGTTTGAGTCACAGAGCAAGACCATTACTGAATCCAGAAATTACAGTGTAATAGGCTACAGTGAAATGAACAGTGCTTTTTTTTTTTCTTTTCAGACCAAAGCCTCAGCTAATCTAAAAATTTGTTACTGTAAAAACCACACTGCTTTTGCACAATGTCTATGGCCATCAATAGGGCCCAGAGATAGTACCAGAAATAAAAGACATATATATATCTTTTTTTATATCTAAAGCTTATTTTGTAGAAATATGCCATTATGTGCAGCCACTGTTACCTAACTATTTTGCTAGCACAGTGGAATTAGAAATTGCTGATGTACAAGTTCCATCAAGTCAGATGCAAGAAAAAAGCTTGCTCAACCAAAAGCCTTTGCACAGACCTAGCACCAAATGCAAATCCTGTATTCCCCACTAAATGGAGGAAAACAATATTTATTTGAAATACAAAAAACACTTCTGAATTACTGCTAACCTACTGAAGTAATGCCAAAGGAGCAACAGCTGGACTTGTATATGAAAAAATACCTGCACATTTAAGGATACCATCGAGGAAGGAATTTTCTATGTCAACTGGACAGTGTGTGAGAAAGGACTATTTATTTTACCATGGTTGTGATGAGAAATACTTATTTCTTTGTTGACATTTACAGAGTTCAACATGCAAACATAAAAAATCCTCCTAAAAAGCAATGGAAACAGTTTTACAATCATAACATTTCAGAAACAAAATCCACTATAAGTTATCATAACCACAGACAAAGTATTTCCATCAGGTTTTAGTTGTCTCTAACAGGTTTTGTAATTTCAGTTTTTCTGCTTTTTCTTGAAGGAACCAAATAATTTGGAAAGAAATACCTGTGAAAAAAATTACCTGCTCAACAAAATACGATAAGCCTATCTAGATGATGATTAAGCACAATAAAAGGTTCTTTTGCATTTCCTAATTTTTTGAAATTTTGTAATAGTTCTATTAAAATCTTTACAAATGCTGCAGGAAGAGATTAAGAAATCTTTGTAACTGCAACAACTTCAGATGCAGTGCGTTTTTATTTTAGGCCTAAAAATTCTGTATATAGAATAATATCACCATTGATTATGCTTTATCTAATAGGAAAAATGTTATGTTTTCCTTGAACTCTTTTTAAGCCCACTAGGGATAGCTAGGTTTTGTGTGTAGTTCTGGTGCTGTTTAACATCTTTGTTGGTGACATGGAAAGTGGCATTGAGTGCACTCTCAGCAAATTTGCTGACAACACCAAAGTGTGTGGTGAGGTCGACACATTGGAGGGAAAGGAGGCCACCCAGAGGGACCTTGACAGGCTGGAGAGGTGAACCCGTGCAAACCAGCCTTACCAAAGTCCAGGAAGACAACATCCACAGCCTTCCCCTCATCTAAAAGGTGGGAGTATGCAAATGACACCAAATTGAATGGGAGTGTTGATCTGCTAGCGGGTAGGAAGGCACTGCAGAGGGACCTGGACAGGCTGGATCAATGAGCCAAGGCCAATTGTATGAAGTTCAACAAGGCCAAGTGCTGGGTCCTGCACTGGGGTCAAAACAACCCCAGGCAACACTACAAGCTTGAGGGAGAATGGTTGGAAAGCTGTTCAGAGGAAAAGGACCTGGTGGTGTTGGTGGACAGCCAACTTAACATGAGCCAGCAGTGTGCCCAGGTGGCCAAGAAGACCAACAGCATCCTGGCCTGCATCAGGAATAGGTCAGCAGGAGTAGGGAGGTGATTGTGCCCCTGTACTTGGCACTGGTGAGGCTGCATCTCGAGTACTGTGTTTGATTCTGGGCCCCTCACTACACGAAGGATACTGAGGTGCTGGAGGATGTTGAAAGAAGAGCCACCAAGCCGGTGAAGGGTCTAGAGAACAAGTAATAGAAGGAGCGGCTGAGGGAACTAGGGATGTTTAGTTTAGAGAAGAGGAGGCTGAGGGGAGACCTCATTACCCTCTTTAACTACCTGAAAGGAGGTTGTAGGGAGGTGGGTGTTGGCTTCTTTTCCCTAGTGGATAATGACAGGACCAGAGGAAATAGCCTGAAGTTGTAGTAGGGGAGGTTTAGATTGCATGTTAGGAAGAATTTCTTTACTGAAAGAGTGGTCAGGCACTGGAACAGCCTGCCCAGGGAGGTGGTGGAGTCACCATCCTTGGAGGTATTCAAGAAATGTGTAGGTGTGGAACTTCAGGGCATACTCTAGCGGCCAAGATTGTAGGGTTTTTTTGTGGGTGTTATTTGGTGGAGCGTGTGTGTTGTTTGTGATTGGTTGGTATTTTGTTGTGTGGGGTTGTTTGGGGTTTTTTTTTGCTGTTTTCTTTTTGTGATTATGGTTGGACTTGGTGATCTCAGAGGTCCTTTCCAAGCATGACTATTCTGTGATTCTGTGATTCTGTGACTTGTCTGTTCCTTAAGAAAGAATACTTCGAGAATGACAAATCAGGATTCACCTCACTTAACCAGATGCCTACAGCTGAGCTTGTAGTTGAGCCATAGAGGGTCCTTATCTCGTCAATGAAGACAAAAAGGCTCTTACAGAATGTGACTCATCTTACGTGTTTTAGATAAAGGATAAGACAAACTTCTCTGAGAAGTGCCTATTTCTTCACTATGAACAAGGAGTCTACGCAGACTGGTTTTATGGATCTACATTTAGAAGAATTGCAGTCACAGCAAGAAGTGGGAAGGAGTTGAGAGACAAACAACAGAATATGTTGGCAGACTCTCCTTATTTTGTTTCCTGAAGTGCTTTAGAAATAAATTTTTGGCTTTTTTCATTATGGTAATGACATACAGATTTTTTAATGTGTACAATTACGTAAATTCTGGCATTGACAAAAGCAAGGGCTATTGCCTTGTAATTGGACATCTATTTATAATGAAAATTAATGTAATCCACTTTTTTCTATCTCAGTCAAGATACATTGTCTTGTATTAATATTTTCATTTGTTATGAACCAAAAATCCTCCTCTGAATGCCCTTACCTTTCCACTCAGTAAAGAAAACAAAGCACAACAATTTCCAGAGGGCTGTAATCAAGCCAGAGTGTTATATAAAAGGAAACTTTCTGCATGAATGAAGTGGAAAAGGGGAGGTTCATGCATCCAGCACCTGGCTAAAATCTAAGTTGTCTTTCCCAGATACTCTGAGCTTAAAATAACAAAACAGTGACTGTGTGGTTCATCATTACTTCAGGTCTAAAGTACTGCTACTCATGCTATATAAGACTGAACATAAAAATTTTCCTCGAGTTTCCATGCAGACCTTCTATTATCTAATACCGGAAATCCTATTCCTTCCTAGTCTTCTCGGTTTCTTGAAAGTGCAGAACAGTGACTCAAGATACCCAGAGAAAAATTTAGAAACATGTGTGATCTATTGCATAATTACATTTCTTAGTGGACCTACAAAAAATACTATATATATATACTATATATACTATATATATATACTATATTATTTATCGATTTATCTATATTTGTCCCTACTTTAGATAATGAAAATTGTGGCCTCCTCCCACAAAATATACACCAACCTATAAACATTTCATATTCATACCTATATGGTTCTGCAGTCAACTTTATAATTGTGATCTGCTTCCCTTTAATTTTTTGTATTTGGTTTTCTTTATAATCTTATAGCAATCAAATATGAGCTGATTTTGTCTTAGACATACTTAGTGTCAAGACAGTAAAATACAGTTTATATTGTACTGGTGGAAGTGAAGGGCAAGTAAAGAAGTTAAGACTAAAAGAAAGTATTTGCCTGAGTTATTTTATAGATATGTTAGAATGCAGTTTATTGTTTACTTACCAATAAAGTACAATTAAAACAGGGTATGGTAACTCAAAAAATATTATTAAATATATGAAAACACACAAGCACAAAAGATTAAGAAGTAAACTTGGGGAAGCAGAATGGCAGGTTTTAATTTGGCTTAATAACACTATATATATACAAAAACATGTTGGAAGAAAAATAGTAAGTGGAAGGTTTATTGATTTCAGTACATAAAACACAGGAAAAAACTGTTGTTCACTCCAGCAGAGAAGTAGTGTTAAATGCTAAAATACCTGAATCAAATCAGATAAACAAGTTCACTGCATTAATAAGGAAAATAGAATCACTATGGATTGGGATTCCTCACCTAAATAGGAAAGCACAGGATTTTTAAGACTATAATATTCATGAGGGACTAGGCTGATGTCAGTGACTGTGACATACTGTGGGAGACCAGGAGACCTGAAAGCAAGGTAAACTCCACAGGGGTGCATTGCTGAGGCAAAAAATGTATAATACTGTAATAGATTATTTCAGTTAATCCAGTCACAAAACCCACAAGATGAGAAATAAGTCTTGAGTTAACCATCCACAATGTACAGGACATGATTCAAAATTATATTATTAAGGAGCTAATCTTTAAATGTGCTCACTACATTCTTTGTTTATGCACAAAGTATGGAAAAAAAATAATAAAAAAAAATTCCACCAATCTAGAGTTTAATTAAAAAAACCAGTTATTTTAAAATGAGTGGTCTTGTTAAAAAGTGTTAAAATAAAAAATGAAATTTTAGATCTTACCTGTTTGTAAGTGCCATGAAGATTTTCAGTGACACCATGAGAGGGTTTCAGAAAAAAACAGGAGCTCTCCTTACAGAGGATATACTGGGAAATTTGCTTCAAATATATGTGACAGCAGAAGAACAGCAAAATGAACTGTTACAAATGCCAAAACGAAATGAAAAATACTCACGTGTTTTGAAGAAACACACCTCTAAAGTAACTAAATGATTAGTGTAGATGTGTTCCAGTGTTTTCCAAAGCAGATTGCTAGTGTATGTGCCGGGGTTCCCCCTCTTTTGACATTCATGTAAGCCAAGTACTAGTTCTGTTTCCCGCTCACTTGCAGACTGACAACACTACAAATGAATTCAGTTCACTGTGGGAAAAGCTACAGAATAGAATAGCCACAGCAACAAAAGAGAAGTTGAATAGCAAATGCCAGCAAAACAGACAATTTTATTAAAATAATGATTGCTCCAGTATCTTAGAAAAATAAAAAATAATACAAAAAAAAGAAACTAGCAGAATCAATGGCATCTTGAGATTCAGTTACCCTATTCACTCACAGGTATTGCTTTTGCTGTTGGTCCAGATTGAATTAATGGACTCAATGATCTTAAAGGTCTTTTCCAACTTAAATGATTCTATGATTCTCATATAGTGCCTCTTAATTATTTAATAGCATTTCTATTCTACCAAAGAATTACAGTTCTTGAAAAACAATTTTTAGGAAAAGAAATGTTTGAATTGCAGAGGTAAGGTAAGCATTGCTTGTGTCTAGTACAGAGTTAAATACACAAGTAAATAGTTTTCTTCTCTTAGGTTTTGCTGAAGTTTGCATATAACTATATTTTTAGAAGATTTAAAAGATAGGTAAGGTGAAAATTTGTGGAAGAAGTTCAAGGGGAACATTTAACCTGCAGTTAAAAAATGTGCCTCACTAAACAATGTGGGACCTATAAAATAGACACAATACCACAAGTTAAAGAATTCAGTGTTGTTTAAGAAGGGAGCTGCAGCCCAGGAAATCTACAATCCAGGAAATCCACAGTCCCAAACACCCAAGAACATACCAGCCACCAGATTAAAGCAACCACTGGATGAAAGAATATTTTGTTTGCCTAACTGTGATTCTGGTTGTCCAGACACCACATTGCATTGTTAAATACTCTGGTTTGACAGGGAGTTTGTAACCTAGACTCTTGAAAGAGAAATTCTAAAAAACAACAAAAAAGTTTGAGTGTGTCAGAGAATAACACATTATACCTTACTATCTCAAGCCAAGCAGAATATACTGGGAGAAACCAATGACTAAGATAATGGCAAGAACCTCTAGTCCCACCTCCACAAGCTCTAGTGTACAAGATATGCAAGTTATCTGTGGCTTGTAGCTGAGCTCTGCTGTACAACCAGGACAGACTTCATTTCCACTTGGAAAATCACATTAGTAAATACGATTTCCTTGGTAACTACAAACCTAGTGGACACTGAATTAAAAAAAAAAAACCAAACAAAAAACTACTTGTTCATATACTGGAGATGCAATCAAATGCATCTGCTAAGAAAGAAACCCCTCCTTACAATATCCAAAGTTGCTCAAAAGCTTAAGCAAAAACAAGTCATAAGAATTAGAATGGAAGAGAATATGATCAGTGTTCATATGGACTAAAGAAATCACAGACATATCTGTACTAGCAATACTGATTTCAGGTCTAAGAATCACAAATCAAAAAGGAAAGAAACAGACAGAATCCAAAAACAACAGAAGGAAGTTCAGACAGGAATGTTAAATACAATGTTAAAAATATGAGAGGTATAGAAAAAGACCATTGTACCAACAGCCAGTAAAAAAAAATAATCCTTGACTCTGTAATTTGAAGGTGACTATGTGGGCTTATTAAACAACAAATGATAAAATGAAAAAAAAAAACTTGGCTGCTATGAGTCAGAAACTGATATTACATAGGTCTCTTTTCACTGTTACCTGAACAGTTATACATCAAACAATATCCAGAAAGCCTCTTACTTCCCTTTTCAATATATTCAAGGTCCTCACCATAATCATGACAAACACAATCATATTCTCCACCTGAAACAGTATCCTGAATTTTATCCTATTTCTCCATTCTTGTTCAGGCAGTATACACCAAATACTAACTATTCAGAAGACACTGTCAGCTACTTGTGTCATGGTCGATTCATGGGTCTCTATCTTTCTTTTTCATTCTATCAGACTTCCTTAATGTTCTCCTTTCCCTGGCAGCACTAAGAAGTAACTTTTACATTTCCTTCATTTTCTCCATGCAACTCAAAAGAGCTGGATGTCTTCGTATGTAAATCAAGCCTCACAAGCAGTGACTGGGAACACCTAAGCATGAAATTTTCTTTATTAAGCCGATTATTCTTAAATGAAACAAATTCTTGCCTTTTTCTCTGAATAATGCGTTGTCAACCTCAATCATAGTGTAAGTATCAGAAAAATGAACAACAGCTTTCATCCAGTACCACCATTTCTATGTTCTGGTGTCTGAAAGGACTTAAACACGTCCTGAGGAAGCACAACAGTTTTGTGCTAGCAACCATGTGCCTCAGTATAAATCCTAAGCAACAAGCTCTGAAATAATCATCTTCTTGGATGTGGGCCTGTTAATACCCTTAAAAAACAGAACTGGTAATCCAAATGATCCTCTTGTTTCTCCCAGCCAACCTGAATGTCTGTTAACAGGGTGAACACAGTTACTTCCAAAATAATGTAGTACCTGTCAGTGGAAGCATTGCTAGTGTTTACTTGGCTTTTATCAAGACTGCAGACTGGAAATGGAGACACCAAAGAATGTTAGTAAATCAGTTGAATCCATTTTCTCAGTTTTGCTGTTAGTACCTTTCTGGATTTGATTCTATCACTTCTAAAACATTAAACTGAAACACTGGTGCTTTAAATAAAAGTAGTAATGGAAAACATGCAAGTTTTGCTTTGTTTCAATAAACAATCCAGAAAACTGCATAACACTTACTAAGAGATCAAAAAAACCCAACAGGAATTGAGACTTTCCCAAAGATCCCTTTTAAGTAAGATGTGCATTGCTGGCAAGGTTCTCTGGGTTATTAAGTCAAACTACCTTGATTCTGAATTGAAACCCCTTCTTTATATAAGGACAGAAGAGAGCTGTGAGAACCAATTCAATGTGCAATGTATTATGAGCAGTGCACCAAATTCAATTATAATACAGTGCAAAAATAATCCAATACAAAGACGTAATCTTATAACAACAATGGAATTAATGCACCATAATCTAAGGGGATATAATTCACATACAAAAGATTTGAGAAGAATTTATGGCTAAGTTAATCTGACTGGCACATTACATTTTTATTTATTTTAGTTAAAATTACAGTTCTCTGTTCAGCCCTTTGAAAATAGCAGCTTAAACAATAGAGGTTTTCCACAGCCTCATTTCTTCCCGAGGTTTTGTTGTTAATGTTAAATATATGCCAAATGTGAACATTTTTAATTGGTAGAACTGTTCTTCCCTTTTAAAGCACTATAAACAGCTACATAAGATGAGAGATGAGTAAAAATTAGACATAAGTAGACATAAGTAGGTCTCGTTCTGGTTTCCTCCATATTGATATTACAGAATTAATCTGATTTCACAGTAATGTTTCCAATGGCTACTCCCGAATTAATGTATCAATTTGATCAAATAAATCTCCTTGGTACAAGGCATTTAGAGTAGATGGACCGAAGTTACACCAGTAATTTAAAATGGAATGAGAAAATTGTAGCATTTCACCTGGAAGAAAAGAGATCTACTACACAAGCTGGAACACCTGGACACATGGGTTTTGGACATGCACAGATGGCCTGCTGTAAATCTACAGCATCAGAAATATCTTAGACTCTTTGCACACACACAGATCAGTTGCACAGCACACGCACAGAAGGGATGACATGACCTGGATGCATCTAACACCATGAGAAGGGAAAGGCTGATCTGCCCCTCTGTCCACAAATAACCCAACTGGAGAGACTGCTGCTGCTTTGCCTATTGAGGATAGCAGATTATCCCAGAGAGTGGCAGGGCCATTGAAATCTCACAATAGTTTGCTGGCACAGTGTTAAAGCAGTTAGTTGGTTTAAAGAAAAATAGTTGGATTCTACTTCTTGCTCCTTAAGTTAGTGATAACTGGTCAAGTTCATTAGTATTAGTGGGCTCTAGATTAAATATTAAATTTAAATTCACATCAAACTCCCTATAGACTGCAGTCTATTTAACAAAAGCATGGATTTTAGTGATTGAGAAGCAAAGTAGGATGACCGGAAAGCTACAGCTAGAAGATGGACCAAGAAAGAAAAAAGATAGATCTATTGGTAGAGAATTAGGAAAAATGCAAGGAGGGGAAAAAGGTTGAGATTCATACGATCATTACGGAAAAGTATTCAGCTCAATATCTGACCTTCAAAATAACTGTTAGACACATAAGTAATGAACAGGAGCATGAGAAGGTCAAATCACATGTGATGCTACAGGGACTAAATATGACAGTAGTACAAAACTACCTGAAAATTGAAAGTATAAAAATTAATAGGAAAATAAGGGAATGGGAAACTTTTGGGAGGCACAACACATTCCCTGATAATTTTATTTTTAAAATTAATATTCTCTCTCTCTAAGCATAGTTGGATCATAGCAGACTTTTGTCCAAGGACTAAAGTCAGTTTGTTAAGCTAACTGCCGCATATATTCTAACTACGTTGATGTTGTTATGTTCTTAAGTATTTAAGCATTAAAGCATTGAATATGCTCTCATCTCTAACTTTTCTATTGCACATTTTACATTGTATAGAAGACTGACATCATATTCAGCTCACAGAAGTGGCCAGGTTTTCCCTGTCCTCTTTGCTTCATTTCCTTCCGTGATGTTCTGACAGAAAATCTTGTCAGGTTGGCAGATCTCAGAAATTAAGTAATGAAATAAGATAAATGTCATGTTTTCTATAATGGCTGTAAACGTGCTGCAAAATGTCTGAACTCCCTTTAGGAGGAAATATCTTATACACAGAATTTTTCTGTAACTTGGATGAAATGGTAAAAACAGTAATTCTGGGGAAAAAAATCAGGTATTTTAAACAGTCAGATATAAAAATGAAAGAAATGCAGAAGTGAAAAAAGGAGTGGGATGCCAGAAAAGAATTATCAAAATCTGGCAAAATCCATTAGCATTGGCACTTTTAGATTAACCTTTGTAGGAAAAAAAAAAACAAACACAAAGCAAGCAAATATATCACAGGATAATGCTAGAACCAAAATCACTATGACAATCAGATGTGTTTCATTTCAGTTTGCTTCAGTTCCTCCCTTGTCTTTACAAGACACGGGACAGTATCACTATTGAGAAAGGTTCATCTGGCATTATCTGCAAATAAACTAACACTGATTTTAATTTTTTTAAAATGGGTGTGTAACACCTCAAGAGATACTGACACGTAAAAAATTAAATGGTTAATATGTGCAGATTAACAACTAAAACATAGGGCTAATTAAGAAAGACATTTAATCACCTTTGATATTACCTGGCAGTATAAAACAGAAAAGCACAAAAAACTCCAAAGATTTTGCCAAAGCATGTAAAATTTGCTCATTCACTCATTTTAATTTATTAAAAAGCTTTAATTAAAGTGTAACATTGTTTTGTTCTAGAAACAAAAAGGAAGAATATTTTAAGGTTTAAACAGAAAACAATTAACTTCTGACAGAAATTTAAACAACTTTTTCAACTTCCTTCACAGTCAGCAAAAACCAATTAGGCATTTTTCTCTTGCTCTTATTTATCTCAGTTCCATTTGGATTTTGATTCTTTTAGATACCAAAAACTGGGGTGAAATAACACATGGATGTTACAGTGTGAGCTTACTTCAGCAACACGTGCATTAATTCTCTTTACTGTAGAACACTGCTTGAAACTATTGACAACTACTCTGCGTCTCAGTGTTCTATAAACTTGGTTTCTTGTAATTGGGATATCAATGTATTTTTTTATAGTGGCATACCTGTGTGTGAATTTTAGCCTGATTATCAAGCTGTAACAAAGATCAAAAAGAGTTCATCATACTTCAGTTATCTCTTCCTCATTTCATAGCTTACAGAAAAACATGTTACATTACTTCATTTTCTATTATCTAATTTTATTTTATATAAACATTTTACTTACACAAACGGAGTCTTTTAGTCCATCTAACTGGGAAATGCATTCACTTGTTACAATAATCCAGATCTGACATTTAAATTAGGTATATTGCATATATGTTTGTGCCTGTGCATATCTTCCTCACTCCTGAGGGACACCTGCACAGTGAAGAACAGACAGATCTTGTTGATCCCTGATAAGGTCACCAAGGCTTAGCTATAATATAGCCTTGCTTAATCCTCATTGGTTTTGCCTACTGAGCCCAAGGCTGTTTCCTTGACAACACAGCTGCAGTTGCCACAGCATCCAGAGCCACATGTGATGTCCAGGTTTAGGGTACGGCCCATCCGAAAATTTATTATTCAATGCTACTTTCTACAAGTCAGTGTAGACTAAAAATAAAATCAGTGAAAATCTTACACACCCTCTACTTCTTCTGTTAATATTAAGCCCCTTGCTATTACTTACTTACTTTACAAAGACATCCCTGTATGGGATGGACACTTCTGAAACTCAGGAGCCATGACAATTCTTGGCGAGCTCATGGTCTAAGAGTATTCTTTATTCAAGGTGTGTAATATACATGTGATATGCAAGTAAGGATTAATTATCAGCTTGTGATATAAGAAGACAGAATCAGGCAACGTATAGAAAATGTAGTAATAATCTGGAAAGTGGAAATACGACTAATGACATCACAAACAGGGAGACAATTTTGGTTTTTTAAACCTTTTGAAATATTTTTTCAAAAGGTGTCTGTCATACATTATACCCAGTGAACTAGTTCTGAAGTGGAGAATCATGGTTTTAAAACCATGCAAGACATACCATCTTTTTTAAGCTTCACTTCGGATCTTTACAAAGGTAGTCAACTGCCTAGCCTCTCGATGCCAACCAGAGGTTTGTCATCTCACAGTATCACTATAATGACTTAGTATTAAAATAATTGATTTGTTTTCTTGGCTGAAATGACTTATGCATTAGGAAAAGTTACCTAGAGAAGTTCCTTTCTGTTGTTTTATCACCATTGAACTAGAGAGAGGTTTTCTGATTTATAGATGTTCACAGTGTGTTTATTGGTTCCATCACACAGTAACCTTGCCTAACTTGTGCTTTTAATGAATTCCAAATACTCCTGGAACTCTTACCCATTACTGTAACTCATCTGCATTCAAGTATTTCCTGGAAATTTCAGGGATGAGTTGAAACTAGGAGGTGTATATGTATGTAACTGCTGGAAACCCTTGCTTGATTATCCCTTGGGAAGTGGATGCTGGGCAATACACAAGTACTTCAAAAGCAGAAGTATAAATTGGTCCTCTGGTTAGAAGTTGAAAGAAGACAAAGTCATGACAGAAACAGGGCACAGTATTTCATCATTACTGACAATTATGCATTGAAAGAACTGTTGGAGGTCTGTGTGGAATATTCCATGAATTTTGGATTATTTTCTAGGTTGTACATTTTACTTTGAAAAACAAAAACTACATGGAAATTCTACAGTCCTGTACTACACAAAAAAAGCTGATTAGGTGATCATAGCATTATAATCTATAACTCATCCCTGGGTAAGTGTTGAAAATAAATCAATACACCGTAATCTGTTACACTGTCAATTTTTAAAGTGCATATATTCTTGAGTTTCATAGAAATAGAGCTGACTAGCCCGAGGTATACATGCAAGGCTCCAATGTTCACTAATTAGATGTAGTTTGTCTCTGTGAAGTGCAAGAACACCTAAATCTGTTTTCCACTGAGTTCTGAGCTTAGCAAGACACACAAAACTTGGTGCTCAGGTTAGAGCTGTACTTATAACCTAACTGTGCCCAGAGTACCCCTCTTTGGCACTCCGACTAACTATCCTAAAACAAAAAAGTCTGTATTATTGAACTCTATTATATTTCAAATAGAGATTCTGCAAGTAAACTGCTTATTGGGAATGACCCACAGCCTGTACAAACTCCCAAACTTTGAAAATTTTTAGCAATGTCCTGGGCAAACCTCTATTCCCTTGTCCAAATAATAAAACAGAATGGGTAACTGACTCCAAGTGAGGGGGGAAATTCCCTGGCACCGTGTAACCTACTAGTATTTACAAAATCAGGTAGGTGAGACCTCATGTGGCAAAAACCTTCTGACCTCAGAGCTTGGGAGGTTGTCATGATTCTGCATTTGCCTGTCAACAACACAGTATCTTAGCACTGTGAACAGCAGGACCAAGCAACTTCTGCTGAATTTAGGACTAATACGAAATCTAGCCTCTTTGAAGCACTGGGAATAATACCAGTAGCCTATGGTATTTAGTTCTATCCAGAAACCCCAGAATAAAATGAGTCTGATGGAATGTAAAGGTGAGAAACAAACAAAAAATTTAAGCCCAGAAACACACAATTTGTGCCCATAGAATCCAGAAATCATTCATTATTTTGTAAGCCGTATGTTCAAATTAGTGCTTTATGTCATGATTCATTAGTTGAATCATCTGTAGTAAAACAAGCTGACAATTTCGAATAAGCCCGGAATACGAAGATTTCAAAGGAATATATATTTTTTTGAGGAGGAAGAGCAATACTGCCACTGTAAATCTTCAGAGCTACTGAGACTCTGATGTTTGTCCAAAAAACATTTCAGAATGAGTCTGATGTGAGGATCAGCAAAAAGTAGCTGAGATTATGACAGCTGATCTATACAGCTATTTTTACTACTTGAAAATATATGGCTTGGAATAATAAATAAAATATATCAAATTAAGAACAGCATGGAAAGGCATAAAGACAATAGTTAATGTCTGAAAAACTAACTGATAAGCATAAGATGTTGTAGGCTGTAATTTATAATATTCTATTAGTTTCAGTAGACCTAATAAATTTCAGATCTCTGGATTATTTGTTTCTAATTGTTAGATAGATATTTAGATTAAAATTCTGATTTCACATAAATCAAGAGCAAAACTACTGTGAAAGACTACAGGTGGATATAGACAGGTGAGGAAGGAAGAAACAATGAATACAGTGACCACTATGACAGGCTGTAATCTCAGCAAAGCCTTGATCAGAACTTTGGGCACCTAGCAGACCAAAAATTATATCATATCACAGAATCATAGAATGCCAGGTTGAAAGGGACCTCAAGGTTCATCTGGTCCAACCTTTAAGTAAGGAAGCCAGGATAATAAGAAGCCATGGGATATAAGGGGTTACTGATTGCTTATACAAATTCCTATCAAGTGGGACAGACAAAATGGGAGAAAGCTAAAAAATTACCATTAAAAAATTTAACAAGAGGGGAATAATGGCTGCAATAGAAAGGGAGGAAGCACTGAAGGTCCAAAGTGAAAAGTTTAGGAATAAGTTTGAAGGTGGATATAGAAATGAGATGGTGACAAACTACACACTGCAGCAATATTTTATATAAATATACATGGAATAAAGCTATGTTTTTCAAACTTCAGAGAAAAAGGATTTTACAATAATGAAGATAAACAGTGGAACAGGAGGAAAAAAACTTATCAGTTCTGTTGCTCGATAAGTAAGGTGCCATTCTAGAAATACTGGCCAAAAAATAAGACAGTAAATGTAGGCAGATAATTCTTTATACTACATCAAAGTTATACAGTACTACAATACATAGAATAGATCCTATTTACAATTACTTTATTGGTTTAAACTTGTTCAAACAATGTTGACAGGGTAACTTCCTAGTGCCAGATCTTTTCTCTGACCACATATCTACTAATATAATATAAAACCAAAAAGCTGTTAAAAATCTTTGCTTGTGTGCACTGGCTAATTTGACAGAAATGCACTATGTGCCCATGTGTTCTAACCCAGCTTGTCCAAGGCACATTCAGTACTAATGACTGTGGAACAAGAATGGGCTGCAGATGGCATTCAGGATCCAGTGTGTGACAGATGCATTGCCAGGATTAAGGCAAGAAACAGGAAAGTGAGGTAAGAACGGAGAAACACAAGGAGTTCTGATTTGTCTCCTGTTGAACTGGAACTTTATACTAGAAGTTCACGGAGAGGTGTCTGAGTGGTTTTAGTTTAAATAGAGCAAGACTGAATTAAGAAAAGAGGCAAATAATAGCTTTACCTCATGGTTAATGAATTTGAGTTGTCTGAGCCTGAGTAAGGTATTGCAATGTACCTTGTTGTAAAAACACTTAGAAGAGAAGCATTTAATCAATTGAGAACACAGCAGTTTGTTTCTTAGCAACACAGGTCACCAAGAATACATCATTCCACTCATATTATTGTTTTCCTATTCCATGTGGTTGAATTAAAGTTTCCAATTTTTCTTTTCAAATATCTCAAGTGTACAAGCTTACATGACAGAAAAGATCAGGTTAGCACAACTATGAACACAGCCTCCCATAAGAATGACCTTCTATCTTCAAGAACAGTGGAGCTGAAAATGTAAATAAAAGTATTGTGCGGTTTGAGGATTTTGGGGGACTTTTTGTTTTGTTTTCTTCTGTTTAGTTTTGTTTTAAATACCCAACAATAAATAGACAGTGTTCTCCATGTGTCTGGCCCATACTTGTCAATGAAGCTCTGGCAAGTCAGAAAAACTATAAATTCTATTAGTTTCAGAAGAAAATGTGGAATGTATCCTCTGACTTATTTTCCTACTGACTACATACTAAATATATAACTAATAAAGAAAATTGTGACCTTTGAAAGAATGTGGTAAGAAAGACAATATCAATTTTCTACAATGCTAAGATAGCACAATAATAAGCAAGATACAGCATGCCTGGTAAAATAACCACAGTCAAGCAAAGTAAGACTATTAGGTGAATACTGTTTGTGCTTTAGTCTCCTTAAGTTTTGTAAGTTAGAAAATGTCTAAAATGCAAAGTTTTTTGTAAATTTGTGAAAACTTACTTTGAATAAAATATTGCCTATGCAAAACAATAAATAATTATCTGCTCATTTCAGTTCTGAGAAACAGAACAGGTTGGTCAGGCAGGTTGTGGCTGCCCCCTCCCTGGAAGTGGTCAAGGCCAGGTTGGATGGGGCTCTGAGCAGCCTGACCTAGTGGCAGGTGGCCCTGTCCATGCAGGGGGGGTTGGAACTAGATGATCTTTAAGGTCCCTTCCAACCCAAACCATTCTATGATTCTATAATAGAGCAGTTGAAAGATGGTGATATTCTACTTGGAAGGCAGATTCTTTGCTAATACTGTTTTAACATCGACACTGAACTGAAACTTGTCTGCCTTTCTGATTCATACAGAGAATAAAACATTTCTTTTCTCCTACGAACTCTGTATTTTATATTTCCCTATATTCTCTGTATCTTATACATCAGAATTTGTTGATTTCTTTTCTGTGAGATCACTTCTTTTGCTGGATCCACTAGTGAAGAGAACGCCTCCCAGATCATTGAGACTTGAACACTGAATCATGGATCAATAGGTCAAAAAAAATTAAATTCCTTAAACAACAAGCAAGCACATAACAAGATTATAAAACTGGTAACAACATTTACTTGTGTAAAACTGTTCAGTAGCAGTGTAAAAAACTGTAACAATAAGCAGTCTCACATACATCAAGCTTAGGTGAGCTGAAATTATTTGTGAATATATTACAAATTATAGTTTTAGCTGGAAAAGTAATGAAGTAAGGCTTCATTTTGTAATTTTTACAAAACAGCTTTTCTGTACTCAACCAACTTCAATTTAAAAATAAAATTTTATCAATATTAATATGGAATTTAATCAAAACAAAGCATTCCTAAAACTACAGAAAAAAGTAAACTTTTCTGATCTACAAAGGAAAACACAGAGATTAAATTACTTACATCATGTTGCAGTGAGGAGCTTGGGCAGAAGGACTTGTTTCACACTCCCTGTTTCAAAAACTCTATGGATTCTTTCAGTGTCCAGTATCTGAAAGGAGAGTTAAGCACAGGTTAGAAAGCGAGTAGTAGTATAGGCACTAAAATCAGGTAGAAAAGTTTCCATTTCCTAAAACCCAATGTAGCTTTCAGCATTACAGAATGTATTTTTTAATGTGATCCTTACTGATGCCTTGTCAAGCATGTTCAGATAATTACCAGAAGTCTAATAGCGAAATGAAACAACCCTGATTGCCAGCATCTTCATGTATCTGTCATACAAATTTTCAATCACTGCAGCTCTGATTTTGACTTCTGTATCATAATTATCCTTCATTGCAGCAACATTAAGACATGCAAGTAATTTCCAGTAATCTTAATTGTTTTAGAGCAGTAATTAATGTTTAACTATCTGCTTGTCTCTATATTCCTTGTCTATACTTTTCCTACATGACAATATTTTTTCAGTTGCATAGTTATATAGATACTGCATTATGTGCCCCCTTTTCATTAAAAGAAAGCAGTTTTAATACGTGGTCAACACATCATACAAGGAAAAACAGACCACATCTTTTGACATCTTTTGACTTTGCCTTTCTCTCAGTAAAGTCTTACAAAAACAGTGGTAGCAGGGTATGAAACTCTTCAGTGATGGGATATGCCATATAAAATTTGTAAACATTTCAGTATCCTTTTAGATGCAAATGGAGAAATAAAATGAAGTCTTATAGAGTCTGTAAAGTGTGACAGATCAAGTGATTGTCTTTAGTTGATGGAGTTAATAATATTAGAAAGTATTACTAACTTAGAATAATCTGACTTAAACCAAAATATTCTTTATATAATGAACATATTTCAACAGAGTGCAGCAAATCTATTACATTTTCCTTTTAAGAAATGAGAAAGTTTAAACAGGATTAAACATCTGGTATCTTTTTTCTTTTTCAGAATTAAACAACACAACAAAATTCCATGCCAGAAAAATTGTCCTTATAGCAATTTCAATGCTGTTAACTTAAAAAAACAAATTTATCTTAAGATTATTACTTAAGCAGTATCCAATGTTTGGAAAACCCATGAATATAGCATTACATACATCAACAAACTCATTATTACCTGAATACACACAAATAATTATTAGTCATAACAAATTTGAGGACAAAGTGTGCCAAAATTATCACTATTGAGAGAGAGAAAGAAAGAATGAAAGAAAAGAATATGTGGGGCTTTTTTTTTTTTCTTTTTAGTTCTAAAAATATTAAGCAAAATAGCTAACATAAAATGTTAGCTAGTAGCTTGGTGATTATTTGATAATGATTAAATAAGAGTTTGCTGGTAAGAAGCTTTCACATTAGTTGCAAGAAGAAATAAGATATATCACCAAGAATTAAAAAACACTTTAAAAGAACTATTTTAGATTATACCCTGCTCATTTTCCAGAATTCTTAGACTCTGGTAAACCACTGTATTAACTACACACTACTTTATACCGTCCAGCTTTTCAGCATGCAGAGATAGCTGACGCGATTTTCGTCTACTAACCAACAACTTTTAATCTAGTATTTTTGTATAATTTTGTATAATTTTGTATAATGGCAAAATTTTCATTAACAGATTACAATCTTAGTTCAATTATACTAAAATTATATGAAAGCCCTCCTAATGAAAAATATAAGTCCATATGAATGATTTAAACAGACAAACTAATACAAACAGTTTTTTTCTATTTTGCTGAATTTTTTGTAATCTTGATGATCTTACTGTCTGTAAAATTCCAGTAGCAATAGCATCT
The DNA here is from genome assembly GCA_020745705.1 of Hemiprocne comata. Classification (NCBI taxonomy): domain Eukaryota; kingdom Metazoa; phylum Chordata; class Aves; order Apodiformes; family Apodidae; genus Hemiprocne; species Hemiprocne comata. The sequence continues at coordinate 23,741,403 of CM036616.1, read as the reverse complement.
GGAAGACTTGGAGATAATGTATCTTCCAATAATACGTTTGTTTCCTACTTCAGTCTGAATGTTACTAGATAGAGAAGATGACCCCTTCCAAAGAAGAGGCATGAAAATATTTCCAACTGGTCGCTACCAATCCCATCTGTAGCAATTTGGGTGGGCCTAACAGCAAGACACACTGGTAAAGCATACAATGTAATAAGAAATGACAATATTCTCAACATGAGAAAAAAAGTAAATTTTAGGAATATTTAGGAAAAATAAAATCCTATTACTCATAAGTTAATCACAGTAGGCATCATAAGGAAATACATTACTTCCATGATCTCTTCGCCTAGACTGTTCTGTTTCAACCTCCACAACCAATACAAATCTGTCTCTTTCCCTGTTGGAGTTTCTGTTTCCCTGGGAAAGAAAACTGACTTAGCCTCCAGATCGACAACATGAGTTGAGCCATGTCATTGTGATGGCTAACATCCAAATTTATATTTAAATAATGTCCATGGAAGAGTGATGATGACCAAACTGCTGTGTAATTCACCCAAATCCTGTTACTATTTGCTTTATCTATTGTAACATATTTATGAATGCAAATCAAACTATCTGCAAAAAAAAAGATACACAGTTTTCCTCATTCCTGTCCAAAAGACAGTCCAACTTTAAGCAACCGAGAATTCGATGGACAACAAATACACAAAGATTTTGTGATTATAGGTCCAAAAGTTTTGGTTATTAGGGCTGGCACAGAAAACCTTCACTGCATCTCAAGGTTCAGTTGCTAGCATAGCTCATGTAGCTTCCCTTCCTTCAACCATACACCAGTATCATAATCCCCTGGGGAAATGATACAGGGACTTGAAGCATATTCACCCAACCTTACTTCATAGTAATTGAGGCTTCCGTATTTATGATATTGGCTTCCAACCAATCATGTTCACTAATTTGGTAGGTGGACAACTGATCTGCATTCATAGCCAAACAACAACAAAAGTTTAAGCACTTCTGCTGCCTCACAGTTCAGTCCTCAATAACTTCTCCACTTAAAAAAAGAGGATGTAAATGTTAATTTCCATTAAAACCTTTTTATCTAACACAAACTTCCTTTTTAGCTCCCAATGCTTGGACTCATATTTATAGTTCTTTTTTTACTCTCCATAAAACCTCTTGCAAAATACTGTCCAGATTGTATGTATCAGCAACTGGCTAGAGAAGTTTCACAGAATCACAGAATTATTGAGGCTGGAAAAGATCTCTGAGATCATCAAGTCCAGCCTATGAACTAACATAACCACATCAGCTAGACCATGGCACTAAGTGCCACATCCAGTCTTTCATTAAACACCTCCAGGATCAGTGACTCCTTCACTTCCCTGGGAAGTCCATTCCAATGTCTAATCACCCTCTCCATGAGGAAGTGCTTCCTAATATCCAACCTAAACCTCCCTTGGAGCAGCTTCAGGCTGTGCCCTCTCAACATGTCACTCATTGCCTGGGAGAAGAGCCCAGCCCCCACCTGACTACAACCTCCCTTCAGGTAGTTGAAGAGAGTGAGAAGGTTCCCCCTGAGTCTCCTCTTCTCCAGGCTAAACAACCGCAGTTCCCTCAGCCTCTCCCTATAAGACTTTCCCTCTAGTCCCTTCACCAGCCTCATTGCTCTCCTCTGGACTCCTCCAGCACCTCAATGTCCTTCGTGAAGTGAGGGGCCCAGAACTGGACACAGGACTCAAGGTGAGGCCTCACCAGTGCTGAGTACAGGGGGAGAATTACATCCCTACTCCTGCTGGCCACACTATTCCTGATCCAAGCCAGGATGCCATTGGCCTTCTGGTCCACCCGGGCACACTGCTGGCTCATGTTCAACCAGCTGTCCACCAGCACTCCCAGGTCCCTCTCTGCCAGGCTGCTCTCCAGCCACTCTTCCCCCAGCCTGTAGTGCTGCCTGGGGTTATTGTGGCCAAAGTGCAGGGTCCTGCACTTGGTCTTGTTGAACCTCATCCTGTTGGCCTTGGCCCATCGACCCAGCCTGGCCAGGTCCCTCTGCAGCTTCTTCCTACCCTCTGGCAGATCAGCACTCCCCCCAGCTTGGCATCATCTGTAAATTTGCTGTGGGTAGGCTCGATCCCCTCATCCAGGTCGTGATCCCTGGGGGGCAGTGCTGGTCACTGGACTCCAACTGGATGCAGCTCCATTCACCATCACTCTCTGGGCCTGGTCATCCAGACAGTAACCCATTGAAGGGTGCACCTGTCCAAGCCATGGGCCGCCAGCTTTTTCAGGATTCTGTGGGAGACTGTGTCAAAGACCTTGCTGAAGTCGAGGTAGACCACATCCTTAGCCTTCCCCTCATCCACTAGGCAGGACACCCAGTCACAAAAGGAGATCAGACTGGTTAGGAAGGACCTTACTTCCATAAACCCATGATGGCTGGGCCTGATCCCCTTTCAGTTGTACCCCACCTCACATAACTCATTTGTTACAACATTTTAAAAAATGCTGCTTGCAAATTACAGGTGTTATTTTGTTTGAGATGTTACAATTAATTTCTAACATCTTGAGCCAAATAAGTTACTACAAAAAGTAATGACAAGAGTAATATCACTAATGTGGTTAGATGAAAAGCTGCACTAGATCAATAAAGAGCTCTGGAAAAATTAGGCCAGGTGTAAGGTAAGATATAAAATACAGCAAAGACAAGCTAAGATGAAAAATACTTTGTAGAGATGCAGAAAAGCTTAATCCTTTCAAACGGCAGACTAAAAGAGCTCATGCCACAAACCTTTAGCCCAATTAATATCTGAAGAACAACGGGCATAATCTACAGATCACTACTGATACGATTAGCATATCAATAATTTGAACTAAAATTGCTGGAGAAGATTGGTTAAATTATACAATTCCTCCATGTTCCATTTTTGCTTCTGTTTTTACTCCAAGCAGACTCAAAGATGGCAAAAGTTGAATTTATGAACAAAATGGTTATACAAAGTAAAACATATGTATTCTGTAGAATGTGCATCATGTATACCAGAATCGTTGTTTTTACATGCACCTATTCATGTTCTCATTGCTTAAAAATAACTCTTTCTTGGTACATTCAGATTATCATCTGGATGATACTCCACAATGCTTTGTAAGTCTCTAGAAGCAGCTGCTGAAGATGTAGTGTACCCATATTTTGATGTACCTCTTTAAAATCCAGATCAAATACCTCAGGGATTTGAGATCCTCATCATGATGCTTTTCTATTTTCAAGTTTGTTTTTAACTCCACAATTGCAAGGATAATTTCTTCAGCTCACTGAATCTCAGATGATTCCAAGAACAAATTCTGACTCATCACATACAGTGAATAATTTGAAGTGCAGCAGCAAAACTCCTCTTACTGGTCTATACTTTATTCACACACCCAGACCTGGCTATTGATGCTCCATTATCTGTTATGAAAATGCCAGTCCTAATCCTCACCAGCATCTGCACCTTTAACTCGCATCACAGGCCACCAAGTGCTCTATAAACAAAATAGTACTCAAAGCCATTTAGACCTGACCATTGAGTATCAAACACCATGTACTTTGTTCATATGGATAAGGAGTGAGGGGAGTTAATACAAATTCTTTGTATTGATTGGTATGTATGTATTCAATTATTTAACTCTCCATTCTGGGATGGCATGGCTTTGTGTGTCCAATAGGAACACTACTTCTCGTGATTGGGGGAGGGCAGGAAGTATCCAATTTGCTTAGTGTGTAGGAAGTACTAATTCTGCCTTTCAGGCTCTTAAGAGGGCAAGCCAATAGACTTACAGGTATAGTGTTCATTGTGAATTTAGAAAAGGGCTCATTTTTTCTGGCTGTGTCTGCAGCAAGGTTTCCCTTTATTTCAAAATCATGTACCTGTCTTCATTAAAAAAAATCAACAGACAACCTGAATTATTACAAAGTTCACACCATCTCTTAGAGCTGGTTATTGTTCCTCATGCACAGTTAAATTACATGGTACCAAGTCATTTATCATACTAGCTTACTAACTTTAACCAAAATATTTAAAAGACAGTAGAGGACATTATTTCTTCCCTAGTACCAATATAATATTTAAAAAAAAAAAAAGTTGGAAAAGAAAAACAAACTTTATGCCAGTTCAAAATGAATTTTCCCTCTTCAATATTATTGCTCTTCCCTCTTTTGACAATGACTACTGTTAAAGTGAAGATAAAGTAAAGATTTTTTCTCAGGGTCGAGAAAATTAACTGCAAGTTGCATCATGTTAATCCTATTTTCATGTTTTGAAATGTATTTTTTAAAGTATGTCTTTCTTATGCAGTAGCCAAAAAGCCACTAAGTAAGCTAGTATTGATGACTATTTTCTAACAACTCTAGGGTACAGATTTATAAAGTTACAGGTTCATACAGAAGGAGTAATACTATGTATGTATACACATGAGTTATATATGCTTACACACACACATATATACAGATACACATAAAATAGGTATGTTCACTAAACTTTATTCTGAAATATAAGAAAAAAATAGAGTAATAGAATCATAGAATATGCTGATTTGGAAGGGACCCACGAGGATCACTGAATTCAACTTCTGTCCCTATGTAGGGCACCCCAAGAATCACACCATGTGCCTGAGAACATCATGCAAACACTTCTTGAACTCAGGCAGGCTTGGTGCTGTGACCACTTCCCTGGGGAGCTTGTTCCAGTGCTCAACCACCCTCTGGGTGAAAAACCATTTCCTGACATCCAACATAAACCTCCCCTGATTCAGCTTCCTGCCATTTGCCCGAGTCCTGTCATTGGTCACAGGAGTGAAGAGATCAGTACCTGCCCCATCTCTTCCCCTCGTGAGGAAACCATGGACTGCAATGAGGTCACCACGTAGCCTCCTCTTCTCCAAGCTGAATAATCCAAGTGACCTTAGTCACTCGTCATAATTTATCCCTTCCAGACCCTTCACCATCCTTGTGGCTCTCCTTTGGACACTCTCCAATAGCTTGATGTCCTTTTTATATTGTGGTGCCCAAAACTGCACGCAGTATTCAAGGTGAGGCCACACCAGTGCAGAGAAGAGTGGGACAATCACCTCCCTCGTCCAGGTGGCAACGCTGTGCTTGATGCACCCCAGGACACGGTTGGCCCTCCTGGCTGCCAGGGCACACTGCTGGTTCACATTCAGTTTGCCATCAACCAGGATCCTCAAGTCCCTCTCCGCCGCGCTGCTCTCCAGCCACTCGTTCCCTAGTCTGTACTGACCACCAGGGCTGCCCCATCCCAGGTGCAGAATCCAGCACTTGCACTTGTTAAACTTCATGTGGTTGGTGACTGCACATCTCTCTAACCTGTTGAGGTCTCTCTGCAGGGCCTGCCTGCCCTCGAGGGAGTCAACAGCTCCTCCCAGTTTTGCATCATCAGCAAACTTGCTTAGAATTCCTTCGAGTCCTCCATCCAAGTCATTGATGAAGATGTTGAAGAGGAGTGGGCCTAGGATGGAGCCCTGTGGGACCCCACTAGTGACCAGTCGCCAGCTTGATGTTACCCCATTCACTGTCACTCTTTGTGCTCAACCTGTGAGCCAGTTGTTCACCCATTGTATGGTTCGCTTGTCCAGCTGTATGCTGGACGTTTTGTCCAAGAGAATACTGTGAGAGACAGTATCAAAAGCTTTTCTGAAATCCAGAAATATTACATCCACTGGCTTCCCTTGATCAACTAGGTGGGTTACCTTGCCATAAAAAGAAATTAAGTTTGACAAGAAAGACTTTGCCCTCATGAAGCTGTGCTGGCTGTGACCGATGACTGCATCGTCCTCCAGGTGTTTTTCAATACCTTCCAGAATAATCTTTTCCATAATTTTACCAGGCACCAAAGTTAAGACTGACTGGCCTGTAGTTTCCAGGGTCCTCCTTCTTGCCCTTTTTGAATATTGGGACAACATTAGCCAGTTTCCAGCTAACTGGGATCTTCCCAGGTTCCCAGGACCTCCCAAAAATCATCACGAGAGGCCTGGCGATGATGTCAGCCAGCTCTTTGAGGATTCTCAGATGGATCCCATCAGGCCCCATGGAATTGTAGGGATCTCACTGTAGCAGCATATCCTGCACAAGTTCAGGGTCAGCTAAGGGTTGATCCTTGTTGCAGTCATGGTCCTCCAGTTCTGGGCATTGGGGCCCCCTTGGTCTATCATCAGTGCTGAAGACAAGAGGCAAAGAATGCATTAAATACCTCTGCTTTGTCTATATCCCAATTGGTGAGGGGACCATCCTTATCCTGTAAGGACCCCTGTTGTTCCTATGCTGCCTGTTGCCCTTAATGTAATTGAAAAAACTCTTTTTATTGTCCCTCACAGTTCTGGCCAGTTTCAGCTCCAGTTGAGCTCTGGCCGCTTGAATTTTCTCCCTACACTGGTTAGCAGCATCTCTGTATTCTTCCCAGGTCACCTGACCTAGCTTCCAGTGGGCATACCCCTTCCTTTTTTGCCTCATCTGCAAGAGCAGATCCCTGTTCAGCCAAGCTGGTCTTCTGCCTCGTCTGCTTGACTTCTGACATTTTGGCATTGCCTGCTCCTGTGCCCTTAGGAAGTGATGTTTAACGAGTGACCAACACTCATGAATCCCAGCTCCTGCAAATATATTTTCCCAGGGTACTTGACTCAGAAGTTCCCTGAGCAACCTGAAGTCTGCTCTTCTCATGTTCAGTGTTGAAGTTTTGCTGGCAGTTTTCCTTTTGTCAACAGAGATTTAAACTCAATTGCCTCGTGGTCACTGTGACCGAGACGACCTCCAATCTCCACTTCACTCATGAGATCCTCTCTGCTGATGAGCCTTATGTCAAGGAGGGCCTTCTTCTGAGTTGGATCCCTTAGGACCTGTTCCATAAAGCCATCATCCAGGTGGCTTACAAATCTTCTCGCCCGGGTTGTGCTAGCTGTATGTTGCCAGCTGATTTCTGGGAGGTTGAAGTCCCCCATAAGTATAAGGGTGGTTGGCTTGGAAGCATCCCTTAATTCCTCAAAGAATAGGTCATCGGCATCCTCATCCTGGCCAGGAGGTCTATAGTATATTCCCACAATGACATCTGCATTATTTACATTTTTAACATTTATCAATGTTTGAAAAAAACTCAATGCGATGCAAAACACATTTGCCTGTATAATCGTATTGCCTGCTTCCAAAATTTTAACTAACGTGCAAAAAATTCCATGTTCTCAAAAAAACAGATCATTCATGCCCTTTCCATGATATAAAAGTAAACGAAGAAAAAAGTAAAAAGAATTAATAAAAACATGTCCATTCATCATAATATTTAATTTAGCACTTAATCAAAAAACATTCGAAGGAAATTCAGAAACTTAAGGTATATATAATAACTAACTGAACAGCAAAAGTACAGGTAATGTGTTAAAGGCTGTACAATGAAAAAACTCTCTTTCAGACTGAGTACTACAGGCTTAAAGTAAGAAATAGATAATACACAAGAAGGGACAGAACAGGAGAGGACTAGACTGATAATTTATCTTACAGTTTAATTTCTGTTAGGAAAACATCTTACAGACTAACACAGAATTATAGAATACTGCTTTAAAAGACTCTAACACCAGATACACTTCCAATGCTGTAAGCCAGTTACTATCAAATATTCAGATGACATGTCTGAATTAAGAAAAACTTGGCATCCATTGTATCAAGCAGAAAAGACAAAGGGCTCTGATGAAACCTCAACACGCACATTAAAGTTTAAACTAAAGGGAAGGTTGTTGGGCAAGACCAGTAAGGCAGCACAGCTTACGTAGCAACAAATATGGTCTACATCTGCTAGTTTAACTTGTAGTGATTTTCAGAAATAGTCCTTCAGTTAAATGATAGACTATACCCTATTTTCATAGGGACAATAAAATAAGTGGATAGCTCAGTATCCAGTTCTGATTAGCACACTGAAAATTACTTTCAAGTTACTCTAACTGATGAGTTGCTATAAATAAAACATGTTTAAAGTCAAATGCTAAACTAAGAAAAAAAGAAAATAAATAAATCCCAAACTAGAAAATACACTTTTAATGCTCACCTCATACATGTTCTCAGGCATCATCCCCTCTTGTGTTTAAATCCTATCATAAATGGATTTCTGAGTCATGGTGAGGCAATAAGCAGTAATTACTGGCAATAACTATAAATTACAACCTATAATTTTCTACTCAGTTTAGAAATACAGTTTGCCTATTCAAGCCATCAAAGGCCCACAGCTATCACAAATGAGATCCAGTATATTGATCATAATGTCAAGTCAGATGGGTTCCTAGTGATTTAGCAGCTGGCATTTTGTTGTGAGGACTAGTGTTTTGTGTCCCAGAATTTTATTGATTTTCTTTAAAAAATAAGCAGAAAACAGATCTACCACGGAGTGGATTAAATAAGAAATAAGTCCCCAGATTACAAAAAAAAATAAAATAATAATATCATACTATACCTAATTAGAAACTGTAAATTAAAAATAGTAAATTGTGTAAGAACTGAAATCGAATTGTTCACATATATGAAAAAAAATTTTCCAAGCTTACAACCTGATTGAAAGTAAATCTTTACATAAAAAAAAAATCAATGGTACAGTACTCTAGCCAAAAAAAAAAAAAAAAAATATATATATATATATATATAAAAGATAATCCTAAATCGTTTAAGTAGATTGCATTGTATGTCAACAACAAATTACTATATACTTGTTCTGGGCAGGAGCTAGAACAGTATAAACAGATGTCTTACTGGGACATGAAAAATATAGCCAAATTAAGCCTCTAGGTGTGTATGACTGGAATGTAAAAAAGGTAGACTTAGTCATCTTTCCATCAAAAACTACTCACCATCAAATCCCTTCTTAGCTTTTTAGTTTACTAACATTATAAAGACTGTGCAAGGAAAGCAGCCCTCACTTAGTTCAGTTCTGTTTCCTCCTGCACAACACTTTATTTTTTATTGCTCTGAATTAAACGGTCCGTGCTTCACCCATTTTATTACTCTACTGATTTGTTTGTTCTACAGATTCACTGTTAAGAGCCTAGTCAAAACTGTGATTAAAAACAATAATTAAAGAAATTAACCAGAAACTCTTCCTCTAATTATATGCACATTCAAGTTCGCATTCTTTGCAAAAGTGGGATTCTTATTCTATAAAAAACTTCTTACCCAGAGGAACTGGTTTAATGACAATTGCTTCAATAATGGTTGTGTAATCTCTATTGGGAAGCTGATTATTAATGATTTTACCTTAATGCTTTACATACTTGCTAGCTTGAATATGTGTTTCAGACTACATAACGAAATGTTTATCAAACATCAGTAACTTATGAAATACAATGATAAATCCAGGTTCAGTAAACCATTGGCTAGCAAAATTCTGCTTATCTTTAATAAATTATATGTTAGCAAAGAATGCTGCCAACTGTTAATTACTATGATATACATCTCTTTTTAAGCTTTAAATTATATGTTGCTGAGCATTGACAATACTTCCAAAAAAACCTGTGATAAACATGACATTTTAGGGCCTTAATCTTAAATTCTTTGATCACAAAATTAAATCTTACTTATCTTTTTCTGCGTAAATATATTAGTTTCTTCTGGCTGCAGTTAAATCAGCAGATTGTTAGAGTTGCTCACAGGACTTCCAAGACTTCATAACGTTAGGACAAAGTTATTTCCCTCAAACTCACACTCTCTTCCTTCATTTGTGGAGGTATTCTGTATATTTAGGAGTTTTACTTACATTACCAAAACTCATTATAATATGAGAGCTGCTTAAGATGTATAAAATGTAGGGCTTCTTGTGTTTCTGAAATATGAAATAAATATGAAAAGAAATGGAGTATGAACTGAGTAAAGTAGAAAAAATATCTCTTCAGTGAGGAAATACGACAAGATAAAAAGAAGAGGGGTAGCAGAAAGAAGGACAATGAGTAGATCTTGAATACAAGAAAACAAAAGCTGATAGAATTAAAGATAGTATGCTTCCTGGGTCCTCACAAAATTGTACAAGCAGCCACCAATAACAATTACAGTGATCCCAGTCAAATAAGGAGAAGGCAGTAAGGAACATCTTAATTCAACATCTTTATTGACAACCTGGATGTGGGGATTGAGTCCACTCTTAGAAAGTTCGCAGATGACACCAAGCTGGGGGGGAGTGTTGATCTGCCAGAGGGTAGGAAGAAGCTGCAGGGGGACCTGGACAGGCTGGATCGATGGGCTGAGGCCAATGGCATGAAATTCATCAAGATCAAGTGCAGGGTCCTGCACTTTGGCCACAATAACCCCAGGCAGCACTACAGGCTGGGGGAAGAGTGGCTGGAGAGCAGCCTGGCAGAGAGGGACCTGGGAGTGCTGGTGGACAGCTGGTTGAACATGAGCCAGCAGTGTGCCCAGGTGGCCCAGAAGGCCAATGGCATCCTGGCTTGGATCAGGAATAGTGTGGCCAGCAGGAGTAGGGATGTAATTCTCCCCCTGTACGCAGCACTGGTGAGGCCTCACCTCAAGTCCTGTGTCTGGTTCTGGGCCCCTCACTTGAAGAAGGACATTGAGGTGCTGGAGGAGTCCAGAGGAGAGCAACAAGGCTGGTGAAGGGACTAGAAGGAAAGTCTTATAGGGAGAGGCTGAGGGAGCTGGGGTTGTGGCATCATCTTGATGATTTCAAAGGTCTTTTCCAGCCTTGATGATTCTGTGATTCTGTGAACATACCAGAAAGCAGAGGCTGGAGAAACATTAATAATCATACAATCATTCAATGGTTTGGGTCAGACCTTACAGATCATCTAGTTCCAAACCTTCCTGCCATGATCTTTAAAGTCTCCTCCAACCCAAACCATCTTATGATTCTGCATACAAAATTAAACACACTGCCAACTTCCTGATCCTAGGGGTAGCAAGCAGCATTTGAAACCCAAGAGCAGAAAAAGATGTGCAGACTTTGAACATAAATTGTGCAAGAAGAAGAACTTATACAATAGGGTCAGAAAAAGGCACAATATATGTACAAACACAGGCATACCTATGGAAAGTTGAGAATAGATGGTCAATGGTTTCCCAAGATACCTGGGAAGCAGATATTCTGTGTAGTCTTAGGTGTTTTTTTTAAGCTGGCATAGTCATCAGTTGGTTTTGTGCACACCTGACAGTCCAACCATCATTTTGCTTGGTTTTAATTTTAAATCTCATTCATACAGCATTTATCTGGGATGGGGCAGGACATCTACCATCTCTCTGGTGAAGGAATTTTCAGCCTGTAATTGGCAAAAATAATAAGCTTTCCAGATAGGCATGTGCCAAACATCTGTATGCCAACAAGCTCACAAAAGTACTTGTAGAAAAGGAACAGTTGAAGGGTTTTTTGGCCTACCACTCTCCACATGACAAGGGAAAAACTCTTGCCATTGAAAGTAATACACGTGATACACTCTTGCCATAAAAAGTAATTCTAACATTTCCATTATCACTCTGGATAATGAAGAGAAAATAGAATGAGCAGAATTGTAACAGTAAAAATTTTACATAACATATAATTCAGAGTGTGTATCAACTACTTTGAAAACAAAATGTGCATGAGCCAAGGTAGGAAAGAAGTATTAGAGTAGTAGATGAAAATGAATAGAAAGACACCATCAAATGTGAAGATTTGAGGACTATGAAGAAGGAAATAAATGGAAATATATGGGTAAGAATCATTCCAATTGTAGGAGAGAATAAGAATCAATGAGGCAAAAAGACCTGGAAATGGGAATAAATAGTAGGACAACTGGAGAAAATCAGAGGCTAGGTAACAATCTATTTTAGAGTCTTACTATTGGTTTGAACACTGAGAATTCTACACTGTTACATGATTTGAAGTCATCCATCAGTAATAGTAAGGCAGTGATTGCTACATCACATAAGTTCCTAACAGTTATAATTTCTGTAATCTCTTTAAAATGCTTATTTGTGCAGCAACTTAAAGCGTGAACAGTAAGATTTTTTTTTTTCAAATTTCTCTAGTGCCTGTGTTCAGTCATTCTGTTGTGTTTTTTTTTTTTCTTTTTTGCAGAATTTCACTTATTTTAAGACAGACTGTTTATTCCCATTTAAATCTTGTAGTCAGATTGCATGTAGTCAAAAAACGAACTGTTTCTGGGTAAGACAAATACATTGTTAAAAAAAATTGTATTTCAGTAGCCATTAGAACATCCATAACACTATCCCTACCACTATCAGAAACTCTTACAGAATCACAGAATAACAGAATTATTGAGGTCTGGAAAAGATCTGTGAGATCGTCAAGTCCAGCCTATGAACTAACACCACCACATCAGCTAGACCATGGCACTAAGTGCCACATCCAGTCTTTCATTAAACACCTCCAGGATCAGTGACTCCTTCACTTCCCTGGGAAGTCCATTCCAATGTCTAATCACCCTCTTCAACCTAAACCTCTCCTGGCACAGCTTCAGGCTGTGCCCTCTTGTCTTGTCACTCGTTGCCTGGGAGAAGAGCCCAGCCTCCACCTGACTACAACCTTCCTTCAGGTAGCTGAAGAGAGTGAGAAGGTTCCCCTTGAGTCTTCTCCAGGCTAAACAACGCCAGCTCCCTCAGCCTCTCCCTATAAGACTTTCCCTCTAGTCCCTTCACCAGCCTTGTTGCTCTCCTCTGGATTCCTCCAGCACCTCAATATCCTTCGTGAAGTGAGGGGCCCAGAACTGGACACAGGACTCAAGGTGAGGCCTCACCAGTGCTGTGTACAGGGAGAGAATTACATCCCTACTCCTGCTGGCCACACTATTCCTGATCCAAGCCAGGATGCCATTGGCCTTCCGGGCCACCTGGGCACACTGCTGGCTCATGTTCAACCAGCTGTCCACCAGCACTCCCAGGTCCCTCTCTGCCAGGCTGCTCTCCAGCCACTCTTCCCCCAGCCTGTAGTGCTGCCTGGGGTTATTGTGGCCAAAGTGCAGGACCCTGCACTTGGTCTTGTTGAACCTCATCCTGTTGGCCTTGGCCCATCGACCCAGCCTGGCCAGGTCCCTCTGCAGCTTCTTCCTACCCTCTGGCAGATCAGCACTCCCCCCAGCTTGGCATCATCTGTAAATTTGCTGTGGGTAGGCTCGATCCCCTCATCCAGGTCGTGATCCCTGGGGGGCAGTGCTGGTCACTGGACTCCAACTGGATGCAGCTCCATTCACCATCACTCTCTGGGCCCAGTCATCCAGCCAGTTTTTAACCCAGCTAAGGTTGCACCTGTCCAAGCCATGGGCTGCCAGATTTTTCAGGAGGATTCTGTGGGAGACTGTGTCAAAGACCTTGCTGAAGTCGAGGTAGACCACATCCACAGCCTTCCCCTCATCCACTAGGCAGGTCACCCAGTCACAAAAGGAGATCAGACTGGTCAGGCAATTACATTAAAGGAGAAAATAAAACATCTATTAGAATCAGTCTAGGAACAAATTTATTCTGAAACTTGAAAGATAAATTATTATTGTAGAAAAGAAAGTATATACATACATTCTTATAAAATTAAATTCTGTGTACTAGCATTTTCATGCTGTGATTTATGATTAATCATTAATGATCTATCATTAATTTATTGTTAAAAGGAGCAACTGGGCATGTTAGCCGCTTTGTCTAGCTACATCAATATCACTTCACTTTTTTTTACAACTATTTACATCATCAGTTTTACCATAATTAGCTAACAATTGTGGATTAAAGAACAATTGTGGTAGCCTGAATTTCAATCAGCTTGACCAATGTTCTCATTCAACATAATGAGAAAGAACAAGTATCCAAAGCTTTTAAGTGCTGGCATTTATTGCAGGGATGTTAGCCAAATTTCAGATCACTTAGTTACATTATGCTTACTTGCACTCCAGAACAGACACACTATTCTTCATTTTATACCTTAAAAATATAATCCAGCAGAATTGTCAGTGCACAATAGCTGTACTATTTCTAAAAGAAAAAACAGCTGCATTTTAGTAACAGCCAAAAGAATTCTAGTTACAGTACACAGTCTTTAATAATGCAAGACAAAAGCTACAGTGAAAGAACATAAGACAAATCATGCACAGACAATGAGCACTTATTGAACGATAAAGATAAAACACTAACTGATGAGGCCTTGTGAGCAGTCCAATACTATTCACAATATATCAGGCCATTGTGTATAAAGTAATGCATCCATAAAATTATAAACTTACATTTTCTAACTGTCTGAAAATGTCTGTTTTATTAACTTGAATCGTATCTCACAGAAACACAATGCCAGAGACTGAATTAAACTGTTCATGGCAAAAATTAACCATCTGAACTTTACTTATTACTTAGCTGCCTGATTTTTTTTGTTAAACAACTGACTGGAGAGAACTTTCATGCATCCACAACAAGCACACAACCATTCTGTGCGTAATTTAAGTTCTAACAGTTCACAGGTTTTTTTTAAGCTCACAGATGTGTGTGTGGATATGGGTAATCATTGGGACCGACTGAAAAAATTCTTGCCAGTAAGTTTTACATGCAAGTTCCCAAGGCAGAGAAATATTGAGTCAGAATTTCGAGGCTCTATTCAAATCATAGAGGTACGGCAATTTGTGTTGTTTTAATCCCCTTCATTCCATCTCTAATGGAACTCTCTTCTTGGCTAGCTGTCTGTACCAGTCACATTCCTTGGTGCATCTTTATCCAATTTGTATCTCTAATATTCAGATTATTTTACCCCTTGCCTATTGCCTTTCCCAAGTACTCCAAGCATCCCACTAACAGATCACAGTCTGCATCCCAGCATCTTCAACCTTCTAATGGAAAAAAATTTACCATAAAAGTATTAAAGAAAAGATACTGGTTATAAAAATGAAAATAAACTATTAAGAAGAATGAGATGCTCAAAAATGGCTAATCAGTTCAGTGGCACCACAGTGCACTCTTTAAAATAAAAGTCCTTAATAACCCATTATTTTGTTTTACATACTTGCTTAAAGCTGTATCTACATGCCAATCTCTCATTTCCCTATGATTTATTGTGTCCTTAAGACATGTATGTACTCATTATTCAGATAGGTTCTAATGAGCTTTCTACTTCCTTTTCTTTTGCTAATGTGAATTTTCATTCTGTCAGGCAGTTTGGTTCTTTACTTCCATCACTTACACTCAGCTTTTACTGTCTTGATGTTTTCTGTATAAAGAGCTCCTTTGGTCTTGAAATGGTTAATAAATACTGTCTACCTTAAAGCCACAGAATCACTTTGAGAACTTCAATGAAAGTCAGCAATTCTATACACTTAAAAAAAAAAAAGAAAGAAAAAAAAAGTGCAAGCTGCTTTAGTAAGTTTCTAAGTATTCTTATAAAATGAAACGGCGTCAATATTTTAAATGTTATTCAATATCCACTAGGGTGGATAGTGATTCATGACAAACATCATCCTGGAGATGCTGAATTCTCATTTGAAGCTGAAAAATTTTTCAGACCTTAGCTTAAATGTAGAAGTGCTATAACTGAACTAAACTGAACCCTACTGTTTCAGGTACAACAAGCAAGTCATGGTTCTTTGCAACACATTACACTGTCTTCTTCCTTATTTGGTTACCTCCCTGGGCAACCTGTTCCAGCATCTCACCACCCTCACAGGAAAGAACTTCTTCCTAATGTCTAGTCTGAATTTCCCCGCTTTAAGTTTCAAACCCCTTGTCCTCTCACCACACACCCATGTAAAAAGCCCTATCCCAGCTTTCTTGTAGGCTCCCTTCAGGTACTGGAAAGCTGCTGTAAGGTCACCCCGGAGCCTCCTCTTCTCTAGGCTAAACAACCCCAACTTCCTCAGCCTGTCTTCACAGGAGAGGTGCTCCAGACCTCTGATCATCTTTGTGGCTCTCCTCTGGACACGCTCGAGTTCTTATGCTGGGGACTCCAGAATTGGACACAGTACTCCAGGTGGGGTCTCACCAGAGCAGAGTAGAGGGGTAGAATCACCTCTCTCGACTGGCTGGCTAGTCTTCTTTTGATGCAGCCCAGGATATGGTTGGCTTTCTGGACTGCAAGTGTACATAGATGGCTCATGTTAAACTTCTGGTTGACCACTACCTTCAAATCCTTCTCTGGGCCATCCTCAATCCTTACTCCTCCCAACCTGTATTCATGCATGGGATTGCCTTGACCCAGCTGCAGAACCTTGCACTTGGCCTTGTTGAGCTTCATGCAGTTTGCACGAGGCCACTTCTCAAGCCTGTCAAGGTCCCTCTGGACAGCATTCCTTTCCTCTAGCGTGTTGACTTCACCACACAGTTTGGTGCCATAATGAACCTGAAGGAATACATTCCATAAAAAATTCTAAAGTTACAGTCAGTACCTGCTTTTCAGTGTCAGAGGTGGTATGGAAAGAAGTTCAAAATAAAAATCAGTTCTATTTTGCATTTTTCAAATCAATATAAACTTCAGTTAATGTCTACTTACAGCTACATTTAACTATACAGAAACATAAATACAGATACACTGATTTCTGAAGTTGAGGAAAAAATTCCATGATGAAACTAAAATAGATTTATTCTTTGCACACTGACAAATCAGAACCACATCTTGACGGTAGATACTCCTAGTGCAAACATTATTAAAAAAAAAAAAAAAAAGAAAAAAAGAAAAAATCCAAGCTTTTTTCGTCCCCTAAAGTGTGGATATTTTTATAACATAACATATAGAATCATAGGATCATAGAATGCTTAAGGTTGGAAGAGACCTTGAAGACTGCCTAGTTCCAACCTCCCTGCTACGATCAGGGACACCTCACACTAGACCAGGCTGCACAAAGCCTCATCTAACCCGCCCTTACACACCTCCAGGGAGGGGGCAGCTACAATCTCCCTGGGCAACCAGTTCCAGTGCCTTACTACCCTCATGGTGAAGAGTTTCTTCTTGATCTCTAACCTAAATCTACCCTCTTTCAGTTTAAAACCATAACCCCTTGTCCTACCACTGGTGATGGCATTTGTCTTTGCAAGTGATGGTTATGTATGATGAAGCCCTATTTTCCTGCAGATGGCTGAACACCTGCCTGCCAATGCGAAGTGGTAAATTAATTCCTTGTTTTGCCTTGCTTGTGTGTGTGGCTTTTGCTTTACCTGTTTAAACTATCTTAATCTCAGTTCACGAGTTTTCTGATTCTCTGCCCCATCCCACTGGGGAAGAGTGAGTGAGTGGCTGTGTGGGGCTCAGTTGCTGGCTGGGGTTAAATCATGACATCTACCCTGAAAGTACTTCCCCTCTCTTGAAGTTTCCTTTTACTTGATTCATTCATGTGGCACTAATTCTACAATGATGTCAAGATACAAATGACTGGCCACTTACTCTTACAAAACTCAGTCATTTTTTTTTTGTTTAATTTAAAGCACACTCTCTGTAAATGCACAGAGATGTAATCCAAAAACTTCTAGAGGAACAGAACCCATAATATTCCAAGTTGTTTATGTCAAGTGTTAATTGTTACATTTGAAAATTACTGTTAGTGTGCCTACCTGTCATTAAGCACCAGATCCTCTTGTTTCTGTCTTTCCTAGATTAAATAATCCTTTAGGATTCTGTTTTGTACTGAAAGGTACTTGAAAACTGAATTAGATCACCTCTAGATCTTTTCCAGAAAAAGAAACTGGCCAATTTTAATTGTAATAGTCCACTCTATTTTCCAGTGTAGTTCTCTTCCCCAGGGTCTACTTTTTTGTAGCACACTCTTCAAAATGGCAGCACTAAAACTGTCTGTGATTATTTCAGTGGGACTCTAAAACAAAGATGACCTAATACACACAAAAGCAGAACAAGAAACAGCATTAGTGAGGCTTAATTCAAACCAAGCTTGGATCCCCAAACTGGCTTACCGCAGAGCCACATGAGTAGCTGTATTGGCACACGAATGCCTCTGAGACTTCTATACAAACACGACTGTCGAAAAACATCCTTGTAAATGGTGTAACACACATTTAAACTGCCAGAGCTTTCTTCAGCAGATTTTGCTCTCCCTCCCGCTTTCACACAGTGCCAACACAGTAATCTGTGCCGTTATGTGAACAGATTTGGGAAAATTACCCTGGATTTTTTATTTTCTAGTATTTCTTTTTCCTCCCAGATTGTTTATCAGCCTAAGAGTCCTCTGCCTTACACGATCTGCGCTAGCACGAAAGAAAATTCAGCGATAAGATGCGTAAGTTCAGGGTGGAATGGGGAAGTAGTGATTTAAACACGTATTAAACAAGCAGTTAGACAGGCGGCCACGCAGCCAGCAACAGGCGGCTAGGGGAGTCAGGGAGCACTGCCGAGAAGGCAGCCCGGCACGGCCAGCGACGCTGACAGACCTCATAGAAAACCGGCGGCGGATCGTCGCTCAGAACGCTGAACGACGGGTGCTACCGATCACCTGTGACTAGAAGGCTCCAGTTGCCCTACCCAAGCCGCCAGCTCCCTTACGCTCAGCCGCCCCCTTCGCAGCCCGCGGGCAGCCCCGCGCTCGCCCCCTCAGCGCCGGACGGCCCGGCCGGAGGGCTGGCTGCTCCGCACAACTGCCCGGCGCGCGCCCCCGGCCGGCGGCCGCGGAGGCGGGCACGCGCTCCTCCTCGCGGCGCGCTCACCTTCCTCCGCGTCTCCCCGCCCCGGCCACACCCGCGACCCCGCCCCACCTGCGGCGCGTGCGCAGCCTCCCCTCGCTCGTGGGGCTTGGGTGCGGCAACGGGAGGAGGGGGGGTGGGGCCTGCTCCGCCTCTACTGCGCATGCGCTTCGCCCGATCGTCGTGGCAACGGGACGCGGCGCCAGGCGGTGGTTGAGTGCCTCCCCCGCTGCCGCTCTCCCGACCCACCGCCGTTCTTCATCATGTCGGAGATATTGCGCGAGTGGCTGAACGAGGAGGTGAAGCTCTCCCGAAGCGTGGGTGAGTAGGGGCCTCGCTGCCCTGGGAGGCGCAGGGGCTCGGGGGGCAGCTAGCTTGCCTCTCAGCCCGGGGGGCTGCCGCAGGGGCAGGCTTTCGTGCCACCGGGAGATCTAGTGGGTACCCTGCGGGCCAACTCATCTGACCTGCCTATGAATCATCCCGCTTCCTCTCCTCCAGATACCTCCTCAGGTACTTTTTCAATCTTCCTGTGCAAGACAGTAGTTTTCGAGGTGAAGTTAACTTCCCTCAAGGCGCAAGTGCATTTTCGAGATGAAGTTAACTTTCCTCAAGGCGCAAGTGGTCTCAGGAGACACAAGGAGCTTAGGCTTCGTCTGCTAATAAGGACTGCGGGGGATAAAGATATTACAATATTTTTGCAAAGAAGTGCTTTGTTTTGAATGGCAACTGTTGTGCAGGCTTTGCAGACTCGTTTGTTCTGCAAGAAGGGAGCAACTTTCCATGGAAGACGAGTACACTAGATGTAGCTTTTTTTTTTTTGTTTGCACTTTTTTACAGACAATTTAGCGGTTACCATTTATAGGCATTGCCATGATCCCAGTCACAGTTACGGTAATGTTTACTTTTTTACACTGAAAAAGATAATTAAATTACTCCCTGAAGCTTATGTTGCAAAATAACTACTCTGAAAGCAGATTTATTTGTGACTTGAAAACTAGTTACTGTTACATTAATCTCCTAAAATTCCTTTGAATTATTCAGTTAATTTGGACATAATAACACATTATTTTTATAATAAAAATAAGATTAATGTGTGCATTCTTTTTATTATCATGTTGTTTTGATGGGCTTTTTTAAACAACCAACAAAAAAACCCACTTTAGTTCCAGGGTCATTTTCAGAAGAATTTTCTACTGGCTACCTCCTAGGAGAACTTCTACATAAATACGGACTTCAGGATGACTTTAATCAATTTTCACAGAGCAGGTTAGTACATTTGGATAACATGTTTCTTACAGAAATTAGACAAAATATGAATTTTTCAGTTAGGATTTGCTAATGCAGAGTGAGAAAGCCATGTAGAATTTACCAAGATTACCAAGTCAAAAGCTGCTTGTATTTGAAACACAGGTAAACTTTGTATTTCCAGGAAGATTAACCATACCACTTCAAGAAAATTACACGTTTTGATCGTAATTAAGGTAGTTACACTAACAGGCTAGACCAAAATTTCAACAAGCCCTTTAAGGATGTCTCTTGAGAGTGAAGATACTGGCACTGTTCCCATGAGCTGTTCACAGCCAGGAATCCAGACGTCTGGTTTGGTGGTGACCATTGCATCTTCAATAAAAGAAAGATCGTGGAGGTATGTTGTGAGGCTCTGAGTAAGTTTACAAGTAAACTGGTGCAATATCCACAATGAAGAACAAAAATAACAAATAGGACATTGAAAAAATCTGCAGATCTGTGAGCCTTGCTATATGTTCATGAAACAGTTCATGGGGTTCCTTG
The DNA here is from genome assembly GCA_020745705.1 of Hemiprocne comata. Lineage (NCBI taxonomy): Eukaryota > Metazoa > Chordata > Aves > Apodiformes > Apodidae > Hemiprocne > Hemiprocne comata. The sequence goes on along the minus strand of CM036616.1, from coordinate 23,721,020 downwards.
GCTTATGTTCCATTTTGGAAAATGGTAGACCTTGGTGCACATCTATATCAAGTGTGCCAGGATCTACATCCTCTTCCTGTTTCTTCTGAACCTCTTTATGTTCTTTTCACTTCTTATTTATTTATACTCTTTCCTATGCAAGTCCCACCAACTTGTAGGAGAGAAGCTAGAGCACAGCTAACAGGGGCATTCAACAAACAGTTTCACACAGCAGTTTTTGAACTCTGCTTATAGATCTCTCAGTAATTTCAGGGATCATCAGAGGACTCCTGGTAACTCTTCAAGGAAGTTTAGAGTGCCTGCTGCTACTGGGAGAGATAACTTCAGGAGGCTTTCACTTCTATCAAGTTCTAGCAGCTTCCAACAAGTTCTGTACACTCTTCCTGATAAAAGGATGCTTTGAGGTCTTGTCTCCAGCGGACTTCTGTGTGGAGAGGTGTAACTAGTGAAGATGCACTTCAGCAAGTACAAGGAGATGTTAGAAAGTCTGCTGAGACAGAGTATGTGTGCTCAGCAAAGGTGGTGATACCTGACAGTGCATGATTCCCAGTAGTCACTGGAGCAACTACTCAGAATATCAGAGGACTCAGCTCAGATTGCTCTGTGGGAAGGGAGGTAGTTCACCATGTCTGAGGCTGCAGAGAGTGCTCGGAATCTTTACTGAGCCTTGGGAAGGGGGAGATGTCTTTGTCTGCAGAGGTGTATGCTTGTGGAGGATCTATGTCACCAAGTAAAGCTGCTGCAGAAGGAAGTCAGTAGACTGTTCACCATCACAGATGATGAGAAGAAGATTGGGTCTGCTCTGGGACACTGCAGCTACAGGAACCAGAACCCATACTGAGGAGAGGCAGACAGGACCTGTGCTTGTCAGCTGGGAAACGGAGATGACTGATGGCTTGTGACTTCTGTCAAGAGAAGGAAGATTCCTGCTCCACCTGCTGATCTGCAGCAGCAGAACAGGTTCTTTGCCTTGGTAGCAGATGAGATGCTGGTGCCTTGGTGCAACAAAGCGTCAGGGCTTGCTAAATCTGAACCACACAGGAGCAACAGGAAGAAAAGGTGAGGAATAGTAGTGGGAGACTTTCTCCTGCTGGAGATGAAGGCCCTTGTCTTCTAACCTCACATGCTAGCTAGGAAGGTTCACTGCTTCCTAGGGGCTTGGGTCCAGGACTGCAGAGGCATGTCCAGCCCTTGCAGTGTTACTTCTCCTGCTCTTCTACATGGGCATCAAGGATACACTGGAGACACCTGGAGCATATCAGGAAGCTGACAGGGGGGAATCACTAAGCCTCTCTCCATCATTTATCAACAATCCTGGTCAACAGGGGAGGTCCCAGATGACTGGCTAATGTGATGCCTATCTACAAGAAGGGCCAGAAGGAGGATCTGGGGATGTACAGGCCTGTCAGCCTGATCTTGGTACTGGGAAAGATCATGGAGAGGCTCATCAGTGAGCTGACACAGCAAGTGCAGGGCAGCCAGGGGATCAGGGCCAGCCAGCGTGAGTATGGGAAAGGGAGGTCTTGCTTGACCAACCTGATCTCTTTCTGTGACCATGTAATCCAGCTATTGGATGAGGGGAAGGCTGTGGACGTTGTCTACCTGGACTTTGGTAAGGCCTTTGACACCATCTCCCACAGCATTCTCCTGGAGAAGCCAGTGAATCATGGCATAGACAAGTGCACTCTTCACTGGGTAAAAAACTGGCTGGATGACCGGGCCCAGAGAGTTGTGGTAAACAGGGTCAAATTTAGTTGGTGGCTGGTCACCAGTGGTGTCCCTCAGGGCTCAGTTTTGGGGCCAGTCTTGTTCAACATCTTTATCAATTATCTGGATGAGAGGTTTGATTGGACCCTCAGTGAGTTTGCAGATTACACCAAATTGGGTGGAAGTGTTGATCTGCTTGAGGGCGGGAAGGCTCTGCAGAGCCTGGACAGACTGGATCGATGGGCCAAGGCCAATTGTATGAGGTTAAATAAGGCCAAGCGTTGGGTCCTGCATTTCGGTCACAGCAACCCCAGGCAAAGTTACAGACCTGAGGAAGAGTGGCTGGAAAGCTGCCCAGCAGAAAAGGACTTGAGGGTGCTGGTGGACAGCCAGCTGAACATGAGCCAGCAGTGTGCCCAGGTGGCCAAAAATGCCAATAGTATTGTGGCCTGCATCAGGACTAGCATGGCCCTATACTTGGCACTGATGATACCCCTGTAGTCAGCACTGGTGAGGCTGCACCTTGAGTACTGTGTTCAGTTCTGGGCCCCTCGCTATAGGAAGCACATTGAGCTGGAGCATGTCCAGAGGAGAGCTACTAAGCTGGTGAAGGGTCAGGAGAAATAGTCATATGAGGAGTGGCTGAGGGCACTGGGGATGTTTAGTTGGAAGAAGAGGAGGCTGAGGGGAGACCTTATGGCCCTCTACAACTACCTGAGAAGAGGTTGTAGGAAGGTGGGTGTTGGCCTCTTCTTTCAAATAAGTAACGATAGGGCGAGAGGAAATGGCCTGAAGTTGCAGTAGGGGAAGTTTAGGTAGGACATTAGGAAGAATTTAATTACTGAAAGAATGATCAGGCACTGGAACAGCCTGCCCAGGGAGGTGGTTGAGTTACCATCCTGGGAGGTATTCAAGAAACGTTTAGATGTGGCACTTCAGGACATGCTCTAGTGGCCGAGGATGTGAGGTTTTTTATGGGTGTTTTTTGGTGGGAGTATGTGTGATTGTTTGTGTTTTGGGGTTTTTTTTGTGCTGATGGTTGGACTCTGTGATCTCAGAGGTCCTTTCCAACCATGACGATTCTGTGATTCTGTGTGATCAGAGGAAAGACCAAACTGGATGATACTCTGCTGACTATTTGCTACAGAGCACATGAGCAGGAAGATGTACTTAAGGTTTTCTTGAGACAACTGGAAGAATTCTCATTTTCACAGACCTCTATCTGAATGGGAAACTTCAACCAAGTTGGTATCTGCTGGAAGAGCAATACCACCAGGCACAGGCTTACTGGGGTGCATTGATGGTAACTCCCTGAGACATGTAATTGAAGACCTGAAGAGGGAAGATGTTCTACTAAACCTAGTATGTATAAACAAGGAAAGTTGGGGGCAGCATTTACTGCAGTGATCATGAGATGGTGGAGTTCAGGACCTTGGGAGGAGTGAACAAGATAAATAGCAGGCTCACAACCCTAGACTTGAGGTCAATAGATTTTGGCTTGTTCAGGGATCTTCTTGGAAGAATCCTGTGTAAAATGGTCCAGGAGAGCTGATAGATTTTTTTAAAAAAAAATATTTTTTTTTCCAAGGATCACTTCCTTCAAGCTCAAGAGTGATCCATCTCAATGTGAAGAAAACTGAGCAAAGGTGGCAGGAGGTACAAATTAATGAAATAGGTGCTACTAACAAAATTCAGACATAAAAAGGAAGCATGCAAGATGTGGGAGCAGGGTCAGGTGACCCAGGAGGAACACAGAGACACTGTCTGAATGTGCAGGTATGGCTTTAGGAAAACCAACACCTACTAGGAGTCAAAATTGGTGAGGGACATGAAGGGCAACAAGGACTTCTGCAGGTAATTCCACAGCAAAAGGAAGGTTAGAGAAAACATGAGCCTACTGCTGCTTAGGGAGGGAATCAGGCCAACAGAAATCTCATGAAGTTCAGCAAAAGGAAATGCAAAGTCCTGCATCTGGGGAAGAAAATCTCATGCCTTCAGTACCAGCTGAGGGCCAACTGCCTTGAAAACAGCTTTGCAGAGAAGTGCCTGGAGACCCTGGAGGAGAACATATTGTCCATAAGCCAACAATGTGCCCTTGAAGCAAAGGACAACAGCATCCTGAACTACAATATAATATGGCCCTGGTGAGACCATATTTGAAGCTCTGTGACCAGTCTGGGAATCACCAGTGCAAGAAAGATACGGATGTAGTGGAGGTCCAGAGAAAGGCCCAGATGAATACTAAGGTCTTGGAGTATCTAGCATGTGAGAGGGAGGAGGACTGTTATGTGGTGTTCTTTACCATGGTACTTCTTGACTTTGTAAATAAAATGTGATGTTTTCAGCTTTCTTCGGTAATTCCTTTTCTTATAATTACTGACATTGGTATTTTGGCAACTGTTGAGAATTAGGGCAATGTTTTCTTCATTCCAACATATTTATCCTATGCATTAAAAGCAGTTATTACTGTGTAATAATAATTGTTCTGAAATTCAGCGAGATTCTGTGTCTGCCTAATCTAACCTAGTACCTATCAAGTAATACTTTTCAAATTTGGAGTGTGCTATTAAGGAAAAGACTATTACTAATATATTTGGTACACCGGTGTCACTTTAATGTGTTTTAGCACAGCCCAAGGCAAGATCTTCCTTGTTGGGGTGACAGTGGGAGAAAAGTAGATTCCTGCTTTAGGATATGCAACTGTAAGGCACTAACAGAAAAGAAGGTGTGGTCATCGTGACTGACTAATCAAGGTCTATTTAACTGTATTACCTGCTTATGCTGTGCAGTTCTTGGACATGTAAGCGAGGGAATAATAATTGAGAAAATGATACCACTTTAAAAGGAATGCTGCTGGAAAACTTTTTCCAAATTGGTTGTCCGTATTTGAGAAGTGAAATATTGTAGTTTTCCCTTAACTCTTACAATGATCCTGAAACAACATTTATGTGTTTTTTGGATTATGGGGCAAGTTTATGAAATTCCTTTTGATCTTAACAAAGAATAGGGTGTTAAGAGGTCATATCACCACGGCTTCTCAATGCATGTGAGGTGATTTCTGGCAATAGGGCTCACCTTAATCTTGAATCAATGACCAAAAAATGTTCAACAGTTCTAAACTGCAGCTATATACAAGTTATACTTGTGTAAGAAACAAAATATGGAGTATTAAAATGAGAATAATGAGCTCCTGGACTGTTTCATTTATGAATAAGGTGAATACAGTGTTACCAGAAGATCTTGAGTTAAAATTGGTCATTTTTGTAGAATTATGCTGTTGCTTGGCTGACCTCAAAACCTTTTTGGTTCATGTGAAAGAACTGTTGTGAACTCAAGTGATAAAGCAGTATAGAAAGCATAAGTTATTGATTCAGCTTGAAGTTACAGATTTGTTGGATGCACATTGGTGTGTTAACTGTGATATATTGATAATTTATTGTTTTGGGGGTTTGGCCTGTGTATCTACTGATCTTGAGAGCTTCCACTGGAGAATCTATATATCAAGAGGAACATTAATCTGCAATCCAGTATTTCAGTTTTGAATGTAAATTTTGCTCATTGAGACTATAATCCCTGTTTTCAACCCTACTCCAACCCATCTGTCCTTTTCTTTTTAGTGGAGAAGAACTATGAAAAGGTGTTGTGTGGGTTAATAGATTATACAGACTTTAAAAAAATAAAATTTCTTAGATTTTGGCTGGCTATAGCTCAAGTGGATTGATATAGTTAATATAGAAACTTTATTTCTTCGTATATGTTGTGGATGGTGTATCATTAGCTGTATTGAAGAGTAAGTTTTGCTGTCTGATGCACTTTGTGTATGCACGTATTAAGATTTATATAACCCAATGTGGTCTTTTTTTTTTCCTAAAGGTATGGCTGGTAGACCAATCCAGTTAGATGCACTGCAGTATAAAACCTAAGCCAAAGTGTGTATCACATTGCTTTAATAAGTTCTCTGTGGTATTTTTCCCACTTTTATCTTGGTATGAGAGAAATGTCATGACTATGCATATTGCTGCAAGTTGGGACTGACAATGATTTTATATTCTGATTTTTTGTTGTTGCTGTTGTTTTTAATCATATAGGATTGCAAGTGCAAAACTTAATAATTTTTCTCGCCTGGAGCCCACACTTCATCTCCTTGGTGTACAGTTTGATAAGAATGTGGCCCAAGACATAATGACAGGACAGCATGGGGCTGCAACAAAGCTTTTATATGAATTGTATATTGCTTTAGAAAAAATGAGAAAGGCAAAGCTCAGTGGAGTAGCCATGGAAGCAATGAGACCTGCAGCAACTGCAAAGCTTAAGTCTATTGAAAGTGTTTTGTTTCGAGAGGTAAATAACTATTTTGTACAAATATATTGGAAAAAAGGTAGCATACTTACATGTACATCCCAAGCATATGGGATGATTCCCCTTCCCACTTCTTAAGTCTCCTATTCAAAATTCAATACTTCTACTAAAATAATGCAGACCTGTGCTATGTCATATACATAGACAATGGGATTATATGATTTAGCTGTGACTCATGAGGATAATGACCCCTTGTGTTCCTTAGTTTTGGCTCATGGTGTTACCTCCTCTGTTTTTGAGCTTTCTCCAAACTTAAAATACATATAGAAACAAAAGTTAGTAGCTGTTCAGCAGCTGCTATTTTATTAATTTGATCAGTATAGATTGCAAACAGCGTTGCAGTCTGGGTATCAACTTAAGCTGATTTCCTCTCCAGGAAACTTGTTTACAACTGTGTTAAGCTTCATGCCATTGTGGTTCGACTCTTTATGTTGCACATCTCTCCATATATGTATAGTACAATCCAGCCTGCAATAACCATATGCTGAATAATGCAAAAAGGAAAAAAATGAAGGGGAAGCATTGTGCCTCAGAGGAAGTCAGTATTGATGTAGTAGATTCAGTTAAGGATGTTCTTGTCTTCAACATTAACGTTCAGCATTTGCAGACCATACTTTGTTATCAGGATGAACAATCTTTACGAAGCTATATGTTTTGAATCAAATTCAGCTAGGTGAAATTTCACATTTTTCTGGCATTCTTCCTGAAGAATAGTCTACAAGCATAAAGTTTACCAGCAAGTGCAAGGATAATACCAAGTGGTTGAAACATTTATGGATAGCTTAAAGAAGATAAAGCAACTGAGAGTAGCTGCTGTCAATAGATGAGTTGAGAATGACATTTGAATCATAGAATAGTTGAGGTTAGAAGGGGCCTGTGAAGGTCACTTAAGACATCTCCTTGCTCTAAGCAAAGTCAACTGGGGCAGGTTGCTCGGGTCTTTGTCCAGTTGAATTTTAAGTAACTCCAAAGGTGGAGACTTCACAGCATATCTGGGCAATTTTTTTATCACCCTTTCAGCAATTTTTTTTTCTTCTTTTCATGTTTAAGTTGAATTTCCTGTATTTCAGTTTGACTAGAATAGAGTAGTTTAGTTGGAAGGGACCTACAGTGATCATCTAGTCCAACTGCCTGACCACGTCAGGGCTGACCAGAAGTTAAAGCATGTTGTTGGGGGCATTGTCCAAATGCCTCTTAAACACTGACAGGCCTGGGGCATCAACCACCTCTCTAGGAAGCCTGTTCCAGTGTTTGACCACCCTCTTGGTAAAGAAATGCTTCCTAATGCTAAGCTTGAACCTCCCCTGATACGAATTTGAGCCATTCCCACATGTCCTGACACTGGATAGCAGGAAGAACAGAACAGAACCTCTCTTTCCACTTTCACTCCTCACAAAGCTGTAAAAAGCAATGAGGTTGCCTCTCAGCCTCCTTATCTCAAACTAGACAGTCTGGCATTGTTCAAGTTCAAATCTGGATCTCCTTTTCAGTGGAGCTTGTCTTGTTTTTCTGAAAAATATTCCACGATGCTTAGATGTTGTTCTGTGTACGTTAACACAGGAAAACACAGTTTGAAATTACTACTGCAAAATTACCATATTTAAATAAGTTTCTTACTGTTTCTGACTCTTCATTACTTAATGTTTAATTTTAGAGTTTGAAAACTTTAATCCCACGTCAGGCTGATTTGCAACTACAGCACATTTCAGAGCATTTTGAAATAAAATCTAAGGCAGTAGAAGATAAAATAGCTTGTATACGTATCACAGAACAACAGAAAGTTCAGAAGCTCCAAGAAGAACAAAGAGCCCAAGACATTGAAAAGGTAACTACTTACTTTTTATTGACTTCTAAAGAAGTATTTTCTTAACATTGTGTACCTGATTACTTAGTTAAAGCCAGTGTGAATCCTTGTTAGTTCTGTGCTATACAGTCATGTTTATACAAAAACAAAGAAAAGGAGTATGCTGTATCACTAATACGTAGATATAAAGCCAATATATTGTTATAAGAGCCTTACAATGTTAATATTTTAAAATAACTTGCTTAATGTTAAATTAGGAGTATTTGCATATTGTCATGCATAGAAAATACTTATGGATTTGGAAACAAGGCATAAACTTCACAACGTATGTTTAAGGTGTCCTCGTAAAAGTGGTTTGTGACATTCTTTGTTTGTAAAGAAAAGATGGATGAAGGCTTGTTCAAAAGCAGGAAAAAGACACAGGGCAGGGGACCTATAGTGGGCATGGCCTGAGAACACCTTGTAGCTCCATGCAGCTGTTCCGATAATGTAACAAAGATAGACTAATTTCTTAAGATGTGGGAACATTCATGCATTCTGAATGTAGAAGGATACTTTAATTTTCCATCATCTGTTTAATGACATAAAAATGGTAATTTATTAGTATGGTGGCTGTGAATATTCTTAAGACAATGTTTAACTATGGACAGAAGAGAAGTGTTTTTTTTTTGCTTTCATGGTACATCAGTACCACTTTAAAAAAGTCGTTTGCTCAAGACTGATAGGCTCTTCTGCTTTCTTCCTAAAATATTTTTTTCCTTGTGGGTTAATGACTTCGTAGATAAATAGGTAGCCTATTAGAACCGAACGGTGTATTTTGTTTCAACTCAAGTATCTGAACACATGATGTTGAATATTCAGCATCGCTTAGGAAGAAGGAGACAAAATGAAATAATGGCCAGGATTCAAGCAGCCGTTATACAGGTTCCAAAGCCACCACCAAACCACACCATAAAAGCTATTGAAACCAAAATGTTCTTAAAGAAGAAAAGAGAAGCAGAGGTAAGTATCACCTATATTATTTTAATGTTAGTTATATGAACTTGCAAAACACATGGCGTTCTGGGAATATTTAAACTTATAGATACTGTATTTGTACCATGCAAAATTTGCTGATATAACGCTTAAAATCATCCAGTAGACTCAAGCAATGAAAATTGGGCTAAGTATGAGTATGACTAGGGTTCTGCATTTGTTAGTTAGGAAGGATTTGTTTTATTATAAGAGAAAGTTCTTGAAAAAATACCATAGGTAGATACTAATTTCATTGCTGACAATATTTTAGCTTCTAGTCTATTGACTGCAATGTGAAATAATAGCAGTAGTGTTTCATTCTAATTTATGCATAATGAAGTTTTGCACCATACTATATGAACTCTCATGTAACAGTATAAATCTCCCTGCTCTATCAAAACTGTTAATAGTTGAAATTATAGTCTCAGAAGAAATAAAGAGATTATGCCAATGAACTGATAAAAAAAACCCCAAAACTGTATTATTTAGTGCTGAAGAATACTTGGATTGCAGTCTTACAGTTCATTAATCATATTGTCATCAGAAGTCCAAATATTACCTTTTTTTTTTTTTTCAACTGCACAACCAAGACAGATGCATTTAAATGTAGAGTGTAGGAACATAGTTGCCTGAGTAACCATCAGGGATTAATTCAACCTACTAAAGCTAAAGCAGATCATAGCCCAGAGTATCTTGTTTCAGATCCCTGCGTGGTGGGATGCTAGATTCCTATGTAGAATCAGAATTACCCTGCAGAATAAACAGCTGCAAAAACGGGATTTTCTATCTGGTGGACATAGGTACAGTTTAGAAAGTGAGGGAGGGAAAGAGAGAAAGAGAGAAAGAGAGAGAGAGAGAGATTTACTAACATGGTTTACTAACATGACATAAAAATAATTCCCTAATAATGACTCTGTTGAACCTTCCTTATGATACTTTGTGAAGACAAAAGAAATATTAGATTTTGTGTTATTCCTTCAGGACACATACAAGGAGATTGAAAAGTTTGAGAAGTCTGTGGCTGGAAATGCCTCTGCAGTATGCAGCCAGGTCACTGACAGGTAATACTTGGATACTATGTTATTAAGCTTAGAGAGGATCCTACCTCAGGTGCCTTCTTTCTATGTAGATGACTACTTGAAGAAAGTGTAATGGCTTGTTTAACTGTTATTTTCCTTTGAGTGATTGTCCCACTTGTGCTGCAAATATGCTGGCACTGTTACAGTGCTTTTACCTTACCTATAGCTGTTGTAGGGGTGCTGCATATGCAACAACAAAGGGCACAAAGTGCATCTCTTCTTCTATGTTCATTTCAGTTATTGAGTCTGTAAGGTTAGTTAGTTAGAATTGCAGAGAGAAGAGAATGTTTGTGGACATACACACACGGCAACACATTTCAAAGAAATAACTTTTCTCCTTAGAGCTATGTTATCTGTATGTTGATTTATTTGTGAATAATTTTAAGTTATACCTGTTCTGTCCCCTTTAGTGATATGCATACTGTACTCAGAAGCGGTCACACTCAGGCATACTGCTGTGGATATGTCTGTGTATAAACAACCTGTGATTAATAATTTTGCAAAACTGCACTCAGAGTATAGGATACATTAAAGAGTAATTCATCTTTATTTTGTATTCTGTGAGCCATCCTAATTTCCTGTTTCTGAAGAAATTTGATTTCATGCTATCAAATGAACTAATTTACAGTTGGCTGAAGTCAGTGCTGGACCCCTCTGCTGGACTTGGTGGTGATTTTAGGGTGCAAGGGCATCAAGAAGTAGCCACAGTGCCTACAAAGAGTGCTGGCCAGAATAATTATGCTGTACATTTGTCAGACTAGCACATAACTACACAGGGATCTCTATGAAAACACCTCTAAGAGCTATATAATTCTGATCAAGTCAGTGATACGTTTTATCTTTTCAATCAGTGATACACAAGAATCATTGCAAACACAGAAGCTGCAAGCAACATTCTTAGAATCTACAGCACAGACAGCAAGTGAGCTATTGAATGTTTATTCAGATGATGAATACATAAGAAAAATTCATAAACGTCTGAAGGAAGATACATTTGCTAGAGAACAACGAGAAAAGAGACGACGAAAAATGCTAATGGAACAGTTAATAGCACATGAAGCACAGGAGGTGAGAAAATATTTGCTGAAGTATATAACCCATGAACAATTAGTAATCTAAAAAGGTGCTTACAGATACAAAAGAACAGTATTTTTGGAGGCGTAAATAAAAGTTGTAGGAGATAAAGGGAGGTATGTACATGTATCTCTGAAAAGAACTTTTATGCCAACCTTGGCTTTCCATGGAAAATATGGAAGGTTGCCCATTCTTTTTCACCACCTATATATCATACTTCATCGTTACAAATCATAAAAGATCAAATAAAGGCAGCAGAGCTAAGATTATTAAAAATCAGCTGAAGAATTGCCTTTTATTTCCTACCCTCCCTCCTCTACCCTGGCCAAGGTGAACTTTAAAGTATCAAAATATATACTGTTTCTAAAGAAGGTACTAATTTAAAAAACCCAAAAAAACAGGGCATTCCTCAGCAAAGAACCTATATTTACAAATGTGTCATGTAAAGTTTCAGAACTGGACTGGATGCATTCTGAAATAGTAGAGCTGGGTGACATGAAGAAGCAAAAAAATTGTTTTGTGTGTTTGATCTTCGAATTTTTACATGCTATGAAGTACAAAATGTATCTTGGAAGGATGCCTACTACATTGTGTCCAAAACTGATTCCATTTGAATCCTGCCCTGTAAAGCATAAGGCTTTTCAGATTCCTCCTCAGACACTCCTCATTCAAAAAGCAGCTTCTAGATTACTGATTTCACAGATCTTCTCTTTAGTAATGATTGCATCAAACAGAACCTTGTAACTTACTGCGTTTCTGTGATTTCTAGTTACCTTTTATCTTAATATTACACTGGGAGTCCTTGTCTTAGATCACAGGTGTTGACCCCAGTGTAACAGCCTGTCTTCTCTGATGTTGTATAATAATGCATACTTCAGATGTGTTGCATCTCTGAAAAAAAAAGGTATGAAATTATATAAAAATACATATTTGTAAGCATTGGCATGTAGTGTCTGGAGATGTTTCTGGAGTGGTTTAGAAAAAAATTAAATTTTTTGGGATCACAGAATCATTCTTGTTGGAAAAGACCTTTAAGTTCATCCAGTCCAACCATAACCTAACTCTACCAAGTCTGTTGCTTACACTATGTTCCTAAGGACCACACCTGTAAATCACTTAAACACCTTCAGGGATGCTGATTCAATCACCTCCCTGGGCAGCATGTTCCAGTGTTTTATAACCCTTTCAACGAAGAAATTTCTTCTTGTATCTGATCAAACCTCCCCTGGCACATTTCCTCTTGTCGTATTGCTTGTTACTTGGGAGAAGAGACCAGGCCCTACATCGCTACAACTTTATTTCAGGTAGTTGTAGAGAGCAATATGGTCTCCTCTCAGCCTCCTTTTCTCCAGACTAAAGAACTCCAGTTCCCTCAGCCACTTCTCAGAGGACTTGTTCTCCAGACCCTTTACCAGCTTTGTTGCTCTTCTCTGGACACACTCCAGCACCTCAATGTCCATCTTGTAGTGAGGGGTCCAAAATGGAACACAGGATTCAAGGTGTGGCCTCACCAGTGGTTGTCCCCCGTACAGGGGGACAATCACCTCTCTAGTCCTTCTGGTCACACTATTTATGATATAAGCCAGGATGGCATTGGCTTTCTTGGCCACCTTGTTACACTGCTTGCATATTCAGTATCTAGAAATTACGAGTTCTCAGTGTCTCTCCCAGACCTACATTCTAGGAAAAACTAACTACACCTGGAGTACCTTAGATCAAGAATCCATCTATCCACATATTCTGTCTTTTAAGTTCTCACTCAAAGAGTTCCTTTGTGATGTTCTTGTTGATATGCATAGGCCTTGAAGAATTTCTACAACTCAGTTGTCTGAAATCACTGTCATATCAAAACTTACTCTTTACCTGCTTTCAGCTGTTGCAGCCCTTGCATAACCCCAGAAGCCTGGACTAGTAGTTCCAATAGCCATGGACCAATCTGCTGATGTCCGTATGGTAGCAGGAATCCCTGGGGCATTTGGTGGACACAGCAGCTGTAAGACAGCATGGCCAGCCAGGGCTGTTGGGGAGATGAGGCAGCAGGTCCATCTGCAATTGTAGTAGGAGACTTGCCAGTTTGAAGATGGAGGAATTTGTTGCAATGAGCTGCCAATCAGACTGACTCCAGGGAGGCTTCAAAGCAAGGCAAAAGTAACTTAAGTGTTCCTATATTCCCGGGGAGAAAAAACAGCCCTGATACAGAAATACCAGAAGTCACAGACTTCAGGAACTAGAAGGGAAGACAGGGCAAGCAGTTGACTAGAACAGTAATCTCACCAGATAGAGAATTTATGTAGTATTAATTTGGTTCTAAATTAGCAGCGGAAGAAGTGACTGATTGGAACTCTGTGATACTTCAGAAATAAGGTGTTGTTAGACTTAGAGAAGTGTGAAGCAAATTGAGATTTTTTTCTTTTTTAAAGTTGAACATTTTTAAAGTTGAACATTACCTTCTCCCTCCATTAGACATTGAACCAGAAAGGATTTTCAGGCTAAAATTGCAGCTTGGGGTCAGAATTTACCTGTATTGCGTAACACTTGAACACAAGGCATAGGATCATTTAGAATAAAATTAATTTAATCCCTTCAGAGTGCTTTAATGTATTTAATGTCCAAATATATGAACATCTATGAAAATAATTCTGTTCCAGTGTTTGCTTTTTGACACACTACAAGCTGTAATACAAGTCAGAGCCTGGGAAAAAAACAACATTAAAATTACATGAAACTCCTCTGTGTGGAACAGGGTGATATGAGTCAGATTTTCATAGGCAGACAACATGGCTTCATCCCAGCTGAATCTTTGATCTCCACCATTTCAACAAAATATGAGTTCTAAGTACTTTTTTTTTTTTAAATGCTCAGTTCAGTTTTTATCTCTGAAATGAAAAAGTTACCAGGAAGAAGTTCCTATCAGCAATAAATTCAGAAGATGAAAATGGGAGGGGAAATGAATTGTTACTAGATTAATGCTTGTCAACTGAATAGATTTGTGTATGCTAAGGTCTAAATTTTGGTCATAAAACTTATGGCTACACAATAGGACAGAACTTTTTAATTTAGATATGAATTAAACAAGGAAACAGAAAAATAGAAAAAAAAAATAGTATTTACATATTAACAACATGAAACAAACACATTAAAGCTTGGCCACTGGATGCCACTGTTGTCTCAAGTAGGTAAACTGAAAAAAGTGTGTTATGCTTTCTCAGTAATAATTTTTCATGTGATTACCAAGATGTCCCATTTATGAGATTTATTATTTTTTCAGACATTTCACAGTCCTCTGTGAAGAAGTTGATGTGAAATGTTAGGTCAAAAAATTGTACTATAATTTTAATTCTGTGTTGTAATATGCCCAGAAGTCTCGTCCATTCCTGTTTCTATGAAATACAATTACAATGCTTCAAACCCCTATCCAATAAGTACCATTTTGAAATTACATTTGCTGTTCTGAATCCTAATTTATCTATTGTGTAGCTATGAGTTAATTGCTGTTTCAGAATTTTTGTTCTTCAAAAATTTCCTGCTGGCTCAGCATGTCCAAATATTTGATTGAGTGGAGTATTGAAGGTCTCTACCCTTCAGATAACAAAGAAAATGTCTCTTTTGAGTGCTCTGAAGTGTTCTAAGGCACCATCTTCCCACTTCCTATTTAAACAGCATTTTCACTTAAATGAGGTGGTTTGATTTCTCACTGGGACAACTATTGGCACCATACAATTGATCATCTGAGTATGACAAATGACCACTATATGAGGGTGGCATCTTCAATCCTCTGTCAATTAGGATTTGAAGATGCATTTTGCTCTGATGCAGTATTTACTGCTATACTAATCAATGACTGGAGATAAGCAGTTGCAGCTGAAGAAATCAATGGATATTTACTTGTAATAGAAAGCAAAATCTGTGCAACCTCTGCTGTTCTTTGACATCTTAACAAAATACTGCGTCCAAAGAAGCAGTGGATAGAACTGTGACAGCAAAAGGTGTCATTGTCTCCTTTTATTGCCTTGATTTCATGAATATAAGAAGCAAATAGACAGAATAACTCTTCAGTAGGTAGTGCTGCTGGAAAAACCTGCACTATATCAAGTGACACGTAGCATGAGGATGAAAATGTGCATAGAAAATTATTACTATTGCATTGTTTTCCATTTTCACCATTCAAAATCTGATCTTCATTTTGCATTAAGCTTTACTGAGAGACAATATTGTATGCAGATAACGCACTCTGGGATTAAAGCCTGAGATGATCGCATCTTTGCCATTGGAACTACCATGTAGTGTCATGAGATTCAGTGCTAGGAATGGGGATTGCAAACCTCACATTTTACCTAAAATAAGCAAAATGTTAAGAGGTTTTTATATTAAATTAAATCTTTTCAAGTAATCAGTATTTAACTGGAATGTATTTTATTCTCAGCAGTTGTAAAGGCAAAGGAACATAAAACTTGGAAAGAGTTCTGTTTGGAAAATATTGGCTTCTTACTAACATAAACATTAAGGGTCTAAATCTATTAGAAAGTTGTTCTTATTATTGCAATTAAAATAGCCTTATTTTGCTGCTTTGTGTTCGAAGTCCATTACAGATGTCTTGGTTGCATTGTGTAGTACAGATCTATATCTCCTTATAGAGATCTGTAAGATCTATAGAGATTTCTTTCATAAGACTATGATAATACACAATGACGTTTGAGTTTTCACTTGTAGTTGAATTTATGTAATTTGTTCTGCCCTCTGTCAGTCACAGACAGCGGATGGAAAATAAAGCAGATTAAAAGAAAATTGAAGCGATACTATATTTTGGTTTGTTTTTCATACTACTGTGAACTGGCTTTACCTGTTCCTCTCTTCATAGGAAAATGAATTTGAATTCTTCAGATCAGTTCTGAACTTAGGTCCTTAAATCTGAACTTCTTTTTCATAGCACTTTTGCTGCATCTGAAACAAATGTCCAGGGAATCAGAAATTTCCTCTAAAAAGCCTGCTTTTCAGGAGGCTTTTAGAAGTGAAATTGGGTGAGCTGGTGCTTTTGCTTAGATCTCAGAAGTAGTTCTGGGCTGTGCAAGTAGTGATGCAAAACTTTAGGTTAAGTTAAGCATTAGATTAGATACCAAGAACAGTATAGAGAAGTGTAGTAGTGAGAAGGTATTTTCTATGTTCTGTAAAGTACTTTGGAAGCTAGCAGTCCACAGCCTTCAAAGTGCCTGTGCACACTGACCATGCCTCAAACAATGGTTCAGGATCATTTTCCTGTAGTACTGAATAGGGAATTCTATTCATGTCCCAGAGAGAACACTAGAACTGTTACCTAGAAGCTTTGTATTTTCCTCTGTTCTCAATGCTTCGCTATATTCCCAGTCTGCTGAATGGAGGACACAATTACCCAAATCCCAAGAAAAAAGGGAAAAGTTTAAACCTGTAGAAGACTGATCAAGGATGCAGCAGAGTATGGCTGAGAGTGAAGACTGCTGGAGAGCAGGGATAAGTAAAGAAAATTTCGATCAGTTAATTATTTGAGGAAAGGGTATACCTTTGCATTCAGAAGCAAATATTTGAAATTCATAGAATCACAGAATGGTTTCGGTTGGAAGGGACCTTAAAGATCATCTAGTTCCAACCTCCCTGCCATGGGCAGGAACACCTCCCACTAGACCAGGTTGCTCCAAGCCCCATCCAACCTGGCCTTGAACACTTTGAGGGAGGGGGCAGACACAACCTGCCTGTTCCAGTGTCTCACCATCCTCACACTGAAGAATTTCTTCCTGCTGTCTAACCTAAATCTCCCCTCTTCCAGCTTATAGCCATTAACACTTGTCCAATCATACATGCCCTTATATGCTGCAGTTTCTTTGCACCCAGGAAATATCCAAGTTAAAATTGAGTTAATCTGCATTAATATACTTTTACTGAGTTATTTCAGTTAAGAAATATTAAGAATTCCCTCCCACAGTTCTGCAATTCTTGTATAGTTTATAAAAATGGTACTCAGACATGTATGTTCTTCTGGTGCATGTATCAAATGAGCAGGTAGATGCTATTAAATTACTCCCTTCATACTTGTTATGTGAGAAACTTATGAGTTGTCTATGACATAGTTTATAAGCTGTGCTTAATACTGTTGTATCTTTTAGGAGGTTTACCGGGAAGAGCAACTTATTTACAGACTAATGAGACAATCTCAGCAGGAACGAAGGATTGCTGTTGAACTCATGCATATTCGACATGAAAAAGAGGTGTTGAGGCAAAATAGAATTTTCAGGGAAAAACAATATGAAGAAAGACGACTGAAAGAGTTCCAGGAAGCTCTGGATAGAGAAGCGGTAAAGTATTTGCTCCCTGAATTGCTTTAGGACTGTTAGAGTTTCTTCCTGTTATAAATTGAATTTCTATTTTCAACTGGTAGAATTTAGGAGTTTTCTAGGGAGTGAGTTAATGATTAATATATTGCTTTTATCTAGGTTCAAAGTTACAGTTAAGTCAATAGGGATAAAACTGAGAAAGTTACAGTCTAGTTTTGATCTTTTCTTCCACACTAATTTTAACTTTGTAGGGAAACATCTCTGTATGCTGAGGTTAAAAGGCACATTCTTGCAGAGGCAAAATGACAGAAGACAATGACACAAAATACTGTTTCAAGAATCATGTTTGTCATTTCCTTTAGATGTAATCTGTTAACATCCATTTTTGACAACTGATGCAGGATTTTAACTCATGAGTGCTACTTGCTACCTGGTATCTCAGAGCTGATAAATAAATTAGAAGAATTCATAATCCTGTGGCAAACCACAAAGTGTATGACCACCACAGGCCATAACGTGATGGTAGGAATCTTACTTTTCTCCTCCCAAAAAACAATTAGCAGTGTCAAATCTTCCAGCCCAGACGGAGTCCTATAAAATCATCAGCTATAGCAATTGATTACAATACCTTTTTAAGTATACCTTTGGCCAAAAGGAACACATCATCACAGGAACTACTGATAATTTTCTACCACAAAAAAAGACCTTTCTCAAAGACCAAACAGCATCTTTCCTGTTTGAATATAAAATTATTTGCAGACCAGAATCATGTAAGTCATCATATATTTTAAGAGTATTCTGTTGTGAGTTTCAGTAGAACTAAGCCTTTATCAAAGCATCTGCCTAATTGTTCCTCAGGAAGAGCAGAGAGCATCATTTCATGTTTCCCTACCCCACAAGCACTGAATATGTTCTTAATCATTTTGTCATGAAAGAAGTAATATATTAGTCGTTTACTTCATGATATTTTAGCAGTTAGCAAATAAACTGGAACTTAGAGAATTAATATAATTTTTTAGATTTGTGTATGTGTTTATCTGCTTGCTGGCTATCCAACTCGGGTGAAAATCTAGTTGTTTTCATTTCTGGACTTAAATGAACAAGTTAATATTGTTTCCAAGTCTGTACACTTTTGCACTTTCATTTTCTTTTTATCTCAAATTTACTCTTTAAAAAAATTCTAGGCTCTGGCAAAACAAGAAAAAATGGATTATGAAGAACAAATTATCAAAGAAAGAGAAAGTCATGAGAAAATTGCCATTGAAAGAGCTCAGGCTTGTTATAAAAAGCATTATTCAATATGTTGGGAAGTGATCAACCAAATAATTGATTTGTCAACAAAAGTAGGAGACTATCGTATACTGACAAACAAGTGAGTATGGTAGTAGTGAGGCTAAACTATTAGCTGTTTGGTAGTGGTTAGGCTGCATTATTCAGTCTCATTAAGTAGCAGAAGCATCTTACCTAGATTCTCAGATACATTACAGGACAGCTCCAATTTGTTGCCTCAGAAAATTATGGTATTACTTTAGTGTGAGGATTCACTCCTGGGTAGTACAGGGTGAACTAATGCTAAAGCCTTAGCATACTTTCTTGAAAACACAGCTAAGGTGAATTCTTAGCAAACCAAGATTCACTAGTTCTAGTGCTTGTGGAGCTACTGACTTCCTTCTATAGGAACAATTTCTTAGTTTAAAAGTTAAAAACTGAGCGATACACATCTCATTCTAGATTGCTCCACTAGCTGAATGCTTATTCAGTGTAATATAAGCAGAATTAATTTCCTAAGATGTATCAACCTGCCTGGAGTGTCCTGAAAGTAGCAACTCAGCCCAAAATCATCTGAGCCTTACATACTGTGATTGCTTCTTCTGATGTACCCCAATTGCACAGGGTTTCTGAGAAACTCCTAAAAGGTCAGCAGTGTCCAAGTGCTTGTGCGGTAGGAATGTTTCCAAAAGAGAGTGGGGCATTGCTGCTGTTTTTCTTTCATTATTAGTTCATTATTATTTCAGTGATTAGACTTTGGAGTAAGGCTTGCAGCATTAGAAAGTATGCCAAGATCATCATTGCCTTTTAGTGTAATTGTATGTTAAAATAATAAAGTTGTAACTATTTGAAAGACATACGGTTGTGTTTTATGGAAATTGTATAGATTAGGCCTAGTAGGTAACAGATAAAATAGCCTAGACACAGTTCAATGATGATTTGATAATTTCCTTGTCTGGCACAGTCATGGTTCCTGTGTAAGTTAGTGTCACATTTGCTTGCCCTGGATGGTGCACAGCAGTGTGTTACAGATACCTGAAGTAACTTTCCCAATAAAGCGTATCTAGGTTGTATCCGCATTTGCTCCCACTACAGGCATATTTTGTCTGTTTGTGTGCACTTCATTGTGCAGGATGCATACAATGTGTATTAAATTATTTTTCAACAGAACACACAGAGTTTATTTAAGCTGTGACACTCAACTATTTACAATCATTACTGAAAAAAAGGTCCAAATTGATGTAATCTTAAAAAATAATAACAACCTTTGTTTTGACCATACTTAGCAGCCACAGAATTCTAATGTGACAAATGTCAGTATCCTATTTGCATTTAGCTTGCTATTATATGCAGGTCATCTTATTTCATATGAATATTTTTCCTTTCTAAAAGAAATAAAAAAAAAAAAAAAAGGAAGAGTTCAATTGGCCATATAATCGTGAATTAATTTGATTTTAGCTTCCAGGAGAAAAACTGTATATATTTTTAGTGGAAGAAGACCTTCCTCCACAAAAGGAAAGAATATTTTGAATCAGGGAAAAGTAGCTAAAGCAAAACTGTTACAAAAGAGTTCTGTCAGCCAAATATTGTGTGATGACACATTTGTGAAAAGACTGAAGCTTACAAGAGTCTACTGCTGTCACACAAGTAACCAAGCACTTATAAAAAGCAGTAACAATACAGAAAGCAGTATAAACTATATCTAGTTTAGAATATGCTAGTTTCATTATTTCAATTCTTCTAAATTTGGGTTGGTTTTTTTTGGAACTTATTCTTTTTCTTTTCCTTCAGCAGCAAAATTCCATTAAAACTGATGTGTGATTGGAAGGAATTTTTTTTTAACGGAAAACCAATATATGAGCAAGCCTCAAATCAATCTTTACCTAATGAACCAAGTCCAGAACAACTTGTAGAGCTGAATAAAATGAATCTATTAGATGAAAAAGATTACGGTGAATACAAGGTACATCAAAGTGATGAGACATAATGGAAAATAATACAACTTAATGTTTCATAATCATAAAGATTTTTGTGATGTTTAATTTCTTTCTTTTAATAGTTTCTGATATAAGAATTCGACATGGTTTTTGTTTTCATTGCATGAGGTTCCATATAAAATCTACTAGTGTTATATGTTGGTAGCTCTGGAGAGCTGGTGCAGTCTTAAAACACTATTATAATTTCATTCATGTATATGATAGTGATTATAGTTCTCTCTTGAATTCGTAGGACCAACATATAAATTGCAATGCAATTACATTTTAGCTAATTGGAATTTGAAAGTGTGGTTAATGCTACTACGTTTGAAAATGCAGCAGAAAGTAGGCATCAAAAGCAAGTAAAATGAAATAAAGAATCTGTTAAAAAACCTGAAAGTTTTTCAGACTTATCTATTTATAAGGTCCTTGTTCAGACACATCAAATTATGTAATGAATTTCATGATCACTTTTTTTAGGTGAAAAAAGGCACATATATATATATATATATATATATATATATATATATATATATATATATATTTTAGACCTACAGGGTGAACATACAGGACAGACAGGCAGGAAACCGTTACTGGGAAGCACTAATGAAAAATGAAGTTTTTCAGTCTAATTGTTGTCATATGTCAAAGTCACAGTAGCCTTATCTAGATGTAAGGGCACTGAAGATTATAAACATTTAATGACATATTTAAAGCCCCTTTTTCACTACAATTTTTTTTCAAATGCACAGTCACATAATGGAATTCACATTTGGAATTCCTTTTTCCTACAGTTCTGACAGAATTTAAAGCAACTGATCCATCTCTACTTTCATATTTAAGGAAGAACAGTTCAGATAGATTTTGTTCAGTTTCAGTTTTTTTAAGCTTATCTTTTCAGTTACATATTAAGAAGTACGTTTTCTGAGATATATTAGAGAGGGGATATTTGCTGGATTGAAAACTAAATTAGACAGCTTGAATTATATGTACAATTATATACAAGTATGTTCAGGAATGTGCAAAAGCCTCTTGCCTCCCCCCACCCCCAGCAGCTCCCCCAGCACTCTCCTGAGCTGTGAGCAGGCCCAAAATGTCTCAGCCCTCAAGAAGGAGATGAGGCAGAGCAGACAGGGGCTGGGTTATGAGGGTTATGAGGTCAGAGCCTGGGGGACGACGGCAATGGATGGATGGAGTCCTCCCCGGATGCCGGCCATGGATGGAAGAGAAGGGAAGAAGAAGCAGGAAGGAAGTTGTCTTCTGTGATCTCTGACCTTCCTCGGAGCTTACATAGATCTATGGAATGGAATACCTTTGGTCAGTTCTGCTGTCTGTCTAGTCCAACTCCCCACGGGGGGGGGTCATAGATATGACTGTCCTGCCCCAGTAGCCTCTGTAGCAGCAGAGCTAAGAAGTGACCTTGGAGTCTCAGCAGTAACATAAACATTCCAGTGTTATCAGCCCACTAGCTGGAACACTTGTTGCAAGTTAAAAGAGAGCTTACTGAAGGAAAAAAAAAATCAGTAAAAGGAAAATTAGCTTCATCCTGGCTCAACCCAGGACAATATTCTACCTGAAACATGAATTTGAAACACTATCTTTTTGACAGAATGAAACTGGTTGCTTTTGTTGATGGTGATTAAATATTACGTTTATAGAATGATACAATTGTTCAAGTTGAAAGGGACATGAAGGTAATTCAGTTCAACCTTTTTGCTCAAAGCAGGGCTGACTTCTGAGCCAGATAAGGTTGCTCAGCACCTTGTCTGGCCAGCTTTCAAGTGTTTCCAGGAACAGAGATTCCACAGATGCTCTGTGCAACCTGTTCTTGTGCTTAACCACTCTCATTGTCAACATTTGACTTCATCTTTCCACCCTCTATTGCTCATCCCAAATAAGGGGACAAGTTGGAATCTAATTTGGAATAGTATTAGTCCACATATCATCCAAAAAGCTGTTTAGTTACCTTCAACCAAATAATAATTAATACAAGCATTATCCTGCATACTATAATGTTCTATTTTAGCTTCTCACAGCATAAACATCAGGACTTTCCTAGTGTAATAAGATCCAATACCAGCAAAGTATATATTAGAGTGTCAAAAGCACAATTTTCTGTTATATTCTTTTAACTATATCCTTCCATTCTCATCTTTATCCAAATGTGATTGTCAGTAATAGTATCTTTACTAACAAAAGCTCATTAAGCTGTATGCTGGTAAGTCATACCATTGATAAATTTCTATTGGTCTCAGAACAGATGAACTGGAAATTTCTACTCAGCATTTCCTTCCCTTAAAATAGTTTGAATTATATGTTGATTTGTTTGTTTTGGGTTTTTTAATATCTCTATTGAATGTGTCTTAGGCAAATACATTTATTTTAAACCTTTGTCTGTAAGAATTTTCGAAGATTTATGTGTGATACTGGACAATAATGTTGCCCAGTTTTTAGAATGCTGAGTATTAGGGTACAGGGCTTCTATTCCAAAAATGTGCTACTGATTTATTTTGGTGAAATGATTTTTCATGTTTGTGGAATTTTAAAAAATATTCTAAGCATCAGTAAAATGGTTGTAGGAGTACTTGTCTATCTCAAACAGGAATTACTGAATATCAATAAATGCTATGATATAGCTTTTAAAAAGATCTATTCTAAAAAATTAGTGTATTATTTAGTAGGATTCAGATTTCGTTATTGTATATTCTGATTTTATGTATAAATACAAATATAGAAAGATGAAAGACAAGGCATATTGAAAAACTTTTTGGAAATTTGTCATTTATACAGAGTATGACTGGGGAATGGTGCCCAACTGAAGAGAACAGTGAAAACAAACCTCCTCCTAATAATAACATACTGGGTCATGTGCTTCATAGACTGATGGAGATATTCTATCTTCCAAAACCCACGTCTTCACCACCTGTATTTCCTTCATTTCCCATCAAGGGATGTATTTTGGGAAAACCTTTTAGTGGAAAAACTACCTGTGTAAAGTTTATTGAAAAAGGTAGAAGTTTTGTTTCCGTAAAATTCTTAAAAATATTTATTTGCATTAAAATTCCACTCTTAAAATAATTTCGGCAAATCCGTGCATTACTAACCCGTCCACCTCAGATGCATCTGTGTTTTGCAGGCATTGGTTGCAAGTCATTAATTCATTATGTTCCAAAATAAGACTAAAAGCCCCTGAACTGGTATATAGGATTAATATAGAATTAATTCTGCCTTGGGAATTTTTAA
This sequence comes from Hemiprocne comata, assembly GCA_020745705.1. Lineage (NCBI taxonomy): Eukaryota > Metazoa > Chordata > Aves > Apodiformes > Apodidae > Hemiprocne > Hemiprocne comata. The sequence continues at coordinate 23,697,193 of CM036616.1, read as the reverse complement.
AAAAATGCTTTTTTCTAACTTCTCTGAGGATAATTTTTATAGAAGAGATTAGCAAGATAGCTATGATTGTGGATGCAGAGAAGAGACAGTTGAAAGAACTTTCCAGAAGCCCAAACAAAAGGAATAATGCATTGTTTTGCATGTAAAAATGCTGTCTTCTCATCATTAAATGCCAGTAATAATACCTCAATATGTATGGTCAACTGCAACTGTTAAGTTACCTATTTTTTTGTCTGTGTATTAGTCTGCAATATTCAGGTACTATCTGTTGATACTCTGGTTCAGGAGTCCATCCAAGCTTTTCTTAAAAATGAAATTAAAAATGAACACAATGTGATTTCACAGGAAGCAGAGAGTTCTGAGGAACAAGATGAGGTAAGCATTTTTGTTAATTTTGGCTTTTGCTCCCACAGGGAGATGACAATGAAATATTCAAGGAAGAAAGCATATTGTTTTAATTTTTCACTCCATTTCAAACTTAATTTTAAGTTTTGACTTGCAAGACTGGCTTCTACTTTATAAAGATGCAATAGTTTAAATGGTTAAATTACTTAAATGGTAACACCTTTTCATAATTCTGGAATAGTTTATTGACCTTACTGCAAGCATATTCTGTCTGGAATATGAAAAGTTTATTATTAAAATATGTTGCTGTGTATGCTGGTTAGGGTTCTACATATTGTTAAAGCTCTATACCTTCTTGTTAACCCTCACATTAATCTAAGATACAGTACTTTCTATGTAATTTCTCAATTAGCAAAAATGTAGTCCTTATCTTGCTGCTGCTAAGCAGATAATTCATCCCATGACAAGGTTAGTTTTCTTTATTTTCAAAAATACTTAATTCTACAATTATTTCCTTGGATTAATTGCTCACTGAAAAATACTTCAAAAGCTAAGATACAGAAGAAACCATGTAGAACTAAGGAAGTTAAATGCTGCTGTAGGAAACTGTCAGTGGGTTAATGATAGTGAAAATCACAATAGGTTGACAACCAAGGCAGTTAATTTTTTATTTCTTGGTCTTCATAGCCTTTGTTTCTCAACTTTCTTTCTATCTGGCTGTTTCATGGGTGTAATGATGGAAGTCAGCTGGAGATTTCAATTAGATTTGGCCTTTTTTACATTAGTTGAAACTATTTCTCCTTAATAGATAACAGTAGATGTTAAATATAAATAAATAATACAACTAACAATAAATTCAAATAAGTAAGTAAATAATCTATAATATTTATAGTTGAATCATACTTTTTTTTAACAGTTAGTGTTGTGAACATTCTGAGCATACTAGTCTTACGCTGCACTCTTCCACAGCTGTCTGTACGTGCCCAGCTTGGCTCCGCGTCACAGAAAATGTTGAAGAAAGGAAAAAGTATTCCTGATGAAATACTAATTGATATCCTATTGGAAGCCATTAAGTACGAAATTGTGTAGCTTTTCTTTTTTCTCTATTATTTGGAACAAAATTATGCATCTTGCTGGATAAGATTTAGCCATTTCTCTTTATTAAGGTATTTTCTGACCACTGGGGTCTTCTACTTGAAAAGTGGAGCTAATTAGTGAAGTTAGTTAATGCTAGTAGAAGTAGAAGTAGAAGTAGAAGTAGAAGTAGAAGTAGAAGCTAAGTAGAAGTAGAATCTAGCCCTAATTTATACAGACATGATTGTAAACTGCTGAAGGTAAGTAAAAATGTAAGTATTGTATAGTCATTAAAGATAACTTATGTCTCTATTTTGTTGATTAGTTGGAAGGTATTCAGAACGTGCTAGTATTTTTCCTTGTAGATTTTGTGAGATGCATAATCCAAAGCACTCATACTTAAGCATTTTTCTGTAGTTTTGATTAACAGCAAAATTTCTCAACTACCTTGATGTGCAATTAGCACTGAAGTTCCTATATGAGTATTCTTTAAGATATATTACTCCAACTAGTATATTTTAAAGGTACAAAACAGCTTTTGCTATTTGTTACTTCAGTGCAATAGTTAATAGAGAAAATAGTGAAATTACACCTCTGATCATAGTCTGTATAGACATTAGTTTTGAAAAATTTATTTTATAAGAGAGCAAAAATTCTGTGTTTTTTTCTTTTTTCACTTTTAGTTAGGCTTGATGTTATTTTTCTGGTTTAAAATCCATTGCTTTACAGTTTAAGTTCAAACAATGATCGTCATATTCTATATTCATAAGGATGTTTATTACATTGAATTCAGAATGAAAGACTTCTAGGACAAGCTCTTCTTTACATGTTGTTATTATTATGCTATCAATTCACTGAATAATTCTGGCTACTCATTTACTTTTAGCCAAACACCACCAGAGAAGGGGTGGATTTTGGATGGGTTTCCAATGACAGTTAATCAGGCAAAGCTATTTGAAAAAGCCTACTCAGGGTTTGATCCAGAAGCAAAAGGTGCAAATCCTGGAAAGCTCTCACTTGTTACAGATCCCAGAGTCCCTCAAAATCTGCCTGTTACCTCTCCTGCATTTGATGTTTCTATATTATTGGATATTTCAGACATCATGGTACTGAAACGTGCATCTGACTTGAAGTGTAAGTTTCCAGCTACTTTATAACAAAGTTAAATGACAAACAGATTCTGATATATGGATAATGTAAAGATTGCTCTAATATTGACATGACTGAATTGTGGGTTCTTTGCAACATAGAGTCATAGCATAGTAAGGTTTGGAAGGGACCTCTGGAGATCGTTGAGTCCAACCCCCCTTCCAGAGCAGGACTACCTAGGGCAGGTCACACAGAAATGCATCCAGATGGCTCTTGAAAGTCTCCAGAGAAGGAGACTCTACAACCTCTCTGGGCAGCCTGTTCCAGTGCTCTGTCACCGTTACAGTAAAGAATTTTTTCCTCATGTTGAGGTGGAACTTCCTGTGCTCCAGTTTGCATCCATTGCCCCTTGTCCTATCACAGGGCACACCTGAAAAGAGATTGGCCCCTCCTTCTTGACGCCCACCCTTCAGATATTTGTATACATTGATTACGTCCCCTCTCAGTCTTCTCTTCTCTAGACTAAACAGCCTCAGGTCTCTAAGCCTTTCCTTACAAGACAGGTGTTCCAGTCCCTTAATCATCCTTGTAGCCTCTGTTGGACTCTCTCAACTAAATCCTTGTCCCTTTTGAACTGGGGAGCCCAGAACTTAGCACAATAGTCCATGTGTGGTCTCAGTAGGACAGAGCAGAGGGGGATGAGAACCTCCCTCACCATGGATAACTTGTCCACCACGACTCCAAGGTCCTTCTCCACTGAGCTGCTTTCTAGCAGGTCAGCTCCTAATCTGTACTGGTGCATCGTGTTATTCCTCCCCAGGTGCAGGACTCTACACTTAGTCTTGTTGAACCTCATTATGTTCCTCTTTGCCCAGCTCTCCAGTCTGCCCAAATCTTGCTGAGTGGCTGCACAGCCTTCCTGTGACTCAGCCAATCCTCCCAGCTTTGTATCATCAGGAAACTTGCTGAGGATACACTCTGTCCTCTCATCTAGGTCGTTGATGAAGATGTTGAGTAAGACTGGACCCAGCACTGACCCCTGGGGAACTCCACTAGTTACAGGTTTCCAGCTGGACTCTGGACGATTGATCACTACCCTCTGGGCTCTATTGTTAAGCCAGTAACATAATAGCAAGTTCCGTATTTGAATTAAAGTTACTAAATTATATATTTGTATTTTCATCTGACAATTATGAAATTAGAAATTGTTTAGATTTCTTGACAGCTTTCTTCTCTATTTGTAAGACCCCTCTTAACTTTTGCTGTATAAAAGTACATTACTAGGTGTAAGAAACACATTAATCCCAAATGTTATTTACCAGATATACCTGTAAATTGTACCTATTGGAGCAAAATAGCATTATTGCACAATTTCTTTACATCTCACAGTATCACTTTAATTAATTGTGCATTATCACCTTGAATGCTTCCAGATTATTTCAAATACTTTTGTTTCAGTCAAAGGCAGACTAGGAGTGTGCAAGTGGATGTGTATATGCTTGTTTGTACTGAAATCTCACTGAAGCTGAAGTAGCACAGTCGCTAGTGTTAGCATAGAAAACAGCAGTTGGAAAAATACAAGTTAAAACAGGTGCAGAAATGTGCCTCCTTACAAATGTGTAAATTGTATTTTTCTCCAGGAGACACATTTGGAAAGGGATGGGCCAACATTCATTCTCTGGGGGTGCCAACGTTCCCTCCCTATTTATTACTCCCTTTGTCTTGCCTTTAGTTAGGCAGTGAATGATCAAGAATAGTCAGTTTTGGCCAAAAATGGCAAAGGCATCAAAGGCTTTTTGAGGGCTGTTTCTCTTCCAGACCACACATTTTAAATCATCCTTACTCACTTTGGCAAAACATAAGGTCTTTTCATTACTATGCCCCATATTGTCCTAATTGTAAGGAGATTCCTCTTCCTTGTTTTCACTGCAGCATGGCTTGAATTAAAGCACCATTTACCTTTAGCTTGTATGTACTGATAGTGATAAGGATGAAGGAAAATCATTAGAGCTTCTGCTAACAATGCGGTGAAGGTAAAAGCATAGACACTTGTCAATTTAAACGTGTTGCCAAAACACTTTGAAAATGTCATAATGCATAGTATAAATTCGGAAATCCACTCAGAATTTATTTCATAAGAGGCAATGGGGTGATAGGAAGTTAAAAGAACCATTAAAAAATACAAATCTATTAAAAATGGCTTATTTCTAATAAATTGAAGGGTTTTTTAAATCTTTGTGAAAAGGAGTAGTTACTTCAAGGAAGATTCAGATTAGACTGGGAAAATACCTTCTAACTGTTAGAATAGATGAGGCTGAAATAGTCCACCCACAGAATGCTCCCTCTCTACAACTGGAGAGGAGATTTCTATGATGGCGCAGCATCCATCAGGAGATAGTGCTGTAATTGGCTGTGTATTTAAACAGAGAAAGAGGCAAGACACTGTCTTCAGGTCCTGTCCAGCCTGATTTTGTATTTCTGTGTTTTTTTCTGACTTTTCTTTCCTTGAAAAAGTTTGGTCGCCAATTTCAAGAAACACTGAAAATTTTCTTTTAATAATTATCTTACTTAGGGCAAATAACTACATGAAGAATTTTTTTTCAATATATGCTCATATGTGCTGTTTTCCACACAGCAGTTAAATCAAAATCTCAAACTGACCAGGAGAACAACAATCAAAATTCAGATGCTGAAATCCCAGGAGAGAATATTGACTCAATCAGGGACAAGGTGCTACATAGGTAAGTTACATGAAGTACAAAATGTTGCATCAGGCTGAGGTTTAGGCATGTAATTAATCTGAATCTCATATGTGATCCATTGTAGTGCTGACATGGCTAATGTTAAGATTTTACTTAGTAGATTCTCTAACATGGAGTCCAAAGAGTACTTTCATTTTTCAAACAATAGAAATACTCCTAGAACATAAGGATTCATGTGTTTTGCTTTTCCAAGGTCTTCTTCCAAGGACAATTTTTTTTTCTGTTGCATGAACCGTACGTATACATATACATATGTATGTATGTATCTACACATACATATACCTGAGCAATGCCATACATTGTGTGACTGCCTTTGAGTCAGATGTACTTGAATCACATTACAGATTTTCTAAAATGGTATTTTCCACTTTTACATTTCTAAAAAAAAATTAGTTTTGTTTTTTGTGTTTAATCCTTACATTTAAGTTTTCATAAAGATGAAATAAAACCAAGGAGTTTTGTTTCTAAATATTTATTACTATTAACTCTTTTAGACTACTATATTATTGATGATTATTTTTGTTGTTGTGAGATAATGAAGTAAGTTTAGCTGGTGAAAAGTAAGAGACATAAAAGTCTCGTTAAGAGTAGGAATTTTGCTTTTTTCCTATGTTGAAAATGAAGGGGTTGATGTGGATGGAGTATTATTTTGCAAAAAGTATTGGCTGGATTTAGTATTCTATTAGATGCTCTGCTTTTTCTTTTATTTATTGATTTGGGAAAGTATTTTGTTTTTCATTATTTAGATATTAATTTAATACATTGATACGATTTTTGCAGAATGACAGGCTTTCTAGACACGTGGCCAGAATTAGAGAAATGGTTTTCAATCCATCAAAATATTCTTGTGAAAGTCAATGCAGAGACAGAGGAAAGTCTGGTTTGTGAAACAGTGAAAGAAATTATAATGGAAGAAATTGCCAAAAAACAGGATGGAAGTAAGTTTTCCTGTTCTTCTTACAATTCAGTGAGAAAATATTTTGTTCTTTATAATTAAGACTAGTAATTACTATATAAAACTATATGGAAACACATATTTTCACTGGCAAGACTTTGGGGATTTGTAGGTTAGTGATAACTGCACCAGAATTGTGAACTTTGCTGTAATGTTTTTACATATTCAGAGGATATAGACTAATTTCACAAAGTTGTAAAGGTCATTTGAGAATTATTTTCTCAAATGTTGTGTCCAGCAGTTTTTTCTTTTTACAAACTTAATCAGAATGATAGTTTTTCCACTGAAGCATCCAGCAAGAAAGTGGTTTTCAGAGGCAAGTATGTTACAATTAAAGTAAAACAAAACACAGCTATTGTTTAAATGCTAAGCCTCTTTCAAACAAAAAGACAAGACAACAGTGTTTTAATGCAAGCCTATTTATTTTCTTTGAACTTTTTCAAATCCACAAAACTGTCCAGAATTAATGCACCTGACTCTGAGAATTAATGTTAAAGTAAAAATCTAGTTTTTGTAGGCTCCTTCTATGGTCACTGAGGAGATGCTGATTTATTTTCAGAGGTCAGTTCAGATCCTGGGTTTGAATAATGCTCTGAAGCTGCTAGCTACATTCAGTATTATTTTGCTATGCTATAGGTTAGCAGTATTTTTTTTTCCCCTTTTTCTTTCTCTACCATGTGATCTTTTCCGTCTCTTTCTTTCTTCCCATTCATCATCTTTCATACTTTCCAACTTCTCAGAATAAGGTGTATTTTTCATATTAGGCCAAATTTAGCTAATTTTATCTGTTTCTTCTTCAATGTTTATTTTTCTTGATCAAGTCTTTCCTAAGTCTAGCATGGAAGCTATAAGTGTTTACAACTCTTCTTTAATTAAAGAGGGAGTCCTTGAAATCATGATAGGTATAATAAATTTCAGAATTGTATCAACACCACCAGCCTTGGTTTACCTGGTAAAGAATTTGTTTTATATGCATGCATACTAATTCATTATCTTCCTGTTTCTCTTGCAGTGGTGGATTTACAAAAGTATCAGTCCTGCAAAATATAGCTTAACTGGAAAGTGATTTTGTAACTATGGCATCACTGATTTGATTAGTGCATTTTTACATAAACAACACCTAAGTAATGAAATATTGAATCTGTTCCATTATTTTGATTTTGTCAGAGTAGCATAGATATCTAATTCTGTTTATTGATACTTAAAATACATTTGAAGGTACTGATGTTACATTTGTATACTAGGGTCTACTCAAGAAATATCAACAGGAAAAAAGCTTTTACCAGTTACACATAAAGAACTGCTTCCTTACATTGGTGTGGCACCACCACCACCAATTGAACCAGGATCAGATGAATGGATTTATGTAGATGAACCACTTCCCAAGGTACATTCATTAATGATTAAAAGTCTTAGATATCGAAGTATATATTTTTCCTGAGTGTTTTATGCATATTCTACCTAAACCTTTTGTCTCATTGTGTTATTTTTTTCAACATTTTTCAATGAAAGAAGCACTAGTACTGTATTATATCTATACAAATTACGGTTGCTGCTAAAATATGTGACAAGGAAACACACTTTAGGATTTTTATAACTTTTTATCCTAAATTCTTCACAATGATGTTGAAGAATAACTCGTGGGTGCCATAATAATAATACTTTAAAATATTATGAAATACTAGCACAGATTTACTGGTTCAGTTTCCTGTTTCTGACGAGGTCTAGTTGGGATCTTGTTGAAAGAATGTAAGAAGGGGGAAGGTGTGCGCTGATCTCTCTCCTAGGGTACTTCTTTCTAACATCTTTTCCCCAAGGACTTCTTCCTAGTTTTCCATTATGTGAACTCTAAGGGTTTCCTAAGACAACTGTATAGCTGCACCTTTGTGTGTAGTAACTCTCAGTAGACTCTTCTTCCATGATTATGTCTAGTTGCTTTTCTGAAGCAATTTACTTTTTTATCTCCATGATACAGCCTGTGTAATTATGCTCTTTTTGAAAAAAATGTTTCTGTCTCTTTGCTTTAAACCTGTTATTTGCTTGGGTCATTGAGTCACCCTAATTCTTGTATTGTGAGGTAAAATGAATAATAATTCTATAATCACCCTCTGAAGTTACTTAAGATGTGACAGGCATCTATTACATCTTCATTTTGCTCAATGTTTCTTTGCTTCTCTTGTCCCATCATAATCTGTTTAACTCTCCTCATGTGGAGTGGTTCAACATGTTCAATGGTGAATCTTTACTTTCTCTCTGTCTGTTCTACTATAAATTTCTTGAGATGGGGATCTGGGACTGCATGCAATATTTTGAAGGGTGCATAATGATGCTTTGTATTTCATTTTGTAATTGCCTTCCTAATATTTACCAGTTTCGCATTCATGACTTCAGTTACCTAGCATATCACAGAATCACACAGAAAAAGCCCACTAGAGCACATCCTGAAGTGCCACATCTATGTGGTTTTTAAATACCTCCAGGGATGGTGACTCCAGCACCTCCCTGGGCAGACCATTCCAGTGTCCAACCACTCTTTCAGTAAAGAAATTCTTCCTAATACATAGTCTAAACCTCCTCGGCTTAACTTCAGGCCATTTCCTCTAGTCTTAACGTTATTTACTTGAGAGAAGAGGCCAACGCCCATCTCCTTACAACCTCTTTTAAGGTAGATGTAGAGAGAGAGAGATGGTCTTCCCCCAGAGTCCTCCTTTCCAAACTAAAGAATCCCAGTTCCCTCAGCCTTTCCTCACAGGACTAGTTCCTCCAGTCCCTTCACCAGCTTGTCTGCCCGTCTCTGAACTTGGTGAAGCAACTCAATGTCTTTCTTGTAGTGAGGGCCCAGAACTGAGCACAGTACTCAAGGTGCAGCCTCACCAGTGCCGAGTACACGGGCAAGACCACCTCCCTTCTCCTGCTGGCCACACTATTCCTGATACAAGCCGAGATGCTGTTATCCTTTTTGGCCACCTGGGCACATGCTGGCTCATTTTCAGCAGCCGTCGACCATCACCCCCAGGTCCTTTTCTTCTGGGCAGCTTTCCAGCCACTATTCCCCAAGTTGGTAGTGTTGCATGGAGTTGTTGTGACTGAAATGCAGAACCCAGCACTTGGCCTTGTTAAGCCACGTGCAATTAAACCTCATGCAATATGCTGGGCTTCCTCTGGCCCTGGGCTTTATTTTGCATTTCATGACAGTCAGTCTGTCAAAACTCACCTTTGCAACACCGGAGTCAGCTTAGATATTCACTAGCTTGAACACTTGTGCACCACCAAATTTTGCTACTGAAGTATTCACTTAATATCTTCACTTAGTTTATCAATATATGCAAGGCCACAGTTATCTGAGTATTCTGTTGGGATTCCCCATTCGTTTTGTGTATTGACACTTATTTCTGAAGAAATGCACAGGATAAATTGTGTGTGGCTACAGTGTCTGCAGTAAGTTGTAAATAGCTGTAAATCAAAAGAAATACATAGTGAAAAATTTAATAATATGATTTCATGAAATTATCTTTCTTATATTACGTAACGCTACAGCTAAATGCATTACCAAGAAACAGATCCATTAATTTTGATGTTTTCAAAAAATTCACAGGAGATACCTGACTTTTTAGTACCTTACTGGGAAATGGTAGAAAATTCATACATAAATAACATCAAAACTATACTTAGATGTCTAAGGGATGAACAGCACTCTGTGATTTATTACTTAGCCGACATTAGGTGAGTAGAAATAGTTGCTTATTACATTAATATTAGTACATTAGTATATTTTACTTTTCCTGTGGCATTCTCTGTCTTTTTACACCAAAAATATTTTTGAATTACAGAAAAAAATTCCAAAATTATTTGAAGTGTCCAGATCTTAAGCAGGAATTTGTTTCTCAGTGGCAAACAGATTTTAATTCAGTTGCTGATGACCTGAGAGAAGATGAGGAAACAAAAGCGGAACTACACCAAAGAGTTACTGTAAGTAAATGGCAAAAGTTAGAATATACCCTAAAGTATTATTTCATTATATACAAGCTTGATGTAGTATGAATGATATAATTATTTATATTTTTGTTGTTTTTTACCACTTCTCTGAAAGTATTTCACTTCCTCTTGTACATGAAGGGTTCTTCGGAAGTATATATCTGGTTTTTGACCATATCTTTCTTATGTCTTGCTTCTGTTTTTAGGCTATACTGTGGTATTCTGGCACAATGTAATAGAAATGCTTCTCTCCTTTCTTTTTCTTTATGTTGTATACTTCTCAGAGATTTTACTCACAAGTTTAGACATTTCTATCACATTCTAACAAATCTTGGCAGTCATTTAGTATTTCCATAAATGTTAAAAGGCAATATATGTCTTCTAAAACTGATTCACACAAAGTACAGAGAATTTTCTTCAAATGTTTTGACACAGGTAGATCTTTGCTAGGTCATACATGTCCTGACAACACTTCTTAAAAAAAACTGACAACAACATAAGAGTAAAGGTCCTAACGAGTTCAGAGCCAGATTTAATGTAGGCAGGAAGTAGAATTGAATTTATCAGGTTTCCATTTCAGACCAAACATTATTTTAGTTGAAATTGTATCAGGAAACGCTCCCAGAAAATGGGGAAAAAGTGCTGGCAACATTGTTAGTTGAAAGGAATATTGATGGAATCATGGATGAACTGGCTGAGATGGAAAAAGCATTGGTCATCCTTTTCTCTAGCATGATTTCAATAGAATGAAGTAGAGGACTTCGAAGTCATCAGCCATATTCCTAATTTCTAGTTAATCAAATTATTAAAAATCTGGAATGTCTCTTTCCTATATTTTAGAAAGCTAAAATAAAAAATACTTGTCCTTTCAGTCAAAACAGATACCCATGTTTGACATTGTCCATTTCAAATTAGGTTAAGCAGAGGTGATAGTCCCATATGACGCAGTGAGACTCAGATACTGTGGTAAGAGTAAGCACAGTAAGTAAGACATTTTTGAGTAAAAATATGACTTCCAGGATTTCTGTTTCTGAATGACCCATTCTAGTCCTTGTGGATCCCAAACCTGTAGGTGGATGCAAATATGTGCTTTTAAGCCTCGCCCATTGTACCTCCCTGAATGTGAGAATTCTGTCATCCATCCTTCCTTGATGCTAGAAATGGAGACAGAGGAAATTAAGAGAGTGATAATCTGTAGAACGTTGTTCCTCAAACATTTCAGCTTTCCCAGACTGCTCAACTCTGTCATTTCAGCTGGATCCTTTCTGAAACACTGTAAACCCAGCTGCCAGCTGTGACACCTGAAAACCACATTTCTCTGATAGCAACTGGAAAACCACATTTCTCTGATAGCAACTGGAAAACATAAAAATCCACCCCATTTTGTGATGGGTGAAAAAGTCCTTCAACGACCTAAAGCACAAGGGGCAGCCAAGGCTTTGGCATCGTAAAGATCCAAACTTGAAACCACTGTAGATAAAAAACACTTCAGGTGCCCATCTCTATTACAATTTCTTTCAGCATTTTCTCCACTTCCCTCTCACTCCATAGCTACCATCAAACATGGTCAGTCACTTGGTCCCACTACTTCTCTTGTTCTGGATAGGAAAGCACATCCATCCATTTTTTCTTTTTTCACCCACCCGAGTATCACGAAAGAAAGAAAGGAGGAAGCTGCTTTGCTTCGAAAAGGAGAAAAGTAGTGGGAGAGAAAAGAGACACATGAAACATACTTTTAGATTCACCTAGAGGAAGATACCTCACTGTCTCCCTCTTCAGTTATCTATTGCTTACAGTAAATCAAAACTGTGACTTGAACAACATGAGGACAAAAAAGAAAATGCTTCTCCTCACATGTCTCAGGAAAGTACTGGAAAGAGATGTACATCAGTGTACAAAACATCAGTTTGTTTTGTTTGCATAGATTTGGGTTCATGTGGCAAGGCTTTGGTAGCAGAGCTGGCTTCTGTCTGCCCCCATGTTGAACAAAGCCACTGTCAGCTGGCTCAAGATGCATCTACTACTGGCCAAAGCTGAGCTGATCAACAACGGGGATGGTACCTTTGTGATTGCATTTTTAAGAAAGGGTAAAAACACTGTATGGCAGCTGTGAGAGAGGAGTGAGAAAATGTGAGAGAAGCAATTTTGTAGTCACCAAAGTCAGGGAGGAGGGAGGGGCAGTAGCTGCTCCAGGTGCCAGAGCAGAGATTCCATTGCATCCTGTGCAAAAGACCATAATGATGCAGGTTGTCCTGCTGCAACCCATAAAGGACCACAGTGAAGCAGATATCCACCCTGCAGCATTTGGAGGACCACACAGTGGAGCAGGTGAACATGCCCTGAAGGGAGCAGTAGCCTGTGGGGAGGCTACACCAGAGCAGACTCCTGGCAGGAGCTGTGGCCTGTAGAGAAGCCCCCACAGGAGCAGGTGTTCAGGACCTGTGGCCCATGGGGGACCACACTGGAGCAGTATGATCCTGAAGGACTGCGCACATAGAAAGAACCCATGCTGAAGCAGTTCTTGAAGAAATGCAGCCCATGGGAATAACCCATACTGGAGAATTTCTTGAAGGACTGTATCCCTTCAGAGGGACCCCACTCAGAAGCAAGGGAAGAGTATGAGGAGGAAGGAGCAGCAGACAAAACACATAATGAGCTCATCACAACCTCCCATTCCCTATTCTCCCTGTGCCACTTGGTGAGGAGGAGGCAGAAGAGACAGGAGTGAAGTTGAGCCAGGGAAGAAGAAGAGGTGTGGGAAAGGTGTTTTTAGTTTTGTTCTATTTCTTGCTTCATTATCTTCACCCACAAGATTTCCCATCATATTTTCTTCCTCTGTGCTGTGAGGAGCTGGAGTGATAGAGCACCTTGATGGGCACCTGGCAGCTAGATAAGGTCAACCCACCACTGCAAAGCAGATAAATTGCATGCTTATGTCTTTTATTTAGTCACATATCCTTACATGTATATCCTGCACTGTGGACAACCATAAATATCTGATAGCCTTCACTTCAGCTACTTTCTGTCTGTGCCATCACTGGTGTGTTAGGTAGCACAAGGACTACTCATTTGTCAGCTTCTCTGTGGCTCTTGTCCAAGAGAGGACAACTGGATTTGTCTGAAGTCTTTGGATGGGGGGAGAGACAGGATCTGACATATTAAGCTGAGACCAAGACTTGGTGAATATGGAATCACCTATCATCTAAAGCCTGAGCTCCTCATTGCAGGGCTAGTGGTCTGGAACACCTCATGTCTTTATCCTGAAATAGGTCAGGTGGGATAGAACTGCTTGGAACTGGAGAGAGACCTCATCTTAGCCTACCTTTGCACAGCTCTTAACAGCACTCTTCCCACTTTCTCTGATTACAAGGAGGTCTGTCACACGTTTCCATGCATAGATGGCAATGGAGACCAGAAGGTTTAAAGGCATGTTATATGCTTAGTAGGTCTTCAGGGCTGTCAGTGAGCCCCATAGTGCTGCTATTAGATATAGTCATTTGTTAAAGAGCCCATACATAAAACGAACGTTAAAGACAAATGGAATGGAGCTATCCAAATTGCAAGAATACTTGAACTCTGTCATAATTTTTCAGAATTTTTCATATTGCACATCCCCTTAGGGTATTATTCTTTTAAGTGCTAGCAACCCATTCAAGTGAAAAGTTGTTGAGCAGTTGGGAGCTTAGCTATTCATATTCTCACATCTTCAGCTAATTTGGGTAGGTCTCTCTGGCTGAGGAAAGCAATGCAGCCTACCCATTTATCTCATACCTTCGTATTCTGTTTGGAACATTTGTAAAGCTACCTTCTATTAGCTCTCTGTAGACAGAAAACTTCTGCACCAGGCTTTGACATTTATAACAATCAAGAAAAAGCCCCAAATGAGGGAGCTGCTTTATGCACAGGCAAAAAATGTAGATGTTTTAATAATACATATGAACAAGATATGTTTGATTTTGTGTTTTAGGACCTAAGAGATCATCTCTGGGGTATCTGTGATAACAGAAGGGAAGAAGCAGAGCAGGAACGTACTGATATAATGAATGATGGTTGGTTATCAGACCAAAGGGGGATTGCAATGAACCATTTCTTTTCACTTATGCAGGTATGGAACTATTACAGAGTCTGCAATGGAAGGGGACAATGAATTAGATTAGGAAGTCAAATAAGCCTCAGAGGAATTTCATATGGTTGGCTTCCAATAATTTTGGGATTGAGAATTAGATAAGCAAATGTTTACGTCTCTTCTGAATTTATCTAGAAAGCTAAGAAACAAAAAGTAGATGACATTCCATACATTAAACTGGCAGGCAGAAAAAGTTAAGAAAAATACCATTGTTGTTTCCCGACACCCCAGGCTTTCAATCTGTAGTGTATAGTGATATTGTTTTCAATTTTATCAGTTTAGTTAATCATCTGAGTTTTGTAACAGAAATGTTAGAGCTGTTTATCCTTTTGTGATCATATTGACATATGTTCCTGATTTACAAATTACATAATTCACTGCTGTTATAGACCCACTTGCCGTTAAGGTTGTCCTGTATTTCCCATATCGCAAAACTATTTCAGTTGTAATTTCACCAGTGTGGCTTGAAATTTATCTAAAGACTGAAAAAAAATTGGGTGGACTGTTTCTTTGAATATGGTGTAATTTGTTGCTTTTGAGATAAGCATTCAAATACAACCTAGCTTTCACACATCTAACTTTAAAGTTTTCAAGAGACCATCTTAAATTAATTGTCTCTCCCTTCCTTCACATTAGGTGTTTCCTGTCATTCAGGCTGACCTTTAATTACTTTACCTCACCTCCTGAAGTAAATTACTATTTCCCCATTACTGCTTTTTCTAGGTGCATAAATTTGGTTTAGGGCTGTACTGGACTGGAGTAGATCAGACTAGACTAGACAAGACAGGCTTTTCTGTAAGCTGAGTGGCAATTGTGTGAAAATTTTAGCAACCCTAAGGAAGGCAATAGAAACAATGTGCAATAGAAACACGTGCCGTGTGATTCAAATCTGGCTGAAAAATCAGGCCTAAGGAGTGTAGGGTGGGCTTCATGCCCTTTAGTTCTCTGTGTTATTTTTACATGCTTAATAAACAAGGGAACCACTCTCTTATCTCATATGAGCTTTGTGGTAATTTAAGTAAACTTTGTGAGTTAGTTGCTATAGTAAGGAAATTACTAACTCTGTTTTCAGAGTCTAAATAATGTCCTAAATAAAGATTAAGGCCACTGACTAAAGAGAGAGGTCAAAATATCAAGTAACCACTGACTAATTGAATGACCTTCAACCTGTGATTAGGATATTTATGTGACTAAGTATTTTAAAATCATATATTGAATTAAGTACATAAGAGAGCCAAATTAAATTATTATCGCTGAGCTTAATTTTTAAATTTTTCACCTCTTATATTAATGTATAACTTTGCAACTCTAATTCTCTACTAGCAGAATTTCATGGACATGTATATTGCAGTCCAGAGGAGATTCACTATTAATCTAACTTGATCAGTTTTATGTGTATATGCAAATAGCCATTTAAAGTTACAAATACATTTATTATTCTTGTATGAGCTTTTATTTTCCTGAAGAAAAATTCAAAGGAATTTTTACTTTCTTTACACATTATATCCTCCCCAGAATAAATTATTAATGCTAAAACTACAGAACTAAAAATATAATAACTATTTCTTTATGTTATGGCTTTGTTTGAGAAGGAGCCAAAAATAGGTTTGTTTGGTCTTAAGCTCTCTGTGGGTTTTTCTGTGGGAAGTTACATATACTCCCCAGGTGGCTGTTACTGTATAAACATATAGATTTGTATAAATAACGTTTATCAGATTTCTTTCCACCTTTCTGTGTGCACACTGTTACAGTAGAAGATATTTTCTCCCCAACTTATGGATAAATACTGGTTTATACCACAAAGGTTTATCCTTCGTTTTGTGAATGTGGTTTTGTGCATTTTCCCATGAATTTTTAGTACTGTTTTGTCCGTTAGAAACTAACACCATACTGTATCAATAAATCAAAACATGACAGGTGTTAAATGTTTTTTGAATCTTACTTTATCTCTTCCAAGATGATTCACACAGAAAGATCTTCAAGACACCTACGTGTGTAAAGTCTGTTGATTTCTTTGGTCCAGAAAAGCTGTATGGCTTTTAACATTTTCTCCATCACTTAGACCTTTTTATGTTATACTATTTTAATTTTTTTTTAACAAAAAGATCCCTATATATATTCCAATTTTTTGGTACTGGTATTCTTGCTACTATAGAAATGCATATACATAAAAATATATTGTAATTAAATTTAATGCAGAAAACAGTATTTATTGTAGGTATTTTTCTATTATAATATTTTTATTAATCCTTAGAAATACCAGTTTGAAGACATTATAGATATGAGTAGAAAAATACATTGAATACACTATAAATTATCAAACAAATATGATCATGTTTGTTGCTCTCCCTCAGGCTCTTAGGATTTAGAATTGTTTCTGCTATGATGTATTTCAAAATGTAATAGAAATTTGCTCTGCCCTGTTTTTAATTGCAATCTTTTTGTCCTTTCTCCTTGAGGTTGAAGTGGATCGTTTCCAAGATACAAAGAGAATTCTTCATGACTATTATAGGGCAATGGAAGGAAAGATCCCAACCGAAGACAGTCAAGATTTCACTAGAATCCCACTGTTAGATATTATTGATGTAGAGCAAAAAGAAGATCAAAACAAATCAAGAAGGTAGAAATGCATTATTATATTATACACCCATCTACAAACACAATCACTGATAGCTTTGTGGGTTTATGTGGAAATACATATGTGTATACCTCCAAAGATGGAGAAATAAGAATTTTTAACAAATTATAGTCAAATTATTTTTTAATGTTTTATTTATTTATTTAAATGTTTAAATTGTCCTTGATTTTTTACTGATTTACTTATATCATTTTCAATAATACATCTTTTAATTATAAAACATTTTAAAAACTGCTTTAGAAAGAAATCTGCTAGATAATTGTTTCCTGCTTCCCTCTGTGTTGCTCAGAGTTTCCAATACAACCCTCACACAATTAAGTTAAATATTATTATGGAACATGAACAGGTTTTAAATTTGCACCAACAAACATATCTGGATTATATCATGACAAATATAAATAAAAGCAGCCTATGAAGATCTACAGAACTGAATGCCATATTAAAAGGTGAGGTATGCCCTCAAATTAAAGATGTACAGAATTGAATGCCAGATTAAAAAGTGAGGTGTGCCCTCAAATTTAATTTCACAATATAAAAAATACTGTCAATAATGACAGCGACTTTTAAAAAATACTTACAGTTAATTTAAAAACTAAGTAATGAGGCTGTGCTTTTACAGCACAAGGAATGTATAAGACCTCACACAGGCATTTGATGTAGTTTTATCCATCTATTATTATTCCTTAGCTTCTGTAGTTAGAGTAGACAGTTTTCTTGTGATCCACGTTTCACCACTTTTGATCAAAAGGAAAGTTCTTCCCTTTTTCTGTCGCTATAGCAAATTTTGAAAATAGCATTCTCATTCTCTTAAAATATTCTCTGATGTAGTAACAAATTAATACATTTTTTACAAAGGGGGTTGTGAATTATGCTTTATATTTTATTTTTTAAGGATTCCTCTAGTTTCTTGGAAACTACCTTCACCAGAAATAGATACTACCAAGTCAAAAAGCAAAGGAACTCCACAAAAGAGTGCTAAGGATGAGAATTATGAAAATGAAGTTGCCACTTTTAGGAAAGATGAGAATCTTATTACTGATACATGGCAAGCAGCAGTAACAGCAATATCAAATATGGTAAGGAATATTTTATTTACTTAAACATTTCTGAATCAGACAGTCAAAGCCTCCCATTCAGTAGGCAGCCTAAACACACTGTTTTGCCCAGCGTATCTGCTTCATGACTCTTGTTCCATATTTCCATTGAATACGTTTTGTGTTCTATGAGGAAAATGTTGCAATCTGTGTATTATTAGCACCTCCATACTTGCAACTTACCCTTTCATTCCATTACTGAGAAAAAGACTTTGAATGTTGACTCTATATATCTCCCTCTTCCATGATAAATTCCCCCTTCATCCTTCGAGTGTAAGAAGAGGGACAAATTTTATCTTGTGATGCAATGGTTGCTCAAACCTTTCAATCCTTCAAAAGCTATGATTATATTGATTTTATATATAGCTAAAAGTAAATTAGGTGGGCTTTTCAAATGCTTTGTTTCTAGGTTTGCTTTTTCTTTTCTCTTTGATAATTTTAAAATAAGTGAATTTCTGCACCCTTACTGTGGGACTGTAGTCTGGCTTTGCATATTGGTGATTCTTGTATTTCTCACTTTTTCCTAGAGTAGAGGTAATGGATTACAAGATTTACACTCAAAATCTTTCTGCCTGGCATTTTTGCTGTAGAATTCTATTTTTTATAAAGAATAAAAATGTAATCAATTTAATTAGTTAAAACATCTCCTTGGTTTTATTTCTGTGTGTATATCTCAGCAAGTATTTTCTGTAAGTATAGGCTATTTGAAACAATAGTTTCACAGTGTTGTTACTATGTACTTTACTATGTGTGACTATGGTATCAAGGTAACAGCTGAAATACAGGTTAAAGAAATGGAGGAAGAAGGTCAGCAACTACAACTGAAAGAAGATTTGACACTATCAGGCAAAGCTACTGGGAAAGGTGTCAAAGATGCCAAAAAGCTTTCTGCCAAATCAGCTACTAAAAAGAAAGGTATTTGAATTGCAGACTTTGTTTAGCAGTGCTTGAAATTACTGAAATATAAATATGCCAGTAATAGAGCAAAAAGTAAGCCAAGACATTACATGTGGATTTAATGTGCCTTTTGAGATGTCAAATGTGACATAGCAACGTGAAAAGGTGGCAGTGGAGTGCAGGAGTGCAGAGGCTTTTGAATGGCAATGGCATTTATTTGATCATGTGTATTGCTGTTATAATGATGTGGGAATAAATATTCTCAATAGAACCTAGAAAGTAAATACCATTTTATCATGTGCTCTTTTGGGATTGAATAGTTAGAACTAGTTTATCAAATTAAATACAATTCCATTAAATTATGCTTATTTTCCAGCCATAAATGAAAATATTTCAAATATTAAAACAAAATTACTGGAATGGAATGGATAAATTATCCAATACCCCAATATATTTTGGAATTAATTTATCAGCCCTATAGTAGCATGAATCTATCAAGGTCTATTGTTTTTATATTTAACTGTACTACGGTGTAAATAAAGCACATAAAATCCAATATCATATTTAGTCCTAAAAAAGAGCAGACTCTAACCGATGCAAATCTTGCCCATAGGCCTGGCAAGAGTCAGTTCAACCAGAGAAAATACAAAATTTATTTGCAAAGGAGAAACAGACAAAAAAAACCCTTATCTCTTTAGCCTAGCAATTCAGACAGTCTGCTAGGAGGAATCCTGGTATGCAGGGCTCTTTTTACTTTTTTACATAAATACTTCCTTGAGCAGGTAGTGGTTTAAGTAACTTCTACTTCTTTCTGCAAAATCTCATAGCTTCAGCAGGAAGTGAGGCTGGTAGCATAAATCTTGTATTGTTAGTAAGGACATTCTGCATAGTGAGAGGCTCAAGCCCTGCGAGTGTGGGGGTAGCCTGAAATTACTCCAAGTGAGAAAGCTGTAACTGCTGAGTTATTATGCATAAAGCAGCTGACTTTTATTCTTTGACAGACCATTTCATTTGCACTGTACTCAGTGCTCTCTCTGTGGTTAGCTCTGCTCATACTACAGTGAACAAATATAGCCCAGCAAATACTGAGATACCTAATTTGTAAGTCCCAGGGAGCCCTAGGCATGTGTTTAGAATCTCGATGCAGCCAAGAGAGTAGCAGACTTTCAGATTTCTAGAAAAGCTTTGTGATAAAAGATCAGCAGCTATCATCTATCGTATGCTAATTGGCTAGGATGGAATTGGTAGATTGCCTGTAGGAACTAAATTTTTATTTGGACCTGGTACTAGGTAACTTACCTGAAATCACAAAACTATAAAGCAACAGAAATCTAAATATGGTCTGTGTACATAAGACACCTGATGATCTGCCTTTGTATTGTCATAAATGGTCACATCAAGTAAGGTGGAAAGTACCATTTTTCATTTTAAAAAATGCACTGTTTTGTGAGTGCCTGTGTACAGATACACAACATTACCAGCAAAGTCCAAAGACTGTGAGGAGTCTGTTTTCCTGCAGGACCACCGTCTGCTGCATCTGAAGTCAGTCCAGTTCCTATAACCCCAGAACAATTAAATAAACAAGAACTGGCACATAAAATAAAGCAAGAATATTTCAGTGCCTTGACACAGGAGGGTATGTTACTATTTTGGTTACTTATATTGAAGGGTGATTGCTATTCCTGATTTAGATGGTGTAATGGGCAAAACTAGCCAGAAACTCTTCCAGGGAAAATGCATGGATAACTAAGAAAAAGGAGGGGAGAGAATTAAGTGTCTGGAGAAATCATAAACATTTTTAGGGTGGTAATCATCAGTGATTTTGTGATAAATATATTTAAAATAGATTTTTTTTCTATTTTTTCATTCTTCTTTTTCAGTATTCAATTGAATTGAACTCAGTATTTGAAATGTTTTGATCCAGAAAGAATTTATTGGCAATTATATATTTTACTTCGTGCTCTTCTCTCTGATTGCTTCTTCATCAAACCACATAGAGTTCAAGCAGTAAGACACAGATTTTGTGTCTTTTTACAGATAGACCCTTTCAAAAACTATGTATTGTTCAGTCATTCCATTTCTTTGTCTGTCTTACCCAAAAACTTCCCGGCCAACTGGTCAATTTCAGCCAAAAATAGATGTCTGAAAAAGAGAAGTCCAAAATTCAAAATTGGTTGATTTTTTTTTTAATTTTTTTGTTAAGATGAGTTTGGACTGGAAGAAAACAAAACCTCTAACTCACTAAAGGGAAGATGGAACTTACCCACTAGAGATTCTGTTTGGCAACAGTTGGCAAGCCCATCATCACAGAATCACAAAAAATCATAGAATCACAGAAGGGTTCAGATGGGAGGAGACGTTAAAGATCATCTAGTTCCAACCCCCCCTGCATGGGCGAGTAACATCATATAAGTTACCCCTCTGGCAGGGCTAACTTCTGCTTAGTATTTTTTATGAAAAGTAGAGGGCAAACATCAGTTAATGAACCCAACATTAATTCATAAGGCTTCTTTAGGTCCATACCAGACCAAAGCTTGTACACCTACCACTTTCAATATGATTTAATCCAAACGCAGTTTAGGAATAAATATTCCAAGATTTTGGGATAATGAGGAATCACAGTAATATTGAAGGTCTTAACAGCATGAAGACAAATTTTAGTAATTGGTTGCCATTTTTTGTTTTGTTGATGTTGCATCATTTTCATCCTTTATTTAGCAAAAAGGCCAAGATTAAGAATCTAGGAAAGGATAAACATGTTGAGCTATAACTTCCCATGCACAGAGCTGGCACATTTGAGGATCATAGTTTCACTTGTAGCTGTGGTACCTGGAAGGATGTGTCTTTCGGTTGTACAAATACATAATGACTAGCAAAGTTACAAGCTGTGGACAGTTTTAATGCTGATTTCATATTCCCTTTCTTTGTTGCAGCTATGTGCCTTGTTTTTTACTCTGCTACTCTTAAGAGAGCAGCTTTATCAGCAAACTGTGCAGTATCTGCTTCTGAAAACAGAGACAAAAATTGTCATACATTTATCTTTTTAAGATCTGAAAGCAGCTACTCAAAAAAAATACAGAGAACTCACAATTAAGGCAGCTTTGAATTGTATTGAAGAAATGTGACTAGACAAGGCATCCTCTAGGATAGTTTCAGTTGCTTTCAACCTTTTACTCTTATGTCTTGCCTATCCAATAAAATAACCTTCTCTGATACCCAAATGCATCATGCTCAAAACAGAAAGCATGCAGTGTTGCATTCTACTGCAGCTGAGAAATAATGTTAAAAGGACATGCCACATGCTTTGCAGGGTCCATTTTTCTAAACTTAGTAGCATATAGAATAAGAATTATAATGTAAATAATTTTACAGTCTTGAACTTCAAAGTCACTGAGCCAATTACTATGTAATATTAATTATTTTAAAGATTCTGCATTACGATAGGTTTAACTATGATGATAAATCAAGTTGAAAAACTGAATTCACCTTTAGGATTGAAAATAATCTATAGCTACTGGTCCTCTTTTCTGACACTTCTTTTGTATGGCTTTTAGTGTCTTTCAGTGCTTCTTCCATGTGTCTCTCAATACGTTACCTTAGCTGTCTTTTCATCCAGTTGGCATCCTTTTCACTTTGGACATTGCTGACTTGTTGCCATTTCTTGTTCTTTTAGGTCCTTTTAGTAAGTATTAGCCTCTCAGTGAGAGACTGATATTTATTTTTTTTTCAAGTTCTTCCCATTCTGAAAACTAAAAAGTTCTGAATGATTAAGTTGTCTATGCTTTTAAAAGTTTCATACAAATACTCTATGCATAATTTTGGTAGAAGTGAATGATTTTCATAGTGCTGAGTAATCAAACACTTTTCTAATCCAACCTGAGTTTTAGGGTATAAAATAGTCATATGTAGAAAGCTTGGAGCAAAACCAGTGAGGTTAATTTTAAAGGGCTGGAGGTAAGAAAGAGAAAAGCAAACTTTAATTGTGATTAATGTACATAATAATTCAGATATGTTTTCTTCAAAATTTATCCATGATAGGGCACTCAAACTTGCATTATTAAGCTTCCAGGTCACTTGCTGTATAGAATTAATTTAGTTTGATGTCACTGTCTACTTAGACATACCCTGCATCTGTCTATTAGTTTTATTAAGATATTTGTTACCTTGTGAATTCTTATGCTTATAGAAGACACACCTTTGTAAAAAAAATTAACCTGTTCAAGAATATAAGAAAATAATATTTTACTGACTAAAAACAGGTTAACGTGTTAAACTTCAGATGTTGAAGACTGAGAATTTCCTTCAAATTTTATAAATATTAATTATAATGACATTACTGTTTAAACAGAGCTAGCCACAAAATCTCGCCTAGAACTTATAAAAGGAAAAGCTTTAGCATTTGTTGAAGACCTCACTATGAGAGCAGAGGAGGCTTATAAAGATATGGAAAAGTGGCTCGGATCCAGGTTCTTGGCAGAAATGTACAGGTAATATATATCCAGTTTTAAACAGGAACCTTTTTCTAAAAAACTAAACTATGCTAGTAAATATAGTTCATATAGAAGCAAACAGTTAAATAAAAAAAGAAGACAGAAATAATTTCAGTTTATGAGCTGGATTTTTATTTTATTTTAAATACCTGAATGTTAATGACTCATATCTTGGATGATCAAAAGGTTCTTCTGACAGCAGCAGAGGTAATTATAAGTTCTGCTGTTTTTCTAGGCTACAGATTTAGCAGATTTACAACCATCAGCAGACAAACAATTATTCCATTCAGTAGAAACTTCTATATAATTTCAGTGGCTTCTGTCACTTTGAATTGTGGGGTTATTTTCTTTCCTGTGCTTTACACATGCCAGACAAGTCTACCTACTGTTATTACCACTATGCATTAAATTTCTCAAAATTATTTTAATGTCAATTAAAAAAAAGTTCTTCACAATTTTTCTGTCCTAGTAACAAAGATGTGCTTGTGACCACTCTGACACTTAGGTCATCTGGCATCGATGGCATATGTCCATATCAATGAAGTATTTTACTTACCAAAAGAAAGGGGTAACTTTGCCTTTTGTTTCTTTTGAAGCATACCTGGGACAGTGCTTTTTGGTCCTTGTCAGGGCAAGCCCAAGGCAAAAGACACAAATGTAGGATGTGAAGGCTCTGACAGGCAGTAACTCAAAGAGGCTAAGCTCTGCCTTCTTGCCAGTTTTATTTGATCTTCTGACATCCCAGGCCAAACCTATGTCTGGCTGAACTGCTGGTAGGCAGCTGGCTTAATTCTCAGTACAAATTACACTCATTACACTTGAAGCAGGAGTTCATATACCCCACCATGAACTGCTTTGCACATCTTGGATTTAGGGGCAGAGCAGATGACAAGGCACTGAAATAGGCTAAAGGATGATTGCAGGTGGAACATCTATGCTCCAACCCTATAAAATCTGTGGAATAAAGGAAGTATGATACTTTCATATAATTCCATCAGGTCTCATCTGTGGGTTAGATCTGCCTTTATATAAATTTCTTACCACAGTCAAAAGGTTTCTTGCTACAAGAGGAGGGGTACACTTCGTAATGGTTTTGCTGAGTACAGAATTCACACAGAGGATTTTTGATTCTTACTTGAGGAATGCTCTTGAACAGTAAACTTATTAAAATTGGAACCTAAGTTATTAACATTGTGTACTAAAAGCACTCATTTTCTGCATTTACACTTTCACAGTGTTGAGAAGCTGATTGAGGTTGCACGACATCATATTGAGAGTTCTAGCAAAATCCAATACAAAATTACCTTAGAAGAAACAGATTTCTTCATCACCAGTGATGCAAAAGTTATTCCTGACCCTGTTGCTTCACCACATGTTCCACAAATAGAGACCTCTAGAAGTGGTACTCTAACTATTTCACAACTTACTACACTTCATAAGCAGTTTCTACAGGTAGCACCTAAAGGTAAGAAAAAAATTTTCTTATTCACTCATGAAGGACTGTTAGTCACCTACCTGAAATTTAAAGTAATTGCTGGGAGCTACTAGACATGAGTTGCCTATATTCTTAAAGATTATGTTACTATTAAAGATTGTCCTACATGTGATATAAAAGCAAAGTCATAGTGCAGAATGTAGAAAATGTTAAATACTAGACCATTTGAAAGCTGTTAATATCTTTGCTTGCTTTATATCTGGAAGACCCCATGCTTAATATTCCTCTAACAGGAATTAATATGTTATTAATATTAATATGTCTCTGTAATATGTTTCTAGGAGTGGCACGTATCACGCTTACTTTGCTTCAAAGATGCAAGTCTTTAAAACCCATTTACTAATTCATAGATCAGCTGAAGCTTTATTATTTTAAAACATTTTTAAAGAAATCAGTATTTTCACAAAACTACCATACAGAGTCTGTTGTAACTATTAACCATTATTTCCTTTGAGTCAATGTGTGGCAGTTGTTTTGGGTGATTTGCAAGTGTTAAGATACGTAAGTTTTTTCCTTTGGATGTGAGTTTAATGTGTGCCTACCCCCTAATTATGGTAATCTTAGGCTCAGGCTGCTTGAAAAGACTTTATTGCAAAAGTAAATACTGCTTGATAAGTGTTACAAAATAATCTAATCAAGGCAGTTTTAAACTAAGATGGAAGGTAGTTAAACACATATTTGCAGAGGGTTTGATTACTACTGGTGTTCCATATTATAATTATAATTTTAGTATGATTGCCACTAAGGTGGTGAAATACAATGTGTAAGCATGTATGTACGATTTTGGATCCACCTAATCCATTATAATAGGGCTACAAAGGCAGCTGAATTTTTTTTTTTCCAGAAATGCTTTTCATGTGTATTTATGGAGAAATTGCACTTCCCTTTTGAGCATGAACCCATTTTAGGCAGAAAGATGTTTATAGTTTTTCTTTAGAGACATGCATATTGCCTTAGCTACAGTGTAGGAGTGTGGGTACATGTGTAAGCATTCCAAGCTCTTCTATAGATATTAGTTTAATGAGTAGTATTGCATATATAATGCCATGTGAAACTACAATTCCACACATTTGTAATTATTAGATAGCACCATAGAAGTAAAACCCAGATACCAGTTTCACTGGTCTTTCTGCTTAAAAGGTTTTTCTTTTCATTTTGAATCACTTATTCATTAAGGTATTTAAAACTAAAAAAAATTTTGTCTAATACAAACTCTAATATTCTTAATGTGTTTAAGACAGAACAACTATTTTCCATGACCTTTTTAGTAATTAGCAGGAAAAAAAAAAAAAAATATTTATCATTCTACTATATTGTCCTTTTGATAATATTATATTCATTGAAATGAACCAAGATGACTTGCATGGCTATCCAGAAAGGTAAATATCTTGCCTTAAGAGTCAATAGACAGTAGAAGAATGCTGTTGCCTGTTCTCTGGGACAATGGTAAAGAATTACTGTTTAAAATAAGGTCCCAAATTTTGGTATTGGTTTTTGGTATTTACAAAAGAAATCTTATAAAAATTGTAAACAGTTTTGTGTTTCCTAGGCGTGTAAAGTATTAAAGAACTGCTGATTCATCACAGACAAATTAGTTCTATCCTGCACACTTGATTCTCCATGGAAACACCTTACTCACCATTCTAAGCACCGATGGACAGAAAGTACAGCCTATGCTGGACCTTCCTACCTACCGACACAGTCTTTCGTTTGATAAGGATATATTTACATTTTGTTTTATTATTATTATTATCCAAATGCCATTGCCCATGTTCCAGGTGGCTCTGCAGTACTTTTTGATTTCACTACCTCCTTTGAACGATTTGTTAACAGTGCTGTAACCCATTGCCTTAAATGGAGCTACTAACACTTCTTTCCTTTACTACAGTCTTGGGATGTGTTCTGTTCTTATCAACAAAATTCAGCTGACCACCTATTTAAGTCTCATCCTCTTTTATTTTCTCCAGCACTGCATTCTGCCTATGACCACATCTGTTGATTAGCAGACATCTGGAATGCCTCAATTTTCTTCTAAAAGTGCTTAAAAAATATTTTGGTAATATTTTGCATAACCAAACAGATCAAGACAGATTCTGTCACAGACTTTTTTCCTCCATTTAACAAATGAATTACACAAGGGAATATTAAATTTTAGTAGTTTGTTCACAGTCATGATTCTCATGAACCATTCCAGTTTGTATTATAGAGCTGATTATTCATCAGAAATAACCTTCAGTCAGGTTTTAAAAACTTCTATATCCAATAAAAAAATGTTTAAAGTGCTTTTTAATAAAACTGTAAAATAATCTGCTAAAATGTGAACTGTTCTGGTAAAACATATCCCCAAATTGTATCGTTCTTTCTTTTCAAGTTGTAAACTAGTCAATTGAGTTTACCATATTGCAAATCTTGGAACAGGTAGGCCATTGAAGTGTGCATCTCTCTTCCCAAGCACTTTCATAGAAACAATTCAAGAGCTTACAATAGTAATCCTCATGATCTGATTTTGATGGGACTGGGGAGTGGGGTCCATATGTGAGCACAGAAATAAGCTCAGCATCTCTAACTTATCTTTTCTAAGACTGTATTTCTTTTCAATGTCTTTTTCTGAAAACTTGAAAGTAAGAAAGGTTAAGTTTGTTGGTCAGGAAGTATCTT
Organism: Hemiprocne comata; assembly: GCA_020745705.1. Lineage (NCBI taxonomy): Eukaryota > Metazoa > Chordata > Aves > Apodiformes > Apodidae > Hemiprocne > Hemiprocne comata. The sequence continues at coordinate 23,669,595 of CM036616.1, read as the reverse complement.
TTATAGACAAATGGTATAGACAGAAAATGCCTAAACGTTTGGAAAATAAAGGCCTTAATCAGAGGTCCAGAATAGATACAATAACTTTCCCAACAGATAATGGAAAATTTGGTAGTTCTACTGACTTAGTTTCACTCACACCTCTTGTTCATGTCTCTTACTAAATTATGTGTGTTATTTAATTTCAGAAATCTGTGGTTTTTAAATATCTGTGTACCCAATTACTTTTATGAAACATATTTAACATGTTTGTATATGCTTTTGTGCCTTCTAATATATATATCCAAGCATTAAGATTTCTATCAGCACGACAGAGGAACTCCTCTTTCCCCTCATTCCATCTGCGGAGAAACAGGCATACCTTACTCTATGTGATTCTAAATTAAAAACTCCAATTCTTGCTAATTAGTGAAATTGGGCATGTAATGTATCAGAATCAGTAATCATTAGTGAATAAATGAAGTAAATATTTACAGTGAAAATGGCCTGTGGGGTCGATGAGTATCTCAATATCTTGAAGGGAATTAATAATATTTTTGAGACTCCTGACATTTTCATCTAATGACAGAATTATACCATATTGCTAGCTTTTAGACTACTAAAGTTAGAATAATATAATTCAGCCTCAGGGTTTATTTCACTCATTCATTCCTTATAGCATTGCTACAGATTCTGGTGTGTAACTTGTGTAGATCATCATCCAAACTTCTAGTCAGAAATCGCTATGGAAACTTTTTTCTCAGTGAAAATGGGGGGGGAATAGGAATCTCTTTCAATGTTTTGGTTAAATTTGTTGAAAAGGGAATAGAACATTAACATAATTCTTATCTCTAGGGTAGGTTTACAATCTCTTCATACTTTGTTGCCTGTGTAAATTTATAATCTGAATCTTTACTACAGTTCCTCAGTTTAGGGAAATACTTTCTTACAATACCTGCTGACCTGTGTATCATTAAGAAATAGTCTTTTTGTATTATATCTGAGCCTTATAACTGCAGCTTGGTGATTGCTCTTTATTTCTTGTCCCTTCAAAATGTGACAGTCCTGTTTCACAGGGTATATGTCTAGTGCACATTTTATGCTGCTGTCATGCTTAATGCTCCCTTTTGGAATGTTTATTTTCCATTTTTAGATTAACTTGTGGTTATAGTCTCAATTTCTTAATGAATTAATTGTTAGCAATTTTTATTATGCTTATTGAAACGCGTATAAATGCTTGCAGTGCCACCTTATGTATCAGAGAATGATACTGACTTTAAAAATATTTTAATGAAAAACGATTCTACTTGGTGTACTTTATTCTATATTAGATTAGTTTTCCTCTTGATTTCATTGAAGACAAATTATGTGAAAAAGAGGTGTCTTCATAAGTAGTACAGGCTGGCTTCCTTTTGTATTCTGTGTCCTTTCCACAGTACCACTGCAACAAATCCCATCTTTCACTTTGTTTCCAGTTTCCTCCTACCAGTCCATCCCCTGCTCCTTTCCAAGTCTATTAGCCTCATTTGAAAAAACAAAACTAAAAAAAACACAATCAGACAAACTGCTGTCTTTCTTTCATATCTTCTCACTTTCATGTTTTGCTTGCACAGCTGTGGCCAGGATGCACTGGATGTTGAGTGTGGTTCTGAAAGTGCTGAGAATGGTCTGGTACAGTTTTGACTGACTTAGGTCTCTTGGCTGCAGAATCTCCCCACTTTTTCCTCAGTAGGAGAGTTATGAGGATCTTTCTCCTGTGCCTTGGAATAGATCTGAATGGAATTTATAGGACCTTCATTAACCATAACTTATTGATGAACTTAAATTATCAGTGAGGGACAACCAACAGACAAATTGGTGTAAAGATATATAGGCAAGACAACTGTATAACCTTAGTTTCCTTAGGTAAGCGTGGAAAGAATATACCAGAGTGAGGATCTGTAATATCCTCATATATATATAGTATAATCATACTCCAGATGGGTTATAGAGCTGATCTGATGATTCATTGCTCTTACCTACGTATTTACTGTTCTCATATGCTGTAGAATATGCTGTCTTTATAACGACACATACAAACAAACAAACAACAAGTCCAAAATTTAAAAAAGCTGGTAACGTTGAACGTCTATGTTACAAGGAATCTTGTCCATGACAGTGATTCACAGAATCTACCTCTGTTCCCCATTGTCATGGTTTGACTCAGAATCGAAAATAAACCAGAGACAACAATGCTCTCGATCCCCTCCCCCTCCCACCCAGGTAGGGAAGGAGAGAGAGAATTAGGAGAGAGACTTTGCTGGATTGAAAACTAAGTTAGACAGCTTTAATTATATGTACAATTATATACAAGTATGTTCAGGAATGTGCAAAGGCCTCTTTCCTCACCCCACCCCCAGCAGCTCCCCCGGCACTCTCCTGAGCTGTGAGCAGTCCTGAAATGTCTCAGCCCACAGGCAGGAGATAAGGCAGAGCAGACAGGGGCTGGGGTATGAGGGTTATGAGGTCAGAGATGCCTGAGCCTGGGAGTTGACGGTGATGGATGGATGGAGTCCTCCCTGGATGCCGGCCATGGACAGAAGAAGAAGCAGGAAGGAAGTTGTCTTCTGTGATCTCTGACCTTCCTCGGAGCTTACATAGATCTATGGAATGGAATACCTTTGGTCAGTTCTGCTGTCTGTCTAGTCCAGCTCCCCTGGGGGGGGGGCGGTCATAGATATGACTCTTCTGCCCCAGTAGCCTCTGTAGGGGCAGAGCTAAGAAGTGACCTTGGAGTCTCAGCAGAAACATAAATATTCCAGTGTTATCAGTCCACTAGCTGGAACACTTGCTGCTAGTTAAAAGAGAGCATATTGAAGGAAAAAAAATCAGTAAAAGGAAAATTAGCTTCATCCTGGCTCAACCCCAGGGCACCTATGTTTTTCATCAACAGCAAATTTCTGTAGGTGTCCATACATGTCTAGAAGCTGTAGGTACTAGGGAGGAGTTACAACCATTTTGTCCCTTCCACCCTCTGACTTCTGCAGTTACAGATCCATTAATCCTGCCCTTCAGCTCTCTTTCAGCTTCTATTGGGGTCTTGTGGCTGCCTAATTTTAGGGAAGGTTTTTAATCTTTACTGTATGTTAAGAATGCTTTTCCTCCTCTCTTTTTGGTCCTGGATATGGTACTTGGGCAAATGTCAGAAAAGCCTTCTGTGGTCTAGCTGTTCTTGCTGTCCATGTGGACCACAGCTGCTATGTTGGATTTTAAGTTCTTTAAAAGAATAAGTAATAATGGAAATGTATTTCAACTGCATGTTCCTAGCATTTCTTAATATTATGACTTTTCAGGATGCTCAGAATAGAATGAGGCAGACAAATTGTCTTTTTTATGACAATGGGAACAGCTCTTACAAATTTTATAATGCATATATGAAAATCTGCCCCTTCTTGTAAAATATAAAAGAGTGGAGTACAGAGACTCTTCAGACCTTTTAAAGCACCAGAAATGGCATTTCTTTCTATGATTAGCTTAATGTAATAATTAATTTTTCCTCTTGATGTACCCATCACAGCAAGGAGGGTGGGAGTCAGATGATTATTAGGTCATTTCTCTGTGCTTTACTTCTGCTATTCCCAAAGAAGAGTGGGAGATTCACAGTCTCTAAAGATAGAATTTTCAAAAACATCAGCATATGGCATTTGCTTCTACAAAATACACTTACCATCTTGAGAACAATTTGGGAAAATAATATTGAGAACAATCTCAATGCTTTAAGAATGTTTCCATTTTGAGAACAAAATGTGAAGCTATACAGTTCCTAATTCTCAAAGCAGTAATAAAATAATTCTGCAGATAAATACATTTTAAGAATATTAGGTCAGCTACATATGCTGTAGAACATCTTCAGTATTCTGTGACAGGTATTTGATTGTGTATTTACAGACTGGCTCCAAGTTAACTTTTCTGTTAATGCCGGGTCAAAGAGACATCATAATAGGTTTGTGACTTTGTAGTATCTTACGCCAACATTTTGCCTGAAAGAATTCAACTCCTTAACTCTTTTTTTTATCTGTTTCAAAAATGGTGTTGGTGCTGCGGCACTTTACTGGTTGCATATTCTGACAAACTTCTGGCAGTCAAAAGGAAATTGGAGTAAAAACTGACCACTTCTTACATGGATTCTGGTAGGCTCCAAGTGATTTAAGAGTAGGTCTCAGTTTTCCTTGTTCCCTTTTATGACTGCTTATTTTGAGTCAAAGCCTAGTCCCCAATTAACAAGATAAATGTGGATTAAAAAAAAATACATTTGATAATTTATGAAATAAAAACTATTTTATATTTAGTTATTTCTTTTTAAATTATAGCCATAAGAGTGCTGAAGCAATTTAAAAGCACAAGCAATTATTCTAACAAGAGAGAAGTTGGTGACAGAGGGAAAGAGAAGAAAGATTTGGAACATCAGAGAACAAAGAAGAATCGCCAGTTTCAAAAAATATGGCTAACAAAATACTCCTGGTTAAAATATGATGATGAAAGGGGAATAATGTTTTGTGCACCATGTTGCAAACATAATGTAGATTTGGGGGAAAAGATTCATAATTTTTGTTCTGGCACTGATGACTTCAAACTTGAATTTATAAATACACACCAGAGTAGTGAAGCCCATGCCTGGGCTACCTGCATGGAAGCTGCCACTACTGCTTCACCAGATGCAGCTTCTGCTGAGCAAATGTTGAAGAGCATGAACTCCATAACATTAGGTAGAGTGGAAAATATTTTTACAACATGCCATGCTATTGCTAAATCTGGTCGTCCTTTTACAGACCTTGACTGGATGTGCAAACTAGATTATATGAAAGGAGTGGATATTGGTTCTGTATTTAGAAATGACAAGTCGGCAAGAATGTTTATACAATTTATTGCTGAAGTAGAAAGAAGAGCTTTGAAAGACCAACTGGAGAAATGTAAATTCTTTTCTGCTATTAGTGATGGAGTCACAGACACTATACTCAAAGCAGCAGCAGTTGTCTATGTACGCTTTGCATATAAAGGAAAGGTCCATTGTCAGGTTGTTGGGGTTCAACCTGCTCACAAAAGGGATGCTTCAAGTATAAAAAATGCAATTGAGGAAGCATTACAAATAAATCTTCAAGTCAGTCTGGCAAACCAAGACTGGTCAAGAAAATTAGTTGGGTTTGGAAGCGATGGGACAGATGCAATGGTCAGGGAAAACAGTGGGGTAGCAAAACTTCTGAGGGAAATTCAGCCTTGTGTACAGTCTGTGCACTATTTTGCACACCACCTACAGCTGGCTTACAAAGGAGCACTGAAAAATATTAATCTATACAACATATTAAGCAATGTCTTGAGAAATATGTATTACTTTTATCGGAACTCACCTCTAAATAAGAATGATCTCATAGCCACATATGAAGCTATTAAGTTACGCCCTGCTATTCCTTCTCGCATTGGAGGCTCCCAGTGGCTCCCTCATCTACAAACAGCTCTACAAATCCTCCTTAAAGGTTATCCTGCAATTCTTCTACATCTGAGTAAGGTAAATTATTTAAAATTTGGATGTCACTTCAGAAAAAATTAATTCCTACAGCTAATTTTGGTCCACACACCCGATGCTTTGTTTTCTGTCTTGATTTCCAGGTTGAAAGAGATTCAAGAGCCTCAAACCAGCAGAAAGTCAAAGGTCTTTTACACCTCCTTCTGAAAATGGAGATAGTCAAGTTTTCTCACTTCTTGTTGGATGTCATCAATGTCCTTAACATTCTGACACATGTTACTCTGGACCACAACTCCTCTGTTGCAGACATATTTGCAACCATGCAGTCAACACTGGAAATACTCCACATGTATCAAACAAGGTCTGGCATTTCTAACAACTGAACCATGATCTATGATTCTATGATTCTATGATCTCTTAGAATATTAGAAAAGAATATTTTTATATGTTGTTTTGTATTGTGCATCTCTCAGAGCTGGTCCAAAGGAATGCCTGATGGAGACCATTCAGCACTTTCATGGTTACCAGCTTGTTGGAAATATTTCAGCCATACGAACCAAAGTACTAAGTAATTTGGTGAGGAGGCTACATGATTGTTTTTGTGATGCAAGTCAAGACGTTTTGAGAGCAACTATGATTGGAAGTTTTAAACTATGGCCTGACAAAATGAAAGAAGGTATAGACCTGTGATAGTGGCTATTTGAAGTGCACCTTCTAATTTTTTTTAAATATAAATAATTTTTTTTTGCCTCTATTACAGAATTTGGTGAAAAGGAAGTGTCCATCCTGACTAAACATTATGAAGTCATACTAGAAGCTGCTAGTGTGGAACTAGAAGAAATAGAAACTGAGTGGAGCATGTTGAAATTAGAGCTGTATAACAGGTAATAAGAAACCTGTGTGTCTGTTGATTGGTTTACTCAAAGGATTATGGAAATACATTTAGTGATAGTTACAGTTGTACTTTTTACCTTGCTTTTTAGATTTCAGAACATCCAGACCTTGACGTGGGATTCAGTGAACTCAGATTATTTGAAGAAGTATCCCAACATTCTGACATTGGTAGATTTGGTCCTAACTTTGCCGACACGCTCAGCTGAAATGGAGCGAGGCTTCAGTCAAATGAAACTCACCATGATGCATTTGCACTCTAAACCAGTGTCTGAAAGTGTGATGGATCTTATGATAATTCAGATGAACTCTCCGGATATAAAAAAAATTTGACCCTCAGAAAGCTATTCATTTGTGGAATGCTACTTGGAGAAGAAACAGAAGACTGCAGGAAGGTGATGTGATGACAAATGAAAGACCAGTTTAATCCTTGGAGTTTGATTTGGAGAATCTCAGTGGAACTGACTAGATAAAGTGTTAGTTTTTCTTCCAGAATCTTCTTGTAACACACATGGAGACTTGAGCAGAATACCTTGCCGGGTTAATGAGTGTAAACATTTTATTTCATAATTTATTATAATGCTAAAATACTTCTTCATTTTCACTACTGAATCACTGTAGATATTTACATTTGCCTTTCTATACCTGACTTCTATAAACCTGAAGAAAACGAACAAAAATAATGGAGTACCATGAAACTTTGTTGACTTGTGGACAGAGGGATGACTCATAACTTCTGTTTATTGCATTTCGCTGCATCACAATACTTTATAACCACTGAAGTTAACTGTCATCTTGCTATCAGTTTTTAATAGCTCAAGAAGATTAATTGCTTCTAACAGTGCTTATTTTCCTTTCATAAATGTGTGGAAAATCAATTCATTATTTATGACAAATGGTTGCTTGTCTCCATATCTCTATGTTTTACTACTTTTTATTCTCTTATGGACAAGGTTTAGCATGACCTTTCACAGATTTTTGTCAGACTATCCTTCATAAGACTTTCCTACAGATCCATTTTCTATTGCTGATTATTAATTGCACAAATTGGTCTTTCCATAGCAAATACTCTTACAGCTAGGCTATAACTAATATACTTCACTGATTGTACCACTTACTTCCCCTGTACACATTTTTGAAAGGGTTGCAGTAAGAATGCTGTATCCTGATTTTTGATCTAGAAGCTGAGAATAAGAATTGTTCAGAGAAGTATTTAATTCCGTAATTTCATAATCCTAGATACTCTAAATGCAACTTTCTGCTTGATAATTTCCAATCAAGGAACCTATCAGCAGAATATATTTCGCTATCAAGGAAAAAACATTTTATATCAAAAGATAGCTAAACTGAAATCATTAATGACCCTTCTTAGTTCTTACTACGGTGATGAACTATAAATAATTTGTGAGAAATGAATGTGAGATCATTCACCTTTCAATCAACCCTTTTCTAAATTATGATCAACTTTCTACTTTCAATATAAAATGTGTTGAGTAATTGCAGAAGGTATATTATATACATACACACACACATGCAGATATAGGGGTTTTTTGCGTGCCTTGCATATATATTAATGCTACTTCTAGGTTTAAATAGTATGCCAGAAATATAGTATGTTTTGAATGTATGCCTCATTAAGGGATGTTAGTCCACTCAAGTAGAGTTAATCTGTAGTGATCAGAAAGAGATCAATACTGTGAACTATATGATTGATATAAAAGACCTATCATTGAAATATCTTCATTTGTGATTTCTCAGATAATGAAAATGTTTAGTTATATTTTACCTAATAAGCAACAGGATATATATTTTACACAGTATCTTACTAGATATGTGGCACTGCTAATGCTAAGGATTTTCTCTTATGTTCCATAATACCAAGTATTACCCTCAAAGTTTGCAAATGGGAAGATTTTAACTACTGTAAGATTTGAAAAAGTTGTGTCCTCAGAGTGTCCAACAGCAGAAGACAAAAAACAAAGTAAAGAAGAAAAGTACACTTAGAATCTATAGCACTGAAATAACACCCATGATGTATGGGGGCAGCATCACATTTTTAGTACTAGGATTGAAGATAATGGATACACTGCACTTGGACAAATATTAGCAAAATCTTAGTATCATAACGAGTAGCTAGAAAGGGATATCAAGAAGTTATGCATGTCTAAAAATGGCATCAAATTTAATGAGACAATCTGTGTCCAGTATTTGCCCCTCATCCTTTTTCGCTAAGCTTTTAAAATTGGCCACTGTAGAATGTGTGGTTTGTTTTCCTCAGTGCTTTGGTGTCCTTCTGATTGTATGTTTTTTTACTACTATCTGAAATATTTTTGCTGCAAATAAGTTTTATTTCCTATCATTCTTCCTGACTGCAGCTATAGAGATGGGATTACCCATAACCACTTTGTATAATTTGGTTTTAACTGGAAAACTGCTATATTTTCTCAATCTTCACTTCATAGATAAAACTAGAATTCCTGCAACTCTGCCTCTCAGGACAAGTTTTCTAAGCCTGTGATGGTTCTTGCTGCTTTCTTCTGGGCACTCTTTAGTTTTCCATTCATGTGTCTGGATTTGCAAGTTTCCAAAAGTGTATGCCAGCAGGACCCTTGACAGCTGAAAAGAATACAAGGATTATTTCCAGTGTCTTCCCATGTGCTTTCTGGCAAGACTGTAATCTGCCACAATCCCTAGGGTGTCTTCTACAGAAATTTTACTTTGGCAGTTATATTGCCATTGTGACACTTACATAGTTCATTATTTCAGCCCAGTGTGACACTTGACATTTATTCTCCTTGGATAGTGTCCCTTTTATCCTAGACTGTATCTCCTAAACTACACTTTGAATTCTAATCCTGTTCTTCAATGTGCTTGAAGTCCTTTCCCAATTTATCTGCAATGTACAAAGTGTATTAATTTGTCTGTTTCCTCTAAGTACCTTGATTTGTTTCCAGAGAAATTTACTTACTGATCTTGACCATATCTCCAGTTCTTAAACATCTTTTTGAATTCTGATTCTTTTTCCAAAATCTCTTCTAATTATAAGTGTTCCTACACATCTAATAAATTTATTTTCTATTCAGTCTCATACATTATTCATAGAGTCTTAGAATCATAAAATGGTTAAGGTTGGAAGGGACCTTAAAGATTATCAGGTTCCAGCCTCCCTTCTATGAGCAGGGACACCTCACACTAGACCAGGCTGCACAAAGCCTCATCCAACCTGGCCTTGAACACCTCCAGGGAGGGGGCAGCCACAACCTCCCTGGGCAACCAATTGCAGTGCCTTACTACCCTCATGGTGAAGAGTTTCTTGCTGATGTCTAACCTAAATCTCTCCTCTTTCAGTTAAAACCATAACCCCTTGTCCTACCACTGCCCTCTCTGGTGAAAAGCCCCTCCCCAGCTTTCCTGTAGCCCTTCAGGTACTGGAAGGTGCTATAAGCTCTCCCCAGAGCCTTCTCTTCTCCAGGCTGAACAGCCCCAACTCCTTCAGCCTGTCTTCATAGCAGAGGTGCTCCAGCTCTTTGATCACCTTCGTGGCCCTACTGTGGACCCTTTCCAACAGCTCCATGTCTTTCCTGTGCTGAAGGCTCCAGAGCTGTACACAGTACTCCAAGTGTGGTCTCAGCAGAGCAGAGCAGAGGGGCAGGATCACCTCCCTGGTCCTGCTGGCCACACTTCTTTTGATGCAGCCCAGGATGTGGTTGGCCCTCTGGGCTCCAGCACACACGGTGGCTCATGTCAAGCTTCTCATCTACTACCACCCCCAAGTCCTTTTCCTCAGGACTGCTCTCTAGCCATTCTCCCCCCAGCCTGTATTTGGGCCTGGGGTTGTGCTGATCCAGGTGCAGGACCTTGCACTTGGCCTTGTTGAACTTTACGAAGTTGGCATTGGCATTCAACAAAAACCTGTTTGGTTTGGACCTAAAAAAATGATTTTGTGGAGAGCATACCTGCATTGAAATAAGTCTTATTAGGTGGACAAAGCCAATTGTCTCAATTGTTTTCCCATTCTGTCCCAGAGGACATTATTTCCTTTTACCACTTGCAGAGTACCAATTTGCAGACACCAATTTTTTTTCTCAACACCATCTGTGTATCTGCCCACTCATAGCATCTCTTCATGATTATAAAGCAGTTCTGCCACACATCCAACCCCTGAATTAAATTGATTAATCACTTTTTGTCTTGTAATAGATTTAAATAAACAGTTCCATGCTCTGTAATGTAAGAATAAATACATTAAATCTAGACAAAATATCTAAAAGTACATTGAGAAAAGTTACTTGATATCTTTTCTATATGCATATGAGGGATTTCCTCTTTCTCTCAGACTTTCCTCATTCCACCTACGTATGTCATGAGGAGGAATTAGGTCACGCTCCATTTGACATTTTTGAAATATTATAATTTTCTGAACACACTTTGGAATTGTCCCATATCAGATGTTTTAGGAGGAGGTAGTAAAGTAAAAGAAATTACCCTACAGCACATAAGCCACTCTATAATCAATAAAGTAGCTTAACTCTTATTGAAAGAGAGGGCTGTGTCTTCACATTTTTCCACAGAGGAAGAAAAATTGGTAGACACTGCAGATCACTCTATGTTTTTAAATATTTCACAATAATGCATTTTTGGCATATGCATACATCAACTAATGTCAAATTTACCTGAAAACTGTTCTAGCATAGTCTACAGTCCAATAAAAATTCTATAAATTGTGATTAATGTTTTAGACTTCAGTTCTTTAATCCCTTTTCAGACATTATCTCTTGATTCAAATTTTTTAATTTCCTTGTCCCTCAAATGATTTTTAGGTGTGTTCCTGAAGTTGTGTAGCCTTACCAAAAAAATATGAGGATATTAGTATCCTTTTAGAATTTTGTGTAGAAAAAACCCAAAATTCAGTTTCATTTTAGGAAGCCAGAAACTCATAGAAAATATAGGAATATCATTTTTTATTGTCATATAGGGAAATCATAGTAGGAATTGAACTGTTTAAACCGTAAGATAATGTGAGAGAAAGAAGTTAGATTGCCAGAGGACTAGGGATCAGATGTGGAAAGGTAAATTATTAGTAAAACAGGAAAAAAAAATTGTTATAGCTGGACTTCTCATGATAAAGCAATATACAATTCAAGACTGCAAATAAGATATAAAACCCTTCACTTTTATTTTCATATTATGTTTTCACTGGGTCCTTATTGGACCACAGCCTACTCTTCCCATGAACCACTAAAAAGTCACCTGGTTTATTCAATCTTCTGTGAAGCCTCACAATAATAATTCTTCAGCAATGTTGGCTTTATTATGCCATATGGAAATTGTCTGATTCTTGTTGTTTAAATTCCAGTCAAAATACTAGTTTATGGTTACCTTAAAATTATTAAATCAGCAATCCAAGGTGCTTCAATAATCAGCCTAACTCACATGATTTTTTAAAGGTGTTCTTTCTCGAGGTAGGTAACTCAAAAACCTTCAAGAGGTGACATTGGTGCCTGCCAGTATTTTTTCCCAGCATTTGCTTTCACGCTGGCATTTATGATAAGACATAAGTTGTCAAGTCCAGGTGTTTTCCCCTTCCTTCTTCCTGTCCCAGTAGACTTAAAACTTCCCAAATTTGGTTTTTTCCTCTTACCTCAAAGCTTATAAATGTATAGGATTTCTCTACTGTATTAAGATGTGCTGAGGGCATTAACCCTGGTTTTCCTGATGGGAGGCAAACAGGTCTACTGAGATTGCAGACTATTCATTCAAACTGGCAACTTGATTTTGAGTCCTGACATTATTAAATTAATATTCAAACACATTCTTCGTATTCCTGCCACTTAAATCTTTCTGCATAAACTTAACAAATTTGACTTCACTTTTCTACTTCAAATAAAAAGTTTTTTACCTATAGAAAGTGCACAGCTGTGCCTTTTCAAAAGAGCAAGAAGTTTGGCTGCAAAAAGGAAAAAAAATTAAGTCAGTCCCTCCAGTATTTCACTGTGTTCGCTTTTAAAGGTAATGTGAAAACTCACTGTTTTGATGCTATGCAAGTGATCATAACCTGAGCAAATCAACTTAGATAATTTGAAACTTATTTTGCATTTTTTATCATTACATCAGAGGTTTTGCAGTGAATCTTCACACAGCCAGCAAAGTCCATTTCTGAAATAAAAGCCTGCTAAATTTTGGTATACAGAATGTTGTGGTTTAATACTGTGCAAGAAGTTTGAAGTTTCTACTTGCTTCTAAGCAAATCCATGCCTATTTTAAAAAACAATAGGGTTTGCTGCAATTATTTATTTTTATCTTACGGAGTTTTTTTAAATAAAACTGACAGAGCTATTTATAACTCCCAAAAGTCAATTCTGAGATGCATTTTAAGGAATTCGATTTTGTTTCAAGGTTTAATAGACTATAGTCTGTGTTTTCATCCTATTCTCTAGCATAGGCTTGCTTTCAAGAGTAGAGATGTATTTATGATTGATTACAATACAGGGCAGTGAAAGAAGAGGTTGGTATGTATTAGCACACAGCATCTGTGTGTGATTGGTATTTGTGAACTCATTAACTGTCAGTGTAGACTGCGTGGGGACAGATTAGTGATCACAAGTCAGACCAGGAAAAGTATTAAAAGAGTCAAAGTGTATTGGAATATTTGACATTTTGGTATTAGAAATACCACAAATTATTTCATTTAAATGAGAAAATTTTATGTTTGTCTTCGTATTTCCACTATTAATAGTACATAAATAATTTTCTGACATGACCATCAAAAAAAAAATCCTTTAACAAAAAAGGTCTATTTAAAATGGTAAATATATTTTATTGACTTTCTTTTATTAGGTTTCATACAAAAGAAAGTATTTATTGACGTTTTTATTGGCTTGATTAATTTGAATCTTGGAACAAATTGCCTTCCTCATGCATGGATGAACTTAACGCTTCCAGATGTAAGTTAACCCCTATTTTCATTTCAACTGAAGTATTGGTTAGTGTAGAAGATGCAGCATTGTCCTTACTGTGATAACTATTATAGGGCATTAACAGTTTTCCTTTAAAATTCCTGTTTCATTCACTAGAGAAAGATTCAGGCAGCCACTGTGCCAAAACCAAAATGCTTTTCTCAGCACTTTATTTAGTTCTGCTTTTCAAATTATATCTATTCCTTAGACACCATTCAGAATTCATTTCCAAGAGCTAAAATAAGCCTGTTTATGTTCTTCAATCCAAGATAGGAGCATAAACTTTGGAGCTCTATGGCCTTAAACTTATTTTTCCAATATTTTCAGATTTCAGAGCATGCAAAATTATAATTCAGTCTTTCCAAATGCTTTCAACAGGGAATTCTGTGATTAATTTTATTTTCAGACGTTTCTGGCAAGCCTATGGGATGAAAAGGTTTACTTGTTTTAGCATATTTTGATGATTTTTTCTAACAGAAAGACATCATTCATATTGAGATTTTAATTGGATTTTACATGAGGGAAACAGCTTTATTCAAATATTCTTCACACAGCTGAACTGCATGAGTAAACCAATTTAAAGTGTCTGAGTGGTGAATTTCCACTGAGTTCAGCAAAAACCAGGCACAGCTGTCATCATCAGCATATAAGAATCTAATCTTAGCACAGTGTTCTGGTTTAAATATTAAAGGTGAACCCCAACCAAACCACAGGACAGAATTGCTATTACCCCCCTCCTCCCTCCCAAGGGAAGATAGGGGAACAAGAAAGAGAGACTTAAATTTTGGAAATTGAAACAAGAAACAAGTTTACTATAACACAAGGGAAAAGGGTAAAACGTGGGGTGAGGGGCAGGGGGGGAGAATGGGTAAATATTTATATACAAATATACAAAACCAATCTCAAGGATGGCAGGGATATGGGAAACGCAGGGCTGCTCCAGGAGAGGTCCATGGCTCCTCACAGCACTCGATGTAGTTGGATTCTGGAGTGAGCATGTGGGAACCCGAAGGAACCAGCAGCACACCCGGCAGGGGGAAAGGAGTAGGAGGAAGGAGAGAGCGGCTTCCGGCTCTCCTGGCTCTTATAGATTGTGACAGGAAGTGGGCGGGAATACTGACCCCTTCCGATCTTTCAGGGTGCTAAGGACCCTCTCTCTCTCCAATAGGTGTCCAACACCATCCTGGGGTCTCCCAAACCATAACACACAGGAAATTAATTATATGGAGAAAACTATGAGTCAAACGTTATTAATAGACCACATATGCATGTATCCCATGTTGTTCATTCTTTGAGAACTTCTAGTGCCAATAAGTATGACAGAATGACAGAATTTGCTTTCCTTAAAAGCAGCATTTTGAAATGAGACTTTTGAATTTATAGTGAAAGCAAGAACTTGCATACAAATGAAATGTGTGGAGCATAAACTAAGATCTACGTTTATTCTGCACAAGCTATTCTGAGCTGGACTCGCCATTTCATCACTATGTGACTTAATAGAATTTCAAATATGTTTTGAAATGACAATAAGCAGCTCTGTACTTGCCAGTATTAGTGCAGATGACTTCTACAACATTACCAAATTGGCTCACTCTGTGTTTCCCCTATCCTTATTCTTGTAAACACATTGCTTCCTTATCAAACTCCATATTGGAGCAAACCAGAGGCTTCCCTTGACAAGGAAACCTGGGTGTGGGGCAGAATACAGTGCAGAGGTACTTAGCAGGTTCTCACCACACCAGCAGTGCACAAATGAGATGTGCCAATTTTGTTCTATCAGGTGCAGCCTTTGCAATGCTGTGTCAGGAAATTTTATGTGTATTCTCCCATTTGTGCTCTGTACCCTGCTCTGCCATCCACATACAACATCTTCAGTGGTGAAAAGACACATGTGGCAAGCTGCAAAGCAGCTTTTCTATGACTACTTTTTTCTCACTGAAAATAATCCTGGAGCAGAGAAAAGCCACATGGTGGACACCTGTAAAAAATGAGCAAAACAGGGAGAGGCACAGGCCCAAGCATTTACTAGATTTTGTACTCATGCTGCCATATTGTCAGTTCAATTCTTAGCGCTGTCCCAGGTGGGCCACAGTACACACCAAGTACATACTAAGTAGATACTAAGGGCTGTTGTCTCATAGGTAGTTTAGATACAGCCCCCTCTTTAGGGACTCACACTATTTATTTAGAGGTATAGCAACTGCAGATGTCAGGTGGCATCATTGACAGACAGTGGTCTATGGCCTGTTTTGTTTACTGGTCATTATTCATCTCTGAAATCCCACTGCAGAACCTTGTTCATCCTAACCAGGAAAAAGACCAAAGGATTCACAGTATATAGAAAGAGTATATTTATGCATGCATATTTGACAATTTTATTTGTTTTTTTAATAGTTGCAAAATCTGGCAGCTGCATTCACAGTGAACTCAGAATTTACCGACTGGCGCAGGTTCTTGCTCGCAGCAGCACAGCCATGGCCAGTGCCATCTGTGACACAGCTTCTCAAAACACTGCAGAGCTTCAAGTCTGTGGACGTAACTGGATCAGGATTTGTTACACAGGAAAACTACAAGCAGGTTGTAATTCTTTTCTCTTTTGAATAATAGTCTTTCGTTAAACTCTGTGAATTTAATGGTGTATTGTTGGGTTTATTCATATTCAGAAACTCAATCTGAGCTCTAATTGTTTTGGTTTTTGAGGGGGCTTTCTAGTGAAAATTGTCTTCAGGAAATGGAAGGCCTAGTATCTATCTTTAGTTCCACAAATCAGGCTAATTAAGCTTAATTTTTTACTTCCATTTCCTACTTTCCCCATAAATGAATTTCACGTGAAAATCCTCCTTTTTCTACAGAAATTACTCTGCACTCTGACTACTATTAAGTTGTTTGTATAAGACCAAAAATTTGCTGTGAACAGAGATAAGTATTTTAGTTTGGGCTAATCAGCTCTACTTTAATTAAATATTCCTGTATTTTTTTTTCCCGTAAGGAATTTTTGCAAATAAGGATTGTTTTTCAGATCTTGAAAACACAGAAAATTGTAAAATTTTTTGATCTGTTGTTTCCTCTGAAGAAAACTTCTATCTGAACCATTGCATAGTTCAGCAAGGTTTCCCAGGATGCAGGTTTTGTGAAAAAGTATTAAGAAGACATTTTCTTTCTTTTAGTAAAATTCTGCTCAATAAATTTACACTTGCTTGTAATTTCTATGTTAACCATACTTAGGATGACTGCTGGTTCACTCTTTAATGCGTACTAGCCATATATATCATACATATAGATGTATCTATGTGTGTATGTCTACATGTCTACATATATAAGCATGTGTGCATGTGTACACAAAGTATTGCAGTTCTGCCAGTTTGGTGATGCTAAAATAATTTTCAAACTTGTAAATAAATAACCTTTATTGCAATATGATTTATTATAAACTTAAATAGAAGCTGTGCTATTACAGAAGCCTATCAGTTTCAAAACTACTTTGATTAACTTAAAAATCCAGCAGTGCCTGCCAAACCCTACCCACCCCAGCCCTGGAAAGAAACAAATTCTTCAAAGCCAGAAAACCCACAAAATGTGCAGGTCTATCTGCATCTGTTTATCTATCCATGTGGTAATTTTTACTGAAGTGTGAGAGTTTAAAAATAAGGTAACAGTTGTAAGACATGCAGACTGCGAGTGTACATTTTTAAAGAAAGATCCTACTTCAAATATTAGCTGAGCAGTTAATGTACTCACTTCAGGATCACATTCAGTCAATGCTAGTAGTTATGCAATGGTGTATACTCATTTCTTTATAGACCTACCCCCCTGTCATTTCTCCCAAACTTCCAGGAGAATTGTTATTCTGAATCTCATACATTTGCTTAAAGACTAAGAAGGACTAAATAGTTCCTAAACACACAGGTGACTGCACAGCTGAAGCTCCTTGTTCAGAAAAGAACTATGTAGGTAGCAGGTAGCTTAGGGGCTCAGGAGGCTGTTACAGGAACCTCCAGAGAATACCCAAAGCAACTCGGCTCAGTCTGCATCGCTCTAAAGGTTTTGCTCTGCAACCAACCCATATTGCAAATAAAAGCTGTAATGGCTGCCACCCCTATTTCATGTTTCAGAATATGACCAAATCTTTCTTCACTTAAAAACCTCACATAAAACCCTGAATATCTGCTGTATATTACATCCTACCATTCATCCTAGTGACAGTACCATGGTTTGGAATTTTTGCATATACCATTATGAGAAGAACAAGAACAAAATTTTTCAGACCGAAGTAAAATGTAGTCCTCTAATTTTAATTGATGAGGAGCATCTGAATTGTTTTTTAATTGCACTGTTTGTTGTATACTTTTGGAGCAATTTATAGCAGGTTTCATGGGTTCAACACATTTCTTTCTTATTAATTTGATTATTGAAAAAAAATTATTTGTGTTCTGTGGAACATGGTGCACTAGACAATTAATGATTGAGTGCAGTCCATAAAATTAAGGAAAGAACAATGGCAGAGAGTAAAATAATTGTTCGTCAGTTCTTATAATTGTTACTATATAATCTACAGCAAACCATCTGAAATATTTCTGGTGAAGATCTCAAAGACAACATGAAATCTGTTTTCTTGCTATTACTTTCCTCATTCTTCCCAGCTAAGTCACATGGGGAAAAAGCAGAAAACTAAATTTTCTAATTACTTTTCCTTTCTGAAAATATCTTGAAACTTCTTGTTTGTCCTATTTCATTGTCTTGCTTTATAAATAAAGCATGTAATAATAATAAAGTACTTGATATAATCAACAACGTAGTAAATCACGTGAAATGTGTAAAAGGATGTAGCTAATTAAATGTATAACTTTGTTACAGTATTTCAACTTAATGCTTAGTCTGAAAGACTATTGCATCTCTCATTAATATCCATGTTTCATTAAAGTTTCCAACTATTTGAAATCTTCCTTATAAGTCTATTAATCTAATAGGAATATACTGAGATATTTTCAAATGTTAAATTCTTTCAATAAAAATGGTAACAAACTTTATTATTTTTCTAATGCTGAGATGTGTATGCATTCAAAATGTGGTGAAACTTTATTTTACTGTCTTAACAAGAAACAATGACAAGCAACATTCATTGAGAATAACAGCAGGAAACTTCCACTAGGAATTTGAGGTGTCCCAGCTGGTCCCTCTGCCTGCACCTGTGCTAGTAAACTACACAGTGCTAGGGAATATGCCCAGGCTATGGTACCCAGTTGTCCATACTGTGATGTTATTTGCACAGCCTGGCATGGTTTAATATGGTTTAAGAGGTTTTTCTGTAGGCACTGTGTTCATGGCATTCCTGTTTTAGAAGGCAAGATCTAGCTGATGTGGGATATTTTCTCTCTGTTTGGTCTAGTATTGGAGAATTGGTTCTGGGAACTTATAATTTACATTAGTAGGTGTCAGTATAGGTTGTTTGGCATTGCAGGACACTTAGTTGTCTTGTTGGGAACAGGCAGGTATGGGAAGAGCCATGCTTCTATCCTTAATCATAGAATAACAGAATCATAATAGAACCATAGAATGGTGTGCATTGGAAGGGATCTTTAAGGCTGATCTAGTCCAACCCCCTGCAATGATCAGGGACATCTTCAGCTCAATCAGATTGCTCAGATCCCCATCCAATCTGACCTTGAATGTTTCCAGGGACTGGGCATCTACCACCTCCCTGGGAAACTTGTTACAGTGTTTCACCACCCTCATTGTAAAAAATGTCTGTGTTATATCTAATCTAAATCTACCATCTTTTAGTTTAAAACTGTTACCCCTTTTCCTATCACAACAGGCCCTGCTAAAACCTTTGTCCCCATCTTTCTTACAAGCCACCTTTCAGTATTGAAAGGCCACAACAAGGTCTCCCTGGAGCCTTCCCTAGGATGAACAACCCCAACTCTCTCAGGCTGTCTTCATAGGAGAGATATTCAATGGGGTAGCGAAGGATACCCTTATAGGAACAAACCAGAACACACACAGAAACTCGGCATCCTAGTCAGCTTCTTGAGCACTGTAGGTTTACAACTACCTAGTTAATTTTCACTTTTCTCAAGAACACAGAGTCACTTCTACTCCATTTTCCGTAATTCCCAAAGTATCTGTTACAAAGTACAAACAGCTACTTAATTATTCTGATGTCATTCTATGTAATAACAAATTCAGCTTGATTAAGTTCATTTCTTAGTAATCTGTCTGTTGAACAATCATAGAGCATAAAGTTCACTTTATTTTATAATGTGAAAATAAATGCCTTTTTCTTTTTTTAAATCAGGTTGGCTTATGGTTCAATGGAAATGAAGATAAAAGCATAACAAAAAGTTGCACAGAAACTTGGCCTTTAGATAGACTGGGACATCTCACAGAGGTAAATTTTTAAAAGTAGGTGTTTTGAAGAGACCACTCACTACTCTAACTTAAGAGGTCTCATTCAAAATTTTCTTGGGGCTCTTTCATAACTGCTGCAATGTTTCAGTGGTTCTTGAGGTCAAGAGGTGCTCCAGAATATGATTTCCAGGTATGTATATATTTTAAAAGTTAGAAATAATGTAGAAAGAAATCTCAGAATTGTCCTTTGGTATTCTAAATCATACCCTACTCAGACTTCATTATTCCTGTTTTATTTTGAACTGCATTAATTTTGCTGCACAATAACCAGCTATGTTAAGAATGGGAGGCAAATGATCCCTACATCTAAGCTCGTGGAAATCTGCATGGAAGAGTGAGATAACAGTGTGATCTGAAGAAAATGTTTTAGACCTCTTTGTCACGATGCAAGATTTTTTAAATTTCTCCTTGTTCTGTGGAAGTCCTCAATGTGGAATACAATTCCTGTTTCACTGAATGACGCAGACACACTTTTGGTTTCTCTTGATTTTGGTGTCTCTTGACAGCCTCAACACATTTTTGAAGACACTATCACTTAGCAGCAGTCGTTAGTATATTTAATCCTTTTACTATACAGTCTGTGAGTTTTATTTGATTAAATTCCACTTGTAAAAATCAGTTTACATATATCTGTCCTTCTATAGTTTTTCTTCAGTTTATTTGCTGATACCAGAGATGACCCTGCTCTGCTCAACTATACTGAGATGCTGCTTTATTTTGCCTCCCACTCTGACCCAGTTGAAGGTGTTTACAGAGCACTTAGCATTGCTGCTGGAACATGTATACATAGAAAAGAAGAAGCTTCTCTTCTTTGTGAGGTAAAATATTACAGTAATATATTAGAGATAGTAGTGGTGCGTGCAACATATAAATTAGCAAGATTTCTGTGTATTTTCTTATCCTGGGTAGCCCCAGTCCTTACAAGTAGACCCACTGACTTAATGGGAATTCTGCAAATAGTGCCAGTAACGTTGGTAATAATGTTCTGTAGTATTATTCCAAAAGTCTGAACATTTGCTTGCCAAATAATAATGAAAGTTGAAGATATGTACTGGTAACTACTCCATGCACAGAGGAACAGTGGACATTCTTTGGCCTAATTGTAGCCAATTAGGTCCAGGTATCAGTCCCAAGGAATCAGACTGTAGTGTGACTTACGGTATTGTTACTTAAAGATATAAAACCTGGCATTATTGCTGATCTTACCTTCTTGTCCACTATGGGTTGTTGGTTTTTTTGGGGTTTTTTGTATTTAGAAGTATATACACCTTTGTTGTTATTTTCAAGTGTTTTGGTTTACCTGTAAAGCTATTAATAATTATTAATAAGTTTAATCTGAAATAATTCTTAAAATTATATTTAGGGCCATGATGAACATATTTTCACATCAAATGAAACTGGGCACCATTGTTAGTGTTTCTGGAGTACGCTTTTATTTTTAATGTCTCAAAACTGCCATTAGTGCACTGCAGACATCAGTCATTTATTATTGAAGTATACATCACTTTTGAGACATAAAATAGATACCTATGCCGCGGTGTGAGGCTTGCTCTTCCACATAATAAAATGTTTCAGTATGCTGTCTCAACCACAGTAGCTCTAACATTTGCTGAATATTCACAATACAGTTGTGGTCTCCAGAAACAGTTTAGGAAGGGCATTGTTTTACCACACAGTGTAATACTATACATATTCAAAATTACATTTTATCACTTCAAATGACAAATGTATTAATGTACTCCCCTGTGTCTGGTTTTATTTCTCAATGGAGTTTTTCTCCATGGGAGAGACTGAAGAAGACTATTTCCTTTTTCACATTTCATGGAAAGAAGGAGAGCAAAGAATGCCCCCAATTAGATGCATAGAACTGAACTTAGTTTCCCATATATTTTAGTGGAAAATGATAACTCTCACATCATTGGATATAAAGCAACACAACTTGTTCTGCTTGCTGTTATTTGCTTGGTTCAATCTCTTTGGTCAGAACTTTTGTAAGACTGTAAGTAACTGCACTGGCATTATCACCTGTGTGTCAATGACTTCTTAAGGCTGTGAGTCACAGGTGAAGGGACACATTTCCTTTCCATCTAGAATTAACAATGTGTGTCTGAGGACCATGAGTTATGCCACATCCAACCTGAGAATCCCCTCATGCTTAGTTTCCCACTTGATGTAATGACTCTGTGAATCTGTGCTAAGTCTGATGTATGTCTCATGGTGTGTTACACAGACAGTTTGTGTGTCTAATTCATCTCAGTGAGTCCCTTAGAAACCTAAAATGTGTAAGAATTAGATGGTAAATTAAAATCTTGCATTTGTGGATTCTCTTCGACTTTACAGTCATCTTTTATAGGTTGGTGCCTAGAATTGCAGGCTGATAGAACATAATTTTAATATTTTCTTCTTGTATCTTGTGTTCTATATGTGTACAGTTTAACAATAAGGTTGAATACAGAAAAAAATATAATTAATACAATTATGTTCCACTGAAATGAATGGGTTTTCACCATTGGCTTCAGTAAGGCCAGCATTTCATGCAGGATATTCAATAATCCCAAGGGAGCAAAAAGTAAATTATGAGTTGCTGTGGTATCATGTTTGAGTCAAGCTCCACCAAATAGAAAGATATATATCCCTAAAGACATCCAAAGTGGTTTTCAGCACCAAATTAAGAACCTGAACCTTTGTCCACCTGTGGCTGTTTGTATGTGATCTGAATATCCCACTTCTCACTACAGGTACTAGAAAGCTAGTAAGTACTATCAGTGGAATATTCATCAGTGAAATATAAAGAGCTTCCCAGCTCATATCCAAGAATTTTTGTAATAATTGTAATAATTATAATAATAAAAACCTGAGATAGCCAGCCTATAGGTAGGTACTTAAACAGCAGCACCTAGTTTACTTTGTCTCTTCAGTTTTTCTTGTTCTGTGCTGAAAGTTGTAATGACTTCTGTTTGGTAGGTGCCTATAGAAATATGGCTGTAACTCTAATGATGTTAATAGATGAAGATCAAACAAATGTATTCTAGAGACTTGCTATTTTTATTAATTTTATAGCAAAGACCCTTTCACTTAAAATACTTAGCTTTTAAGTCTCAATAATTTAATTATTAGTTGTGTAGATTTTATTGTTAAATGTAAATGGAACAGTGTGAGACAGAAAAACCTAAGTGCTGATGTTTGTGTAATATCCACTGTCCTGAGTTAAAAAGACTGTATCAATGACTCTGCTTCTCCTGTGTTGAAAAAGACATGTATTAAGGCCTCAGACATGCAGCACAAATATGACAATCTCAGTAGTCTTTCCCTTCTAATGAGGTATGTTTAATTAAATGTGATTTCTTTTTATTGTTAATCATTAGTCTACACAGTAGCCTAATCTAGTCAAAGCATTGTTCACCTGGGTGAGGTCCTTCCTCATCTCATTTTGTGCTCACAAATCTATACAGCGTGGTTTTTTTCTCTTCAGTCATCTCTAATATCACCATAAAGGTACCTCATTGCTTGTTTAGACTAAACTCCTAATTTTTCTGCATAAAACCTTTCTCATCTCTTTCTGTTGAGAGCTTGTGAGCCTATGTTAACTGTTAGCCAATACTAAGTTTTTGCAGTGACTCCTTGACTTGGACTAGGAAATTCATGGTGCTTTTTTAATGTGAACATCCAGAATTACCAAGTTTACTCCTTATAGGAATACAGTGCTCTTGGTAGAGTATTGTAATTTGTAACTTTTAAGTATTTTTATGTTTTGTTGCTCTGAAGAAAATTGATTTCTCAGTGGAATGTTGGCCACATTCCTGGAAAAAGCTGTTTATTGTATGTCTACTAATGCAAACATCACAGATATTTTGGGACTCTCAAGATCTATTGCTTCATCCCATAGTTCAGTAGATAATTTTGTATGAGTTGATAGGTTTTCAATTGTAGAGAACTGAAGCATGGAAGTATAATCCACTGATCCTTAATGACTCTCTTAATGAAAACAGATGACCTGCTGACAGACTATGTATCACTAAGCATTATACCTATGCTTTGTTGTCTTAGGCTTTTCCTTATACCAATGTAGTGCCAAATGGGAAAACTTTAATAGAAGATGAAAAAGAAGTCTTGAATTACATGAGTGAAGCAAAAATTTCAGTGGCAGCTCTACTCAAAGTGTTTCATACTGGAGGACGTAAACATGAAGATAATAATAGATTTAGTAATCGGGAGAAGGAAGACAGCTATGATGAGGTAGACTGGTTGATTTAAATAAGGTTTTGTACTTTGTTTTATATATTGAATAATACCTGCTGCAATCTTTGCTTTTCCCCAATTTTTTTAAACACTTAATAAATTGATCACATTATTTTTTTCAAGCATTTCGTCAAAATATACAAAGAATTAGGCACTGAAGATCTGACACCCATTCCAGTTGCACTCCTTTTGAAGCATCCTTTTATGCAAAACTTGATCAGCAGGTATCAAGAATACAAGTTGCCAGTAAGTATTGCTTTCTGGGACCAATAACTTTGTAAGTACATATATTGAAATCTGCGTTATCCCAGAAATTTAAGTTTAATTCATTTAGATACTGCCAATTTGCAGTGTAGACTGGATATACAGCATAACAGGCAGTGGCTTAGATCTGTTGTTTCATTTTCCATGCAAACTCTGTCCATCAGAGACTATACTATAGGACCTAATTTTTTTATACATCTTCATAGAATCACAGAATCATAGGATGGTTTGAGTTGGAAGGTATCATAAAGATCATCTAGTTCCAAGCCCCCTGCATAGATCCCCCACTGGATCAGGTTGCTCCAAGCTCCATGCAACCTGGCCTTGAACACTTCCAGGGATGAGGCAACCACAACTTCCCTGGGCAACCTGTTCCAGTGTCTCACCACCCTTATACTAAAGAACTTCCTCCTAATGTCTAACTTAAATCTCTTCTCTTCCAGTTTTTTACCCCTTGTCCTCTTCCCCTGTAAAAAGTCCCTCCCCAGCTTTCCTGTAGCCCCTTCAGGCACTGGAAGGCCACTATAAGTCTCCCCGGAGCCTTCTCTTCTCCAGGCTGAACAACCTCAACTCTCTCAGCCAGTCCTCATAGGAGAGATGCTCTAGCCATCTGATCATCTCTTTGACCCTTCTCTGGACTTTCTCCAGGAGCTCCATGTCCTTCTTACACTTAGGGCTCCAGAATTGGACAAAGTACTCCAGGTCTCACAAGAGCAGAGCAGGGTGGGAGAATCACCGCCCTTGACCTGCTGGCCATGCTTCTTTTGATGCAGCCCAGGACATGGTGGCTTTCTGGGCTGCAAACGCACATTTTGAGCTTCTCATCCACCATCACCCCCAAGTCCTTCTCCTTTGGACTGTTTTCAATCCATTCTCCACTCAGCTTCTATTTGTGCTTGGGATTGCTCTGACCGAGGTGCAAGACCTTGAACTTGGCCTTGTTGAACTTCATCTGGTTTACACGAGCCCACCTCTCAAGCCTGTCATGGTCCTTCTGGATGGCATCACTCCCTTCCAGTGTGTCTGCCACACCACACAGCTTAGTGTCATCAGCAAAATTGCTGAGAGTACATTCAATGCCACTGTTCATGTCACCAACAAAAATGTTAAACAGCACCAGTCCCAGTACCAACCCTTGGGGAACTCCACTTGTCACTGGTCTCCATCTTGACATCGAGCTGTTGATCACCACTCTGGTCAGTTCCTTACCCAATGAGTGGTCCATCCATCAAACCTGTACTGATCCAGTTTTGATACCAGGATGTCATGTGGGACAGTGTCAAAAGCTTTGCACAGGTCCAGGTAGATGACATCAGTTGCCCTTCCTTTGTCCACCGATGCCATGACCCCATTGTAGAAGGCCACCAAATCAGCCAGGCAGGATTTGTCCTTGATGAAGCCATGTTTGCTGTCACCAATCACCCCTTTGCTTTCCATGTGCCTCAGCAGAGCCTTCAGGAGGATCTGCTCCATGATCTTGCTGGGCACAGAGGGGAGACTGACTGGTCTATGGGTCCCCAGGTCTTTCTTTTTTCCCTTCTTGAAAATGGGAGTTATGTTTCCCCTTTTCCAGTAAATGGGGATTTCTCCAGACTGCCAAGACTTTTCAAATATGATGGACAGAAGCTTTGCAACTTCATTGGACAAATCCTTCAGGAGCGATGGATTAATCCTGTCAGGTCCCATGGACTTGTGCACCTTCAGGTCCTTCAGATGGTCATGAACCTGCTCTTCTCTTACAGTGGGGAGATTTTCCTTTTCCCAGTCCATACCTTCGCCTTCTCTAACTTGGATGGTGTGACCAGAGCCTTTGCTGGTCAAGACTGAGGCAAAGTAGTCACTGAGTACCTCAGCTTTCTCTACATCCTGCATGACCAGGTCTACAGTTCCTTCTGAAGCGGGCCCACATTTTCCTTATCTTCCTCTTGTCACTGACATACCTGTAGGAACTTTTCTTGTTGCTCTTAACATCTCTGGCCAGGTCCAACTCTATCTGTGCTTTGGTGTCCTTTACCCAATCCCTTGCTTCTCTGACAACTTGTCTGTTCCACCCCCCCTCCCCCAGGATACGCATCCCTGCTTCCACTCTCTGTAAGCCTTGTTTTCACATTTAACTGTGTCCAGAAGCTCCTTGCTCATCCATACAGGCCTCCTGTCACTCCTGCCTGCCTTCCTCTTTGTTGGGACACATTGCTCATGGGCATGGAGGAAGTGATCCTTGAATATGTACTGGCTTCCCTAGGCTCTCCTTCCCTCCAGGGCTTTGCCCCACAGTACCCTACTGAGCATGTCCTTGAAGAGACCAAAATCTGCTCTCTTGAAGTTGAGGGTAGTGACCTTGCTTCGCTCCTTCATCGCTGCCTGAATTCAAATATGTCATGGTTGCTGCAGCCTAGTCTCCTGTTAAGTCATACATCATCAACCAGCCCGTCTTTGTTGGTGAGCACAAGGTCCAGCATAGCATCTTTTCTTATCAGTTCCTCTACCATTTCCAGAAGGAATTTGTCATCAGTGCACTCCAGGAAATTCCTGTATTGGTGGTGCTTTGCTGTGTTGTCTTTCCAGCAGATATTGGGGTGATTGAAATCCCCCATGGGGACCAGGGCCTGTGAGCCTTGACAGCCTGTAGCTGCCTAAAGGTTTTCTACTGCCATGTCACATGTGGCATTCCTTTCCTGCCACCTATAGGAAGAAGCATGGTTAAATTATCATGGAATCATAGAATAGTTTGGGTGGGAAGCCATGTTAGTTGCCACCAACCATCTCCACATTTTCCACGTGCCTTACCAGAGTCTTCAGGAGGATCTGCTCCACGATCTTTCTGGACACAGAGGTGAGACTGCCTGGCCTGTTGTTCTCTTGGTCTTTCTTTTCTACCTCTTTGAAAATGGGGTTTTGTTTGCCCTTTTCCAGTCAGTGGGAACTTCACCAGACTGCAACAACTTCTCAAATATGATGGGAAGTGGATCTCAGTGGGTCCCATGGACTTTTGCACTTTCAGGTTCTTAGGTGTTCTCAAACCTGCTCTTCTCCTACAATGGGCGAATCATCGTTCTTGCCTTTGCCCTCTGCAACTTGGGTGGTGTGGCCAGAGCCCTTGCCAGTGAAGACTGAGACAAAAAAGCCACTGAGTACCACAGCCTTCTCCATATCCCATGTGACTAGGTCTCCTGTTTCCTTCTGGAGAGGGCCCACATCTTCCCTAATCTATCACCAACATAGAAGCTTTTCTTCTTAACCTTGATGACCCTGCCCAGATTAATTCTGTGGGCTTTAGCTTTCCTAACTTGACCTCCAGCTGCTCAGACAACTCTTGGTATTCCTCCCAGGCTACCTGCTCTTGCTTCCACCCTCTGTAGACTTTCTTTCTACAACTACGTGTCCAGGAGCTCCTTGTTGATCTATGGAAGCTTCTCAGCACACCTTTCTGCCTTCCTTTTTGTTGGGATGCATTGCTCCTGGGTTTGGAGGAGGTAATCCTTGAATACTGCCCAGCTTTCTTTGGCCCCTTTCCCTTCCAGGGCTTTATCCCATGGTACCCTACCAAGCAGATCCCTGAAGAGCTCAAAGTCTGCTATCCTGAAGTCCACATTAGTGACCTCACTGCGCACCCTTCTTGTTGCCCTAAGGATCTTGAGATCCACCTTTTCATGTTCACTGCAGCCAAGGCTGCCCTTGAGCTTCATGTTACCCGCCAGCCCTACCTTGTTAGTAAGAACATGGTCTAGCACAGCACCTTTTCACATTGGTTCCTCTATAACCTGGAAAAAGATATCATTGTCAGTGCATTCCAGGAATCTCTTGGATTGCTAGTGCCTTGGTTTTTTCTCTCTCCTACAGATATCAGAGTGGTTGAAATCCCCCATGAGGATGAGGGCTTGTGACCTCAAAGCTGCTCCTATGTGTATAGGGCCTCATCCTCTCAGCATTCCTGGTCAGGTGGCCTGTATCAGACCCCTGCTATGATATCACCTGCCACTGGCTTTCCTTTAACCCTGATCCATAAGCTCTCAGTCAGCTCCACATCCATCCCCACGCAGAGCTCCATGGGCTCCAGCTGGTCACTGATGTAGAGGGCAACACTCCCTCATCATCTTCCCTGCCTGACCTCCCCAACAGTTTCTAACTGCAAGACACTATGGGATATGCAGTAGCAGACATTCCATTGCAGGCCAGCCACGCTGCAGAAGAAGGCATGAAGAGGTAGTACAGGTTCAAACGTTCTTCTCTGACATACTCTAGAGCTCTCCTGCGACCTGCACCTCTGTTTAAATGTGCATTAAAACAGTTGTACAAAAGGCAAGTTTGGGCCAGAAAATCGAACCTATTAAATATGTCAAACTTAGACAAAAAAATGTGATACATGGGGTATAAGAAAATAGCATGAGACAAGATGAAAGGGAACTTGCATTCGCATGCACAAAGATGAAACAGAAAGAGTCTTCACAAGTTTGAGATGATCACCACCAGGGACACACAGTGTTCCACAAACTGTAAATCTGAGTAAGGTATGTGATACTGCAGGAGTAACTTGCTATTTCTTCATTATATTCATCATTGTAAGGAGCGAAGTTCCTAGCATTTATTATATCACTCATAATCATTGTTATAAAATGATAGTTCACTCTATCGAAGTAAAGGTTAAAAATGTATTTGCTGTAGTAGGAACAGATACAAAAGGAAAATGTAAGACGAAGACAACATAATTCAAGATTGTAACTGTGAATGAGTGTCTATTCTGCCTATGCTAATGTCTCAGCCAACTTATGAACATAGGCACCATAGAATGTTAGCTAATTCCTCCCTTCCAGTCTCCAGTCTTTCTTCTGAGCCTTTTAATTTAATCCAGTACTGCATTCCCTAATTTGAACATTTTTTGCAAGTTCACTGGATTTATTGTAGACCAAAGCAGTTAACAAAATAGCTCTAAGTTCTACACCTGATCCATCTCACAAACTGTTCTATACACAAACATCTCACTGGCTATGCAGCATTTAACATAATGCAAGCTCCCCATGAAGACCAAATGTGATGCAACCTGAAGTAACACTTAATTAGGGGGTAAACTGAGTAATGCACATACTCTGCTATTTACAAGGAATGGGATTTATTTTAAAAACCTCTTAACACTAACCAACAGTTGAATATCAAGAGCACAGCATCTTTTCTTTATCAGAATTTCTAACCTTGTACCACTTTCAGGGGAAACTACGTCATATAGCTTAAAAAGTAGCTTGTAGTATACGTTTAAATTTTATTAGCTACCATCAATCACCTGGATTATTTGTGGCTGGTAAGATATGTTCAGGGCAGTGCAGTTATAAAAATTGTCAGTCTGTGAGATGAGAAACTATTGCATATAGATCTTGGTGTAGCTGAGGGTTTCAGTTCTCATGCTCTAGTCCAAAGGAGTTTCCACAGCTTCATTACCAAATATGTTATTTGTATCATTGCAATTAAATAATACATTTTCCTACATTTTGACAGATTCATTCGATGCCTATATCTCCTGACATGACAGTTGGATGATACAGAGCTTCAGTTTTTGGTTGTAATACTTAGAATTTCCTCTTGTAAGGGCTTATACTAACTGTATCTCAAATATGGATCTCTTTGGTTTCTAAACCTAGGAAGACAAGATTCTATTCCTTGACTGTACTGGTAAATACAGAGTACTGTTTTATGTATGAATTCAACACTTCATAATCTTACTTTAAAATTCTGATGAACTGGTGAAGTTCTTATTCAACTTTACAGAAAATTATTGTATTCACCAGCAAACAGGTATAGAGACCCCGTGGCCATTGTTTTAGAAGGTTAGGATTCTGGGCAAAAACATATAAAGAGTTTTCCTGACAATTCTTCAAAACCTATATCAGTGAGTAGGTGAATCTTTTTCTTTCCAAAACATACCCAAAGTTAAGTAAACAATAAATTATTTTTTTTTGAGAAATTCTCCTGAGACTATAAAAATCTCTATGGAAATGAAATTCAGCCACAGTGCTGTTATTTTGAGATCTTTTACAAGATAAATATATCAAGTTAGGGTGTGGTTTCTAAGGTTAAACTATTTCTACAACTGCAGTCATAAACAGTGGAAAACAGAATGTTTTGCTGAAAATTCTAAATGGAATATCTAGCTTACAATTTTTAAAATTTGGGTTGGGGCAGTAGATTCCTTGACCTCTGGATCAGTTCAATTTTAACCAATACTATCTCTGATTAAAATATTTTCTTCAGGTAAGATATTTTCTTGTCTTTTGAAGAGAGTTTTTTTAAAGATGACCTTTCTGTTAGCCTCAGTGCAAATGCTAATAAATTAATATGCTTGGAAAAGCCATTGCTTTTTCATCTGGTCTTTTCTGTCCTATTTAGAAGTCTTTCTGGTCCTGACTAGAACTTTCGAGTGGCTTTCCAGTATCAGCACAAGTTTTTCACTTATCAGGTCAAATTTATTCCTTTGGGATAGTTAGACCACACATTTATATGTGCGTTTCTGGATGCACTTTGTTGCATTCTAAATGGAAATGTCTTTATAAACATATTTAACAATAAATGAGATAATATTTTTATTAGACGAGCTGATGCAGATGGAGAAGAAAGAGATTCTGCTTTTTCAGCTGCAGAGATTTTTCTGTTGAGGTTAGTCTATGAAATGTTCTTATTCAGGCCTGTTATTATTTCTTGTTACAAATTTTGCCTTGTATCCTGAGAGTGTCACAGATACAGTAATACAGAAAAAAACACGTATGTCAATAACTCTGCATTTTGGTCATGTTGAATTTTTAAAAAAGAGTCTTGGATATAGTCTACTTTTATTATTCTTAATGCTTGCATTAATCTGTTATTTTGAGTGGGCTACATTCTTGTAATTACTGAGGATCACCAGGCAGTTTGATAACTAGCATTCAGTTTGTTGATATCAGAGCTATTTTGCATTTAATAACGTTATGTTTCATGTTTTTATACTGCTTTCAAATCCTGAATAGTCCTTTTAAAACAACTCTAGTTTTGAAGGTAGGGATATCATGTTGTATTTCTTATGCATCTGTCTTTTGAGTAGATTTAATACAGGCCCTTGCATCAGTCTTGTTCATTCTAGATTTATTGTCCTATTATTGCTGCTGTTATAGGTGGGTTTATTAGTAGTTTCAGTATAACTGCTTATATATTCATTCAGATGCGAGTTCCACTGAGATAGCGTTTCTCATAATGTAGAGTTATCATGCCTTTATAAAAAAAAACCAAATAGCATGTTGGGAAATTATTACAAAACTTGTTTATACACACAATATAGAATTATAGAATCAGAGAATCATAGAATGTCTTGGGTTGGAAGGCACCTGTAAAGGTCATCTAGTCCGACCCCCCTTGAATAAGTAGGGACACCTCCAACTAGAACAGGTTGCTCAGAGCCCCACCAAGTCTGACCTTGAATGTCTTACAGGATGGGGACTCCACCACCTCTCTGGGCAACTCATTCCAGTGATGCACTACCCTCAAAATAAATAACTTTTTCCTAATGTCCAACCTAAATCTACCCTTTCCTAGCTTAAAGCCATTATCCCTTGTCTTACCCAGCCTTCTTATAGTCCCCTTCAGGTATTGGAAGGTCACTGTAAGGTTCCCCTGGAGTCTCCTTGTTCTTCTTCTGTTGGAGGCTCCAGAGCTGGACACAGTACTCCAGGTGGGGTCTCACCAGGGCAGAGGAGAGGGGTAGAATCACCTCTCTCAATCTGCTGGCCACACTTCTTCTGATGCAGCCCAGGATGCAGTTGGCCTTCTGGGCTGCAATTGAACATTGGTGGCTCATGTCCAGCTTTTAGTCCACTAGCACCCCCAGGTCTTTTTCCACAGGGCTGCTCTCTAGCATGTCTTCCCCCAGCCTGTATTGCAGTCTCTAGTTGTCCTGGAGCACAGGTGCAGGACCCTGCACTTGGCCTTATTGAATCTCATGCGGTTCACCTGGACCCACTTCTCCAGCTTGTCCAGGTCCCTTTGGATGGCATCTGTTCCTTCTGGCATATCGAGCATGCCACCTAGCTTGTTGTCATGGGCAAACTTGCAGAGGTTGCTCTCAATGCCACTGCCAGTATCATTAATGAAGATATTAAACAGCACTGGTCCCATTATGGACCCCTGAGGGACACCACTTGTCACTGTTTTCCATCTAGACATCGAGCCATTGACCACTACCCTCTAGATGTGACCATCCAGCCACTTCCTTATCCACTGAACAGTCCACCCATCAAACCCATATCTCTCCAATTTAAAGAGAAGGATGTTGTGCGGGACAACGTCAAAAGCCTTGCAGAAGTCCAGATAGATGACATCCATAGGTCTTCACTTGTCCACTGATGCAGTCACTCCATTGTAGAAAGCCACTAGGTTGTTCAGTCTGGCTTTGCCCCTAGTAAAGCCATGCTGGCTGTCCTGAATCACCTCCCTGTCCTCCATCTGCCTTGGCATGTCTTCTAGGAGGATCTGTTCCATGATCTTCCCAGGCACAGATGTGAGGCT
Organism: Hemiprocne comata; assembly: GCA_020745705.1. Lineage (NCBI taxonomy): Eukaryota > Metazoa > Chordata > Aves > Apodiformes > Apodidae > Hemiprocne > Hemiprocne comata. Next base: position 23,636,838 of record CM036616.1, on the reverse strand, counting down.
GACAGGTCAGTAGTTGCCAGGATCCTCCTTTCTACCCTTAAAAAATGGGTGTGATGTTTCCTTTCTTCCAGTCACCAGGGACTTCCCCTGACTGCCATGACTTTTCAGATATCAGGGAGAGTGGCTTGGCAATTACATCAGCCAATTCCCTCAGGACTCTGGGATGCATCTCATCAAGTCCCATGGACTTGTGTATGTTCAGGTTCCTCAGATGGTCATGAGGAAGGTTAGCAGCCATTTAATATTATACAACTCAAAATACGTTCAGAACTCCATGTATCATTTTACAAAGTAAAAATGCTTTCTGTCTAGGGGGAGTCCATAATATTATATTCACGTCATTTTTCAGATTATGAGGTGGACCATATAGTTCATAGTAAATACTGAAAAATGCTTTGGCAGAAAAAGGCACTGCTGAATCACTGTCTACACATAGGCAGCAGCTGTAATACTTATGAAACTTGAGAAGCCTTTTTCATGTGGTGTTTTAAATGTCCCAATGTGAAAGAGAAGTAAAATGTAACTCTGTGTTTAAATATCTAGTTTAAAAAGGCGACCCATGTTATGCTTCTCTTTATCATGCATTCCATCAAAAAAGCTTAGCAAATGTAAATATACATAAAAAATATTGTTTCTTACTCTAAAAAAAGATAGAAGTATCTATTGATGTAACAGAAATATTAAGCTTTCTTCAAAAAACTGGTAGTTACATAAATAAATTCTGTCCAGAGGAAACTTCTTTCATACTTAACACATTCTTAAATGCTGTTCTGTCCCTCTCTTTTCTGCATCAGATTATAATTTTCAATAATACCATTCTTACTTTTAGACTGATATTTGACATATATTTCTGTGGCATTGCTAGAGCATAAAATTTCCACGTTCCACACACATGAACACAATGACAGCATTGGATGTGTCTCTGTATATTGCATGCTCCATGATGATCAGCAGTAGCTTTCTGAAATTTATTTTTTACAGGAACACAGACTTGTACTTTATATTTAGAAATCTCATAATAAAATTCACATTCTATCACACCAGAAGCACTACAGTTTGCTGAGATCCCCATCTGCTTAGTGTGGTAATGATAAGTAAGTACTGATAGTGAACTTGCTGAAGGTTCCATTTGCTAACATCTACTTTTGTCGAACCGGAATCGAAACTCCCTTTTTCTGACTCAATGTGCTGAAAAAGGCCTCCTTGAAATGAAATCTTTGTTAGAGTCAAAAATAAATGTCAGTACTACCTGCTAAAATACAGGACTGGTAAAATTATCTTTGAACATGGTTGTTCTGCATTCACTGAAATGCTCCTGATATTTTGTGAGGCGTTTGAAGCATTATCGCATACAGACAGTTTCTCCTTCTGAAAAAAGTTTTTATCTTCAAAATATGCAGAAAATACACATAGGAGTATGTATTCAAATTTAAACTAATTTGTTTTATAAAATGATGACTGCTTAGTCTTCTAAAGGAAAAATGTGTTTACTGACAATACCAGGAAATGCTAGAAAGTTCATGTACTATTTATCTTTGTGTTTTTTGGGGGTTTTTAAATTTTTTTTTAATTCTTTATTTTAAATAAAAAAAATCCTTTTTCATCCTGCTTATACTATGGATAATATTGCTGAAATTGGAAATAGAGAAGATTGTGCCAATACCAAATTATTGAAACTTAACAAATCAAACAATGTGTTATAAAGAAAGCAGAACTGCACCAAAAAAAACGAGCAACTCTGTGAGGGCTAAAGCATGGTTATGTGTTATTCCAAGTGTTAATTACCTACTTTGTTTCATTTCCATTTCCTTGAATTGTTGTGTAAGCTCAGCTTGCAATATGACATATAAAAAAAACGAAACTTTATTGAAGAATTTGTCCCTGTACATTCAGAATAATATTGACTGGTTTTAACAATCTAAATACCTCTTTTCACTGATAAGTTTAAGCCAATGCTCAAGATCTCTGCTTACTTTAGAGTTCCATTTCAACACACTAGTTTTGAAGGCAATGATGTTGTGTGGATAATATGGAAACATCGTCTCAGTGATGTTAGTGATACATCAGTACCTCTTTTAGAATTTGCCATAAAGAATGTTTTTTCTATAATTTCCACTGTATGTTTATGTTCTCATTCGTGCACTGAACATGCATGGTGATTAAGCTGAACGACTGCTGTTTTTAGTGTCTTTCTAGAAGACATATTTTGTAGCCCAGGGAAAGCATAGTTTATTGTAGTATATCTCCACTGAAGTTAGTTTTTCATCGTAATCTTCTAGTCATTTATTAGAAAGGTCATCCCATGGAAAGACAGACATTATTTTTATAAGTTTTAAGCTAGATCAGGCTGTGACATGAAGTGACCTTTTCATGTTTCATTTTCCTTTTCATAGGATATAAAAATCTTTCTACAATGAGTTGAACAAGCACAGTCAACTGATGGAAAAAACACCATGTGTCAAGACATCGATGTATGAAAAATGGTTGTTCATGAACATTAAGAAGTCTGTTTTTTTAAGTTTCTAAGAAATGTGCTTTAGATCTCCAGTCCTCCCTTACATGGGAAAGGATTGTTTATTTATTGTTGTTAGAGCAAAATCCCACTGCAATGACATGTTTTCTGTTACTTTAAAAGCAAACAAACAAACAACCAAAAAAACCAGGGAAAGTTATGGTTAGTCCATATTAAATAATCTGATGATACTTCTAAATAAAGATTAAAGCAGTTCCTAAACTTAAAAAAAAGCTGATAATGTGTCCATTAATAATTAGTATAAGCATGGGGTATGTCCAAGACTTGCAAGTGAGATAAGATATGTGGTCACTTTTTGTTCTGTGCATATTTAATTCATTAATTTTTAATGCATTAAATGTTGTAACTAGTAAATTTCTAAAAACATGTTGCAATTCATGGCTAATTACATAAGTATACGAAAACATTATCTTCTCTAAGATCAGTATAAACCACAAAAAAGGACACCATGTACGTGAAAGTGGAATGCTTGTTGACAGTGGACATGATGAATCTTTGTTTTGTTATCCAATCTTTCTCTTTCTAATCTTCCACTACAACTCAACTCTGCTACCACCCACTAAAAATCTGCAGGCCTTTTCTTCAGTGCAGCAGCACACACAGCCCACGGGGGTTGGTGTCACAGGGTGCTGCTTCCCAGTGACCTTCCCTCCCATCGTGTTCAATTGAGGCAGCCCCAAATGAAGCTGTAAGGTGTTGTTCCTCCGCTAATTTTGCATATAGTATTGCTAGCCACTAGAAGTTCCATTGTGGTTCCACACAACCATTTTCAGTAATCAACTAAAATCCCTTTTTTAATCTGCACCATGTACTCCAGACCAACATTGCAGGTTTTCAGGTATGACAGGGGTTTGTTTAAAAATCTGTATGGCACATGATGACCTGGCAGATGTTGCCTTCTGTAGCAGATCAAGCAAAGTCTTGGCGAAACACTCTCCTTACTTACTGCTAGAGTGGTTGTTTCTTTTTCCATATCCAGTTTGGCTCCGCCTGGCTTTCCTGGAAGTTGTTCTGGAATAGTTTTCATGGGAATTTTCTTGTTAATAGGATGTTTGTGTTTCCTTGGAGTTTTATTCAGCTTTTCCATTTTCTTCTGCCTAGTGATGCTAACTATGAGAGGAACTATTTTTTCCTGGAATTTTTAAAATAAATTTTAGAACACTTGTTGTAATTAATTACTCTGGAATTCAACATTGAAATGTCTAATAAATCCTCAGTTTTGAGTGGTACTCATTCTCCTGACCTACAGTTTCAATTTTTCTGAAGACTGAACATAGCAAGTACATAACTGAGATTATCTGAACGCAGTGTACCTTTTAATTTGCAGCCTGACAGCTGGCCAAGTTGTTAGCAAACCTTGTGCATTCTACATTGTCCTACTAGTTTAGAAACACTAATAAGTAAATGTTTCCATCATGCCTACTCATAGCTGAAAACTGCTCCATCATTCTGGGGTATTTTTTTCTGCATTTGGCAGTGACCTGGTAACAATTGCTAAACACTTAAATCTTCCTTTCCTGGGTTTGATTCAGCAAAGTACTCAAACATAAGATGCTCTCTAAGAACACAAGTGGTCCCATTGAGGTCAGTTAACTCAAAGGGAGCCACAACCCTTTGCTATTTGTTGAGAAGTGCTATCTGCACAGAATACTTTGACCTTTTAAATGTATCTTTGTTATTTTTTAGCAAAGTATTCATGACATAGTGTAGTACTTACATAACATTTGCCAATGTTCCTAATGCAGTTTCTAAATTGCCTGCATGAGGAAAACAATTACATATCAAAAAAACAATAGCAGCATACAAACTGGCATAGTTGTAGTTGGACAACTAGCAGACCTACCTGTAAAATACATTCTGTTTTCTGTCATGATAAAATAAACACTGCCAGATTTTTAGAACTTGCTAATGTCAATAATGGCAGGTTTGTTTCTTTGTTGATTAAAGACAGATTTTGAAAGGAAAGTTGATAGTCTAGTGGTAGCAGATCAAAGCATCTAGATGTAATATATGAAGCTCAGAATAGAACCCAGTAAGCTTATCTCTTCGGGCAAATAATGTTGTGTCTCTTCACTCTACATATTTTGTGCTAACCACACGGGCACATTGTAACTAAGTACTGTCTTAGAAACAGATGTAACTTTGTTGTGCCCCCGCAAACCATGCTAAAACCTCAACATCCTTGTTTTACTCATGACAGCAGACTTTATGATGCATACAAATTAATTTGCTTTGTTACCAGAATAGTTTATTCACATAGCATGTACAACTTGGTCAAATTTACATCCCCAATATTCTTGGAACATTACACATATATTCATACAAAACTTCGGCCTTTTCTTCCCATATTATGTGTATAGGAAAAAAATTAAATGCAGTTTTCTGCCTTTTGCATATTTTGGAACCTTTAAATTTTCACTTTTCCCCCATATTTACTTACTTTTAAAAAAGCCAGTTTATCTACTAAGTGTTACATTCTGAATTTGCATACTGGACTATGCCATGTGAAAATAAAGGTGTTGTTGTTGTTGTTATTATTATTATTGTTGTTGTTGTTATTGTCAGAAAGGCTTGCCTATAGTCCATAAACCTGAATGAGGTATAAGGGAACTTCAGCTACTTGAAATCATAAATGGCTATTTAGGTAAGATTCTTCAAGTACTAATCCTTTGTCATGCACTGTTTATATGTTTTACCTATAGTTTAGACTGGAACACAAAATCATTACTAATAAAGTTTGAAAATAAAGGCAAATTGTGGCTCTATGTCAAATAATAAAAAGTGAATTGGATTACATGGTGAACTGTCAAAACAATTCTTATTTCTCTATGGTAAAATAAAGGCATAATTTGAAAAGCAAAGACTGCACACCCTGTCAATAGCAACTTATTTTTATTAACAGTTACTACCTGAGTATAACTGAGTATCACAGTACTGGTTCAATAGATGTGGAGTTCTCAGCCTAATGCTGGGGCTAAGACATGGAAGAGGTCCTTGTATTTATGAAGGGGGAAAGGTGAGCAGATTTGCATTCAGATCTGGCAGTGGAGTTACAGTTCTATCATGTTCAGTTTTCATATCTGTGCTTCAAACAGGATGTTGAAAACTGGAAAGTGTTCAGAGAACAACCACAAGAATAATGGGAAATCATGTCTTGTACCAGAAAATTCAAGGAACTCAAGTCTTCTTACTTCATCACAGGAAAACTTAATGGGGGGTTAAAAATGAGTGTGCAAGAATCCATCTAAGGCATCTTCATTCTGGTAGACACAGACAAGCAAGAGTCAATAGCTGGAATCTTAGACTTCAAAGTAACATGCAGATTTTTAACAAGGAAATAGATTAACTGTTGAAGCTACTTGCTAAATGTTGCAGCAATTTACTCATCAAGGAGTTGTAAGATCAAGATAGGTAATTCCTTTAAATCCAGTTTGTGATGGGAAACAAGAAATAAATGCACTTTTGATATTAAAATACGTAATTAAAAAGAAAACCTGAATAATTAGTTTAACTTTCAGTTAATTTTACGCAGTGCTTTTGATCCTGTTTTCATGGCATGCTATCTTGCACTGTTATATTTCCTCTGCTTCTTCACTTTTTTCAGGTATTCTTGTGTATGCTGCATAGAAAATGCCTTGGATAGTTTGCCTTAGAGAAGATGCATAGGAGTTTATACTAATGGTATTCTTATCATAATTAAAATTATTTTATTCCATCCCTGTAAAAGTATTCTTTCAAAAACCTCAACAAATGAAAAAGTACTGCTGACTTAGCATGTCTCCTACATAAAATAATAAAATCTCCTTGCATAAAATCTCTCTGCGTAAATCCAGTTCAAATCAAGTTCAAGTTATTTCATTGTTTAAAGAATTCAGGCTCCATATTAGTCTGTTTTAGGCTGTGATCCATTCCTTTACATACATAGAATCCTTCCAGGCACATCCCCCAGAAAGCAGAGCCTGGTGCAGGAAGATTAAAAAAAATACAGGTAACCAGAACACTTCGAGGTAGTATTTATTTTGTTTTTTTGCTTTAAAATGTGGCTATGTGATGTCACATTGTTGCCATAATAGCAAAAAAAGTTCCTCAATCTGCTCTGTGGCCCATACCTCAAAATTTCCACTAAGCCTGAGGTTCAGCTATGGTTTCTTTTTGTATTCTTCGTAAGTGATGCAAACTGTTTTGTGAAAAGCCTGTTAGCTATGCTGAATTTTCTTAATGTGGGAAGACTGCAAAAGAGAAGTTCTCCAAACCATTGAAAGAGGCACAGAATGATAAACATAATCTGAAAATCAAGCATGCTGCACAAACATATTTGCAATGTTACAGCTATGAAATTAAGTCAACAGCAAACAGAAAATGTCAAAAGATGAAATTCTATTCACTGTATCAACACAAATTACTTGCTTTGGTACTGATTTTGTTTCCTTTCATAGGTTCTATAACCAGTGTCTTCAACTGTAAGCATAAAAGCAATTTTATTTCATTCCTAATATTACAAAATGTCTTTGACAGTGGGAAACACATTTTTTAAAAAATGTTTATGTGTAGCTAGGATTCTGCAGTTTGACATCTCATCATAGCACATCACTGGAAATTGAAGAAAGACACATGCAAAAGGCTGCCCTTAGGAAAGAGTAACCTCTCACAATGATAAACACTGAGGGTTTTCCAGCTGGGGAGTAGCTTTGCTGAAAGCACCTGGGAATCTTGGTGGACAGCAAGCTGAAAATGAGACAGCAGTGTGCCCTGGCAGCAAAGACCAACAGGATCTTGGCATGTGCCAACAGGAACATAGCCAGTAGATTGAGAAAAGTCATTATCCTCCAGCAACCAGCACTCATTATGACTAGAATGTGTGTCCAGTTTTGGGCCTCCCAATACCAGAAAGACATGAACAAATGGCAGTGGGTTCAGTGGTGTGCCACCAGTAGGGCTGGGGGCTGGAGCACTTTGTGGGAGAGGAAGACACTGAAGGAACTGGACTTTTTCAGCCTGGAGAAGAGCAGGCTTTGGGGGGATCTAGCAGTAGTTTTACAATACCTGTGACATAGTTATCAAAAAGATGGAGTCAGATTCTTTACTGTGGTGCACGGCAGAAGGACAAGAGAAAATGGGCACCGTTTGAAACACGACTGGTTCTGAGCAGATGTGAGACAAACCTTTTTCTATATGAGAACAGTCCAGCAGTGGAACATGTTGCCCAGAGAGGCTGTGCAGTCTGTCTCCTTGGGGGTTTTCAAGACATGACTGCATAAAGCCCTGAGAAAAAGTGTAATGGCTGACCTGGATGACCTCTGGAGATTACTTAATGAATTATTGTATTATAATAATTTTATATTTTTCAGTTGTACTACGCAAAATCATTGACTTCCTTGATGCAATACAAGCATAACTATATGTCTGTTAATAGCTACTTCTCCTGAAGATGAAAATGGGTGAGAAAGCTATCCAGTGTCTTTGCTTATCATATGATCACCACAATGACAGGAATGAAAAAGTGAACATCCTTTCATTACTGAGATCAAAAGGTATGACTTTGGCTAGCTTGAAGTAGCACTGTTGTTAAGCAGAAATGACATCCTCCACTGTCAGCTTTGAATGTGTGCTAGACTTCACCCTTGGCTTTGCCATATATGCATTATGCAGTTTATCATTGATTTCCATACAGAAATCAATTCAATAGAGTTACAACAAGGAAAATAGAAATCAAACTTCACAACCTTTGTTTAGTTTGGAAGCATGCATATTATAAAAGTAAATGTAGGGGGAATTTACTGACCTTGAATTTTGTATTCTTAATTTAAATATTCTCTGAAACATTTTTAATTTCTTTTCCTTTGTGTTCTGAAGTCACTTTACATTCAAGATTTCTCAGTCTCACAGCTTCAGTAGCAACACCTTTAGACATCCTTACACTTCAGAATAGCAGAGCTTTGGCTTAGTAGATCAAGGCTTGACAAGCTTCTAGCTCATGGCCTTGCCACATTAACAGAACACAAGTGGTTGTCTGTAATTGCACAAAAACCTGTACTTATTTCGCATGATGAATATGACACCTGTTAATTAAAAAGTAACAGCAGTACCTGTCAGCAGCAAAGAATGTGCCCGTGCCCACCTCATAACTTAGCCAAAGACTTAATTTTTCCTCTCTTCTTTTTTCTCATAACAGGGGTTCATCTTTCTTTACATTATTTGCATATATATGTGTATGTTTATATGCACACACATATATGTATGTATTTACATATATACACATAAGGAATGCTAAAAATTTCTTGCCTAATTATAGATAGGAGTACATTGTCATCTGAAGAAGTCTAATTATATCCTGGAATAACAGTGAATTTCTGCTTTTCCAGCAAATGACATTCTGTGTTTGATTTGATTTGGCTTCTTTTTTACTTACAGCACTGTAACTCTTGAGCTCATAATCTGATCCACTGCAGAACTTCATGGATCTTACAGCTATCATAAGGTAGGCTTAGGAACAGGTTTTGGTCATAGCTGGTCCAATGCAAATGTTGCTACTTCTAGAGATACGACATTTAAGGATGTCAGTGTATGATTTTTGTTGGACATTTTAAATTTGTTAATAGAAATAATAGTATGTACAAAAATCATATAATTTTTGACAGTGTTTTAAAAACAAGATGTACTGAAATTGCCTGGAATTCACGGTTTTGGCTACTCAGGGCATCATTAAACACAAAACTAAACTTTGCAGTATCATTACAGCTGAAGTTCAGATAGTGTATCTTGCTTTTGATTTAGCACCATGTTTTCCTTTTTTAGGCTCATAATGATTAATAGTGACACAATGAAACCAGTGTTTTTTTAAACTGGGGATGTCATTCACATTGTTTCTGGGAGGAAGACTAAAAGGGAAGAAGGATGGGCTTGTGGTTAGGGTTCTGCAATAAGGATATGTCTCTTTGTCAAGTGAAATGTAATATAGAGGTGTTAAAGCTGGCTGCAAGCAGGGAAGTTAATTAGCTAGTTCAGGCACTGGAGTCTTGCTAAGACAAACAGAGGCTGGTACTAGTAGTACAGTGACTAAATCTGAAATTCTACATTCTGCAGCATGCATACAGCCTTAGGAGACAAAAGTAAGTTTTCTGAAAAATGCTTCTTGACTTTTCCATTCTTCTGTCGGCAAAAAATCAGGAAATAAAAAGTTTGTGTCAATGGGATTGCAAAGAATCCATAGAAGCTTTTTTCCTTATTTTTTGAGATGAACATTAATCTCTTCAGGTTTTCTGCATAACACTTTTAGCAAAAATTAGCTTTTACTTTAAGAGAAATATGTTTTCAGTACCTCAGCCTATTTGGCTTTTTTTCTCCCCCACCACTTCCTTTAAAATTTGTTTAATTCGATGAGCCCTCTGAAGCTCAGCCCATATTTTCATCTTTCATTATCTGAATGACATAGGCTACTCAATAATCAGCACATCTTTATCTTCTCCCCAAGCATACTATCCTAGTTGGAATTTATCTGGTGCTAAGGAAAAAGAGAAAAACATCTCTGTTACTGCATTCTTCTCATGCTCAATTTAAGCCCAAATAGTTAAAATGCAAGACTCCTCAAAAGATCCAAAGGTGAGCAAAGGAAGGGCTAGGGTGGCTTCTCAGAAACAGATGAATTAGAAGTAAGAAACAGGTTTCCTCTTCTCTACCACTACCCACATCTGAACATACAAACAACAAAAACAATGGTAAGGTAAGGAACAAAATGAGGACAAACTCAAAAAAAAAAAGAAAAAAAAGAGCTGGTACTCAGATAAAATCAAAGATTGTTTCCTACCATCAGTTTGTTTTGGAGCATTTAAATTCGTAGAGTGAATTTTTTTCTCTACTAAAGTAGACTGGACGGATTTCAAACTAAACCAAGTTGTCATCTGGAGATTTTACCGTTGATTGCAAGAAACTTCATCCTAACGTTCCCGTAAAAAACCGAATAATTCTTCTTGATGGTTTTTAGAAAAGTGTCCATTTATGATTGCAAGGGATTAGGAGAAAGAGACACTGATTTATTCAAACAATTACTCTCACTTTTTAAAATGTGCACCTCTTGTTCAGACTGAATTCCAACTTCACCCTCTAGTGCGTGGACTTCGTTATTTTTTGTGTTCTAAGCTGAAAAGCCTTCTTTCTTTTGGAAGCTAGATACAATGGCCAAATGTTTTCTTAATCTTGTATTTCTAAAGGAAAAAAAAAAAAAGTAGTGATGTTTCTCCCCATATTTCCATATGGACTTTCCTCTGTATTACCTATTTCACATTCTGTAATCAAGCATCTTAGGTATTTGGTCAGACTTTACAGTTTAACTTACATTAAGCCTATCTAGGAATCAGGTATTATTTTAAAATTCACAATTCTTCTCCCACATCCTATCTCCTCAATAAATTGCCAAGCTTTCTAATGTGTTTTTAAAGTAGAAGAGGCCAATATATACACCAATTTTGTTACAAAGGTTTGAAACTTAACACCCCCTGAGAAAGTCAGTGAGCCTGTATTACTGCAGAACATGGATGCAGTTTTCTTTAAAATGTCATGTCTCCAAGCAGTTTAATTCATTGCTGGTGAGTAGTACAGCTTATCTTGATCATAACAATCCACTTGGAGGCTTAGTTATGAAACATTATGCTCACTTATGTGTTAGTTTTATATATGCACGTACAGGTGATCTAAGCACTCTCAGAGTTAGAGAACAGGCTAAAATGTTATATGGATTTAGGTGTTGTAGATGGGATTTTCAGGTCTTCATTATTCATTTGTCCTTTCTTATCTGCAGACAAGTGTTGATACCAGAACTGAACAAAGGTACATGCTCTGTATTTAGAAATGCAAACTCAATCTCACATGACATGGGTTTGCAAATTCTTACATTTGATCAAGTTGAACTAGATTTGTTTGACAAATTGCACAACATTTTGAAAAATATTTTACCAGAGATTTCAAGATAATGTTGTTATGGTGGTCTGTAAATGGAGCTGGCTCTGTCAAACTATTGCTCTTGGAAAGGCTTTTAGCTCAGATGCGTGCAGCATACACAAAACAGAGGCTGGGCAGGTTTTTGGGAAGGCTGGCTTGAAGTTTTGTTAACTTCTATTGTAGACATAAAAGCTTTTTTACATTATTATGTATTATTTACATTTAGACTTTAAATATTTTGCCTTCATGTAAGGAATGCCATGTTTTCTGTAGTGAAATGCTAATACTGATCATATCATGCATTTACGTATTTATAAATGAAAAGGTTTGTATGTGCCAACATCAAAAGTCTTGATAGCAAATTAGTGAAGTTAAGCTGCAGCTCCAAGATACTAAGTCAATCTTATTCTATTGGTATTGTATTATTGGAGAGATATTAACCAACAAAGGAACAAATGGTATAACATAAATAGCTGATAAGCATAGCTTGGACCAGGTGGTTTAGGGAAACAAAAGCACCATGTTAAAGGGCTTAGTGAGGGAAGAAGCTGTATACCCAAAAAGAAAATACCAATATACGTTATGATGTTGCTTCTCCTTAGCCAAAGAATGCATGAGCATGAAAAATTAACATTTAGAAAGACTGGAATACATTTGTAAAATTAAACATGAAGAAAGTGCACGGTTTATATTGCTGGTTCCTCTGTGCAAGCAGAAAATATATTGTATAATACTCTTGATGATTTTCATCTGGCTCATTATGCAATTATGTTCAGCTAGACATACAATGGGAATAAACATGTAAGTGGTATTGGAGGAGGAGGGGCCAATTACACTCTCCAAGGAAAGGTAAGTTGATGGTATGCTTTATCACATCCATTTTTTAAGGCCCAAATGTAGGTACATTGATCTGAAAGAGAAGCTGGTGCACTCCAAATTGCCCTGGCTTTCTCAGATAATGTTTCAACAGATTTTGCACCTCCTGTTCCAGAGACTTATTTCAATAAGCAGGACACTGTGAGGTGACCTAATTTGATCTGAGTAGGTTACACTTCTGACACACAAATACAAGCTGACCTAATTTAGATCATGCGTTACTGTGGTTAAAAGATCCTTGCATTAAACTGAGTGTCATGCTTTTCAGACAGCCAAAACAAGTGCAACAAGTGTCTCAGTAATTGCTGTAGCAGTAGTGACTCAGATACAATCATTTACACATTTGAATTTAACCCATGTTTTAAACATTGGAAATAACCTCAGGATATTCAGTATCAGGTCAGGTTTTTTTACCGACTGTCTGAAAAGGTGGCAAAGACATGTCTTGTCAGACTACTGCAGTGCTGGAGGACATCTTCAGCCTCTTTTACATAATCTTGTGTGGTTTTCAAATGCAGAGTCAATAGCATTAATTAGGAACTTACGTTTTTCTGCATAGATTCTTTCCTCCATGCAGTCAGAAAGGGCCAGTATCTCTCTATCCATTCAAAGGGTCTGTAACTGACTCTGGAAGACCAGAATGGAAATGAAGTTATGTCCAGTTAACCTCTTCTGTTGAAAAGGTTACTTTAAAATTGGTGGTTGGCATTGTAGTAGGAAGATCTAATTTTTTACGGTTCAACCAGCATTTTGGACAAAACTGATGAGCAATGCTCCTGAGGGGGGCATCACTGGGAGGGAAAGGAGGGGAGGGGCAGCACAAGTTGACAGATCCCAGAGACTACATTGCAGGAGGTGGAACGGAAAGCAGGAGGGAGGAACAGGAAGACAGAAGGAAGGAGATGATTAAGGATGCTAATTGAGGTATTTAGCAGACACTAAAACCTACTCTTGGGCAGCAGAAGGACGCCCAGGCTATCTCTACACTGATAAATAAAAAATGGCCAAAGACTATCCTGCCCTAATGCTAAGCCCAGGCTGGCTGGCACCCAACTGGGGAGGGGGAGGGGGAGGGGGAGGGCAAGTGGAGGGGAGGGGAGGGGGAAGAAGGGGGAAGAAGGGGGAAGGGGAAAGAAGGGGGAAGGGGGAGGGGGAAGGAAGGGGGAAGGGGGAAGGAAGGGGGAAGAAGGGGGAAATGACTTTGCATCTTGCCAGCCATTAGGTTTTTCCATTTTCACCTGTGCAAAGTGAAACTTCTTCAAAAGACAGAGATTTCTCTCATGCATTGAAGTAACTGTAGAGTGCTGACCTATGAGAAACATGCAGACCACAATAATTCATTCCCAACACATACGTTGCCTGCATGCTAGTGGCTCATTTGATAAAACAGTTCTAGCACATAAACCACATGCAAAAGTATCATGTCGCACCCACACCTAGATGAACCACTTGTACATCTTTAGGGTAAATTAAAAAATCTACATTTGTCAATGTTTTGTTCTGAAGTACCTTTGATTATTTTTACACAACAGAACAGTGTATTAGGTAATCAGTTTAAAAGAAGACATGAAACAAAATATGGTAACGTTAATTTCTTTATCTCTTTAAAATGGGAAACCCAGTGTAAGAGCTGAGTTTTAATGGGGATATTCAACCAGAGCTTGTAAGCTGAAATAACTGTCAAGACCATCTCTTCAGACATAGTAAATTCTTTCAGCTGATTTGAAGGCACTAGATGTTTTGTGGTTTTTAAGCAGATGTAAGGCTTTCAGAGTAAATTGTATAACATAATTAGCAGAGCTATCAAATGCATTACTATATGTAGTTATTGAAATTACTCTTTTCAAGTAATTTTTAAACCAAACGTAGTCTCTGTCATCTTTGCCAGGCATTCACAAACTGATCCAAAGATGTGGCAATGTATTTGTGATTTATAAACTTAATTTAGGTTTTGGATTGAGACTTTTTGGTTTGTACATATCAGTCTTTCACATTTCCTGTAATTTGTATGGATAATGCAAATTACTATAGCATTCCTGTTTATATGAGGTGATAAAATGTGAGGGAAATGAGCAACAGATATTCTGGTTCATAGATTAATAATAATTGTCCCCTTCACATCCAATACAGATGTTTGTAGCTACTAAACTAAAAAAAAAAAGTTATGTAAAACTAATATTACTCCTACAAGTCTTTGTTAATAATTTATAAAGAGAGGTAGAAAGCCAAATGGAACAGCTACTGGGAGTTACCTTGGCCTCACTGATGCCTGTGAGAAAATCCTGCTGGTGCAGGAATTGCACTGCTTGCTGCAGTGTTCTCAGCCTCTGAGCATAGGAAGAAACATTTATGGACCTTGTTGATCACCACCAACAAAAAATCAGTTACCAAATCTGCTTCTCTTTCCAAAATCTCTGTTTTCAGGTTTTATAGCCCAACCAAATAACCAGTTCAAACCAGTTAAGGTGGTTTAACTCTCTGTAGCCCCCAGTGCTCCTATCTTCTCTGTTGCTATTGTCAGCTGTGTATTCTTACCCTGGAGCAGAAAACTTCAGGTGTTCAGTGCTCAGAAACTGTTGGCAATTTTTATTCTAGTAAGAATATTTTAATAGTATTCAGGACTTTAACAAACTTTTCAGGCTGTAAGTATTGGCTCTGTTATGTAAACAGGAAAACATAGTTTTTTGATAGCTTCCTATCTGAACACCATTTTCTTGTTTGTATGTGCAACTGAGTCAATTGTCAGGAAACATTAAGGTTCTGCATGTGTTTGTTAAAATACCACTTTTGTGACAGCATAAACCACTGTTAGACAGCAACGGTGCCTGGGACAGATTCAGCATACCTATACAGGACCAAAACCTGCATATTTTTGGCAGAGACAGAACGAGCCCATGTCCTGATATGATTTACAGTGCATTTCCCACCCCACATCCCTTGCTGCTGTGCTCAGATACACAGTTAAATGCACAGCTCACATCATGGCTTTACATGAGTAGAACGATTTTAGCAAAAATAAAGTGAAGCTGACATAAAAGGGCAAATAAAAATTTCTCAAGAGTAAGAGATTATTTTGGTACAGCCTTTCTGTGGTTTCAGTAAGGAGCAGAAATGAAAGATTTTGTTATTGTCATTACTTTCGAAGTATAAAATCATGGTTCATGATGTAACATTGTGGTTGTTTAAAATCCTGGTTTTCCCAAACTCAATTTGACAGCTACATTGACTTCACTGGTAAAGCACATTCATTTGTTTAGTGCCTTCAGCTACTAATTACTGGTAATGAGGTTGCCTTCATTAAGCGTCCAGCAGGACAAAAGTACAAAGTAATCCAAACCATGCAGTTATGTTAAAAAGTTGGCATTCTTTCCAATGCTAACCAACAGTGTTCGTTGTTCAATTCCTCTTCCAAACATCTGATCCTTTTCAGGTGTTTGTATTTGGTGGACAAAAAAGGCTGTTAAAGAATCAGACTGCTTGGCAGAATCAATCGTTCACATTGCAGAGTGAGTTTCCTCTGTGAAATGAAGCTAATATTTACTTACCTTCAAAACTAAGGTTTTGTGGGTTTTGTTATCAATAGACCCAAATCAGTGTGCTGTAAATAGCTTGATTCCACTTTGCTTTTGCAAAGCATGTTTGTGATGGTGTCTACATCCTCCTTGCTGAGGGGGCTGAAGGCAACTGCAACAGACATGGAGAACCTGTGCAGCCAGCCTGCCCTGGGAAGCAGGAATAACTGCAACCTCTGCAAGCCTTTAAAACTGTACTTAGCAATGCTTGCACTTAGAAATGAATGTCCATTTCTATCTATTACGATTGCTTTTCTGACTTCTTCACAGAAGGAAATCAGCACTCCTCATACATAGCCTAAGGCCTGAATGTGTCAACATAAAACCACTCCCAATCCCAGGCATTTCTACAAACCGTTATACATACGTTTTCCCATAACTGTTGAATGACAATCCACAGTAATCAATAAAACTGCCCCATGTAGCCCTGTAGTTAGGAAAAGGGGCTGTAAAGTGGAAGGAACATTAACTGGAACAACAGCTTTGTAAATAATAATGTGGAAGAAACTATGGACAGTCTTTCCAAAACGGTTCCTCTAACTCAGGTGCAGAAATCTATTTTTAGTTACTCAGCTACATAGTCAAGTATTTAGAGGTAATGACCAGTTTCTAACAGATCAATGGCGGGTGTGGATCAGCTGTGAAATTCAAGGCAAATACTAGGTAACAAAAGTTTTATCAGGGGATTTTAAAAGGCTTTGCAGTTACTGAGAAGCACAGATCCCGCTGAAATGATCTTTCTTCCCTTGTCTTTTACTTTATTACTTTGAAAATCTTTTCCAAGAGTGGGAGCTAAACTGATAGATTCCACTTTGAAATTTTTCTCTCTACAATAATCAGAAAGCTGAGAAATTGAAATGTAACAATGGAGGAAGTGCAAAGCTATGATTCTAGTACCATTTGCAATGCAACCCCCTTATCCCTGCAACGTTTGCTTCATATAAGCATGTGTTTAGCAAGCAAAAAAAAGCATCGGTGGGAGAAGCAAATAAGTGAAGCATTAGCAAGCACTAAAAATTTTCATTGATATTATAATTCTGATAAGGTTTGTCTTTACAACATTACACTGTACACATGTACAGAATGATCTTGAACCACCATGCAGTGTATCTGTGGTTGTGGAGGATCTCACCATATGTAAGTTTTTCTCAGGGGTAATAGCATCCAGCAGTTAGAACTTCTCCTGGTTTTCCTTCAAGTATGGCTGAATCTGTAGAGGAAAGTTTAGTAAAATCTACTGGATCTGAGACTCAAAGAGAAATGAAACATTCAGGGAATAGAAACATTCAAGGAAGGAAATGCAAATGTTGAAGATTACCTCAGTTTGACCAAGGGAAAGCCTAGCCACATAGCACCATTTCTAGGAACAAGGGATGGGGCATGTCATGACATGTGGAATGTTTGGACTCTGATGTTGCACTTCAGTGAGTTTAGTGGAAGGTTTATAGCATCGTAATAACCTTACCAGAGCAGGCTGCAAGTGGTGAGGGACTCAGAGGCATGTGCCTTCTGGCTAGCTTTGTGCTAGGCAGCAATGCCAGTGGGGTGGAGGGGCCCATTATTTCAGTATCCCTGTGTCTCACTTTAATTCCTGGCCTCTCCGACTTCTCACAGGGGCAGGAACCAGGTCTCCTTCCATGCCCAGGTGTGGATGGCTTCCCTCACCATGCTGCCTTGGCTTCTCTGGCCATCTGTGTTGTGGCAAGTGGGGAGAAGAGGTCCCAGACCATCAACTCTCACCTGGTTTTCACTGCTGTGTCCTTGAGAAAAGAAGCAGATGCTTTATGAATTCCCCTTCTACTCGATCACAGGGAGAAATTGTGGACACTAACAGTATCACCGCCCCATCCAGAAGCCCATAGTCAGCCTCCCTTTTGTTTTCTGCTGTACTTGCCCTTGATGTCTTACTGATCACTTTCCTACCTGAATCTGAGGTTGCAACAAACGTGCATTTCAGCAGCTGGTGCCTGTTGTGGTTTGTTTTTTTCTCTTTGGCTGCTCAGTATTCAAATTTTTGTTTCCCTCCCTCTTATGTTTTTTTTTTTCTTATTTCTTTCCCAAGCCGAGGTGATTTGGTGCAGGTTTACAGAACATTCTGGCAGTGACTACAAACACTTTGACTCCCATACCTTCCCTGGCAGCTACACTTTGGCTGCACCGAGGCTGGGCTTGCAATGTTTGCCTTCAAAATTGAAACCAGGGGAAGTGACTGTTTTCATGTTTTGTTACAAACTCCACCTCAGGCCAAGGTCACTGAAAGGTTGGGCAGCCTCCATAACCTGTAAGCAATCCATGTTTATTTTTTTTTGCCAGCATTGCTTCACTTTCATTTGAGGCCTGGGTATGTGTTCTTATGGCTGTGCTCAATTTCTGACTTTGCTTTGACTGTTTTCCTTGCTTTTCAAGGCAACACTCCTTGCATGTACATAGAGTGAAAGCTCAGATAAAAATTGTGCCTTATGTACAATACTCAGTGGCATCTCCACAAGTCCCAACAGCAGCATGTGATGTTAATTCATACACGTGGTAGAAATAAAAGTCAGCATATACCTAACTTTCCTGTAAGTGTTTTAGCTGGCAGATACCTGCTTTGTGTAATGCTAGAAAATGCTGGCTGGTGCCATGCCAAGCACCACACAGCAAGGGAGCTGCTGCAGATTCTGGGAAGTAAGGGGAACCACCCGGCCTCTCTGAGGGTCTGCAGGTGGCCAGCTCCTCCTGCAGCACATGCACCTCTGCTGACTGCTGCAAGCTCTTGCCAGCGGAGCTTATATTGTTCAGCAAGGGGAACAGCAAACAAAAAGCTCCTTCTTGGCCTGTGCTGCACCCTGTCACATTAAAAAAGGGTTAATAATTTAGCAGAAACTAAACCCCTTTGCTTTCCAACTGATTCTCAGATACCAGAGGGGCTGGGAGCAGCTGAGCTTAGTTTCTAAGTGATGTCCAAACCAACATTAGTAGTCCAGTCACACCCAACACCTCTCTTGGACTACCACAGGTCCAGATGCACTAGTAACATCACACCACCTACCAAGCTGCACGCCACCTGAACACCATGGCCACACTCAAAGGTTTGGTCTTCGGTCAGGGACAACACTCTTGCTAAGTCAAACAACAGTGTGATTTATCGAAACAACAGATACACAAGTTCTTTGGATTGCAGGTGATAAATTAGATGACTACAAAGCAGGTACAAATACCAAGAATATGAGTAATACAGCCTGGTTACTAATACATAAAGTGGTAAGAAAGAGAAAAGAAAAGAAAAAAAGGAAAAATAAAGGGAAAAGGGAGTTCTAGGGAGGTTTCTAGGTTTTCCAGGGTGTAACCAAGTGTTCAAATCTTACCTAAAGGTGTCCGTATGGGACGGTAGGAGATGCTCAGCCCACCTATTGATCCCAAGCGTCAAGGATAATCCTGGCAAAGGACTGGCAATGGGATCTTCACTGACATCGACAGTATCCTCCCTACATCATTCCCCCCTCTTAGGTTATTTGTATAGGGTTGTTATCTTACAGGTGGAGCTTGAGGGACTCTAGTCATACATACCTTTGTCATGATTAGTGCAAAATTCTTTGACTTCACTTTTAAAGGTATAGACTGAAGAAAATTCAGGGCACATGCTCATTGAGGGGTGGTAGTCCACTGGGAGGGGCATAGCTTTTGGGATGGAGGTGTGTTTTAGTATTAAAATGAGATTATAATGAGCAAAGTTCTCTAAAGGACAGTTGTTTGTCAAAAATGGTGTCAGACTTTTGGCCAAAAGTATCAAATATGCAACTTGTCAGTTCTAGGGGACCTTCAGAAAGGTCCAGCCTTGATGTCTCCAAATGTGCAGCATATCAGTTCCATAGTACCTTCAGGCCCCCATGTTTACCACAGACACTGGCCATGGTGTCTCCACTCCACTCTCCATGCTTAGAGTGTCCTTAGAGTCAGCACACTGAACTCCCCTGATGTTGACAACCACAATGGCCACCTGGGGAAATACTGTGGTACAGACTCTTTGCACGTTAGCTGCATTCCACTTTTAAGGCTCTGTCAATTTTATACCTTTACTTGAAAGTGAATATAGATTTCATTTCTAAATCACCTTGTCAAGGGTTAATGCTGAGACAGCAATTAAACAAATAGCATAAGAAGTTTTCTCAGATCCAAGCAGTGGCCTTGGTTCTGCATACCATTCTCTAGCCGTAACTAAAAAAATTTAGTATTATCAGTCCTAGGAGCAGACACTGACCAAAAATGTGCTGTTAATTTCCTCTTATGAGGAAAGGCTGAGAGAGCTGAGACTCTTTAGTGGGTGTAAGGAGGATGGAGCCAGACTCTTTTCAGTAGCTCCCAGTGACAGGACAAGGGGCATTGGGCACAAGCTGGAACACAGGAAGTTCCATTTAAATATGAGGAAAAGCTTCTTTACTGTGAGGGTGACAGAGCACTGGGACAGGCTGCCCAGGGAGGTGGTGGAGTCTCCTCTGGAGATATTCAGATCCGGTCTGGATGCAGTCCTGAGTAATGTGCTCTAGACAATTCCGCTTTAGTGGAGGAGTTGGACTAAATGATCTATAGAGGTCCCTTCCAACTCTGACAATTCCGTAATTCTGTGATACCAGTAAATGCCTCAGCTAAAACCAGTGTTGTGATCCACAGTAAGGACAAGAATATGGAAAACTGCAGTGATGAGAAAAGCCCTGCACACAGGCATTAGTGAGACTCTTATGAGAGTATTGTGTCTGGTTCTGAGCACTTTAGGAAAAAGCTGAAGGAAAATCTGGAGTTAGGAAGAGCTGTCTTTATCAAGTGAGACGTTTAAAGCCCTAGATTTAGTTTGCCTGTGCAAAAACATGTTAAAATGGTAATTTCATGGTTGACTGGAATTACCTGCAAGGGAAAGGATTTCTGATAATACATGTTTATAAACAAAGGCAGGCAAGATCTGCTCACTGGAAGTTGGATTTAGACAAATTTATGTGCACAACTTGAATTATAAGGACGGCTAATTTCAGGGGGACAGTAGTTTCTTCTTTGCTTCAAGTCTTGAGACGACCAAATGTAGTAATTCAGGCATCACAAATAAAACTGACAGAGAGAGGAGAGAGAGAGATTTTTTGGACAGTGCTGTGCTGCAGGGCAGACCACATGATCATGACAGCCTGTTCTGCCCTATAAAACCATAGGTTACGTTTGCAGTGTGCAGTGACTAATGAGCTAGAGATACCTCAGCTTGATCCAGGAGTGGTGATATGGTTGTTCTGACAGAGTCCATCTAAGCTCACCTCCCATGAGAGTAAATCAAGTGAATCAGAACATTATAAAATGAAATAGACTTTCTGAAGGACACAGAGGGAAGAGTGGAGCCTCTTGCCAGTAGCTCTCCCTCCTCGTCCCCAGCAGCACAGGGGGACAGGGGATGGGGTTTAGAGTCAGTTCACAGTCTGGTGGTTCAGGCCACTCCATCCTCCTCAGGAAGAAGGATTTCTTACAGTCCTCCCCTGCTTCCCCATGGGGTCCTTCCCATGGGAGAGAGTCCTTCACGAACGTCTCCTCCATGAGTCCTTCACACAAGGCCAGGAGCAAGCTGCTCCAGCCTGGGCTTCCCGCAGAATCATGGGCTGCTTCAGGAACAGTCACCTCACCTGGTGCTGGGGTCTTCCACAGCTGCATAATGGTAACAAAGCCACATTCGCCCTTCCTGGTACCTTCAGGAAATGTTCCACCATGTCTCTCCATGAATGCAGGGGGACAGCCTGCTATCTCGCCATAGGTTGCAGGGAAACTTCTGCTTGGGCACCTTCTTCCCCTTCTTCCTCACCAACCACCTGGGATCTTCACTCCAGCACTGCCTTTCACCTCTCTAGCTCAGCTCTTCTCTCTTAACTGCTCGTTCTGCTCAGGTCTTGTGTCAGTTCTTTCATATGTTAATCACAGAGGCACATTTATTGTCCCTCTAATGGCTCCTTGGCTGGTTTTGGAGCTGGGGGAGCTTCTCAGTTTCTTACTGGAGCCACCCCTGGGGCCCTTCCCCCACTACAAAAAAACTCCCACCAAACCAGCACAGTACTGGAAATTTGATGGACTGTCTCCATTTGCAAATGTGAAAAATGTGAACCATCTCTGGGAGGTTTTTAAATGCTCAGTGTAACGACAAAATTATGACAAATCTGCATGCCAGCTCTGCCAGCTGAGATCCCATCAGGGTTCGCATATGTCCCTCTGCAATTAGTGCCTTATTTGCATATTTCTTTATCTCCTGGCTGATGAGGCATAAAAAATAGGGCAAAAGTATGTAATGATTTTTCCCTATTATAGAGAATTCCCTACCCCTACATTCATGTTTAAAATGGAGGATAATTTTTTGGGTTGCTCACACATATTTTCCTGTGGTTTTCTGGCAGTCTCAGTGGTTTTCTGAGATGTCTCAAATTTAATGACATCTCAAACATTATTCCTATTTAAATTATTGAGATGACATAGATATAATTAATTTTGAACAGATCAGTGCACAAAATTGGTACCAAACCAAATCACATGAATTTTATGTATTTTTCTTACCTTTGGTAATGTCTGTTTACAATGTTTTTTTCAGTTGCAATGTCAGTTGTAAATTTCAGTTTCCTTGTGCCACATCCACGTCTTTTAAATACCTCCAGGGATGGTGACTCTGCCACTTCCCTGGTCAGCTTTTTCCAATGCTTCATTACCCTTTCAGTGACAACATTTTTCCTGATATCCAATCTAAACCTCCCCTGGTGCAACTTGAGGCCATTTCCTCCTGTTCTATCAATTGTTATTTGGGAGAAGAGACTGACAACCACTTCGCTACAACCTCCTTTCAGGTAGTTGTCATAGAAGGAGATCAGGTTAGTCAAGCAGGACCTGCCTTTCATAAACCCATGCTGACTGGGCCTGATCATCTAGTTGTCTTGTATCTACCACCTGATTGCACTGAAGATGATCTGCTCCATAACCTTCCCTGGCACCAAGGTCAGACTGACAGATCTGGAGTTCTCTGGATCCTTCTTCCAGGCCTTCTTGCAGATGGGTGTCACATTTGTCAATCTTCAGTCAACTGGGACCTCCCTGATTACCCAGGACTGCTGATAGATGATGAAAAGTGGCTTGGTGAGCACTTTGCCAGCTCCCGCAGTACCTTTTGGCAGGTCACATCCAGCCCCACAGACCTGTTTGTGTCTAAGTGGTGTAGCAGGTAGCCAACCATTTCCCCTTGGACTAAGGGGGCTCCATTCTGCTTGTCATCCCTGTCTCCCAGCTCAGGGGTCTGGGTACCCAGAAAATAACTGGTCTTACTGATGCAGAGAAGGCACTAAGTACTTCAGCCTTTTCATCAGCCTTAGTCACTGTTTGCCCTCGCACCCAATAAAGGATGGAGATTGCCCTTAGCCCTTGTTTTCTTGTTAATGTATTTATATAAACATTTTAAATTGTCTTTTACAGCAGTAGCCAGATTAAGTTCTGGTTGGGCTTTGGGCCTTCTAATTTTCTCCCTGCATAACCTCTTGACATCCTTGTAATCCTGCTGTGTTGCCTGCCCCCTATTCCAAAGGTCATAAACTCCCTCTTCTTTTTTAAAGAATTCAGCCTTACTGATGAAGTTACGCTCAACAACACTAATTTTTATCAATAATTTCTGATATTCCTATGGCTAATGGTTGGTATGGCTGTAGCTGGCTTTTTGATGCTGCTCATTAAACTACTGGAAGACCAATAGGTACTAAGATGTGCAAGTAGAAACAAAGGGAATCTATACTAATATTCAAGGGGGGTTTGTGTTGATGGTTGGACTTGATGATTTCAGAGGTCCTTTCCAACCATCTAAGCAGCACAAACCTTGGTTTAGAAACCCGTCATTCTAAAATCCTACCACTGGAGGATTTGCCTCTTGCCCAGGTCCCAGCTGAAGCTGGGTGGAAGATTTCTGCTTCCTGGCATATCTGGTTAAAAAAACCCAAAAACCAAAGTATAAAGTCTGTTTGAGTATATATGTAATACATGCTCTAACAAGATTCTGGTTTATTACTTGCCTTAATTTTACCATACAACTCTGCTAACAACAACAATAAAAAGTGATAAAAACCATGGTAATAACCTCATTTTTTTAGTCTTAGTCACCATTCTGTAACTTACAAATACAGGTATTAACATCTCAATTTCAAATTCTATTGAATTTAATAAATTCTGTTTAAGAGCTGCATGAATCCTCTTGTCTGACTTTCTGTCAATAATCTAAAGAAACATTCCATGGTGGGGTTTTTTTTAAAGGGTGTTTTGGGTATTTTTTCTTGAAGCTTTAATTTAATGAGATTTAGAAACATGTTACACAGAAATTAAATATTGTATTGAAGGAGGATGGACCTAAATAGGTGTTAAAAGCCTTCTTGAATCAGCAGCCATGGCTCATAGAAGATAATGGGGATTGTGCCATCCTCTCCTCCAGCTCTCCATGTCTTTGAGGAGCAGTGCAGAGATGGTCAGGTCAGTTCAGGTCAGACAGAGGGACTGGCCCCCTCTTTCCGTGATATAAAAAGGTAATTTATTAAGAGTGCAAGGAAGAGATGAACCTTCATATCATAGAAAGAGCCAAGGAGCCCAGTGGCTCCTGACAAATCTGATCAACATGAGAAAAGTTCCCTTCCAGTCCCAAGCTGGACCATGGGTAAGTCTGTGAGTATCTGACCAGGACACCAGCTGAGCTGCTCAAACACATGGACACCTGTCTCTTCTGACCATCACTGCCTACTGGATCTGTCTTCAGTACTGCACACTGGGATGTGTCTTAAGGACGTGCTTCACTCACCTCCAACAGATGCTCTGGGATCTCTCTGAACTAGCATATTTGAATGCATTGCTAGTAGAAAGATGGGGGGGTCTGCCAGCTTCATCTTTATAAGCAGGTACTGGTGGCAGACTTAAGTCTAGCATACATGCAGAGCCCTTTTGCATTTTTTAGAGCCCAAACAGAATCAAAACAGACTTTTGTGTCCTCAGGAGACTGAAGAACAAGTGAAGAAACAGTGTAAGAAGCAAACAGAAATGCTAACTTGTAGGCAAGTTGTTAGGTTAGTAATTTTCAATAGCTGCAACACAATTGACAATCCAAGAAGTTATCAGATCCCTTGGAGCAGTCTTGGGAAGTGCTGAGGAGCTGATACACCACATGGATGGCACACACTTCTGAACCACAGGGTTCTGAAAAATTGTTTTCTCAGCCACTGGGTTTGTAACCTGGACTTTGTTGATGGCGAAAAATGTAAGAGGATTTAAGGTGACTTACAAGCTCCAAAGCTGAGTGTTGAGACCCAAAGAGGGTTGGCAGAGCAGTGAACAGGTATATTTTTGCTGGACCATCAAAAGTCTTACCCATTTAAACTGTTTTGTTCGGGGTTTTTTTGTGGAACCGTAGATTAGGAGGCAAAAGCGGTGTAAATTTATTGCAAATTAAAAGTAATCCAGTCTTCTTTCAGCCTCTCCTGGGTACTAACACTTCAGTTTCCCTAAGATTTAGACTCTCACAAATTTGGTTTCCTATCTCCAAGGTATCAGAGGAAGGCAACAAGGTAAGACCAATGAACTCAAATTCCTCCTGGGAATCCAACTTTCGAAGTAGAGACCCAGAATTAAAACAAAATGTACTTTTGGTTCAGGGTTTTTTCTATACTAGTTTGCTGGGTTTTTTTTCTTTTCATTGTGGTCCCTCATCTCCCCACCCAGACAGAACGCAGCTATGACAACTTGGAAATCCCCTGAGCAGCACAGCTCTGATAATAAGATTGTTCAAGTTCAACCAAAATATTATGTCTTAAAAGTCTTTTTCTTTTAGTTTGCCCCAGCTGAAACAGGAAAAAAGAAAAGAAGAAAAAAAAAAATAGATCAAAGTGATAGCCCACTCAATTATAAACAAGACAAATTTAAAGTGAGAAGGTGTCATTTCCGGATGGTGATCATTTTGCACTGGAGATATCTCCTTTATTGATATTTGTGGTTGAGAAAGAGGTAGAAATAAGACTCAGGGTTTCTAGAATAATATGATATTGAATATTATTAAGCCAGGTGCTGAAATCCTTAAATAAACTTTTCTAAAGCAAGTTAGGAGTAGACCTTAGGGGTGTGAAGTCACCAAGACCAAATCCTGTTGATTCAAGTTTGGCTTCAATAAGCTTGGGTCAAGCATAGGAAACTTGGGAGGGAGATTTGAGGTCTCACTACCCCTAATGTCCCCCCAGCTTACTGAGTTCTCTGGAAGATGCAGTTTCTTGAAGAGATGTCATGTGAATGACATTAACTTCTATAAGTTAAATCAAGCTCTTGAATGAGGGCCTGTTAGGCCAGGGTGGTGCCATCTCCAGTGGCTCCTTGGCCCTAGCACCATATCCAGCTCCTGCTTTGCTTTGTGTGGGTTTTCGCTCTGGCCTGGCAGGTCCCTCCCCTGTTTGTGGGTGTGAGGAATCATAGAGGTCTGCCAAGCAGACATCTAACTCCGCCCCCACCTTGGGGTCTTTTTGTATTCAATGCAGATAAATACATTTATTTACAGGTTTAGATTTCATCTTCTGAATGTCTATGTTAGGATGAGATGAATCATGCTCTCCACTGGCTAGATGGGAGCAAAGCATGAGAAGCTCTGACATAGGAATATACACTGCAAATACCTACATTTTGACTGATTAATCCAAATCCATTTTTCTTTATCTACCTAGACTCAGTGCATCTTCAGGGAATACTTTGGTGGTAAGCCTCAGGGTCCTACCACAAGGAAGGATTTGACACAGCTATGGGAGATTCATCTCCTGGGCAGCCTCGCTGAGCTCTTGTGGAAAGGGGGGAATTACTTCCCACTAAAACAGAGCAGGGGAGCCCAGAAGCACCACCTTGGCAAGAAAGACACTTTTCTAGACATAAGGGCTGAGCTTTCATCATTTTCATGAATGATTTAAATTATTGCCTTAAATATGAAAAAGCTGCTGTGGCTTCCATATTGAGTTTCCTTATTATAGTGTCATGATTTTTTCTGTTTGCTCGGGCATTGTTACCAACTTTGCCCTCAGTTTCCTTCATGCCTATGACATAAAGGTTTTTCTGGTGCAGCCCGTGCTGTTCCAGAGCTTGCTATTCTCTTTCAGGTCTTCAGCTCACTTGTAGTTAGCCACATCACTCAGCTGTGTACGTGGCCCTGCATTACAATCCAGTGTGCATTGGTGTATGCAGCCCCAGAAAGTGTGCAAAGGAAACATTTAACACCCCTTTATCTTTCTCTTTCTGCCTCTCCTTTGTCCAAAGTATGAAAAAAATGTGAGATCTACCACTTCATTCTCAGGAGCTAGATTTTGCAGGATTAGTCTTTTAAATCATAGCTTTTCTAGGTTAGCACTGCTGTATGTGGGAGTTCTTGGAATCAAACATCAGTTTGGGTTGGAAGGCACCATTAAAGATCATCTAGTTCCAACTCCCCTGCTGTGGGCAGGGTTGCCTTCCACTAGACCAGATTGCTCCAAGCTCGATCCAACCTGGCCTTGAACACTTCCAGAGAGGAGGCATCCACAACTTCCCTGGGCAGCCTGTGCCAGTGTCTCAGCACCCTCACACTAAAGAATTTCTTCCTAATGTCTAACCTAAATCTACCCTTTTCCACTTTGAAACCATTCCCCCTTGTCCTATCACTACACACCCTGGTAAGAAGTCCTTCCCCAGCTTTCCTGTAACCCCCTCACGTACTGGAAGGCTGCTGTAAGGTCTCCCTGGAGCCTTCTATTCTCCAGGCTGAACAACCTCCACTCTCTCAGCCTGTCTCCAGAGCAGAGGTGCTCCAGCCCTCAGATCATCTCTATGGCCCTCCTCTGGACTTTCTCCAACAGATCCATGTCCTTCCTGTGTTGGGGACTCCAGAACTGTACACAATAGTCCAGGTGGGGTCTCACGAGAGCAGAGTAGAGGGGGAGAATCAGCTCCCTTGACCTGCTGGTCACATTTATTTTGATGCCAAGGCTTAAAGAATAAATAACAGCAATTATATTTAGTGTTTCGTAACTGGAAGACTCTTTTTTTCCTTTGGCCTTGTGTCGCTCCAATGGGAGGAAAGTGGTTGAAAGGATTGAACTGTGCTGTGGGGAAAATCAGCGGTTAGAATCCCACTAGCCAAGAGACGAGCCACTGTCCATGGAACACGTTCCCAGCCTGCTAGACTTGACCAGATTTGGCCTGATGTCTCAGTAGACCTGATCCAGAAGGTCCTTAGCTTTGAAGTGGGAAGCATGTTTCAAAGTAAAAGTTCTGTGAACTTCTTCAGGCTGGCTTCCTGCTCTCTGCTACTAGTCATCCTTGCCGGCATGTTTACATTTCCCCTTGCCTGCGGTCTCTTTATCAGGCAATGGGTTTGTTCTGCCTCTAGTATAAAGTAAGCGAGCGCGGGTTTCGCACACACACACAGTGCACACATGCAGCATGCTCAGGATGACACAGACGGGTACAGTATTGAGCCTTCTCATCTTGTTTCTTCACACCACTTTTGGGGAAAGTGGTTGCACCTCAGCAGATGGTGATGGTGAGTCATGTCATCTTCATCTTTCCACTTGTGTATGATCTTGAACAACCTGAGTTAGGAGCTCCAAAATGCAACAGCTGGGTTAAATGTGTTACTGTTTTAGCCTCCAGTCTCTTAGTGTCAGTACCTGAGGTGGATGTGGAGCAGGAGCATACCTATTTAATTTAATTCCCAAGTCTGCTGTCCTCTGTAACATGCAGATTTGTATGAATTGAAAGACACCGCAGCTGTAGGTAGAGGGTATGCAAAATCAGATCTACTAAACCTCTCTCATTGTATCTAGTGTTCATGTGAGGAGTTACACCTGGAAACAGGAACTACTTCTCTCTTCTGCAGCCCATGATCACTCTGACCTGTGATCAGAGAGGGGTGAGGTTCTGGCTTCTTCTGCTCTCGGCAGTTCCATCCAAATGAAATGTTTCAATGTACCTCAAACTTGGCCCAAAATGTTCCACTTCAAAAGCTAAACTTTTTTTTTCTTTAAGTAATTGTATCGTGTATCTGCAGGACAGTCTCAGTCTCCCTTGTGGGACAGCTGAAGCAGCAACTCAACCAGGGGATTTTCCACAGCCCCTCGCTAAGACCATTAACCCATTGTTCTACAAATAATTATAAATTAATTCAACAGTTTAAATTCAGGCTTATTACAGATTTCATTATCTCATTTAGAGAGGTGAAAATTATTTAGCTGCATCAAAATAAAAAATGAGAAAAACAGAAATAGCAGCAACAAAACCACTATTTCAGTCTGTTGTCCCTTTTCTCAAAAGGGAGCTGAACAATTGGATTTACAGATTCAGTCCCAGATCTGGTAAACTCTTACTTGTCTAATACTAAACAAACAGCAGTGACAGAGCTTGTTGCACTGTGCCTGAAGGACATGGGCAGTTGCTCAGTTACTGGTAGTTTTAGGGCTCCATTGTGTGGGAGCAAAAGAATTTTTGTTTTTTAGGAACATAAAGGCTGTGTTCCTATGCTGTCTCAGAGACTGGGAATCTTCTTTCCCCCTTTGTGCCATGTATGTACATACACACATATATACATAGACGGGATGTGTATGATAAGTTTTCTAGTCAGAAGAAAACAGGGAGTGGCTCAGAATTGCATCCAACAACCTTGGTTTTTGTATTTTCCTTGTATTTATACAATCTGCAGCTGTACGGAGTCAGTTTTGGCAAGAGGCTACAGGGTTGAATGGTTTATGCTAGTGTTTTTTCACTGGTGTTGCTGAAATCTTCTGGGCTTCCCAAAACCAGATATGACCAGACCTTTCCTTGTCTTGTCACTAACTTCCAGCAAACCACAATTTGCTCAGAATTAAAGACAAACAGATTCAGAAAATCCCCACTGAGAAATTAGCAGCTTTTATTAATTCTTTATGAGTCTTTTGGGTTTGGTCAACAAATTAAACCATCCAGGTTATACTCACCTGTGGTGGACATTTGGCTTTCACTCTTGGCATTTCCAACTCCCCTCACCTCCTGGCAAAATGCCACCAGCTGACACAGGCAAGAGTTCACCTCTTCTCTCATGGACAGAGGAGGGAAAAGCTCATTGCACCACTTGCCTTAATCTCTTGCTCTTTCCTGAGGGGCAGACTGCTCTCCCAGGCGCTGCCCCCAGCCTGGCAGAGATGGTGGAGATCCCCAAAAGCCCTAAGAGACCCTACCAGCAGAGCCAAGAAGGGGCAGCGAGGGAGGGGCGAGAGAGCATGGACAGGGGGAGCAGGAGGCAGCAGGCTGTGAGGGTCTTGTGGGCAAGATGTGTGGCTTCAGCAGTCCTTATACCTGGATTGGTATGGTTCATCTAAGCCACATCAAAACTGCTGTCAGTTAAAACAAATCCTGCCTGAATCAGATCAGGACTGGTGATTTTGCATGCCTCTGTCCATGGAGACCGGCACTTCATTGACTTTGGAAATTTAGTCATTGATCCTGCAGGTGCTTAGCAGGGCTTTTAGTTTCACGCTTTGTGGTTAGCCCCAGTGGCTTCAGAGATTGAAGCTGGAGCATGTCCATAGCCTCTGCTAACAATTTGCTCTTAATAAAGGCTCATGAGATTCCTCCTGTGATTTGAACCATACTGCTGGTTGTTGTCCACACCTGAGAGACAACCGTTTCTGTGAAGGACCTGCCATGGCTGTAGCTACAAGAGCAGTTTTTCTCCCTCTAGAATTGGCCCATCTTGGCCCTGCCTTGATTTCATCAGAGCTGGGCTCAGGGCTTTTCCTGATAAAAATTAAAATCTTGTAAACCCTTCATTGTGTGAAGAGTCCTTAGCAGTGTGAGTATTGTTGGAGTCATCAAAACCATCTACTTATCAAACACATTTGTGTGTGGCGGTCGTGAGGTTTAAGGAAGAAGTGTAACTGAGACTATGTGAATATTAATGTCAGACAAAAAAATTACTGTCAACCCACAGATAAACCATACCAGAAGAAGCATTTAAAATTGCTTACTTAACATCATTCATGAGTCTTAGTTGTCATATATTCTATGGTTAGGATGTTATTTCTTCAAATAAGGAACCACATAATCACAATATGAAAGTTCAGTGTCAAGTAAAATCAGCTTTCCTTGCAGTGTGGCACCTACAGTGCACTGCACTGGCTAAACATTAAATGTCTGTTTGAACTGCAAGACAAAAGCTTTTTTCTTGCTTCTCATTTTGCAGTCATCCTGATAGAGAATGAATGAAAATTTCTGTCACTTTTCTGTCACAAAGTAGTAGCAGACAACTGAACGATTTTTTTCTGGTATGCTGTTTATTAATATGCTGATTATCAGGTTTGTGTATTCATGCAAAATCTGGTATATGGAGTTTGTGGATAAAGAGAGCAAGTCGCTCTTCTAAAAAGGAAGACCAGTCATCCTAATTAATAAGTTTTAAGGTTGTCTTGAGGTAGCTGATTATAAATAAACCAGCCTCCTGGTAGCTGCAGTTAAAGTCTTAGAGAGACATAAAATGTGACATGTCTGTGCATGTCAGTTTTGGGTGTATCTCTCTATATAAAATATGTGGGTTTTTCCTTTTTATGCATATTCATTTCAGCTTACTTGTTATCTCCAGAATTTTAAATATGTCTATCTATATGCACGCATTTTTACCCACAAATCCATCACTTTTTATAATACACATTTCTATACATGTATGTTTCCCTGGATGGCCCAGGGCTGCACTGGTCAAGACTCTCACCTGTATGGAAATGCTGCTGGCCTTGCTCTGGAGTTGCGCTGATCTCTGTGTCTCGCTCTTGAATGTGATGGTCAAACAGAGTGACTTTGAATAGCACCTGCTTTGTCCATGTCTGTGCTGCACAGGTTATCCCCTCAAAGCAACAGCGTTTTGTTGTCCCTCAAGGAGAGCTGGGCTACCCTTGGGACAGAACCCACCAGAGTTGCAGTGAGAAGACCAGTAATTGCGTCTCAGCACTGGTTGCTCATGGTGGCAAATAGCCACTAATTTTTAGCTTGGGGGATTGATCTACCCCTGGGTTCTGTATCAGTCCCTCCTGCTGCCCACCACAGGTTCTGGTGGGCATGGTTCCCCTCATAACCACTGCCTCCATGGCTTTTTCATTTTTCTCTGCATTTCTGAATTACTTCTGAATTTTTTTCTGTTACTCAAAACCCAGTTCCAGATGCACCTCCAAGGTGCATCTGACTCCAAGGTCAGGAGGAAACACTGCTGACAGCAACCCTGTGGGGTGGTGCTCTTTACTTACGTTTTAAAGCAATCAAAAAACTCTCCCCTGCTTTCTCCCTGCTGTCAAGCCATGACCATTTTGAATCTTCAGATGTGCTCCCATGCTGGTCAAGCATTGGCCATAGGACATCACTATGAATCATGGTATCCAAGCAGCTGGTCACCCCTCAGTGATCCAATTCACCTGGGTGACAGCAGAGATAAGCATAATTTTCTCTGGGAGGGATTCTTCCATTGGAAATGTTTCCATGGGTATTTCTCTACAGTTTGTGAGCGTGAGTCACTGATATCCCCAGAGCAGCCAAGTTCTTGTTCTCACTGCAGAAGGCGCCCCGCAGGGCAGAAGCACGTCTGTGGAGTAGGTAGAGGAGGACCAAGAAGGGATTTGGAATAGTCCCTGGACATGGGGAACAGGATTATGTATCATTACAGCTACCTTTAACCACCAGTAAAAGGAGAAAGAGCCATTCCTGCCCTGAGGATCTGCTCAAGGGATCATGACAATAACCCTTTCCCTGTCGGTTTGGTGGGTGAAATTTCATGAAATGAGGCTGAACTGGCAGTTTCTGCCAAAGAGGACTCTTCTTGGAACCATCAGTTTTTGTTTCACTGACCTCATACATGCCAAGTGTAGGACCTGAGACATATGCTCTTTGTCAAATCGTGATTGTTTTATGAGTCACAGAAGCAAATTTGCAGGAAGCCACGCATTCTGGCAGAAAGTCTGAGCTTTCCCTCCTGAGCCCAAATTTGTGACATTTCAGAAAACTTTCACAGTACAATCAAAATGGGGCTTAATTGCCTCATGGCATCAAAATACTCTTGCCTTCCTAAAACCACACATATAATTTTCTAGTCCTCTCAGGAAACTGAGGACTGGCCAGACCTTCACAGCAGAGGCAGAGCAGGGGCAGGAGGATGCTGCTTGGTGTACTCTTGGCCCCCTGCTACACAGATGGTCCTGATGCAGGTGCAGCAATGGCAGCTGTTGGGCAAATATCCTTGGCAGTGGGTCTGCTGCTTCAGAGCTACAAGTTGTTTAATGTACTTTCAGGCTGGCGTGAGCTAAAATTCCCATACAAATAACTCCCATTGAAAATAGCCCTTAATCTTGAGCAGACATTAGCCCTGAGGCTCTGCCCCAGACACCTCTAGCAGTAACTGCTTAGAAGATCCCTCAGTGCAAGTTTCTGTTCTGTTTATTTTCAAGAGTGTTTGATCCTTGACTTGAATATTCTGCTTTTCAACAGGTATCATGAACATGTCTTTCTCCCTTTCACATGCCCAAGGAGAGCAGCATTTTGCTGTTCCTGACAGGAAAACCCATTTGAGAAAGTTCTGAGATTATTTTCAGATAGAGTAGGTCATGGTTTTATCTTGGTATAAAGTTCATCTGTAACTTTTTAAATGAGACTTCTCCGGGGTCAAACTTAGGAGGAATTAAACTGCAGAGTGAACAATGTATTTTCTTGGTTTTGTACTTGACACTGGGACTTTTTCACAGAGGTTTTCATGTTGACATCAGTGCCCCTTTGCCCATGATTAATAGAAAAGAATAGACATAGAAGGTCTCATCTGACCAAATAATCTGCAATGCTATGTCTTTTTATAGTTCACAGACTGATGATGCAGAATGTACTTTTATGCGTGGTAAGTAGGTGGGCATGTAGGGAGAGGAACCTTGAAAGGCACAAGTGGCTTTTAATTTCATTTTGAACAAGCTTTCTTTGCTTCTTACAAAACAGGTGGGTTGATCCTCTTCCTTTCAGGCAACGGTGTAAAGAAACAACCTCTTATACAATGGAGCTGCAAACTGAATGCTCACAGGTTTGCTTCAGTAACATCCTGAGAATCTCTCTTTAGGGACTTTTGGAGATGACGAACCAGACAATTTTAACATCAACTGCTTCAGCCAGCTGGAATTTAAGAATTCCTACAGTAGCCTGACCTGCAATTTTACCGAGCTGCCTCCTCACAACACTAACTATACCCTGGCCCTGTGGTAAGTGCTGTCAGTCTGTCCTTTGGTAAACTTCTGGGAAGCAAAATATTTAGCACCAGTGAGTCACACTGCCATATGCTGGGAAACAGGAGCAGCAAAGCAGCAAAATTAAGTTTCAGAGTGTTTTACCAAGTTTGAATACTATATCCATCAAAGAAGAAAAGTTTACTGAAACAGAACATAACTCCCTAATAAGAAAAAAACCAAACAGATGGAAGGGTCTGTAAGGGGCATTATAATGTCTCCAATAGTCCTGATATTGGCTCTGTTGCTCTGGAACAGATGTAGCCCAGCATGAGCTGAGAGCATTTTTCCTTTAAATTAAATGATATTTTAAAATAAAACAAACCTAGCCTTTATCAAGTGAAAAGTAAAATTGTTTTTGAAGAGACACATCCTTTCCACAAAAAAATTCTTTGGCAAGACTGATTTTCCACCAAAGGGAAAATCATACAAGGCAGAGCATAATGCCTTTATCTAAGCCAAATCAAAATCTAAGCAATTGTCTTCTCATATACAGACACACACAAAACACATAAGAATGAGTATACAAAAACCCAACAGTTACCAAACAGATGAGTCGTTTCCACTTCTCATTGAGACCTTGAAACCCTTTTCCACCTTTTTTCTTAACTAATGCATCTAGCTGAAGAAGGTCAGATTTTGTCTCTGTGGCATACTTCTGCTTTTCCCTTTGCCTGTTTTTCCTGAAACTGAAAGTTATGAAGCAGACAGCAAAAGAAGCAGATTTCTTTTCATCTGTCTATTCTAATCTCTACTTAATTTTTTCCACCTACAGTATTATAATTTTCTATTTAATGGGGTTAATTCTGGATTTTGACTGAAATTTTATTATAGTCCTCAAACAGGAGTCACACAGAGAAACACACAGATATATTTCTATTTCTGAAACTGTGTCTTATGACTGCATGGCCCTATATTTTAAAATGGCAGCAGTGAGATCATTCTTAAATATAGAATGGTTTTTAACACATAAATCTCCAATGTAATAATTGCCTTTTTTTTTTTTTCCTTGGAGAGCTCCAGGACTCTTACTGTGACTCACATCACTTGATTATTGTGTTCAAAGACTACGAGGAAAAACACTATCAATCTTCCAAACTCTTTGTTTGCAAGGCATTTTTTCTTATTTCACATGAAATGTCACTTCAGTTAATGTGAAATAAGCAACCAGGATTTGTCCTTTATAGTAAGACTGAGAAGAAACTAATGTTGTGTCACTTTGGTCAACAGTACCAAGGAAGACAGCAATTACGTGTGCTTCAATATGGAGAAACAGGAAGATGCGTATTTCTTACAGTTCACTGACATACTCTCAAATAAAGACATTTGCATGGACTCTGAGATGAAGAGGATGGTCTGCAAGAGTCTGGTTGTAACTGATATTGGTGAGACAATATTTTGGACATCTTTAAGATATAGGGGTTACTGGCGGGGGGGGGCGAGTGGGGGGGAGGATGGGGGTGGGGGGGGAAACAGCCCAGCACAAGACCTAAGCACCAATCTGGATGACACAGAGGCAGTATAAAATAGTGTCCTAGGAGAGCATGGAGCCTGGATTGGGGTATTGGCAGAATATGGTGTTCCCCTTGCTTCAACACCAAACATGAATTACCTTCATTCAAAATGTGCAGCTCAGTTCTGGTTTATTGTAACACTCTGCCCAGACCTGGACATAGACCAAGTCATGCACATGGGCAAAACAGCTGTTACTGAGCACGGGTGAACTGACAAGCAGGGACATTTTGTTAATCTCTTACTACAAATTGTGCAGTTACAGGAGTGATCACTCCAGGTCTAGTGTGAGCTCTATAGCACAGAGACTGTAAGGTTTCAAGATCTCACTTTTTCACACCTTGCTTCTCGGTGGAGCTTGCTGTCTGGACGAGGTGCTCAGGCATCCTGCAGCACAGCAGGGACAGCAAGAGCCCATGAATGGGCTCAATAAAGCCACATTGGAGACCTGCCTGAGGACAGAACTAGGGAACTGGAGAGAAGAGGGGCTGCTTAGGACTTATCCCTCTTGGGAGCTGGTCTCATTTTAAGGGCTGCAGAGAAGCCCATGTGGGGCAGCTCTGTTCTGCTCTGGTGCCACACTGATTTGCCTTCCTTGGGCAATACCTCTGTGAAATGTTTCTGCCCCACTCCAATAATTTTGTTATAATTTTACATTACCTTTCAGTTTATGGGCCAGCCTTGACCATCTCTGGTAGCCTCTCCCCTAGAAACTGTGGGCTCAGCATGTAAGGATTAAATATTTAGGAGTTGCAGTTGTGGACACAACTTCTGACTATGTGCATTTTCCTGAGAGCAGAGAGGTGTGGGCTCTCTGTTCCTGTGAGAGCCAATGTACTTCACATGGCACAGTCAGGAAGTTTCAGTGTCACAGATGCAGGTCACTGCAGACCTCAGGCACATTCAGCTCAAGCATGTCTCAGGGAGAGAGCTGAAGGCTGCATTTCAGACTTGATGTACTGGCACAGACGGTCAGTTGACTCAGCCTATGGTCCCCTTCTGCAGACTAGGTCAGGTGTAAGTTCACAGCAAGGGCCTGAAGACATAGCCCCCTCTGCTATATCCACTACTGTTGTGCTTTGTCCCTTCCTCTGTCCCCCGGCCCTGATGGCCATGAGCAGTCGTACCTGTACCCAGTTTACTCCACATTGCCTTTCTCTAAGAGCAGTGATGTGTTTTGCCATGGAGTCTCACTTTCAGACCACTGGTTAAAGGGACTGAATTTCAGGTCCTCAAGCAGTGCTACCACAAGTGTGGGCCTGCTGAGGAACTGCCTTCCAAGACTAAATGTCACATCCCTAGGAAGAACCACCCCTGCTGGTCATGCTGCCATTCCAGCAGGTCAAAACCCAGGGTTCTCTCAGGACCAAGGCGCAGAGCTCAGCAGGAGACTTTCCCAGCTCAGGCCAGCCCTTGCTCAAGTTAAGTCACCTTGCAGGGGTGTAACTTGGAGTGGATTTTTTTTTTTTTTACTTTTCAAAACCTGTTCATTTTGTAGTAACATTTTTCTACTCCTGTTATGTCCTGGTTTGTTATCATTTGCAGTTAAGCCTGAAGTACCATTTGGTATAAACATCACATACCAAAAGGAGGCAAATGAGTATCTTATTCATTATAGTACACCACACTTCTGGAAGAAATACTTAAAGGACAAATTAATACACCAACTGGCCTATCGGCAGAAAGAAGGTACTTGGAAGGTAAGCAGTGATATATTAGTGAGCTTACACTAATTTCTGAAATTAAGCATTGTCAGAAACATTGTCACAGCACCCCCCTCTCCCCCCAAACCTGTATTTCTACAGTTCTCCAGCTGAAAACTTGGAAAGGATGAACTCTCCTATGAAGACAGACTAGCAGAGTTGGGACTGTTTAGCCTGGAGAAGAGAAGGCTCCAGGGAGCACATTCCAGTACCTGAAGGGTCTACAGGAAAGCTAGAGAGGGACTTTTTATAAGGGCATTAGTGATAGGAAGAGGCAGAACATTTTTAAGCTGAAGAAGGGTAGTTTTAGGGTAGACATTAGTAAGAAATTCTTTACTGCGAAGATGATGAGACACTGGCACAGGTTTCCCAGGGAAGTTATGACTACCCCCTCTCTGGAAGTGTCCAAGGCCAAGTTGGATGGGGCTCTGAGCAACCTGGTCTAGTGGGAGGTGACCCTGCCCACGGCAGGGGGCATGGAACTAGATGATCTTTAAGGTCCCTTCCAACTCAAGCCATTCTATGATTTGGCATTTGGAAATGTCATCAGTCAAAACTATTCCAGACACACAGCACCTATGTCTATTAGATCCTTCTCTGGGCTAATTAAGTTTAATTCATTTGTACTTTGCTGAGGGAAGAGAAGAGACAATGTAATGAATCCAAGTGTTTGGATGTCTTGGTTTTTTGCTTTGGTGGTTTTGCTCTTATTTTCTGAGGTCATCAGTCAGCAAATCACGTGACCCTTTTCTTATTTAGAAAGAGTTTCCTCATGTCCCTTTTTCACTGAGCCTCTTTAGGCTCTAGGGGCAGCTCCACAGCTCTCCCACCCTCATACCACGTTTTGGACTGCAGATGCCTGTGAGTTGGATCTGGGCTGGGCTGCCCAGCTACTGGGACCTCTGTGTCCCCTGTCTCAAGAACAGCCATGCAAACAGTTTTCTAGATGGGAAGTGTTTGGAAATATGGACTATAGCTGATTCTACAGAGGGAACACAGGAGAGCTGTAACTAGAGAAAGAAAAGGATTCAGGCAATCAAATGTATTGAAATAATGAGCACCAGAGCTGCACTGTGGGATTTCAGCTTCTTTCCTGTACCTGCTCTCTCAGAAATTGTCTTTTTATGCCACAGAAGTGTGTTTTTTCCTGTCTCTCTTCTGAGCCTTGCCAGGGAAGTATGTACTTCCCACTGCAGTATCAGAAGTTGCCAAGCACAGATAATACTTCCAGCTGCTTCCCAAAGAGATTTTACCCAGCATTAGTCTGTCTTCTTGATACTGTCTGGATTACCTTGCTGATGAACTGGACTGACACTGTGATGACCAACTTTAGAATAACCAAAGACAGAGCAGACAGCACAGTGCTGCAGGGATGCACCTGATACTGCACATTTTGCTGAAACCCAAAGATACTCTTCTGCTGCCTTCTAGAAAAATAATTGCATTTTTTTGTGTGTGTTTAGACAATAGAGTCACCATACCTTCATGTAAAATTACTTGGAAAAAACCTCGAAAATGATGCATCATATGAGGTGAAAGTACGTTCGCAGCCTGATGGACATTATTTTAAGGGCATGTGGAGTGAATGGAGCAGTTCCAAGAGCTTCAGGACTGCAAGGGAGCAGCATTCCACCGAGAGCTGTAAGGGCAGAAACCACTTCAGTCCACCTGAAAGAAAGCAGATCTAGGAGCCCTCAGCTCCCTGACCAGCTCCAGTGGAAGCAGTGATGGGAGCACAGGGAGGGAAGAGCCTACACCCACTGCAGGGTCA
The DNA here is from genome assembly GCA_020745705.1 of Hemiprocne comata. NCBI lineage: Eukaryota > Metazoa > Chordata > Aves > Apodiformes > Apodidae > Hemiprocne > Hemiprocne comata. Next base: position 23,597,650 of record CM036616.1, on the reverse strand, counting down.
GCCCTCACAGGCACCAGGCTCTCCAGAGGAGATGACCCAGAGAGTGGCTGTTTAGCCCCTGGCCTGGGGCTAAAACCTCCCTGTGAGGTTAAATCTCATTCAAGGGCAGTAAGATTAGGTGAAATGCTCCTGTAAGGGCATGAGAGGGGGTGCAAAGGGAGGTGAAGGCTGACTCACTGCAGCTTGTGGGGGGAAGGACCAGCTTGCCCTGAGCATTTAAGTTAAGGTACCAAGAACGGTAAAACAGAGCCCATTTCAGGGCCCTGCATTTGTGTGCAAACATGGAACTTTAATGACAAATATTTTCCAGGATAAATCCCATCATCACATTTGTAAACATAAGTAACCCTCCTTGGGGTCCTTGGGGACCCTTCAGTCCCCAGGGGCACCTTGGAATTACGTGCATTCAAAGTCCCTCCACCGCTGCTGTAAGGGTACAATGAGTAGTGGCTTCAACTCACTGGAGGTGATAGCAGACTTTGAGCTGCTTTAATCCAACCTGAGAACCCATCTTGGAGCTCAGCCAAGTGCTGGTGCTCTAGCAGCCTACCACTTTGCTCCTTCAGGGAGGCAGGAGAAATACATCACTGCACCAGGTCAATGATAGGCCATTGCAATGCTTGGCATTAATTCTTTATTTATTGTCTAAACAGACATTACAGTTACAGTGGGTTAACAGTGAGACATTTACATGCATTGGTTGATGTTCTTTGTTTTCCTTTAGATAGCAGTGTGGTTGTGGTTATACTCTCCATCCTGGGATTCATGGTCTCCATTGTCATGATTGTCCTGATTGCAACTTTTTGGGAGAACAGGTAATCTAAGTCTCTTCATATCAGGAAAAGTATTGGAAGACCACCCTTTTCTGACAGTCTTACTGCTTTTTTTCTGTTATACTTGTGAACTATTCTCTTTCTTTCTCTGAACCTCTATAGCAGACTGAAGGCAGGCAAAGGGTAGAAGTGAAAAATACAAGTGAGAGCGTTGGCAGGTAGAAGATGACCTGCCACTTCTAGCAGACCTCAGACTTAGGCTTGAAACACCAGGACCTTTGGGCAGCTGAAGTCATCATGAAATACAGTCAGTGTCTCACTGGAGACAAGTTTGACCCAAAAGCTTCAAGCAAGGTACAGAAAAGAAAGCAACCTGAGGGTTTCAGTAAGGTCCCAAGAGGTCTGGAAACAGTATAGTGGGGAGATTGTCTCTTTCCCTTTCATAGGCTTTGAGTCATCAGGGTGTTTCTCAGCAGTGCTTTCAGAAGCAGCAGAGCAGGGCTCTCTGCAACAAGGGACAAGCGCTTGATGGTGTCAGCCACCAGCCCATCTGGGTGCACATCCAGCCAGCCATGTGGTGAGCCAGCTCTACATCCCCCACCAAAGCAGTCATGGCAGAGGTAGAACTGGAGATACATTCATTACACAGGCAGCCCTTTATCTACATTAGGGTTTTTTTTATGTATTGACTACACAGCCACAGACAGACAGATGTCCATATATTTTTAAATACATACATGTTTATATAGAATAGACAGTTGACAAGTTTAAGAAAATTAACAGATATGTAGATTATCTGGTGAAACGAGTATCCAAAGTGAAAAAGCCCGAAGTTTAACCATAGGAGATGACCCCCTCCCAGGGCAGAAAGCCCAAAGCTGTCTGGTGGCTTTTAGACCAGCCCATCCATGACATCCAGCTCCACTGAGAGCCAGAGAGATGTCTGCACACAGGTTGCTTTTTGGGGCAAACACCTGACATGTGTTAATTCCTGAATTGCAGATGGGGATTGCCTGAAACTGTGCTAGTTGGCCCCAGTTAAACCATGACAAGAGCAATTTTAACAACTGAACATTTTAGACACTGGAGTTATCTGCCAGGGAATGCTCCCTGATGCTGTTTTGTTTGCAAGTATAGATGTGGCTTGAGATACCTAGCTCCTGCTTTTTACTGTTGCTGAGAACCTGCAATTCTCCAACTTTGCTAAAAGTTCTGCATATCTCAAACTGCTGAAAAAACAATACTTTCTGAACCCAAAGATTTCCTGTTCAAAAATAAGAGGGTTTTGTACATGTGTATATATATACACCCATGTACATAACAGACATACATAACATGAAATACATATTAATTTACATCTATAGCAATATTTGTATAACTGCCACATTGAATGTCAGTCAGGCAATAGTCTCTAGATGCATCATGACTGAGCGTTTCCAGCAGCACAACACACAAACTTTGCTAACCAAGGCAGTAAAAATGAGGCTTGTGAGAGAAGGCTACAATACAATTATCTGAAACACAGATGGCTGGCCAAGGAGTGGGACAATATGCAGTTCTTTGACTTACATAAACATACAGAGGCAAATATCAGCAAATTTGCACTTTAACCACAGCATCTTTTTTCACTTGCAGAAATTGGTTTCGTTGTGCAAAACCCTGTTAACACAGATAGACACAAATAAACTACTTGCCAGCATAATATGCTGCTTCTCCAGTTCTTGGTAAAGTGTCTTCCTTTAACTGTGACAATTTGTGCATTCAAAAGAACAATGACTATTCGGTGACCTTTTTTAACTGCTCTTCTCCTGTCTGTTTTGTTCTGGGACTTCTCTATCATTATTTTGGGTAATGCAAGCCAGCTGTAAGGCTTTATGAGAATTAGTACAAATGGTGCAAAATGAACCTCTGATATCTCAACATGTTCCTCTTTTGCTGCTCATGAATCCCTTTTTGTCTACTGTTGCTGTTTCAGGATCAAGCCTGCTGTGTGGCCAAACCTTCCTGATCATAAAAAAACTCTGGAGCAACTATGCAAGAAGCCAAAAAATGTAGGTAATTCCACTGTTGTTTTCACTTGAGTACAGACTATTGGCAACAAAATTAATGTTCATGAGAGGCAGTATGTGCAGTTGCTGTATGAAATGGGACATCTTTCAGCAGTGGATTATATATTTCACTGAAGAGAGCCCACATTTGCACAGGCAGATGTTAGTCAAGGGTATGGAAATAACAGACAATTAAACTAGTGCCTGAACTTCAAGTTGTGCAAAGTAACTACAGAGGACTGGAGAACTTGATATATACAGAAAGGCTGAGGCAATTAAGTTTTGTTTCTAGAAAAGAGGAAGCTCAGGATGGGGAGCACTAATTACAACTTTTCAACACTTTAAGTGTAGGTAGAGACATGATGAAGGTGCTCTCATCACAAGGCTGCATAGTGACAGGACCAGAGGCAACAAGAATGTGTTGCTTCAGGGCAAAATTCGTCCAGATAGAAGAAAAAAATTTCCCCTTGAGAGCAACAAAACATTGTGTAGATTGTCCAGAGAAGAGGTATCCTTTGCTGATAGGGCTCCCAGTAACAGAATCCAGGTCCTGCTTCTGGCAGAAGGTTGGACCAGTTGGACTCCAGCGGTCCTTTCCAACCAAGATGCTTCAGTGATTCTATTAAACTGTGACCATGGGGTTGAACAGGGACCCTTCGCAAACATCTCTGGTGATGCCTGTGTACATTTACACAGCCAGCAGAATTGCTCATACACTCATCAGCAGTGTTCTCTGCAGTTGGTACATTATTGGCATGTTCTTAATTTAATAAGAGGTCTAAGAAAACTCCCCCACCCCCATACTCCCCAGGGCAGGGATTCCAAATATGTTGCAGGAAGCCATGGCAAGACTTCACTTCCCTCACTGCTAAAATAGGAATATAAAACTGAAAGAAAACTGCCTGGGTTGGCACACTCATTCCTGTGAAGTGGCAGCTGTGCAATAAATGTGGGGCTCAGAAAAGTCTCTGAAACTCCAGTTCCCACCACGTTGTGTAGGAGCTGCCTGCAGGAGGCCACTGGAGAGATTCAGGTTGACATGGAAAAGGATTTCAAGCGATGTGATAATTTATGCTAACCTATTGTTCAGGGTTACTGTCAGAGTTAAAGGAATAATTAATACACTTCTTTCTGTTAAGTTAATACCCACTGTTAACTGACCATGCTGTTCCTTTTGCCATGCAGAATTTTGATATAAGCTTTAACCCAGAGAGTTTTGGTTACGTTCATATCCATAAAGTGGAAGGCATTCAAGCAAAAGCTGAACTGGAAAATTTTCTGCAGCCATCAACTGCTCCAGAGACAAACCTTACAGAAAAATTTAGGAGCGGATCAAACCTGAAGAAGATTCCTATGATGACAGAAAAAAGCAACCCAAGCCTATCTGTGACTTATGGAGGAATCTGGCCATCTGAAGCCCTGCACAGACTCCTAGGCACCAGCCAGTTTGCAGTCACTGAAAGAAATCATGGCTCCAGTATGTACGAGGTGTGTCACAGCAACGAGGTGCCCCTGTGTGATGATGGTTTCAACCTTTCCTCTGCTCCTCCCCTGGATCCCTCTGGCCAGCCTGGACCAGAGCCCCTAAGTGGTGACTCCATATCCCAGATGCTGCCTACCAGTGAAATGAGGTCACCAAACAATGAGGAAGCCTATGTCACAATGTCTAGCTTCTACAAAATTCAGTAAACCTTACAAGAATGAGAGCATACAGTTTTTTTTCTCTAAAACAAGCAGGACACTGAAGCTTTCTGTTCTGTTTTTCCACATCCTGTGAGCTCCCAATTCCACAACATAACCTGCTCATAGTGCAATGCTATACCTGCAGAAGAGTCGGGTTTCCCACATTTCAGTGGTAAGTGGCCTAACCATGGCTCTCATTATGCTGCTAGCAACCTCCACTGCAGCAAAAATTAAATTCAATTCAGCTTGAGTTAAATCTTCAGATCTGATTAATCCAGTGCAATGACACTGCAGTCCTAGCTGAGGATCACAGCATGTCTTGTTAAAGATAATGAACTCCTCTGTTAGTCTCTTGGTTGCAGAGTTAATCTCTTAGTAATGCCTAATCAAGAAATACAGCAACAAATTCAAGTTAAATAGAATCCAATCTCTTTTAAACAGCTATAGATAGAGAGAAACTCCACTGCAGTCAGTGGAAGTCCACAAGTTTGCAAAATGCCAGTAAATGACAGGTGCTATCAAGCATTACTTGTCTGGGGATTCAGGAATTTGCTTACCCCAAAAGGAGTCTGCTGAGCCCTCAGGAAGAAGGGCACATGGACTCCTTTTAGGAAGATGTCTTCTCAGCCTGATGCCTTTTTTGTTTGTTTTTTTTTTGAGAGAGAGAGATTAAAGCAAAGCAAAATCCTACATGCCACTACTTTTTGCTGCTGGTAAAGATTATTTTAGGTACTAGCAATGTTTAGCTAAGTAAACAAAACAAAACCAACAAAAAGCAAAGTCCCATCTCTTCCTGTAAACTGAATCAGGACTGTAAAATGCACGATGCTGTCTTTCTTTGCAGCTCTTGTGCAAGCATTAGTGCAAAAGATAAGTACTTTCCGGGACAGAAGGGCTGAGCAGACCATGTTTGTTTACTAGCATTGTTCCCAATGTCTGTGGCTGCATGAGAATACTTTGAACTTGGCCAGGCAATTTTCTAATGCAACATCTGATGTAGGAAGATGGATGGAACATCATAGATCCTGCCAGTGATCAGACAACCTATAATTTTTTTAAAGTTGCTACTAAATTGCCCAGTGATAGCTTTACTATTACTATTATTATTATTGTTATTATTAAATTATTATTTTACATTATGATAGAGGAAGGTATCCTGTCCCTCCTTTTCACCTTTCTCTGGACTCTGTGCCCAGCTCTAAGGGGTTCCTCACATACTGTCATGCTGAGATGGCTGAGCCACTTCACAGCCCTCTGGGATGCTGCGCATCATGGAGCACACGCTTGGAGATAAAGCTGCTACAGCCACATGGTTGCATGACAGCCAAGCAGTGTGGCCATGGGAAATCCAAGCTGCTTTGCTGCACTCTGGGATCGGGGTTCACCTCACTGTGCAGCCTCAGTTCCTCTAGCTGCTTGAAATTCTCCTTTACAGAAATGTATGCACACCTGCAGAGTCTCAAGGTCAAAGAGTTCTCTCATCCTCAGAGCTGCTTGAATTTGTTCTGACTGGTGATAATCCCTGAGATGTCACTATATTTGGTATAGCCTGCTGGAGAAAAACAGCACTTCCAAGACCGCTCCACCTTCTCCACCTCCACTTGACGCCAGGGAAACCTTCAAACAGGGACAACCTTCAACACCTGCATGCAAAGGGGCCGAGGACTTGGCTCAAGGCATTCCAGTAACATTTTACAGGATGTTTTTTATATCTGTTTCCCATCAAACGAAACATTTATTAATGCAGTAGGAAAAGATTAAAGCCCTAGACTTTAATTTGCTTTATAATGCTTGCATTTTTTAAAAAAAAGAGCTGCTGGACCTGCTCATGCTGTGCTGACTTGCGCAGTGCAATTGTAGATGCAGACACACTGTGCTGGAAAGATACCGTCTTCCAGTAAGACAGGGACAAATAAAGGGGGATAGAGGAAAAAGCAAAAGCTCATCAGAAAAATCCAGTGCAGTATGTGCTATGCTTGTTTCAAACTCATACACACTTCTTAAGTATTAAAAGGAACATGAAAAATGTTTATTTGCACTATTTAAACAATAAGATACCCATGTGTAATAGAACTTTCCTTTGTCCAGAAAGGTATACTGCTCTTTAATACGAGAAAAGTAATAGAAACCTGTTGTTTGCTCTTTAATACTGGAAAAGTAGTAGAAACCTGATGTTTATTTACTTCAGTCCCTCTGAAACAGTTATATTTTTCCTATATAGTACTAATATATTTGCATAGCTGCTAATGTTTAAACATTCATTCTATTTTCTATGTCTTTTTATCTTATTTAATTAGGTAACATGTAACCTTGGTTTTGTAATGTTTTTACTTTATTAAAAGGACTTGTCTATTTGCATGATCTATTTATGCTGGTCAGTCTTGTAATATCCTATCAGGACAGGACTTATTCTGCCCTCACTGAAATTTTGCTAACTACCTAGCTTCAGGCAGGATAAATTCCAAATAAATCCAGACAGCTTCGAGGCCTGAAAGAACTGTAGGATAACAGCAAGCACCATGCTCCCATCATCGCCACCACCCTGCGAGACAGGGAAGAAGCCTCCCTGCATCTGCAGTGTTTTGAACTGGACGTGTCTTTGCTCATCCTGACTACAATTGCCATCCAGCCCTTGTTACCCAGAAAAAGGAGAGGTAGCAGTCCTGGGAATCAGGTTGCTGAAACTGATCTCCTGCCACTGGCTTGTACTTGCTCAAGTGAGACAGAAGCTTTGCCCAGGCTCCTTTGTGCAGCCATGTTTCCACACCACATGCACCAGAACAGGGAAAAAAAACCCTCAGGCTTGCAATAGTATAGGTGTGCATGTAGGGCAAAGTCATGGAATCATAGACTCACAGGATGGTTTGGGCTGGATAGGACCTTAAAGATCATCTAGTTCCAAGCCCCCTGCCATGGGCAGGGACACCTCCCACTACCCCAGGTTCCTCAAAGCCCCATCCAGCCTGGCCTCAAACACTTCCAGGGAGGTGGTATCCACAGCTTCTCTGGGCACTGGAAGGCCACCGTGACATCTTCCTGGAGCCTTCTCTTCTCCAGGCTGAACAGCCCCACTCTCTCAGCCTGCCTTCATAGGAGAGGTGCTCCAGCCCTCTGATCATCAAGTCCTGTATGGGCTGTGTCTTCAGAGATGGTACTTTGTTAATTCACTGCTTAATGCTGACAAATAAGCAACTGATAGAAAAGAAAGCAGTGGTTTTTTAGTCATGTTCATCCCAATGTGGCTTTTCTTAGCAGAGGCTGTAGGCTAACTCATGCCAGACACATGGGCTACTTTATTCAAGGCATGCACCTGGGCATATGAAGAAGCATACCCAGGAAAGAATCTTCCCAGGAGAGTAGTGGCAATCACAGCCAGATTGAGCACAGTTAAAGGTTAGCACTCAGGTTTCTGTAGAACCCTGGCTTACAGAAACCTATTCACTGAACCACATCCACCTGCTACCAAACCAATGCCAACAACTGGATCATTACAGCAGTGTTCAGTCAGGTTACGTCAGGCTGAACTTTCACAAGCACCAAGTTCCTTTGAGATAACTCTGGGGATTAGGCTGCTCTGAACCGTGCAGAGGCTAGCAGTCTCCTTCAGCTTTGACAATCTGGCCTGCACTGTGGGAGCTAAATCTTCTGGAAAAATGTGTCTCTGACGATTTTGCTGGTGGTGAGTATCAATATTTAAGCAGTCTTGAGTATCAGCCTCTCTGAACATCATCTGCAATTTATATAGCTGTCAACATAAGCTTGCTGGGTGTACACAGATACAACAACTCTCAGCTTCCTTTAGGAAAAAAAGGAAATCCAAATATGCACCAAAGCAAGAAGCGTCACCAGCACTTGTGATGTCCATGGCCAGCTTTTAGGTGCACAGTACATATATGACAATATGGCCATGGCTATGTCTTGACAACACTTCAATGGGTCAGGACTGAGTAGTTCCCTTATTCTTCATGATGGAGTTTCTCCGAGAACTGTTCACGAATTCCCATCTGACTCACCATCCTCAGAGGGGTATAGCTCAGCTTTCACATATTCCAAGCACCTTCTTTAGTTCAGCATAACCTTCCTCCTCCACACTTTTTGTCTCCTGTGCTCGTACTCGGTTGCACACACAAAAAGAGCTTGGTGATGCTGATTTCTATGTAGCTGTTTTGCCACCAGGCTTGGAGCTGCCTGTTCCTCTCTCTGCATGTACTTGTCAGGCTCTGCTGCCTCTTCTGCACTCATGGTACAACACAGCTGCTCTCCTGTCTTCGTTTCTCCCCTCATCTATGTGCAGCTCATTTGCACTATGTAAATATCTCCTAGAGGCACACAAACACTAAGCTGGGAAATAAAATAAGTCTTTTGGCAGTTATAACACTGAGTCACAGTCTAATTGTAATGATGCTGAAAAATGTTAATTACCTCTCAAGGCGATACTTGTCCCCTGCTGAATTTATTAGTTTGTTTACCAAATCTCCTCCCCTTGTGCACATTCATTAGACAGGCTGGTAAAACACACAAAAATGTTGTGTGTGTCAGTGGGGCAGTGAAAGACCAGCTAAGCCCAGGGAGGCAGGGGAACACTTTCTTCCAAGGCGAAGGGATGGTTAAATGCATGTGATGTGCAGTGAAGTCTGGGTCATGAAATAAATGGTGAAGGGATGGCCTGGCCACTGCTGCTGCTGGGACACGTGGGTGAACTCAGAGCAATTTTAGGCAGATGCAAGCTGGCCGTGAAGCTGTCCCTTCTGGCAGCAAGAGACCTGGCAATTCTGGCAGTGTATTTCTGCGGGGCAGGACTTCAGCCCCTTCTAGGCTTCTTAGCAAAACTGTTTATTGGCTTCAAGGCCTGTATTCATACAGCAGCACTGCAGTCCTGGGAGGAACAGCACCAGGTTTTCCGTCTAATAGGCTTTTGCCTCTTATCCCCTTGGTTGGGTGTTTCTGAAGCTATACTTCAAAACCAGCTAAAATTTAATATAAAGGAGACTTAACCATCTCTGTGAAGAATTGTTTTAGGGTCTACGAGTTCTTTACTACTGTGATCATGAAGCCTCCCAAATCAGCACCTGTGGGGAACAGACACCCCTGTGTCTAGCAGGACATTGGCAAAACCAATGTAATGTACAGTACCTCAAGAAAACAACTGATGAGGCCACGAAATAAAACTGCTAATTTACACGGACTAACCCCCTCCCTAGCTTTGCTCACGCGGTGGCTCCAGGCTGGCTGTTCCTTGGCTTTCAAGCGCCATCTGTTGAAAGCCACACGTCAGAGTCCAGCACTGGGACACTCTCTGATGTCATCAAATTATGCAGCTATGAAAACGTTCAGATGGGAACTGGGGGGAAAAAAAAAAAAATCAAACCCGTAACAAACTAAGCAGAAGTTTCACTTCATAGTCTCTGGTCCCAAAGAAGATGAAGTAAACGAAAGCAAAAACGAAAAGCTTCTTCGTCCTTAAAATGAAGTAGGCATCACTGTCTATGGAAGTACTAACTCCAGAGTAGTACTTCAAAAACGCCTCTTTTGTAACCTTAGAATGAGAAAAACAGTGTTTACAATGTGTGAAGGCTTCACACTGTGGCTCAAAGCAAGTTGTTTATGTAAGACATCCTCATATTTTGCAAATAATTCTTTTGCATCTTCCAGAGACGTCTGATTTTTAGATCAGACTGTTGCAGACAGTCTGTTGCTATACCCTGGAAAAATAATTGTAAGAAAAGTTATTCTGGTTATTGATAAATATTGACTGCATAAATTAGGTGTCACAATGAAACTACATTAGTTCAACATTAGCACAATCACCAAATGACTGTAAAAAGGCCCAAAGTTTAGTCAAGCAATAAAAAAATGAGAAACAAAGCAGAAATGCATTGGTGGAAATGTCTAAAGGAATTAATCTATGCCACAAAGTCAGACCTTGTCTAAAGAAATACGGTTGTTGTTTTTTTTCCAGGAAATACGCATAAGCTAAAAATAATAATCAAAATAAAAACAATAACAAAACAAAAAACCCAGTAAATTTTGAATGCTGAAGTATTAGCTGGAAAAAAAATGCAGATTTTGGGAAAGATACCACGTTTTAAACTAAAAAAGAGCAGATTTATCTCTGGAAAATAAACGCTGCTCACATTTTACCACATAGTCTGCTTTTCCACAGCAAACCAGGCTTTAGGTAGATTTCATGAAACACTGCACTTCCTTTCTTTCTCATTTTTCCTGCTTGCCGAGACATCTGGATCCCATTCCTGTCCTCCATCTGCAGCTCCCATTGGCATCAATGGCAACATGTAAAGCTGGGAGGAAGCCAGGGCCCAGCTTCTGGCAGAGCCAGGGCTGCTGTACCTGGGGTGAGCTGCAAACCAGTGAGCTGAAGTTTTGCATCCTGCCTCCTGCAGCCTCTGCTGGCATGAGAACTGAGGAGGTGCTGGAGCCAAAACCAACACTTGCTCTTCAATAATGGAGACTTCAGACTCAGCTGGGGCAAACCAACATGGCCAGGGCTGTTTGAAATACCAAGGCTGCCAAGTATGGCCCATGAGGATTCACAGACTCACAGGATGGTTTGGTTTAGAAGCGACCTTAAAGACCATCTAGTTCCAACCCCCCTGCATCGGTAGGGACACCCCCCACTAGACCAGGTTGCTCAGAGCCCCAACCAACCTGGCCTTGAACACTTCCAGGGATGGGGTTTCCACAACTTCCCTGGGCAACCTCTGCCAGTGCCTCTCCACCCTCGCAGCGAAGAATTTCCTCCTAATATCTGATCTATATCTCCCCTCTTCCATCTTCAATCCATTACCCCTTGTCCTGTCACTACAGGTCCTTGTGAAAAATCACTCCCCAGCTTTCCTGCAGGCCCCCTTCCTCCTGAGCTGGCTATGAGAAAGCATTTCTGGAGGAGCAGGATGGGCCATAATCATAGTGAAAGCCACACAAAGCAGGCAGCTGCTGACAGCGGCAGGCTGCTCTTGGCATTATCTGTTTTACCAGGGAAAGCTGATTGTGCTGCTGTGGCAGCTGCTCCAGGTGCAGAGGGCAGGAGCTGGGAGGCAAAAACAACTGAAATCAGCAGGCTTGTTTGTTCTGCCAGCCGATGAGAGCAGAGGCCAAGAGCCCAGCACTGGGATGGCAGAGCTCCGCTCTGCCCACGCAGCCAGGGAGGTTTGAGGCAGCACTATGTAAGAGCTGCTGGCTCGAGGCAGGTTGGCTTTTATAACAGCGATGTGCGCAGGTGGTTTAATCTGTAGAAACCTCAGCTGCTTCCACCTGCCTCTGCCAAGACAGCTTTGTGCCAGGAGACCGACACAATTAATCAGAGCACTTGAATATACCTTGTGGTCTAATTTCAAGAATATATGCCAGTGAGTCACGCATGCATTAAAACTCAGTTTTTTGAACTACACATTTATACTGCAGGGGAGAGTGTGAGCCAAAAAGCAGTTTGAGACCATGTCAGGACAAAAAAATCCCCCTCCAGGTCAAAACTACAAAGCAACAAGAAGCACACAAGGGGCAAAGGATGCTGCAGGAGTGCCACCTTTCCGTGGGGAACACCCCAAGCTGTCCCCTGCCTCCCGCCCCCGTGCCTTCTGCTTTTTCAGGAGGGGGGTCACAGAGATGCTCTGACAGCTCAAGCAGAGGTAGGGAGTGGAGGCAGAGTTTTGGGGGAGGTGCAAGGGAGCCTTTTTCCTCCACAAGGGAGCACAGGGCTCTACTGGCATATCTGCAGGAAGCCGCAGTGCTGCCCGGCAGGGAGGGCAGAGCTCAGCCCTGGCCAGCTGCTGTGCCACGGCTGTACCTCCAGGTGCAGCTGAACCCTTCCTCTCTGGTATTGGCCCACAGCCCTGCAGACTCAGATGTTCCTATGGTCTGTGCCATCCTGTGTAGCATCTGTTGCAAAATCAGAAAGAAGAAATAGTTTGAATACTTCGAACATGAGGCACCAACCAAGATCTGACAATCTTGATGCTGGTGCCAGATACGATTGCGTGCATTGCCACCTATCTCCCAGTATCTTCCGTGTGCGCTGAGCAACCACAGGCTGTCAGGACAGCCTGCACCACCATCTATCTCTAGCATCTGCTGGTTCTGTAACCAGCACACAGCAGCCTGCAGCTGAACATGGGTACTAGGGCTTCACTTTTGGCTTCACAGCAGCCCCAGCAGACAGGGACAGCAAAGTGCTAAAGGGCAGCTCTGGGCACCCACTGTTAGCCCTGATATTTCTTCATGTCTGGTTCGAATCCCTTTAATCTCTGCTCAGGTGTGTGTGCCCAGTGTGTCATTATGGCTGCATGTCTGCTGGTAGAGTCCTGCCTTGCAGTCGATGCAATGCCTGTGTTTGTTCCATGAATTTGCACACAAATTATTCAAATGACATTTCTTACAGCATGTATTCCATTTTGTGTTCTATGGCATCTGATTACAAGCGAAAAAATCACATATTATTCTTTCCTAGATTATTTCTTTCCCCTGAAAGCACTATTCCTTTTCTGCAGTTAACAGTTTTTATTTAGATTGCTCCAGTAGGAATTCCGTTCCCACAGATGTGAAAGGAAACTTTGCCACCAACTTAAAGGAATCTGAAACCAGCCCTTGGAAACGTGCTCCATACAAATTTTGAAATTACTACATTATGAAAAATGTCCTCCTGATGCTGAGAAATGTATCCACCAAGCAATGAGGTGTGCAGGCAGGCAGACTCCAGGGGCCAGGAGCCACTCTGAGAGTGCCAAGGATGCATCAGCTGTGGTTCTCACCCTGAGGGTGGGCGCTGAGCCCTCCCACCAGGATAACAGGGGCTTGACCTCTCCTGGCTCACATTCCTCAGGCCCCACACACAATCCCCTTAGTCATGGGCAGCTTCCACTGCACTTGATTAAATGTCAGCACAGCAGATCCCTGTGGGGTCTGAAGGCATGAGATAGCAGGTTAAAAGGAAATACTTTTTTATTTGAAACACTGAAAACAGAAAACATCCCTGTTGTAGAGCCAGCTTATAAGTGAGAAAGAAATAGATTATACTCAAGCTGCCAGGACTTGCAGAGCCACTATGAGATAGTAAAGTTGTTTCTCATATATTGAAACTTCAGTAGCATCGCAGTGTGCAAAGGCTTCTCTTATGATCAATGGCAACCATAAAGAGACTCTTTCCACCAGTTTCCAGTGGCAGTCAGTATATGAGTTTCTGGAGTCCACAACCATCAATATCGGTTCACGACAGTCTTACAGAACAAAAAAAACACTTTTGTTTGCACAACCTGTACTAAGGAATTGCAAGCAGCTATTGCTCATACTGAGATAATTGGTGGACAAAACAAAAGTGGAGGTTGCACAGGACCAGAGCAGCAACACTCAGGACTTCAGTGTTTGACCTGTTAGCAGCCCAGGCTAAGTACGAGCTGGGACTTCAGCATCAGGCTCTTTTTGAAGCCCAGTCTATAAGCCTACACTGCTCTTAGCTGGTTGCCAGCCTGAAATGGAGCAAATCCTGCTGTACACAAGCCATCTACTCTTTGCTACAGCAGCAGCATCTCAGTCTGCAAGAGCAGCACAATGTGAGAGAAGCAGAAAGAATACAAAAGGAAAAGGAATCAAGGCAGGAGTAATTACACAACACCCTCATTCTTTTTTTTTTTTTTTTTTTTTTTTTACAGTTTCCTTTGAGTATCGTTTCCCCACTCTCTGTATGGTGAAAGAACAGAAGATCTCAGAGCTGAGACAGCCTCATTGATGAGACCAGGACAGCAGATTCCCACGATTTTTTCAGCATCAGAAACAGATTATGACGAAATGAGGAAGACAGAAGTTCTTCAGTTCCCAGAAAGTTCCCTGAAGCCATAGCTTGGTCATAAACCAGTATAAATACAAAAAGTAGTAAGCAACTTTAGTTGTAGGTGTGTACAGTCAACAGCTGCAAGACCAGTAAATGTTCCAGCAACAGTGAGAAGAAAATACTGAAAAATACATATCCCCTTCAAAGAAAAATAAAAGAAAAATATTACCAGGATCATCTCAAAGCACAAAAAGAAAGAAATCAAAGGGGGGCTGGGGAGAAGCAAGAGCATTTTGCATTTATTCTGGTCCATGTCTTCTCTTTCTGATTTGTTTCTTCTGTCAGCCTTCTGGCACTGGGAGCTCACACATTCCCAAGAGCAAGCTGAGGAGTTGCTCCATCCCACAACTGACAAGAAGCCAAGAGATGCTGCAGTGAGAGGGCTAAATGACTCTCCTGGGACAGGCTTCCTCATGTATATAATGGTCTGCCCCAGACCACCACCTGTCCAGAGTATTTTGGTTTCCTCCTCTTGCATCCTCTGTTGAACAGAGCTGTATCTAATGCTGGAGGAGGGGATACATTCAGAAGCCACAGGGACCTACTGCAGATGTCTGAGAAAAAAGGAACAGCTTGTCTCAGAAAAGACATGACAGGGATGCAAGGAGAAAAGGGGCAGACCTGCTGAGTGGCTGGATGCCAGCTATGCTCTTTGGTTATGCTCCAATCCCCTGAGGCTGAGCCTACCGAAGCATCTGGGTATTACTTATGAAGGTTTACTGTAATTGGCACAGTTACTGGAAGCTGTTACTATGGAAAATAAGTTGTGTTGTTTTGCATACACTTAATTGTGGGAACGTACAAAAGGTGGAAGTCTTGCTCCTTCAATCACATGATCAGAGTTTCCAAGCGTTCTTCATCATGACGATGAAGTAGATATCTGTGTCGATTGAAGCACTGACTCCTGCGTAGTAGTTCATGAATTCTTCTGCTGTGACCTGAGACAGAAAAATTTTAAATAGGAAAATGAACCATTATTTCTTTAATACTATGGTAACTCAAACCACATGTTGAGAAGAGCTCTAAATGAAGAAATCAGCACCTGCTATATCACATTATTGCTAGTGAGATAAGGAGTCCAACAGGAAGTCCGACTGCAAATTTGCATAAGTTCACTTCTTTGCTAGAAATAGGAGCTCTTGTCCTCCAGGAACACTTGGATGGAAATGAAACTTGTACAGTTAAACTAACCTTACCAGGAACTGAAGTTAAAATCAGTGCTGCACAAGAAGACAAATGTTTTAAGGCATTTTTTTCCCAGGGATGTTATAATCTAGTTATTTTCATGATTATTAATAAAGATGGGTGGGATTTCTAGTGCAACACAGAGCCAGGTAGGAGCTTTATATCCATTCACTAGAGGGAAAATGTCATTGCTCTCAAGAAACCTTACTTAAAGAAGCAAACATTCTTTCAAATACCTCAGAGTTTTGAATATCTTTTGTGGGTATTTTGAGGTTGCATTGGTTTTTAAATGACCTTTAAAAAAAAAACAACAAAAAACCAGATTAGCAGATACAAACAGTACATTCTGTATAGGTCATTCTTTGAATAAATATCACATAGAAAAATATTTGCTCCTACTGCATTGTGCATTTAAGAGCTAAGTAAAATGTGACAACTGGGTAAGCAACCACTGTAGCCTGTCCTGCCATCACAACAGGCTTTGCTGGCCCTGCCTGTTCCAAAGACACCCAGCAGGATCATGGTGAAGAGGACCTTTCTAGCAGACACTCAGCCTTGAGACATTTCTGCTAAAAACATTTTAGGTCTTCAGCTCATCCCAGCATCATCAGTCACCTCTGAATCAGGCATAGGCAAGTCCCAGTCAGTTTTCAGAAGAAACTGCAATCAGTTGGCTAAGGTTGGGATGACTGAGATGGGTGCTCTGAGTGATTTTTCTATAAGCTCAAACACTGCAGCGTTTATGAGGTGCAAGGCACTGAACTTGTCAAGGATCATTCTGAGGACTTGCTTTACTTGTTCATGTCTGACGTCAGCACAAAAAGCAGGACCATTTTGCTTGAGGTTTGCTAGACCTCACCACTTTGCAGAGAAGGAAGGGGACAACTCATGCAACTGGTATCTCTGAGGATGACACAACAGAAAAAGGGATGAAATTAATCTCTACCAAGTGCAAAGGTATGTCCAAGGGAAATGAAAACCATTACCTCACTTGCCTGTTGGAAAAAAAACAAACAAGCAGAGGATTTGGGCACAGTAGCCAGCCCTTCAGCAGGAAGGAGTCCTCAGCCATGAAAACCCAGCTGCAACCTCAGAAGTGCAAATTGTTAAAGAAATCCCACAAAGCACTGGTGAGACCTTAGCTAGTTTGTTGTTATGAACACCTCAAACTGAGAATATCACCATGTAAGCAGCAGAGATCCATTATTTGGTCAGACACATGCAAGTTCAGACCAAAGAAGTTAGCAGACACATAACAAGGGGAAACAAAGAATGCTTGGCTTGGAGATGGTTACAAAGCAGATGCATAAGAAGTCAATCACAGAGGGTGCCCAGGTGTTCCACCTGCACCAGAGGGCTGAGGCAAAGGGGAGGAAGGGCTCACAGCCCTGCCCCAGCTAGTGGCTCCTCAGGGCTCAGGGCACACAGCTGGTGACACCTACTGACTCCCTCCAACCCTCTCTGGATAAATCTATCTCCATTATAGAGTGATTTCCAAGTCAAACATCTCAGTAATTACACTGAAGAAGTGCTAACTGTAAAGTATTTTACCAGGTTGGATGGGGCTTTGAGCAATCTGGACTAGTGGGAGGTGTCCCTGCCCATAGCAGGGGGGTTGGAACTAGATGATCTTTAAGGTCCCTTCCAACCAAAACCATGGGTATGGTATGGTATGGTATGGTATGGTATGGTATGGTGATTATGATATATGATATGATATGATATGATATGATATGATATGATATGATATGATATGATATGATATGATATGATATGATATGATATGATATGATATGATATGATATGATATGATATGATATGATATGATATGATGGAACCTACTTTTGAACTAGATCCTCATATTTGTTCTCCTAAGAAGTGAAAAATCCTCCTATTTATGTGGATCTTTAAAATCAGCAATTGTGTACGTTACTCTAAAGATATACTTAAAGTAACCTATAAAAGTAGAGCATTAAGGCTACAAGTCTTGTAAATGCAATTTCATGTCTACCCTTGCAGAGCCCCTTTGCCTCCAAATGTGTGAGGAAACTGCACCAACAGTCCTGGACAGAGGTTATGCATCCATTTTACTTGAGACATCCCCAAAAATGTGATGCAAATGCATGTTTGGTACTGCAACCACTCTCACATATAATAATTTAAGTCACATGGTGATTTCATGAATTGACATTAAGTGTTTCACTTACCTTCCCATCTTTGTCATAAGGTGAATCAAAATTATCTAGAAAGGCCCTAAAAACTTGTTCCTCTGTCCAGTCTCCATTTTGGTATTTGGGATGATGCTTTGCATTATACATCCCTCGTAAGTCTTCAATTGTTATGACACCATCTCCAGACCTATCTAACTTCTTAAAGGCCTCCATGATTATTTCTTTTCTTGCATTTGACATGGGAGGCTGTAAAGAAAAAGTAACAGGATCAGTTTATTTCTGCCAACTGCTTGACCAGCCCAAATTCAAGTAACAGCTGTTGTTAAAAGTAAACCTATTTCAAGATACCTGGGCCAACAAACTGCTGACAGTCTGTTGAGTATTCTCCATAAGCTTGGAAGGGCAATGTATCACAAAAAAAACCAAAACAGCATGATAGAGATTATTCAGTGTCTATCAATGATAGCAAATGGATAATAGAAGAGAAAATGCTACCTAGAACACTTTTTATTCTACTAATTTTAAATATTTCTGAAAATAAATTACTAGTTACTCTACTCGCTAGTATTTTCTTTCCTAATTTTTGTAGACTTCAGCAGAGCAAAGAGGCTCCAACCAAAATCATTCACATTGTGGTTGATTAGAGGAAGCCACCACTGGATTAGTTCATGTTATAAGGAGATACATCAGAAAAGTGACAGATAAGTAAGTGAGATTAATGGGCTGCAGTGCATAGGTACCCAGACTGCAATACAGGAGTTTAGGTACCTAAATCCAAGGAACCAATTCATTAAAAAAACCCAAACAAAACACAACCATTTATTTGTAAATATTCTATGAGGAGTCTTATGCCTTGCCAATAAATTGCAGAGACATGTTGGCTTCTGAGCTCTCTCATCCACAGAGGTGTTGTTTAGGGTGATTTTTCCCCTGCAGCATATTTAGATGGAAATAGAGTATATTCGCTTCTAAAGAATTACTGACTTTTAAAATAGAGATGTAGATTTGGCAGATTACTAAGGTGAAAAACAGTGCATGCGGCGAGAGCTCGGACTAACGCCCCACGACCAATGCGATCCAGCGAAAGCTGTTTATTGTCAACAAATGCCTTGCTCTGTACCTCATTGCCTGGTACACGCACAGTAACCCCCCCATTATTGGTTAAATGCTTTTGTCCACACGAATAATGCTTCAGTCTGATTAGTGCACTGCTACTGTCCATATACCTGCTTCTAATACATGATTGGCTACCAGCCCTAAGCACACAAAGTCCTTACATAGCATGATCTCAGCACCTTTGATATCTCGTTCCTTCTGCAGGTGGGAGTTATTTCTCTTCTGCTAGCTTTCTTCTTTCCCAGCTATAATTATCCCTCCGTTGGCCTTGAGATAACAGTAGTCAAGCTAAAGTCTCAATAGCACAATTAAGCTTTTATACCAAAGGCTGGATTGCTCACATGCCGATGCTCTGCAAGAAAATCCTCCACAAGTGCAGTGTTTTCTGTTCAGCTAATGATGATTTTCTCCATTTAATTCAGTACTAACATAAATTCCCAGACTTACTCTCAGTGTAACAAGAAATTCATCAAAATCAATTGTTCCGCTGCCATCTTTATCAAATATCTGGAAAATCTCTTGTGCTTCTTCCTTGTCTATCATCATAGCATAATCATTTAATCCTTTCATAAACTCTTTGAAATCCAGGGTCCTGCTGTTGTTGTCATCCATAACCCGAAACATTCTGTGGAAAACATGCAGTATTAGGATAATGCACAGGAAAACTTTGAGAATGGTGCAGTCATTTAGCACAGTGCTGGAGCACAGGGACTCTTTATTGAGATACCATTTCCCCCTTGTACAGATGACTGAAGAAAAAAACAGAAGAGGAAAAAAAATCCAAACCCTTAACAAAACCCCCACACACTTACTGACAGCAGAGATGACTTGTTTAGGTTGGGTGCCTGAATATTATACAGCTGAAGTTAAAGGAGATTAAGGCTGGCTTAACTCAAGGAGTCTTCCAATTCATTATGCATGGAGCTATCTAAAAGTTGGGCAAGGAGATGAAGTTCCAGAAGGTCACCTAGGATCCCTCTGTGGTTTGTGATGTCCAGGAGGGGTCTTCAGGCTATGGTGAAGCTCTCCCTTCCTAGGGGTAGGCTGACCCACACTCTCAGGGTCACTGCAGAAGAAGTTTAAATGGCTCCCATAAATGAGACAGCTAATAGACCATTACACACAGGGGAATAACACCACAAAGGAAAGGAAGCAGAAAATCCCCAGTACTGAGATACATGTTAATTAGAGAAAATACCAAAGAGAGAGGTATGTTCTATGTTCTCCCTCTCTCTCTGCCAGGAGCTGTTCTGGGTCTCAAGGAAGCACATTCCTCTGAGTGATTCATGGTCCTTGGTCCTCCAACAGGCGAGCAGGTCAGTCCAGTCTGCCAAAACACAGCAGCCCCAAGCACAGGCTCTGTGGGTTGTGGCATTTGCACTGAAACCAGGAACCAAGTTTTGGTCCCTGCTTAGCCTGTGAGCCTCTTGCAGCTAAAACCATTAGGCTGAATAATGGATTTGAATTCTCAGACTCACTTGCTAAGTCCTTTGATGCCTGCAGATCCTCTTCCCAAACACTTCAGGCGAAGTCTTTCTAGAGGGTCAGTGGTTTTGGACAATTTTTTTTTGGCCTGGATTGCCATCTCTCGGTCATGCCTTGCTGTGCCTGGCATCTGGAAGACAAAAGCACTCCTACAGTGCGGATTCACATACACAAGGCAGAGTGCTGAAACCTGCCTTAATGTATGGAGCATCCCAAATTCCATGCTTGTAAGGTGCTGGCAACTCTCTCATGAGGATTTCTTTTGACTGTCTATCCCCTTTTCCTTGTATCCAGAAGGGAAAATTGCCAGTTTGGGCCACCAACCCTGAAAGGAGACAGCCAACCATCCTGTGGTTAACCCAGATGCAACTAGGAAAGCGTGCTAAGAATTTGCTGCCTACAGTGTACAAACACGGTGGAAACTTGTGGAGGCACCCAGGAGAGCAGTGCTGCCCCTGCACCCCCAGCAGCTCTGCCAAGCCTCCTCAGCCTGGCCAGGTCTGCAGTCAGCATTCCCCCACAGGTTGTCCTTAGTCAGGACCTTTTCCTTATGTTTGTTTTTGTTCTACTGTAATCCTAATTACCCAGAGCAGGGAGATGTCATTGCACATCTGAGCAATAGTGACCACCCTGAGACCTGACCTCACATATGGACAACAACTTATTTTAACTCAACTGGAGAACAACTGCAATTACCATTTAGTACCCCAGGACTTCAGGTCTCTGCCAATAGGCACATAAACCTCCCAGCTTCACTCAGAGGAATACAGTGGAATAAAAAGTGGAAAAACAAGGCCATGGACTTGCAGCACTGCAATAGCACCAGCACGAGCAGCACCCATAGGCTGGCAGAGAGTCACTCCTTCTCACACAGGGATTATTTGTGCCTAGTGCTAAGAGCACCAGGGATGCCTGTGTCCATACTGACATTTCAGAGGCACATCAAATCACGGCCCATAGGCACACACTCAGGGTCAGGACTGCAGCATCTGCAGACCAAAAAGGCCCCCAAAATAACTTTGAGCCCTTAAAGCATCACAGGACCAGGCCACAGTGTATGAGAGCCATGGAAGGGCTGGGCTGAGTTACAGCAGAGCCTGGGCTCTAAGGGCACTCAGAGGGTGCTCAGGGATGAGGAGATGAGGAAGATAGGCAGCTCTGTGAGGAGGCATCATCAGTGCACATTGCACTTTTCAGTCTCATTATCATTGCATCTGCAGCAGTGTGACTTGAAAGAATTGGAGAAAACTTTTAAGAAACCTGAAATTAATAAACTATTTCATCTTCACTGCTCTGCTTCAGTCTACAGAGCACTGGCTACAGCAGCTGGTACCATTACATGTGTTGCCTTTTGCAGGCCCTTCAGGCAACAGCATCTGGGCTTGGAAAAACTGACAATAAAATATTTTTGTTCCTCCAAAATGGTTTTAGTAGTAGCATATTGCAGAAATCCACCATGGTAGAAAAAAGACCACTTCAACTTTTGCTTCAACCAAAATGAGCGAAGTTCTTCTGGGAACTCATTAACAAGTGACCAGAAAAACCCTACAGCTCTGTGAGATCAGCAGTCAAAAATGTTCTCTGCAAACAATGATCTGCCTTTAAGAGGAGATGTTTAGCTGGCAAAAGTGTAAAATCCAGTGATGTTCCATAAACAGTGTGCAAACTATAGTTACATTATATAATTATCCACTATAACTTTTATATGTAGAGAAAAATATCTATGTACCTATATACAGAGTGCATAATGCATTCATAGCATCGTGCAGTCTATATCCTATGCTCTGTATTTCCATAGATCACAGAGTCACAGAATCATCATGGTTGGAAAAGACCTCTGAGATCACCGAGTCCAACCATCACAAAAAAAACCAAACCAAAACCAAAACAACAACAACCACCAAACAAACAAACCCCACAGAACAAAACCCCAAGCAAATACAAACACCACACACACTGCACCAAATAACACCCACACAAAAAAACCCCAAACCTACAATCTCGACCACTAGAGCAGTACTGGCCTCACCAGTGCCAAGTACAGGGGCACAATCTCCTCCCTACTCCTATTGGCAAGGCTATTCCTGATGCAGGCCAGGATGTTGTTGGCCTTCTTGGCCACCTGGGCACATTGCTGGCTCATGTTAAGCCAGCTGTCCACCAGCAACCCCAGGTCCTTTTCTGCTGGGCAGCTTTCCAGCTACTATTCCCCAAGCCTGTAGCATTGCCTGGGGTTGTTGTGACTGAAATGCAGGACCCAACACTTGGCCTTATTGACCCTCATACAACTGGCCTTGGCCCATCAATCCAGCCTGTCCCAGTCCCTCTGTAGAGCCTTCCTACCCTCAAGCAGATCAACACTCACACCTGATCTGGTGTCTGCAAACTTACTGAGGGAGCACTCAATCCCCTCATCTAGATCACTGATAAAGATGTTGAACACGACTGCCCCCAAAACTGAGCTCTGATCTATAAATACTATGCAAACATAACCCAAGACCAGTGATGACATAATTTGTTTGCACTGCATGCTGCAAAACTCTACACAAACACATACCCTACAAAGAAGACAGGAGCTCTTTGCCCAGGGATCAGTGGAGGCATTTCCAGTATACTGCAATACCCAGCAAATCATAATTGCAGCAAGATTCAGGAACAGAGGCTAGAAAGTGATCGTCTGACAGAACATCTATTATGATCTCCTGTACCTCAATAAAAGCCACAAAACTGGCCAGTGCTCCATTATATCTGCAGTAAGAACACAGTTCTGCTTCTACCCCTAGAACCATTTCCGGCTGAGAACCCACCATCTCTAGGCTAAGTTATTCTAGTGTTTAATAATTTTCTTCTTAAAATATGTTCTTCATTCCTAGTGTGAAATTTCTCTCATCTTTTGGTGCTGTTTTTCTTTCTTTTACCAAATGAAAGAGCAATTTGTATTTGTACAGATGCAAATACTTAGAGGCCCCCTTTAAACCTTCTATTGCTAAGTAATCAGAGCTTAGGACTCTTGCTACAAAATGAGTTTCCAGATGTTAGATAATTCTGCTCTTCTTCCTAAACTTTACAATTTTTTTCCATTATTCCTTCTCAGCTGGAACAGAGCTCTCTAATAATCTCATTAATGCTACAGGTGTCATTTTTTTCCCCATGCATCGTAGTTAAAAACACTATCAGTAAATTTCTGCTGCTCTTTGCAAATCTACATTCTCTAAAATGTCCAACAACAAAATTACCAACACCATGGTGTTACAGAAAGCTGCGCAATTAAAGTCTGCTTGTACAAAGATTGCACTTGAATGAACATTACACTACAGCCTCTTAAACAAGACCTGCTTCCTGTGTTACACAGCAATACTCATTTGAGAATCCTTTCTATACATTCAATAAATACAGAAAAACAATTAAATACAAGCCCTAGTGTATGTAAGCATAGTCCATAGTAACATCTAGCACTTTGTGGCTGCTTGTTTAAGCAAGAGAGAAACCCTTCCCATAATGTTAAAAGACTATACCCTACAGCAAGAAAGTATTTGTGAGAAAATAGATTCTGAATCAGAGCAAGGATTGAAGAATCATGGTGATTCACCTGCTGTTTTTTACTCTCTCCTCTCATTTTGCTTTTGCCCCTTTTTGGTTAATGTGAAGTAGTTAGAGCTATAGTCAGGATTTGCTAAATATAACTGTTCTCTGTCTACCTGCCAAAGTTGTTACATATTAATAACAATCAGTAAAGTAATAAAAGGTCATAAGTATAATTGTGCATGTTATTAATTTTTAGATCTCTTCCAAGATCATCAGATGTCTCCCACTGTGAAATGAAAAAGGGCTGGTTAATTTAACTCTGAATACAACAGTTGTTTTGCCAAACAGCCTGGGCTATGAGCAATTCCAATACCTCATGTCCTCAGCATTACTTGTTTCTATGGGCAGTGTTTTGTTGTGCAGGCTGAACAGAAATGATTGCATTTCTTCTTAACAAATACAAAACCTGAAATTTTGGGTTGGGTTTTCCAGAAAAGCCTTAGGTTGTTCAGCAACCAGATCCCTTTACATCCCCTTAAACCCGAGGCTTTAATCTAAGCTATGTTCCTGCTCAGCCCCATTTGTTTATGCATTATCCTTCAGCTAAGCCTGAGAGACTCCTGTGAAAATCCTAAAAAAACACCCCAATGTGGTTGATAGAAATCCACACTAGGCTCTGCATTACCACAGAATCCTGAAAGCCCCTGTCCTGGCCAAACACACAAGTCATCCACTACTCTTGAGTAGAAGATCTCAGAGTCTGGGAACTAATTAAATGGCTTAAACCAATTGCATGCCTTGGGGGTTTTCTTCCCAATAATTTCAATAAATTATTAAAAGCATGAAAACTGCATCAGTGTTTGGCAGCCAACTAAACATTACCTTAAAAATCTGGCTTCCCAACCCCACTGACCCCTCCATGGCAGTCTGCAGCCTTCTCTTTGTGCCTTCACCATTCTTAGCATCATCCAGTTTCCATCTTCTGTCAAGTGCAGCATTATTGCTCTTGCTATTTTGCATATATGTAAAAAATATATTTATTTATTAAATTTAAGCAAAATATATCTATTATATGTATATTTTAAAAACTACTCTTGGCTGAGCTGTGAGCTCAACTGATTGGTTAAGTTCACTGTGAGCTAGCAAACAAGAG
This sequence comes from Hemiprocne comata, assembly GCA_020745705.1. Taxonomy (NCBI): domain Eukaryota; kingdom Metazoa; phylum Chordata; class Aves; order Apodiformes; family Apodidae; genus Hemiprocne; species Hemiprocne comata. The sequence goes on along the minus strand of CM036616.1, from coordinate 23,572,670 downwards.
AAAATCCTTTACCTGCAATGCTATCCTGCACTTGGGGTTTCCACTCAGGGCTTCGGAAGTGTCGGGGGCCTGGGATAGTATAGTGCTCCACCTGATTCCACACTACTGGGCTCTCACCGAGGCTCAGGCAGGAAGTGGAGGGGTTACAGGGCCGTGTGATTGGTGCGGAGTTTCCTTGTCCGTCTCGTTTTACTTGTTTACACACCCAGCTGCGTTGGCACCCCCCCTTTTTTGGGAGCCGTGGAGTTTACCAGCCGGTCTCCAAGGTGACACTGGCAGTTGTAGCTGGCCCAACCTGCAATTACAGTGCTTCCCTGGGCAATTGCCTCTGGGTAGCAAGAGTCCTTTGATATAACCTCTTTTAAAATCAATGCCTCCCTTCTCCTCTCTGGCCGCCCAGGCTGCATGGGAGTGAGCAGGAGATATCTCCTGCTGCCCCTGACTGAGATACCCAGGGATGTCTGCAGGAGGGTGCAGCACCGCCGTGCCAGCCTTGGCTATGGCTGTGTTTTGATAAAATGTTTCTCTGCTCCATAGTAGATGGGGTTGAAAAAAACTTGCTGGCTCAGTCCCTTACTCAGAACACAACAGGAGTAAAAGCCTGTTGATAGCATTTCACAAGAAACAAGTCGCTAGCATGGTTTTTTTCCTGCTGATTAAGTGCCATTTTGAAGACCCACTAGTGGTGAGAAGCTCTGGGGAGACACTGAAATTGCATGCATTTGAAGCAAGAAGAAAACTGAAAAGGTTAAACTCCCATATGATGAGTAAAAATTGCTCTCTGTCTAGACACAGCTATTAACAACTCTGTCTGAAGGTCACCAACATTATTGGTGACATAGTGTAACACTTGTAGAAGGAATCAGTGTATTGATAGAACTTTAGGGGTAAAAATACAGCCTGTGTTATGCTCCCTGCCCCTCTTCAGCAGGTGCAAGTGGAGCACACAGGACAGGGTCAGGGCTTAGGACAACAGCAGCTCATACAAGTTGGCACGAGAGTGCATGGGAAATGGAGAAAGAGCTAAAAGATAAAACACCAAGCAGGAATGTGTAACTGCATCAAGAGCAGAAAATTATTTGAGGCAATTACTAGAGCAATAACATTTGTATCCTGACAGGCTGCTTATCTTCCATCGACAGGTACTACCTAGTACTAAACCATAGCTTGTGCAAAACTTTGAGTACGCTTTGTATCTGGCAACTGGTTGAAAACTAATGCACAAGCAGGAAACAATGCTTATTTAATCATTCAGCAATTCAAAAATATTTGCTTTGTGAAAGTGTAACATCCTCATGTCTGCTGTCTTTGTTTTGTGAATTGATCTCCAGAGGCCTCCGGGGAATGCAGAAGAGACCAGGGGCTCTGCATCGGAGTGGGGTTGCAGGTGTGGGAGGAGCAGCCCTTGCTGCCAGCACAGGATGCAGAGGCCAGCCTGAGGCACCAACACTGGAGGAAGAATTTTCACTGAACAACAACTTGGTCCTTGAAATCCCACTTCCCACTCAAGTACACCCATTCTTCAGGCGCAGAATTTGCATTGGCTTTCGAAGGGGTGTATGTAGGTGCGAAAGGCAAGGACAGGCTCCTACACATGCAGGTGTTCAGTCCATCTTTAGTAACCTCCTCTGAAAAATGGACTGTGCAATCTGAGCTTGTTAATGAGTTATGAATCTGAACAATTATTAATGTGCTTTCAAGTGTCTCAGATTGCATCAGGCTGTGATTAAGTCTGTTTGATAGTACCTCCTCTGTTACTGTGCACAATGCTGTAAGCAGAGTAGCTCAGTGAATTCAGAATTTATCAGAAAGGAAATAGAGATTTCATCAGAACTCTGGAATTTTCCCTCCTCTGAATACATACCTGTTTGATTTTTGGTTTTGTTCCATCTGAACAGCTTGAGTGGTCTGTCCAGTTTGTGTTTCATTACTGGACTGAATCTACTAAGAAAAAAAATCTATGAGATTTGCCAATTTTGGTTCCCAAAAATTCAGATTTCTTGTTGAATTTAGGCAGGTGGGAAGGTATAAGAGGTGTAAAGTGCCTCAAAGAAAACAGAGAAGTCACTGGGTGTTTTGGCATACTTGTCATGCACTACCATTGTTTCTTAATGTTCTACCTGAGACCATGACTGTAAAAAAAGTTCTCCCTGCACTGAGAAGTGCAGATATAAATGGCTCTGTTTGCATTTGTTAGGAGCATCAGACTGGTGTTTAATTTGCAATACAATTTAATTAGCAGGTTAAAAAAGAAAAAAGAAAAAAGAGAAAACAACAACAAAAAAAGCATAATGTATCAGAACACCTGTCATAGAGTGCATCTGTGGTACCACTATACACCAAAAAAGCCTAATTTTACAGAACAAACCTTTGCGTTTTTTCCTGCTATTAAAACTGAGGAAATTTCACATACACCAAAAAAGAAACCCCCATGGTAAGTAATATTGTCAAGGGAAAAGTATTCCCATGTTAAACCAGGCTATAATCCAAGTAAATTGGACTCTCAATCCTAATAAAATGGGATTTTATGCAAAGTGGAAAAAAACTTAATGTAGTCTTTTAAAAAATCTTTATTCTCTCACATTTTTCAAAAATATTGATGGGCTTCTGCCAACCACAGTGAAACAATGCAATGGAGGTCAGATACACATGAGTAATGTCTGTGCTTACCCCACTGTCTCCTTCAGAGACAAAAACAGTTACGTGGACCCAGCAATTAGTAGGCTCAAATACTTTCTGATGCTGAAAAGCTGTGCTGGGCCACTGCTGGGAGGAGGAGGTAAGGAAGAATAGGAAAGCAATTCGCAGCTTGCTGCAACAGGAACCAGAACAATCTGTCCTCTTTGAAAATGGCAAAGAGAAGGGAGTCAAAACCAGAGAGGAGAAGATTTCAGTTAGCTGCTCCTCAAAGAGGCCTCCCTAAAGACTATCCTAACAGAGTGGTGGAACAGGCTGGGGAAAGAAGAATGGTTGTGAAGCCTCTGCTCTTGGCACAGGCACATGCCCAGAGGGGAAATCTTGATCATTCTTTGATGTCTCAGACTTCTGAAATGTGGGTTTTTACATGTATATGGGATCATGCAGGCACAATTTGACAGGAGGGAAGAAGATGCCCAGGAAACAGTGCCAGTAGCTGTAGAGGAGAGGGCAGAGACTCTTTCGTCTAGGATGTGGGCAAAGTATTGACGTAGGAGTGGCTGGAGGCTGCAGGGAGGAGAAGCCAGTGAGGGGAATGCTTTGTTTGTCAGCCCATGGACCTGCCTGACTGCAGCAGTTACTTCAGTCTATGTGGTACCATTTCTAAAATAACCACAAATAAGATGTATTTGTTGTTGCTGTTCTCTGGAGCTTCCTCTCCAAATTACCAGGGACTGTTTTGGTGCCTGTCTCCAGAAACTTGCTGCTGGCATGTGAGTCAGATGCTTTTCACTACCAGGGCATGCTCAGCATGGCAGCACAATTCAGCACAGCCACATTCTGATTTGCTCTACCCATCAATACACTGGCAACACAGCATCTAGAGAGCTTAGTGATGTCCCACATTCCCTTCTCTCTGTGGCCTGCTCACTTCAGAAGTTCTTTTGTCATCCAGAAGGATTAGCTACTGTCAGGCTCCTCAGCAGATGTTGGGCCCTGAGGTGGTGCCACGTAGGCATATGAGTTGCTGTTTCTTCAGCAAAGATCTCATTTCTCTGGCTGCAAAGAGTAGATTCATACAAGGATGAGTCAGCAGACTAAAGATCTCAGATGAATACTAAGTACTGACGTTTACCCTCTCCAAACGCTGCAGTGTCCAAAACCTTATGTCTTGTGACCACCAGAAACTTAACATTCACCTCCTTCAAAACTACCATTCCTCAAAGAATGCCCCGCCCCTTCTGACCTGCTCACAGAAACAGTGACAGCCCAACCTCATGGGGGTTCTGGTCAACAGCAAGTTGAACATGAGCCAGCAGTGTGCCCTGGCAGCCAGGAGGGCCAGCAGAGTCCTGGGGTGCATCAAGCATGGCATAGCCAGTTGGTTGAGGGAGGTGATTGTCCCACTTTACTCTGTACTGGTGCGGCCCCATCTGGAGTGCTTTGTGCAGTTCTGGGTGTCGCAGTACAAAAAGGATATGAAGCTACTGGAGAGTGTCCAGAGGAGGGCCACGAGGTTGGTGAAAGGCTTGGAGGGGATGCCGTATGAGGAGCGGCTGAAGGCACTTGGTCTGTTCAGCCTGGAGAAGAGGAGACTGAGGGGAGACCTCATTGCAGCTTACTGCGTCCTCTATTAGGGAAGGAGGAGGAGCAGGCTCTGACCCCTTCTCTCTGGTGACCAACGATAGGACCTGAGGGAATGGTAGGAAGATGTGCAGGGGGAGGTTTAGGTTGGACATTAGGAGGGGATTCTTCACCCAGAGGGTGGTGGAGCACTGGAATAGGCTCTCCAGGGTAGCACTAATGGCACTGAGCCTGACAATATTCAAGAAACATTTGGACAACGCCCTCAGGGACATGGTGTGAACTTTGGGCTTGTCCTGTTCTGAACTGGGAGTTGGACTTGGTGATCCAGGCTGTCTGAGGAGGTGTTTGAGCCACCATCCCTGGAGACATCTAAAAAGACACATGTGGTGCCAGGGGACAGGGTTTAGTGGTAGACATGGCAGAGCTAGGGTAGTGGTTGGACTCAATGATCTTGAAGGTGTTTTCCAACCAGAATGATACTGTGATACTATGATGTACTTAGAGACATTATAGCCACCAAAGACACTCCACGTATCTGCATAAAGCCTCACAGGACTTACCTGAGCTTTCCTGGGAGAGGAGCTGAAAAGGCAGCAGAACTTCCAGTGATACCAGATGCTGGTGTTCAGTCAGCTGAGTCACCGTCTAGCTGTCCCTGCCACAATATTACAGCATGTAAGAATATTTGAAGTTAAAAAACAGTTTGGGTCATTCCAAAGGTCTGCGGCCCAATTTCTTAATCCCCACAGTGGCCAGCAGCCACTGTTGGGGTATAAGCATGAGGCATGCCTATAGAGTTCTTCCCCATCCACTCTCCAACACCTGGCCATTTTCCAGCTGGTTGAGCTGGAGGTCATACCTATGGAGCCTCTCTCTCTCTGTGAGTTTCTCTAGCCGCTCTTTGAAGCCATTGACACCTTTGGCCCGTGTGAAAACCTCACAGTACAAAATACCACAAACACTCAGTTGTCTTGTCTGGAGGTCACATCTGGTGTTGCAAGCAGCCTTTCAGATGGGTATCGTCAGTGATGTATGAGGACTGGAAAGCAAGAGGTGACATGGTTGGTAAAATCCAGCCAGAGTGTCTCTGCCAACAGGCTTGCCAACGTTGTGATGAGGGCTTTAATCTAGGTTTGCTGGGACTTGTGGCCAAAGCCTGAGAAGGTCATGCATGTGTTGGCCCTAACACTTTCCAGCTGAAAGCAGCACTGTTGGCAACTGACTTGAATGCTGGAATAGCACAGATGGAAGTGCACAAGAAGAACAGAAGGAATTAAAATTCTAAGCACACTCCTCCTTGACTAGTTCCTTCCTGTTTGCCTGATGTAAAAGTCAGACTTACAGGTTTGAAATTCCAGGCTAGGTCATCAGATGTGGCTTTCTGAGGGTGCTACTTTTTACTCTTGGTGGAGTTAAATCTGCTTAGCACCTGGTACACCAACTCTAAATTTTAGGTCCCTGGGAAAGCGTCTCTCCTGAAATAAATGCATCCATCCCCTACCTAAGCAGTGGACAGGATTAGGTGCCTTTGACACCTGCCAGGCAAGCCCAAGTGTCCATTTCCTCCAAAGCTTCCAAGAGAGCAAGGCTATCACAGAGATACAGGGGATCTGCCTGCACAGCCTGACATCCTGGTCTGAGCCAACAGCTCTCACAAGGCACATATATAGGCTAAAGATTAAGATATATTCATTCTCCACTATCTTCTGGCTCCCTACAGATTGGGTTTGGGGTTTTTTTTTCCCAGTATCATCCTCCAGCATCCCGTCTGAGCATGCTCTTAGTTACTGCAGGAAATTGACCACTGATACAGGATACTCCAGCTACAGATTGTGAACTTCTGCCATTTTGTAAACGCTGACTAGCAGAAACTGCCAAACCCCACTTTCTCTGGGGTTTGGCAGAAAAGCTAGTGCTTTTCAGATATCAGAGAGAATTAAATGACAGGGTCAGATGTTGCAGCCCTTGTATCTTATTTTCATTTTGGCAAAAATCACATCCTTACGACTTCCACTTGGAGGTGTTGAGGGAGAGCAAGTCTGCTGGCAGGTGAGGAGAAACATAGCATGGACTTTCCCTTTCACAGGCAATCCTTTGTTTGCTTTTCACTGTAAATTAAGGCAAAAACACATTGGAAATTTCTTATAGAAAAGCTTTCTGTGACACTGTTCAGGTAAATCATCATGTTAATTCCTGATAAACCCAAAGTGCTTTGATTCTGTCATGGATCACATTGTCAGGCAGCGCTTGTTGAAATGATGACAAAATGCTTCTCTTTCCTCTCTTGCTTTTTTGATATGCAAAATTAAAACCAAAGTGAAATATCTACTCTAGTTTTGAAATTCTGAGTGTTTTTTATTTTTCTTTGCATGGAATGAAATACAATAGCTGCACAGGATCTCAATCCTACAGACTCCTTTCTCCCACGCTGCAGTTTCAGATATCAAATTAGGATTGTCTCCTTGTACTGTTCTGTCTCTTTTTGTTAGGATGGCAGTAAAGGCTTCAGCCAGATTGGTGTTACTTTAAAAGTCCTTTTTTTTTTTTTTTTAAAGAATTCACATGAAGGAGTGCATGTAAAACAAGTTCCATCTACTTACCACCTCCCATGTTTTCTAAACAATGACATGAAAAGCTCATCACGCTGAGAGGATTATTTTACAAGCAAGATTTTTTCTTGCCTTTGGCAGAAATTATTCAGTCTGACAGCGTAGTCCTAGTGGTAGGTGCATTGAAAGCTAAATTTGGTGCAGGATGATATGGGAGGTTAAAAAAAAACAGAACACAACAACAACAAAACAAACAGCCTGTAGCGCTGCCTGGGGTTATTGTGGCCAAAGTGCAGGACCCTGCACTTGGTCTTGTTGAATTTCATGCCATTGACCTCAGCCCATCGATCCAGCCTGTCCAGGTCCTCCTGCTGCTTCTTCCTACCCTCCAGCAGATCAACACTCCCCCCCAGCTTGGTGTCATCTGTGAATTTACTGAGGGTGGACTCAATCCCCTCATCCAGGTCGTCAGTAAAGATATTGAATAGGACTGGGCCCAGTACTGATCCCTGGGGGACACCGCTGGCCACCAGATGCAACTGGAGGCCGCACCATTTGCCATCACTCTCTGGGTGCAGTCAAGGCAGCGAAGGGTGCACCTGTCCAAACCATGGGCTGCCAGCTTTTCCAGGAGGATGCTGAGGGAGACTGTGTCAAAGGCCTTGCTGAAGTCAAGGTAGACCACATCCACAGCCTTCCCCTCATCCACTAGGCGGGTCACCCAGTCATAGAAGGAGATGAGATTGGTCAGGCAGGACCTTCCCTTCCTAAACCCATGTTGGCTGGACCTGATCCCCTGGATGTCTTCCACATGCCGCTTGATGACACTCAGGTTGATCTGTTCCATAACCTTGCCAGGCACTGAGGTCAGGCTGACAGGGCTGTAATTCCCTGGATCCTCCTTCCAGCCCTTCTTGTGGATGTCTGTCACATTGGCCAACCTCCAGTCATCTGGGACCTCCCTGGTCAGCCAGTTCTTCCGCCAGCTCCCTCAGCACCCTAGGATGAATCCCATCTGGACCCTGTAGCAGGACACTCCATCTCTCAATATGCCTACCTCAGCTTCCCTCTATGATTCAACTGCTTTTTGTCTCTCAGTTTTGCAGGCCCAGGCCTGGAGTGGAAAGACTCCCATGAGAAAGGGCAAGGCCTTGCAAACGCTGAGCTGGTGACAACCTTGAAAGAACAAACAGAGGCCAAGGTGACATACATGACACAAACTGCTCTCCGGTGTTGAAGAACACAGAGCTCAGCCCAGCCACAACTAGGCCTGAAATCGAGATAAAGTAAAAACAAACAGACAAGCAAAAGAGTTTGCTTGGTGGGAACAAGGCCTTCATGGTTTTTTCTACTGCTTTGCTTTTACTCTTCAGTGAGAGATTTTGGAGGTACTGCTATATAGTTAAATGACAGCAGTGATTCCACTTTATTCTATAAAAGCCTGGTCCCATCTTTGATCGGGGGCACTTCCCATACACTTTCCCAGGAAATTACTTGCTGGACCTTCTCTCCTCCAGTGGGGATGCCTGCAGAGAGACTAATTCTTGAGAATTGAGACCTGCCCAGGGACACCCAACTGTAGCTGGGTGAGGGTAAGAGATGTTTACTCTTTCATTGTCTTTATTAGCAAACTTAACGTTAAATAATTTTAATCATTAAGTTTTAAGATGATTGAATCCTTTAAAACTGATAATTAATGTTTGAGGCCTAGTATAAAACTTCATAATATGCCAGTTGCTAGCATTTAAATGGTTACCCTTTATTGTTTGACCTAACTACAAGTAGTAAATTTCACTGTTAAGATACCCTTTGCATCCAAACTTAAACTTCTGTTTCGATCTCTCAATTTCCCTACAACTTGACTGTGCTTGTGCCTTCTGCTTTAAGAAGTTAAGACCCCAGTGTCACATGCAATAAATCTTGATCTGTGCAGATATGTCTTGTCTGCCATCCCGCCCCATTTGCTACAAACCCATGGACTTGTTGGGATCTAAGTGGCACAGCAGGTCACTACTTCCTCCTGGATTACAGGAGGGGGATTCTGCTCCCCATCCCTGTCTATCAACTCAGGAGCCCAGTAACCCTGAGGATAGTCAGTCTTTTTGTTGAAGACGGAGGCAAATAAGGTGTTAAGTACCTCAGCCTTTTCCTTTTCTTCCATTACTATATTCCCTCCCTTATCCAATAACGAATGGAGATTTTCCCTGGCCCTCCTTTTACTGTTAATGTATTTATAAAAGCACTTTTTATTGTCCTTAACCAAAATGGTCGGTTCAAGTTCTAACTGAGCTTTGCATCTCTAATTCTCTTTCTACATGATCTTACAACATCCCTAACCACTTCCTGATTCACCTGCCCCTTTTTCCAAAGTTGATACACTCATTTTTTTTCCCTGAGTTCCTGTGAAAGCTCCCTGCCCAACCAGGCCAGGCACACAAGAACAGCCTGCTCTTGAGCCTTGAGACTGCTTTGCCCCTTTCTGAGTATTCCCTTGGAATGGGATGGCGCTATTTTTCTGAGCTGGGAAGTTAGGCAGGTGATGTGTCTCTCCCTACAGGCTGCAGAGTAGTGTTGTCTTTGTGTACGCCACTCACTTCACCCTTGATCCGTGTTTAGCATATAATAAAGAATTATTTTAAAGAAAGGTGAAGGCATGTAGTGCTTATGCCCAGCAGATTTGGTATCAGCTATTCAGATCTTCCAGCAAAGATCCTCCTGTCCAGCTTGTGAGCAAATATGCCCCAGCTGTGACATGCTCTTTCTTTCTCGCCAGCAAGCATTCTTTCTGAACGGTTTGGTGTCAATATCTAGCTGTTCCCTGACTGTTATTTTCACAACTGGGACCAAAATCAGAATAAACTTTGAACTCTTTGCCACCCTTTGCCCCAGAGCTGTGAAAAAGCAAGTGCTACTCATTCCTAATTTTTGAAGAAAAGTTTCATCTTAGCCTTTGAAGAGTCCAAAGGAAAAAGAAATGGAGGCTGACTTAAAGGCAGTATGTTAAAAAGGTCTTTGCTTTGAAAATACTTGAAATCCCATGTGGGTTAAAATAGGAGTAGTCCAGTCCCTACCAAGGTACCAGGTACTCTGGAGTGCACTCTGGCTGCACTGATTAATATAAAAACAGGTTTGCCAGGAGCACTGACAGGTTTGTGGAGGGCAGGTACAGAGTCTTGGTAATTTCTGCCTACAGTTCCTTAAACAGCTTAGATTATCTGCAAAACCCATCAGCATTCCTCAGCCCCAGACAGTGGCTGCTGAAGTACTAGGCTTTAAATAATCATAGAATCATATAATCATAGAATCCTAGGGGTTGGAAGGGACCTCGAAAGATCATCTAGTCCAACCCCCCCTGCCAGAGCAGGGTCACCTAGAGCACATCACACAGGAACGCATCCAGGCGGGTTTTGAATGTCTCCAGTGAAGGAGACTCCACAACCTCCCTGGGCAGCCTGTTCCAGTGCTCTGTCACTCTCACAGTAAAGAAGTTTTTTCTGATATTCACCTTGAACCTCCTATGCTCCAATTTACACCCATTACCCCTTGTCCTATCACTGGTCATCACTGAGAAGAGCCTAACTCCATCTCCCTGACACTCACCCCTTACATATTTGTAAACATTGATGAGGTCACCCCTCAGCCTCCTTTTTTCCAAGCTAAAGAGACCCAGTTCCCTCAGCCTTTCCTCATAAGGGAGATGTTCCACTCCCTTAATCATCTTTGTGGCTCTGCACTGGACTCTTTCAAGCAGTTAAATAATGAAGTAAGGCTGCAAAAGTCGTTTCAGTGGCAGTTCTCTCTCCCTTCCCCATGCAGTTCTTTACCACGGTATTCCTAGGCAAAACTAATGCTGCAAGATAAAACAGACTTCAGATAAATATATTCATATAATTAAGACCTGCAGTTTCAAGTCCAGGGATTTCCCTGGTGGATCTTGTGCTTTGAATAAAATAAAATAAAATAAAATAAAATAAAATAAAATAAAATAAAATAAAATAAAATAAAATAAAATAAAATAAAATAAAATAAAATAAAATAAACATCTAGGCATGAAATTCAGGTGAGTGTACTTATCTATGTAATAATCACCAACACTTCAACGTAAGGCTGTTACCCAAACTGAGGCATGTGGAAACAAAAGGAAGCACAAAAAGCAATGCAGATCTTATTTAGGCAGTGTGACATTTTCTCTCAAGGTTTTGGATTTTTGATGGGATGTCCCTGGTCATCAGTGTCAGAAATCTTCTGTGGGTGGCATGGGTAAGGCATCAGTTCCCTACTTTAATGTTTAACTCAGAAGTCTGAGAGTGGTCTGGAGGAACACTTGAGTGGTACAGGGTTTCCTGTGCAGTTTACAAAGCAGTTAAAGTAATTGACTCTCTAGCCCCGGGACTTTCCCAGTAGAGAAGTTTCCTGGAAAGAGACAATGTGTTGAGTTAGGGGTTCCTGACATCTGGCTCTTCTGAACTGTCACAACTTGGATCCAAACCAGAAAACACTGAATTCCTTCTGCCCGTGCTAAAAAGCTCAGTCCAGTCCTTCATTGTCAGAAGGTAAGGGGAAAGGCAGGTAATCTTCCTGATGAATTCTGCTCTATTCTACCCCAAATCTTGTTACAGAGTCTGTGTAAAAAATGGGAGACTACCCTGGAATATGAAAGGATCATTAACACTGAGCTCAGGGATTTGGTGAGTGTGGAGCTGTGATGAACAAGTTTCTCACTAAGTGCTCTGGCTCATGTGGATAGAAATCTACCTAGATACACAGATAGATAAATAGCTTTTTCCTTCTCACATAATCTGTTCTGTAGGATTTTTCAACACTGCACATGGTTTCCTGCGAGGCATGACTTCGCCTCACTTGAATGCCAAGGCTATTTCAGGCACTGCAATGCTTATCCTAACTCTGGTCTCTTGAAAAGCAACCCATGGCTTCCTGTCCTAGGGGGCAAAGCAGCAAGCAATCCAGAAGAGAGTGCTGTGGTGTGGGATGGGAGGAGGCAGCTTTGGAGTGGGACAGTCATACATACAGATGACAGGGGTGCTGCTGAAACAAGGTATGTGCTCCTTCTGTGCAAGGATGTTCTGGAAGCTAGCCAATCTTACAAGCATGGAGTTCAGCAGTAACAAGCAGCAAGGACTGATTGATTGATTGATTGATTGATTGATTCAATGCAGAAGTACTAGGGTGTAGTTGATTTTTTTCAAAACACTTTGTAATTCTTTTCAACTGGATTAAGTGAAAAGTTTAGCAAATTTATTAACTTCTACCCCATTAAAATTTAAAAAATTCACAATCTGTAGTTCTAATGAGGAAGTAGCAATGAAAATGCTCAAAGCCAACAATACCCAGTTAAAGAGTCTTGCTTTTTCTCCCACACCTATAGATGATGTTCAGCCCTTACCCCAGTTTCATCAATCAACTGCCATACCACTATTACACTCCAAGTCCTCAGTTCCTCGAAGGAGTTTGGCATAAGGTGGTTGATGCTTTTTATCCTTCTGGCTCTGCTGTAGAAAAATTAAGGTGTGCTCTGTACCTGAGTTCACTACTGCAGGCAGGCCACATGCTGGGATGAACAGTCCTCTGTCTTGTGTCTCAGTATTTCCCTCTCACTTACCTGTGGGCTTGAGTCATGAAGAAGAGTTTTTTGCTTCTCTGGTCAGTATTAGCAGAAAGTTGGAAGTAGACCAAATTTAATATATCAGCAAAGAAGGAAAAAACAAATCCAATGCAAATATGACTTTCTACATTGTTAATTTTTTTTTTTTTAAGGCATTAACAATTCTCTGATTCTTGCTACCCTATCCCTACTGGTTGTGTGGCAGACAGCAGAGACTTTTGTAGCTCTTGTTTTCAAAGTAATAGAGATATGAAAAGATATCCCGAGAGTCTAAGCACCCAAGAAAATCACGTTAATCCAACCCTGGTACTGTCAGACCCAAATAACTCTGCCACTGACTGTCATGTTTTATTGCTCTATTGCTCTTTGCAAGTGCTGGAAGACTTCATAGGAAAAACCAAATGCTCAGTTTTTTAACTGTGACACTGGGCCACTTAGTTTCAGCCTTGTTGCTGAACATGCTCTTCTGGAAGAATTCTGGCTTGGTCTATCTAGCCTAAAGTAAACTAAGTTATCACCTTGCCCCATACCTGATGAGATCAAATTACCACCCTGTGAAAATAAGAGCCTGGAATCCTCAGGAGGATTGAATAGCTGAGGACTCGAATATCTAGCTAATCTACCAGTTGGTTTTAAATTTGTTCTTAATTCAAATATATTAGTAAATAGTGGATTCAGACAAGCTGTATATTAGGTCCCAGAGAAATAACCACGTAAGACACGGTCTAGTACTGGCAGTGACAAAGGTCTTCCATTCAGCAAGAGTAGAATCAAGTTCTTAACTCCTAACGCTCAACATAATTACTATTCCTGATAAATGGTGACTGAATTTCTGATTATATTGCTGCTGCATTTCAACAGATGTCTGCTTAAACAAGAAGTAAGTCCATCCCATTTTCTGGAAGTGTTTTTAAGGTTTCTAGCTCTAAATTTGTTCCAAAACACTCAGCACCAACAAGATGGGACACTGACCAAAGTTCAAGTTGTTGCCTGCTTCAGCAGAGTGCTCCCACCTTTGTGGGTACCTGGGACAGACCCTGCCTACCTTCCTGCTCCCCTGAGCCAGCAGGTCCCAGTTGTGTTGCTCTGCACAAGCTTGGCTACCGCTTTACAGCGCATCAATATTCAAGCCTGCAGCCACACCCTCTGCAATGTTTATCCTTCAGAGCTGACAAGGCTGGTATGTAAAGAAGTTTTAAGCATTAGTCCAGAAAGCTTGACTCCAACTGTGTATGTTTTCCCAGCCCATCACCGAACTGTCTACGAGGGGCAACAACACAAGATAACGTCTTTGTTCGTTTTGGTGCTCTGAATTGCACCATGCTTGCTCACATTCTCAATCTCTCCTCCAACTCATTCCTTTCTTCTTTGTGTGGGGGCTCTTCAAGCCACGAGTTATGCTCAGGTTGGATACCTGAAATAAGAGAGGGAAAAGCTACAGGGTGTTTGCACATTGCTGGGCCCAACTTAGACCTCCTATTGCTGCTCTGCAGTCAAAGCAACATATTCTTAGATCTTGGGGGCCAGTTGTTGGCATGTTGCTATCAGATTTCCTACAGAAAATTTGAGGTGAGGCTGTGAGCAGCAAAAGGTGTAAACTTACCCCAGGAGCAGACAGATATCACACCTTCTTTGTCACCACCACTCAAGTACTCTCTCTCCCACGCTTTGCTTTGCCTCTCAACCCACTTCCTTCGTCCTGTCTCTCTCTGCCCTGGGTTCACTTTGCCTCATTCCTTTCCACACGCTGTGCAACACATGCAAGCCACCTATGTGCACTCTGAGGGGTTGTTGCTGTGCCACACTGGCTTCCACCAGTGCTAGACTCTTGCAAGAGACTTGCTAGTTGTTTATGAAACTTGGACTGTTGCTTGCTCCCTGAAACATGTCTTAGTAGTACACTTCTTTTGCATCTTCTCAACTCCCATAGACTTAAAAGCTGCAAAATCTTCCAAAATTAAAACCATGATGTTTTTGCAGGAGTACTAGTGCTTATTGAAGGAGCCAGCCTCTGGCAGACATGAGCAGTGTGGAACACAACAGAAAAATTCCCACCAGCATCTGGCTTTTGTGAAGTTTTACTCAGAATAGATGACCTCTCCTAACCTTTGGGAATAATTTCATTTGACAGTGAATTGTTTAAGTGTTCATTTGTATTTCAAAGGCTTAGGTGTCCGCAGAGCGTGTCTAGGCACTGCCTCAGTTAAAACTTTGCTTTCATGTTGACCGAGTGACTCAAAACATGCGCCTTTAACCAGATAAGCTGCTTCTGTGGAAGGAACCTGATAGCTTTCCTTGTGTTTGGCATAACCCACATTCATAAACCACTGCAATAACTGACCTCTGTTTATGAGCTGAATCTTCCTTTGCAGCTCAGGTCACGTTCCCTGAGAAAGGAAGAAAAATTGTGTTCTCTGTCCAAGTTGGGCCCTGACCAGCTTTGGCTCTCAAAAAAGCCTGAAGGCAATGGTGTGTTAAGAAGCAACACATAACAAGATGATGAAAAAGATAGGATGTTTATGAAGAGAAAGGGTTAAGATCTTTATCACAGTATGCAGAGCAGAGACTAAGACGACCAAGCAACACACTGTGGCAGGTACAACATAGCACTGCACAGGCAGAGGTGAAGCAAGAAGGGCAGAGCAAGGTTAATTCACAACCTTGACAACTGGTCAGTCAAATGCTATTTCAGAAGACTTAAAATTCACTGAGCATGCCAGGTAGTTTCATTACCAACTGCTGACAATTAAACAACAGAATTTATGTTGCTCTGTGAGCAAATAATCTGACAATGAGAAATGGAAAGTTAGTATTTAACAGAGGACAACTCCCATCCTCTGAAATACATGCTGTCAGCTACTTATCACAGTAAGTCTGGAGGAAGAGTGTGGCTGGTTAACTATTCTGACATCCAGACTGTTTCTGGAAAAAAATTAAAAACATACACAGAAGATCATTCTGCTACTCCGACCTCTTCTTCCATGAACAGAGAAAATACTATGCACTGGATTGTGACAGATGGTTCAGTTTGGTCCACTGAACTTTCTGTTACTAATCTTTCTTAACACCTGCATGCATCATTCATTCTGAACCCACATACATTAAAAATGCTTAACAAAAAGATCCAGAAAAGACGCCTGGTAGTGCAGCACAGAGAGGTCAGCCCCAGAAGGGGTGTGACAGAAAAAGTCTTTACAAACGGTGCCAAGACATTCCTACTGCAGTGACAGCACAGACTGATCTTGATTGTGCAAAATGTTTCCTGCAACTCACTTAAAATAGCAGTTGCAGATTAAGTACGGGAGACAAGTACTAAAATACAGGAGTCAACCATTTTTAGTTGTTATAAATATTCTGATGTGCTAAAAAGATTAATTATTACTTGCTCCAGGGTATGGCTTTTCTATTTACAACATCCAGAAGACATTTCTGTACGTCTTAAAAAAAAAAAAAAAAAAAAAAAAAGCAAGCCACTTTATCAGAATGAAAAAAGAATCATAGAATAGTTTGGGCTGGAAGTGACCATAAAAAGTCATCTAGTTCCAACCCCCCTGCACAGGCACGGACACCTCCCATGAAGATCCTAAAAACATCCTGCCACTGTAGGTGTATAGATACAAGATATTTAAACAACAAAAAAATTTATTTTCTTCCCTCAACCTGTATTTGGTTTTGGTTTTGTTTGTTTGGGTTTTTTTAGGTAGGGAAAAGTGATAAATATGCAAGCAGTGGAAGAAGAGGTAAGAGTTAAATCCTTCTTCACTTCGCCTGTCTTCTCATACAGTTTCTTGCCTCTGTTCTCACCAGTGTCTGGGAAGACCTAGAAGGAATCGTACTGGAAGGAATCATAGTTTGACTACTTATGGAAAGGAGGGATCGGTGTAGAAGCCCTACCTTCCATCCCACCTTTTGCCCACGAAAATGCTCAGTGCCCTGTCTGCACCAGGAACATACAAGGTCCTCAACAGGCTTCCTCCAGGTACTGCTGGAGCCTTACAAGTTCAGCTATCCTGGCTGCACTTCTCCCTCTCTCTGCAGGCACAGAAGCTGCTTGTGCTTCCACAGCTGGGGTGACTTGTCAGGAAAGGTACCAGCTCAAAATGAGGGTTCAAGTCTCATCCCCACACTCTGGCAATGACATGTCCAGGTATGCAAGTTTCTTCTCAACTTGGCTTTTTAATTTATTTTAAAGAAGAGGAAAATGGGTGACCAAAACAAGGCTGGGAATGCCATCTAAAACAAACTTAATTTCTACCTGGAAAAAAGAAATACAACAAATTTCTCTAAAAGATCACTAGCAAAACCACTTCATAGTAGTATGAATATCTAAAATACACCAGGGAAAATATATTGCAGAGATTATTTATTTCATGCCAACTTAGCTCTTTGACTAGATATTTTAACACACATTTCAAAAATATACCCATTACAACAATAATTTAGAACACTACAGAGAAAAATTTGTAACTCAGTGACAAAACAAGGTATTATGCTTACATATTTGTATCATAAGGCAAAAAAGGAGAGTCTATCCATAAGCAGCACTCCTACAGCTTATCTTCATATACACTGGAGAATGAAGTTCTGTTACTAAACCTCTGCTTACAAATTAATTCCCTTACCTTCCAGACACATCTATAGAAATAGAAGTTATTTCTATAGACAATAATCCATTTCTACAGTTATAGTAAAGCTGTCACTCAGATACTATTGTAATTCACAGGAATACGTCAAATATAACAACACCATCCTGAAGAAATAACTGAAGTTGCATATTAACTTATTGCCTGCCAATTATAACTAAAACACACATGCACACAAAATCATGCTCAGGAACACATTCCAGTGCATTTTAACAGAAACAAAGAGTAAACCTAATTGGTTTTACCATATGACTGAAACAGAAGATACCAAATACACTGCAACATAAAGACAGCAATTAATATATTAGAAAGGGATCTAGTTCAAGGTGGGTTTTTTTTGCTAGGAATGCTGAGTTTCTTCTAACATAATCAAATTGTGTAGGAGTGTCTCAGCTTCAGACTAGACTACTTAATTGGAGGCACAACTACTATTAGAAAACTGCCACAGAGTAGTAAATATTCCTGCAAAGCCCATTAGAGAAAAGGAATGTAAAAAGTCTCAGAAAGTTTCCAAGATTCACAAGTAAGTTCTTCGGAAAAGATTAACCATTTTCTGAATTTTAAAGGAAAAAAAAAAGCTAGGAGACAATATATACCGTAACTAGTGTTTTTGTTAATAATTAAGATACACATTTTTGTCTGTAATTAGTAAGTCAGATTTCTTTAAGAAGCCTCATAAAAAGTTTCCACTTCATAAAGTGATTCTGTTTGGTTTTGTAAAATGCCCCTCAGATTCATTACAGTAATAATGAAAATTGGAACAAAATATTGTACTTTTCACATAACATTTACAGTATTCCAAGGTAAAGTTAATAAAATAATAATTATCATAATTACAGAAAATCTGAGTGATCACTTCTTAAATACTTCATATGTGAAAATCATTATGGTTATGTTTTAAAATAGCAAGAAAAAATATTTAAAAGGTAACAGCTTTCCACCACTCCCATTAATACTGTTAATGACTATTTTACAAGTGCTTGATTGCAAAATAAAGGCAGAATAGATACCAAGATTTTTTCCAGTAGTCTAAGTTACAGTAGTATAAAGTTTGTTGTTTCTTAACACATTATCATACTTAAATAGTAAAATATATCCTAGTTTGCCCAAAGTGTCACTATTAGAACAGACTAGAAATTGTATATCCTTTACCTTCCCTCATAAGAAGACCCCCCCCACACTTCACTGCTAAGAGATGCATCTTTCTCAAGCAGAGGACTCATTTCTCAATATAGGTATCAGAATATGTGTATTTTTAAATGCCTGAAAAAACGGAACTACAAATCTAGTGAGAGTAGTAAGTGCAACTAGAACTTTTTGCTATAACTTTTAAAATAAATACAATACTGACACAGTATTAATGTGGCTACTGTTTTCACTCCTGCTTTTCAAAGTTCATTGCAACTTGCATGGAGTCTTTTCACTAGTTTAAAACTTTGTCAGGAAGATATTTAAACATTTGCACTTAACTTGGGCGGGTTTTTTGATGTTTTGGTGGTTTTTTTGGTGTTAAATGAAGAGGAAACTGCGGAAATGATGATGAAATGGAAGCATACCCTAACTGCTCAGTAATTCAGAAAGTGAAATAATAAAGAAATACATAATGGACATTCTTCAGCTGCAAATAAGTACGACCATGTACTGACAGGTTAAATACACCAACATTCCATTCCCAAAAGCACAGTTTGCAAGGCAGTTATAATCACCTACTCTGGAGAATCAAATGTGATGCAAGAACACCATTAGCCTACAGTACAGTCACTACTTAAGCATACCAAAGGTAGTTTTATCTTTTTTTAGCTGTGGTACTGCTAGCACTAGAGCTATGTTAGCAAATAACTCCTCAAGAGTTGCTGCAATCTGGCAGGGAATCATCACAGAATCACAGCATTTGAGTTGGAAGTGACCTTTAAAGCTCTTCTAGTCCAAACCCCCTGCAATGGGCAGGGACATCTTCAACTGGATCAGGTTGCTCAGAGCTCCATCCGACCTGGCCTTGAATGCTTCCAGGGATGGGGCACTTACAGCCTCTCTGGAGTGGTATAAAACTTAGGCACGTAGCCCCCAAGCAAGTTCTGCATTATTTGTACTAGCAGCAACCAAACTAGCTGAAAACTAGCTCGAGTACACGGCAAATGCTGTGCAGGCATATTCCTTATTTCTACAATGTTCTTTTTAGTTATACTCTGTATTTCTTCATTGAAAGTCTTCCAGATTTAGTAGTATGAACTCATACTTACTTTTCAAAACACACGTTAGATTAATTGGCCAACAAATTGTACATAATTAGAGCAACAGTAGCTGTTGGGTCAACAGTGAGCACTATGGATGAAACCTGACTTCACCTACCAACTCCTTACTTAAACACCCACCATGCAAGAAGCATGTGACACCAAAGATCTCCAAGCACAATCCAGAGAACTCTTGAGAGATCCTCAGAGCTCCAGGTCTCACGCTTTCAAAAAGCAGCCCCTGGTTACTCCATTACTCCACTGCAACATCAAAAAAGGTCAATGGATTCCCACCACCCTGAGCTCAGAACTTCTATCTTAGCAACTGAAATCCCACTGCCATCAATTTATGCAGCAAACTCCTCAAATTATTGCATCCCAATGAAAACCAGACAGAGGGCTTCCACAAGGGACTAGTTAGCTTTTGTATATAAAAGCTTAATCACAAGTTTCCACTGAAAATTCTGTTTGCAGCCACTCAACTGAATCCCGAGAGAGGGAAAAACAGGTCCCAAAAAGGCTTGATCCAACTCTCTGAAGTCTACAGGGGATAGGTAAGGATACTTCACACGCACTCAGAAAAACAAACATTCCTTCTATAATTTTTCTATTAGCACTGAATTAGATCCCTTTGTAGTGACATTTCAAGAGTTAAACAAAGAACTTGAATCTTAGTTCATCCAAAGATTTTTTACAAATAAACTTTCAAACAATTAAATGAGACACAGATTTTAAAAATATAAGTATCAAGCCAAAGAACATTAATGTGGATGGATGACCAGTAACATATATGATCCTTTTAACATAAGGCTGAATTCAGGATTCTAAGTAGATCCAAAATAAATTAAACAGGTGCTAACATAAAGTTACTAAAGAACAAATAGAACAAAACCTCTGATTTTCTCAAATTCGAGTCCCTGATATAGACATAAGATTTTGATCAAGCTTCTACAGTACACAAAATACCCAAAAGAAAAAAGTGCCCTCTTACAGGTAATCTGGAAATTGCATGAGTTTAAATACATGTGGGCACGGCTGTTGCTCAGTGTATTCACCTAAGAACAGAACTGACAATTATTTTATGTCTGCCAATTTATTGATATAATTATTTCTATACCAACAGAGTATTTTTTCTCCTTCATAGTAACAGGTCAGTGTTTTAAAACAGACAGATCAATATATTTTGAATACCCCTACTGTTAGAACACATGATGTACTAAATCACAGGAGGTAGTTATATCCCCATTAATAACTACTTCAGAAAGCAAAGACTATTTTTAAAAATTAGTATAACAACTCATTAATGAAAACTTACTTTTCAGAATTATTCACTCCTAGCTGCTTTAAGGGATGTCTGTTTTTTTAAGCGTGATAAAGAATTTACAATAGAAACATGTTCTCTTTCAACAAGCACATAAGAAAACTCCCAAGTGGTAGACTTAGGGTACACTGCAATAAAGCAACGTTTTAAATTCATCAAATTTCAAAAGATATAATGAATTTGACCACATCTTTGACCTTATGATTACACTTGAAAATTCATTCAACTAACTGCATTTCAAAAATGTATCTACACCAATGAAATTAATGTGAAGCTTTTTTACACAATTAATAATTGGCATTTCTGAATGGCATTCAAATGAATAAGCATTATTTGTTCTGCAACAACATACTGCAAAATACAGGCACCTTAAAAAAGATACATAATGCAACAAGGGCATTTGGGACATTAGAAGTGTTTATCATTATCTAGTCATGCTATATATTTCCCTTCTTTTAAAGAAATACTCTACAATTTGAAGCCGTGCCTGAGGTGTGTGCAAATTACAGTATTTCAGCATTTAAGTCAATTTTCATATTACATTTCTTCTACAGTTACAAAAACATTAGTGTGCCAAGATTTTCAACCATTACTGTAAAAATCTTAAGCAGACATTGTATCTTCAATAATGTATTCTCGCTATTGCACATATGCTCATATGACAGTGAAACTCTAGTCCATATTCAATTTCAACTATTTACACATGCTAAAATCACTTATCTGCATATAATGTTAGGAAAGAAAAAAGATAGCCTCTCTTGACCAATACACCTTGCTCCAAAATTTATGCCAACTACTTTCACAGAATCCTAGAATACCAGGTTGGAAGGGACCTCAAAGATTACCTGGTCCAACCTTCCCTGGAAAGAGCACCATCTAGACAAGCATCTAGGCCCAGCACCTGCCCAGCTGAATCTTAGAAGTGTCCATCATTGGGGAATTCACCACTTCCCTGGGGATATTATTCCAATGGCTGATTGTTCTCATTGTGAAAAATTTTCCACTTTTGTCCAATTCGAATCTCCCCAGGAATAACTTGTACACATTACCCCATATCTTTTTCATATGATTCCTTATAAAAAGGAGGTTTCCACCTTCCTTGTATCCACCCTTTAAATACTGGAACATGTATTTTATGATTTGATGAAGAACAGTCTGCCATTCAATCTTTAAGATTATGCAGGGTCTGATTCAAAGACCACTAAAGCCAAAAGAAGCCTTAATTTAATTCAGTAGATTTTGGACTAGGCATAAGTTCAAATATAAAAATTATAGAAAGTGTTCAGTATAGCAACTGATATAACTGCACTTTGGATGCATTATGATGCTCTCACAGCATCTATTAAAATACAAAAAAATTCCTTCCAAAATATCCCCTTCTTAAAACTTACAGTGTTACAGTTCAAGTTGAGTCCTAGGTACATATATGAAGTTTACTCTCTATTAACTTAATTAATAGTTTTCTCCTTTTGGTCATGACACAAAAGCCCACACTGATGCACAACAATATCTACAACATAAGAAGCATATTCTTGTCATAAGTCATAAAGTTATCCTACAGGTGCATTTCCAAAATAGTTGTTCCTTCATATTCTTTTTTTTTAACAAAAATGGTCTTTCCTGGTTCAGCAATATATCATAAATACAGTATTTTCCAGGCAATGAGTAGGAGATATATTTCCACTGAATTTTCTTTAGCTTTGAGGAGTTTAGACATCATCAAATATTTTGCTTCGAGACATTGACAGGTATCTTCCACCAGGCTGGTACCTGCAGAATCAATTTTAAATATGAGAAAGTAACACAGGAAACAGAAAAACAGACTGATGAAATCATGTAAGTCTCACTGCACCATTGGTGGTGGTGGTGGTGATTCTGTGATTACTCCTTAACTCTCACTTAATTAGAGGATCTGAAGTTCTACTGTATTCCTGTTTCCGTAAGAGTTTGACGGGCAGTCACTAAATTAAACCTCATGTGACCAAGAAAAACAGTGATATGAATATTGGGACTCTGAAATAATTTTGTTTCCTGACACAAAGGAATAAGTTCAATGGTTTTGTTGAACAGAATTTTTTTTTTTTTAAACAAGAAAAATCAGTATCCAAAAGTAGTTTGGGTGATTAACAGAACATCTCATTAGATATTCCTAGGAGAACTACAGTATCAAAGATAATAAAAACACATGGCTGCATATTTAGTTGGGAAAAAAGAAGCTGTGCAAATTGTTGGTCAAATATATTTTAACAGCATTTTTAAAGTACAAAAAAAAGTTCCAATGTAAGCACAATGTACCTCCTATGTTCCCAGCGCTCTTACTATCCTGCAATGCTGTAATTATTGATGCAGCTAGTTTTAAAAATCAAATGTCACACAGGCCATTTTTAAGTTACTTGGAGTTTCATATGCAATTATTCTTTTTTTATTACCTCTACGAAATTAAATGCAAGTTACTAGAGGAAAGCTCAACTAAACTCCAGATTATCTTTTTAAAGAAAAAGTTCAGAGCATTCCACTCTGCTAAGTCCATATGGGACTTCAGATACCGTACCTGAAAAGTATTTGCTGTAATGTAATATATGCATACTCCTATTTTTGTAGACAATTATCCCTTTCACACTGTACAGAAGTCAACAGCTGACAGAACTGCTAGTTGCTAGTTGCTCTTTAAACTCTTGTACCTAAAATGAACCAACTTTTGAAATGTGGTGACACTAGACTAGTCAAGTTAGCTGTTGATAAAAACGAACATGGCTGAATCAATCTGTAAAATCCAGCAGTGTATTAACAGTATTATTTGCATGTTTTTAACTGGAATTTATTTGTTGACATTATATATATAAGTGAAATTAAACCATTTACAACATTTAGGTGGGCTAGTTCTAGCTGAAAAATAATGTGAACTGTAACTTTTTATACGGCAATTTAAATTTTTTATCATTACATGGTTCGACATCCTATCTAGCTGGATAAAGAAAGCACCCATAAAATTTAAGACTTGCTTCTTAGACATGAGCAGACCTTAGAAGTTGTATAAGATACTCCATTTCACGACTTACGGAATTTGGTGTTGCAATCACATCCACAGACTCCCAGGATTCTCTATTACAGACAGAGCTACACTGTGCAGTCTCAGACTCTTTGTTCAATAAACCGATTTTAATTTACTTCAGTAGTTCCAAAATCTGATCCCCAGCTGTACTGCTGCTACTGCTGCTCCTGTAATACTCAGTTTTCTCTCTTGCAGCCCTTTGTGATGGTTTTTATACAGGGAAATCAAGTGAGCTTTCTGAAGTCTTGTAGGAAATTAAAGAAAACCTTACGCTGTATATAGGCAGGTCATTCTCCAGTTTTCTGGTCTTACATGCAGTATTTTTCAGATTAGGCCAATATACAAGATTATATTAAACTCAAATCTTACTCAGACAATTCTTAAAAACTGAAAACATTTCAGGTTTCAAGTGGTTTTAAAACAATTCCCAAAACATGGAGGAAAAGAGAGGAAAAGAGCTAAGTGAGATGATAAATTTTGTTTACAAAACTATTATTATGAAACCATCTGATGTAGCTGCCATAGGTCAGAAGACATTAGTATCTTTTAATATTGCATAACACAGGTGATGCCTTACCTTCCCGAATCTGATTCAAGTGGGTCATCACTAATTGAGTCTGCGTTAAAATCCAAAGGTTCTGCATCCTGGAGGAGTTCTATTCTATCTCTTTCAGTCCGGCCATTTGATCGGGTATACTTTGATAGTGCTGAACAGGTAAAAGGAAGGAAAGACACTAATTTGCTCTGTGAACACCTTGGAGTGTGGAGACGCGAGACTTAAAAGACCAGAATAATAATTTGCTAATATCTCATCTGAAGTGTAGGTGTGATGACTTAAAGTAGATTCGATATTAAACCAAACCTGGCTACATGCTCAAATTCACAGCATTTCATTCTTTTATCTCCATAGCAATGTAACTACAACTTGCCTTTTGACCCTCAAGTAGGAAGAGATCAACTTTGCAAAAAAATCAAAGAAAATAAGTAGTTATATACAAACATTACTTTTAAATCAACTAATCATCCATTCATCTTCCCAACTTCCCACTTTAACTAAGCTAGCTGGAGCTTTTTTTTTTTTGTTTGGTTTTCTTTGTTTTTAAAGAGGTCGTCTCATTAATTAATGAAATGCAGATGTTCTGCAGCTCACTCTGCCTCCTTCACTAGGCCAGTACTTAAGCCTTCTTTTGGTGTTGGAATGGTACATATTCATATAGTTAATATTAAAATCCAACTTCATACAATGTCAGGTAGTCTGTCACAGAAAACCTGTGTCTCCAACTTTGTAAAGAGGATGGGGAAATGTACTAGGGTTGTCTCAAAAGCATGTTCAAAGCTGCCCTCCTTCTCCCCCTTTTTCCTTCTTTTTTTCAGTTTCATTTCTCACTTGTTGTTAGTTTACAAGACCACATAGAATACATAAAAAACATTACCACTGTGACAAATTAACTTTTTGGGAGTTTAGAGCACTCAGAAAAAAAGAACAGACATTATTAAATGGACATGTATGTGCTCATGTGGCATGTTATTTGCTTTACATTTGCTGGATGTTTATTTGATAATTTCATTATTCCAGTCAGGGAATTAATTTGCAACTAGAGGAGGTAAATTTTAATATATAAAACTCCCAACCTCAAGATGTATCCTAAATAAAGTATCTTTGCTGACAACTGCTACTCTATTGCAATCATATGTCCTGTTAGAAGATCCAGTAACTGAGACCAGCCAGAATCTCCAACCTCAACTAGCTGAAGTGTTGAAGATGGGAAGAAATACAGCACCTCTTTTCAAGTGTATTTAATGGGCAAGATGGCATTGTGCTACAGAGGGAAATATATCAGCACATCATCTAAGACAAAAAGGAATCTATTTGAAGCTACTCACGCACCCAGTGTTGGGCAGACATGGTATTATATAACTAACCAAAACAAACTCTCTCCAAAACACACAAAGCTTACGTCTGTTGGTACTGGTCTCTGAGAAGCTGGATTCTTTTTGGTCTGTGTGGACAACTCTGTTTCTAGTAGAATCATCTCTATTTCCGTATCGCTCCTTCCATTCCTGGAAAAAAAAAAAAAAAAAAAAAAAAAGGAAACATCATCTGTGAGGAAAAAGTAACACAACGAAAGTGTAAGTAGGATCAAAAAATCTTCCAGACCCACAATTTAGAGCTAGTTGGTCAATCACATGAGACTATTAAAGTAATACTTCAAAAATGTTCCTGTACAGTATCTCCTGTACAGTATCTTGATATAAGAAGAATTTCTGTTTTCTTTTAAACTCAAGATACGTCCCTTAACTAAACTGGTTACCATAATTGTTCTTTAGAAAGAAGTCTTGTAGAAAACAAATCATACATTAAAACTACACTGTAAATTCACTCGACTGCTTCAAGTTACAATGCTAATGATGCTTTTTTAAATTTCTACTTCCATCTAGTGGTAGAATGGTAAAGTAACCAGATGCAGATAGCATAAAAACAAATCTGGACTGGCCATGTTTACCAGGCTTGTTGTTCTAATGTGTTTCCATTCCACTTCGTCATGTTTTAGTATGTAAAGATTTTAGTATCAAGTATAATGAAATACTAAAGAAAAAAACATCCCATGCTTTTATCAGGACAGAACTTCATGTCTCAATACAGACTTTTCCAATTGAACCAAAAACTTTTGGTATATTTCAGATTCATACCTGGATCCCAGATTATGGACTGGTAGGAACTGGTATACAGTGCTAATTTATGCCATATATTACAATTCTAAGCTGCAGAAGGATCAAGCATTTAATCATGCGCCTGTAAAAGACACTCTTAAAAGCCCTAAAAGTTTCAAGAATCAAACTGCTGCTACAGTATCTAATGCATTCAAAGCCAAGTGACATCTGAAGTTGAGTTTGCTCTTGAACCAAAAGTGTTGTGTCATGTCAGATCATTTCAGTGTATATGAAATGCATCAAACATTTGCTACTACTTGATTTCACAAGAAGTTCAAGCTCAAAAATTATGAGATGGGGCAAGAGGATCAGGTCTATACAGTAATGGCTGTCATCCATAACTGAAGTATCCTTGAGCTTGAAAAGCCAAGAGATTTTAGTCCCAGTATTATCTTGCCTCTCTGCACAAAATACTTTTCCCTTCCTTTAGTCAGTTCATTTTTGCATGCCTCTTTTCAATTTATCTCTTTGATTGGAACATTCTACGCTAAATTCCAAATGTTATAAATTAATGAAAAACTAAAGCTATACTTAAAATGAAGTTGCCTGAATTAGTTTACAAATCTTTCAACTCAGTATGCATTCAAAGTTCAATCTGAATCAAACATTCTGTTTGTTACTCAGTGGTAACAGCATTCATTCTGTCCTAAAGGCAATTCCCTCTGAAAAAAAAGAAAAATCTATGCCAATTACCTTCCAATGGGCACACAAAGCAATGGGTAAATTGACACTGCACCTGCAATTATGTCAAGCAGAGCAGTATCAACATAAGAGACTGACAATAAACCATTTCAGATTGCTCTGCATTCTAGAAATCAGGACATTTTCTGTTGCTTTTTACACCTATTGGCACACACAGTTCTCACAGCACAGTGAGTAAAAAAAATTTCCAAGTGCTGAGATGACAATCACTCTAATAAAAAAGTAAATTCTTTTTTCTCCCCAGCCAAGACTACTTTGCAAGATTCAGCTGATTCCACCAATTATTAGAGACTTATTTCATTGTGGAATAGATCATGCTGAATTAAACAGCAATGGCAAATCCTATAATATTGCAGTATATTAATATTATAATTAGCTGATATAATCTCATACCCTTCTTCTGTTTTCACCTTCTTCCTGCCTTTGTCGTTTTCTTTTCTCTATAAATAAAAAAAACAATGTCTGAGCGCCATGCAACAAAAATAATTACCAATATTTTTTCAAACAAACAATGGAAATTCAAAGTTAATTAGCACAGATTCTTATTTAAACAGGTGGCTCATACAATTCAATAAAAACAAAAGACAAAGCTGTCTATCATTATGAAGTCTCCCATTAAAATGAATTATAAAGCTATCTTGGGTAAAGGCGTAACATTTGGATACCAGCTGGGAAAGCAAAAAAACAAACTTAGAAACCACAGCATATTAGAAATAATTGGAAAAAGTGTGACATTAAGAAGAAACTTGAGCATTATTGAATCAAAATCTTGCTGAAGGTCTGCGAGGCCCAAAGTATGACTGACCCAAATGGTTTGTATCCTTCTCTGCTATTAAGCTGGAAGTGTGACATTATACTACCAAAGAAACAGTAACCTCTTGCTTTAAGGGAATGAGAGACATTCCTTTCTCCAAATAAATACCATTACGCTAAGTAAATATCAGTTTTGTTTTTATAAAGTAGGAAAGGAGAATGAAAATCTTCCATTATATAACATTGCATCCAGAGACTTTAATTTCTAAACATTTACTCAAGAACCACAACAGCTTGTAACAACTGTCAAAAAACACTTTCCATGAAAATCAACATGAAAAATTACATAGCTCTACAGAACAGCAGATAACTACAACTCTACAGAATAACATTACTTTTTTGATAAATCAGTTAGTTGAAACAACAAATAATCTTAAAGGAAATTACAGAATGACAGCAACTCAATCAACACGCTTACACAAAGAAAGGTCAAAAATGTGTCTGCTGATGATAAACACAATTTAAGTGGTAACCATCCCTTATGACAGATTACACAAGCACCTGCTCAGGTATTATAATTAGATCAGTAATTACTGCAGAGGAGCACCACTTAACTGAACTCTAAAACATTTGGAAATATCTGAAATTCAGATACTGTATGAGTAGAGCTGATACTTTACTTCAGATGTCAATGAGGTCCAGCACTGTTTTATAGTAACCACAAGGCTGTAAGTCTATTGCATTTTGTGCACTAGACTGCCTCAGTACAGTTTTCAAACTATTGACAAGCTGTATGCTTGTTTTTTTCCGTGTAACACTTCAGACAAATTGAATTAAACAATGTATTACATTTTGCAGGAAGACTAGGATATAGGACCTAACTTACCTCTTCTGATTAGCTCTTTTCCTTCATCAATTAAATCAGAGGTCATTTCACTATCCCCCATGAATTGCTGGAATCCCAGAAGATTCAGACAACGAGTTCCTAAACTGGTAAAAGCAGAAGGAGAAGCAGTTTCCTTTGTTAATTTACAAGTTCAGATATATTGCACTGCAAAATGTAAACCAAATTATTCAGAAATGTACGGACAATTCAAGGAAAAAAGCAATATAAGTGACAGATAATTATACTAACTGAGAAATCAGGTAATTCAGAATGGTGACACAATCCTAAATACAATAGGAAGTGATGGAATAATCATTTCCAATAGAGAGCTAAAACTCTTTACAGTCTGAGAATAGTGCAAATTATTTAAGATAAGGCAATTGCTTGAAATGCTCCAGGATATAACAGAATTTATACCTATTATATCTCATTGACTTTTCTTTGCCAGAAGAGAATTACTACAAAAATTCTGCCTATTATGATTTCTGTGTTTTTGAAACAGTAGTAATATAGGAAAGCTGCCTTAATCTCAGGTTTACTCAGGAGAAGTATGTGGCATATTCTTTAAGCTGTAGGGATGCCCTCTGACATTTTGGATACCCGGGCTGCAGTGAGGTAATAAGCTTGCTCCATCTTTTTCAAGCTATTTCTGGAACTAGATAGCATTAAACAACTTTCACATTTTCAACTTCACACCAGAGTATGCAACTGCTGGTTCTGTTATTTTCCTCTCTCCAAACTGGAGCATCAATATCACATTCTAAGTTGCCTTCATTGTGTATTTATGCTGAAAAGTTTTTTTCCTATACTGCCTGAACTTGAAGACTGCTGGATTAAACAAGGCAAACAGCTTTCCTTGACACATTTTAATTGAAGATTCAGTTTTGTCTGTATCTGAATTATTATTGGGGCATTGCATTTCAAGCATTAAATTTCAATTCCCTCTCCTTTAGTTTCCTTTCTTCCATTTCACTACCACATTCAAGACCCAGGATGATCATGGACAAAAAGTCACACAAACTATTTTCTTGTCATTGGCTTTCCTGTTTGCTTTTTGTGGGTGTTTGTTTTTTTTTTCCCTGAAGGTAATACAAGAAAAAGCTAGGACTGGATCCTTGTTGTCTTAGTATCTATGGAGGCACACAGGGTATCAATGGACATCGAAGGCATTTAACTACATTCTGCATGACTCAAAACTTACACATAGCTTCTGACTGAATGGTACTGCAAAACTGAAAAAGCAAACATAAAAGTAGCAGAGCAACATCAGACCAAAAGTATCTCTACTCTTACAGTGACAAAAAAGCAGACATTTTGAAATGTAAAGATAAAGAAAGGATGTAATGGTATTTTCTGCAATTACCCTTCCAGCCTCCAACTGTGGCATAGGGAAACACCATCAAATTATTTAAGTCATTATGCTTTCAAAGTGGAGTCTGTTAACAGATCATAAATTTCATTATGGAACAGAAAAGTTCATTACCTAAAGGTTCTGCTAATGCTTCTTAGTTTATTATTAAACCTTCCTAAAAACGTAACTTTCTCAAGGTAATCCTAACCTAAATGTTTGTAAGCTCCAAAGTTTGAACAGATCAGACATCAAAATCTAGTAATGCAGTTTAATGGGGAAAAAAAACCCTAACTCAGTGATGAGTTGATACAATTGATACTCTTAAAATGTACACATCACATATATAAACAGCAATTTACTGTTTTAGTTTTTCCATTTTCATTAATAAGTCACAACTCAACAGCTGGAAGAGGAGAAATGAATCTGTTCCTGACTGCTGAAACGAGTATTACTAACATGAAAAAACATGGAGGATCTGTCTTGCAAATCACTTACCTAAAGTATGTGGCAATACAGAGAATGACAACAAGCATTGGGTAATATATATAGAATCCATCTGCAATGAAGGACAGCACTCTCATGGATCCCATTATCTGGGTAAAAAAATCCACAAAAAGAAGCCCTAATCATATTTATTCTACATATATGCACAAAGATTATGCCATCTCACTGTTTTCGGTCCACAAGACACAAACGCACAGACCTTTGCAGTTACTAAAACATAGGTAAGTATTATCATCACAGATCTGATTCAGACATTTGACCCAGTTTGCCCAGACATAAAGGCCACTTCTAACAGTGTATCCACCTGGAGGTTTCTAAGGCACTAGATCTTCTTGTCTCATCTAATCCAGAACCTGTTCAAATTTGGTGGATATTTCACTACTGTGAAATGGGTCTCTCAACAACACAAGGAATCTACTTGCTAACAACTGTCCTACAGAAACTGGTTGCTCAGTAAATGAATCTTGCTGGTTTTCAGAGGCAAGCAGTCTACAAAGATAACCCACACGCTAAAACCAATGGAAGTTAAAGCTATTAGGATGTGAACAACAGTCTGAACTCTTTAGTATAATATTTTACTTTCTTAGGATGAAGGGACCAAAACAGAACAATTGAGCTACTGATGACTCCTAGTTAGCAATCATTACCAAAGTCCTAGCGTATGTATTTATACCCTGTTTAATACTAGGGAAAGGATTTTAGTATCTGAACCTGTTTTGGTTTGAGCCAGGGTGAAGCGAACTTTATCTTTGCTGATTTTTTTTTTCTTTCAGTGAACTTCTTTTAGCATCACCAGTGGACTGATAATAACCAAGGTCACTTCTGACTGTCTGCAGCCTCCTCCCCTACGGGGAAGCAGATTAGACCGAAGGCAGGATCAGCAAATCAGAATATTCCCTTCTCATAATATTTTCTCTGTTTGGCTTTCAGTATAGGTTAAGACATCATAGAAGTCAAGCCTTTTGTTTTCCTTTTCCACTCACTTTTCTGCTTACTGTTGCTTCTATCACCCTCTCTTTGGCTCTCTCTTTTTGTTAATTTTCCTTCCCAGCCGACACCCGAGGCCCCGTCCGTGCGCCCGGACACTCCCCCCTTCAGCTGGAGGCACCAGGGAGAAGAGTTGCTGTGAGAGTCGCTGCGGGAGGAGGGAGGGGAGCGGGTGTTGCACGTCCCTTTACAAATACATATATATATATATTCCCCTATCACTAATACTTAAAGCAATCTGTTTCACTTTTCAACCCAGAAAGCCTCTCTTTCTCATTTTTCTCCCTCTTTCCCTACCTTAGGGGAGGGGGGTGTGAGTCGAGAATGTTATTGTTATTGGTTTGACTGCCAACTTGGTGCCAAACCGTGACAGAACCTTACTGTAACAAGTCCTTAAAAATATTTTACCTGTTCTCCAAACCGTACAGAAGTCTCAAGAGCACATTTTCTTTACTTACTGATGTATAAGCAGTTGGCTGAGTGTTTTTGTGAGAGATTGTTGCATCCATGTGGGTCAAGCCCAGAAAGTTCAAGCATAACGGTGGAGTAAGACGGCAAAATAACCTGCACAAACACAAGAAGTAACCGCATTTAAAATAATTTCTTGCACTAAAAATATTAATGAATTGTAACTGGATATATCACACAATCATAATGTACAGCTCGTTAGGATTCATACCCATATTATTATAAATGAAAGAATAGAAATGGAAAGGCTGAGGGAGCTGGGCCTCATCAGCTTCGAGAAGAGGAGACTGAGGAGTGACCTCATCAAAGTTTACAAATATGTTAAGGGGGAGTGTCAGGATGATGGAGCCAGGCTTTTTTCAGTGACGTCCAGTGATGGGACAAGGGGCAGTGGGAGCAAACTGGAGCATAGGAGGTTCCATGTAAATATCAGAAAAAACTTCTTTACTGTGAGAGTGACAGAGCACTGGAACAGGCTGCCCAGAGAGGTTGTGGAGTCTCCTTCGCTGGAGACATTCAAAACCCGCCTGGACAAGTTCCTGTGTGATGTGCTCTAGGTGACCCTGCCTGGCAGGGGGGTTGGACTAGATGATCTTTTGAGGTCCCTTCCAACCCCCAGGATTCTGTGATTCTGTTTCATGGACATTTTTAATTGAATATTAGACAAAAAATCTGCAAAATATATGCCACATACTCACATGCCACTGAAAAGGAGACTGTAAGCATCTGTCTGATGGTGTGAAGCTAAGTAATAATAGTTAAATACACGGATCCTGAAGACAGTAGAGTAAACACAGATACTTAGGAAAAAGATGGTAAGAAAACAAGCCATCTGGGGAAAAAACAAAAAAGAACACAAACCTTGTTTGAATGTAGAGCTCTACTAGATTTGAATACATTCAGCACATAGTCTCTGCATCCAACAGGTTGACTATAGTCTGATTTTTCATTTTGAGATGGGACAATAACACCAGCTCTGAGAATTTTCAGGAGGCTTCTTTGACTAATTTGAGAATGATATTTGTAACATTCTGCACTTCATATAAGGTAACACAACTGACCCTAAGAACGTTTGGTTTGCTTCTTTTTGTTAGGTAAATGAAATTGCTGTAAATGCCTCGATAATTACTATGGCTTATTTGACATTTACACCCACAAAAAGTGCTAAAAACAAGTGTTTTCAATTCAGCCTATTTTGTTAACATACTGGAATTTTAGCTGAGCTTCTCTACTGTTAATTTGTGCACTCATATGCTAGCCACACCTGTGACAGGTTTTCTGGTCAGCAGCCAATTCCTGTTTAGGAAAGAGAGGTCACACACAAGTCAATTAGACACAATCTAAACACCTAAACTCCAAGGTAATGTATCCCAAATTACTCCACACATTATATTCAGCTTAATTGGGTCACACCTTCACACCTTATTGGAGAGTACTAAGAAATGTCAAAAGGCCTCCCCCCACAGAACCAGTTTGGTATCATACGTTTCAGACACCTTCTGAAAGCTGGCAGACTTAATTTTATGTGTAAATCAATCTGCTCTACTACTATTATAATAAAAATTTATGTGAAAAGATTTTTGTTATCATCTCAAACTTACCTCTATGTATATATAATTGTATGTCTTCTCTGCCAGCTGTATGAAAACTGCAAACAGCGATAGAACAGGGTTTGTGCTGAAAAATGTGCACTCTGACCACACAACAATTACAGAGAACGTGGCCAGAACAACTGCAAGCACCCTGTAAAACCATGGTCGTAGAAGACATTCCCAGTACCACTCTGGAAAAAACAAACATATACACATCCAACATGTGCTAATACAAATGACACAAACAGAAATGGAACTCCCTCACAAAAATTGTTATGAGCTTCTTGCATGTGTGACCTTAAAATCAAGGCTGGAATCTGTGGGGCCACACATTTAATTTCAGGGCTTTTCCCATGCCTAGAGATCTGGCTCAGCCCTAAGGAACTGTGTGCACAACTGGGGAACACAGGGTAAGGCCTGTAAGGCAAATTCTCTAAATGGATTAGGGGGTGTAAAACAGATCTCTTCACTTTTGGTCCAGATACTACAGGTGATCCACTTTTTGTTGTTCATCTGTTACTCTCTCAGAAACAAAGCCTAGGCTGTAAAATTATATTCCCTATCCTGGAAATAACTCACTGCTAGTGCACAACAAATTAGAAGTGAAAACATGATTAGGAGAAGACAATTTCTAAAAAGATGCACAAGCAGCCATATGACCTAATGCTTGGTACATGATAGATGATGAGTCCTTTCCTCTTTTGCTTTACTAGAAGAGTGGTGCCATCTCAATAATATCCCACAAATGTAGAAGGTAGCCATGATCCAATAATTTAAAGTTGCTGTTTTTCTTTCTTCTTCTAAGGCTTCAAATTTTGATATTGCTATTACAACATGTAATTTCTATTATATTTGTAAAAAAAATTTAAGCTTATGGTCAAGAGCATAAATCAGTACCTGATAGTTATTCCATTACATAAATGCATTAGGATGCACATTTGCTTCCCTCTACTGTAACTGAACTTTTTACATAAAACAATTGGTTCCTCTTACAAAACAGTACCAGTTACTCCTTTATATATTCAAATCTGCTTGATGGCTCTTACCAACAGTTGGTGTGTAGAAATACTGAATAATTTTATTCTCTGGTTCCTGGGAATGAAAAGTATGAACAAACTGTCGAGTTGCACTGCTTTCATTTTTTGCCACATCTTCCAGGTAAAATGCTTGTTCTAAAAGAATTTGCCACTGAACTTGTGTACGACGGTGTCTCTGTACTGAATAGATTACCTAAATAAATTCCAATTAAGTATGGTTACAACATACTTGTTTCAAGAGATGAGACAAAAGCTTTGCAAAATCCCTGAAGTGTCTACATTAAAGACGTGCAAAGATTAATTCTGTATACTCACAAAAGCAAGCAGTTAATTCTTTAAATACATAAATAATAAGAGGACTACATATACGATTTCTGAGTTTTGTAGTTCTCTCGTCACAATCTTAGCTGTAGCAGTAACAGCCTATTTCTGCCAGCATACTACTTTATTTTTGCATCTTAGTGAATACCAAGCTTTTACTACAATTTTTGTTTTTTTAGAATGCACTGTCAATCAACTATTACAAGGCTTACCCACAGACAGTTAAAACACAGTCAGGATATAATGCAACAAGAACACTTTTTACACATTGAGAATTTTGATCTGGACATCACTTGGGATATTAAACTTCTACATTTTCTTTCACTGAGAAAAGTTTTTGTTAAGTAGCATTCCCAAAACCCACTATAATTAGCAATTCACGTAAAGTGCACTGAAAATCTTTATTTGACTAGCATCTATTCTCATTACATTAGCATAAGTGAGGCATTCTCTCATTTATTAATATACCTGCTTGTGAAGTTTCACCAGACTTTTTTCACTTGGATAACTGTTCTGCCTTTCATCAAAATCTTCATAATCATCCATGTTCCTACCCATTCTCTCCTGATACTCAGTAGGACACTGGAAAGAAAAGGGAAAATTAACTGAAAGAGTAGCAAATACTCTTTGTTAATCCTGTGTAAATGTTTGGGGCACTTCATGCAACTGAAAAGCTCAATCTAAGCATAGGTTTTTCTGTTTCTAAAATACTACATATTTCAAAATATAGGAGATAATTGCACACACCATAAGAAAGCATTCTACAAAGAATCACAATTCAAAGTCTGATCAGAAATTCACAAGACACCAATCAGAGATTTGATGGTAAGCAGAAAAGAAAATAATGTGCAAGTATTCGGTAGGTGCAGGAAGCACCCACTCTCAACTGAACAATTACAGCTGAAGATGAGCAATTTGTTACCTTTTTCAGTATTGTATCAACACATTTTCTCAAAGGGTGGTTATACTTGATACTCTCACTTACTTTACGGACTTCCTATTGAGGAAAAAAAAAACAGAGTTGTTTCATTATGTTAAATAGATTAAACGATTTTACAGGGCCAGATAAGAGTGCCAGCCCTGCTAATGGAAAAGACAACATCAGAGCTTAAATACAAAAGAACTTCCTAAAAGCCACAGCCTTAGTAACAAAAGATAATTGAAGGGGTATTTAAAAGGATATATATGCATTTAAAAAAAAAACATCCCACAATGTCTGTGTGTAAATATTACTCTGTTGATGTGTGGAGGATTGGTTTCTGTGCACGAATGCTGAAATGGAAAAGTGTCCAAATGCCTCTTAAACACTGACAGGCTTGGAGGATCCACCACCTCTCCAGGAGCCTGTTCCAGTGTTTGACCACCCTCTTGGTAAATAAATGCTTGCTAATGGCCAGTCTAAACCTCCTCCGATGCAACTTTGAACCATTCCCACATGTCCTATTACTGGATACCAGGGAGAAGAGCTCAGCACCTCCCTCTCCAGGCATTTAGACAACATTCTTTATAATTTGTGTTAACTTTTGGTCAGCCCTGAAGTAGTCAGACAGTTGGACTAGATGATCGTTTTAGGTCTCTTTCAACTGAAATATACTCTTCTATTCTGTTCTGTTGTAAGTGCTACTATGGCAAACAAAGGTTTTGTTACTCATTTTCTAGTAAGCTTTGTAGTTGTGTCCCACTCAGATGTTTCTACCGATTTCTTCAAAATGCTACCACTGAAGAATCAAGATTCTACTATTATTTTATGCTGATATGTCACAGAAGTTACCACCCTATCTTACAACTCTTCAGAAGTATTATTTCCAAGCCATGGTATCAGAGCAGAACAAGGAACAGCTATTCAGGGAGTTGCATTTCCATTCTGTTCTTGAACTACATTAGAACCTATTGCTCACTCACATACATCAATAAATATAGTCCCAAAAAACCTCTGAAAAAAACAATGATCTATATATTCTCCTCTCAAGAAGCACATACCATGATCCTGCAAATCCAACTTGGAAACTCTTGTTAAGATTACAGAATTATATTGGGAGCACAGCATAAAAGCAGACATGCACAAATCACATGAACAATAGTGAAACATTTGAATACTGTATTTTCAAATTCCCTCTGGCATGTTATTCATTGGTTACCAATATTACTCCAAAAGGGTCAATAAAGTAATAAAACTCAACAAATAATGGCTCTCAAGCCACCACGACTATCATGTTGACAAGGTCTTCGCATCAGGGACTATTTCTCTTCTGATTGAGTGTTCTCAAGTGGCCACTATGACAATTTTCTTAATTTTCTGATATTTCACAGTAAGTTGATGCTATTTACGTTTTCTTGCCACAAGTGTCCAACACCAGGAATTTCAGAAATAATTAACAGCAGCCTTCACTTATTTCACAGTGGAAGCTAGTTACTTACCTCCATAATATCCTCTAAATTCTCCTCTGCATCTGCCTTTTCAGTCATAAGTTTGGCAGCTTTGAAATAGGTCTTCATCAGTAGATAACCCCTCTTGGCCCCATTCCAGTGAGAACGGGGAATTTCCACCAAGCCATAACCCAAAAGCAACACAAGAAGAAAAAGACCCCATGTGTTTGCAGCGGCTATCCCAATTGTCTGAAGTTGATTCCTAAGGAAAAAAAGCAGCTGCAAAAACACAAAAGAAAAACAACCAACCAACATCCTCCTACTCACCTACAAGAAAGCAACCTTGCAGTATTCATGCACCAATATGGCTTTAAAGTTTGCAGGAATAGACTTAGCATCATCTGTAATTCTTACACAGGGCCAGTGTGCTACTGGGCCATATTTAAAGCTGCCATGATTTTTCTGTATCTCCTCATGTTTTGTGTTTTGACAAAAATGTTTGTTTTCCACAGAGTATGTTCATTTAGGAAACAACATGAAAATAGCAAACCTACTGCAAGTGAGACACATGACAGCATTTACTACTGCATCCAGTACGGAAGAGTATTATAGCAATGTTATAAATATCAATTATTTTAACTTACCTTATGGCCTTTAACTAGAATCTACACTAGACAGATGTGCTACACAAGAAATACACACACAGACCTTTTGGAAGATGTTATTCTGAAAACACTGACAAACTTGCACTAACTTCGCAATTGCATTTGTAGGTAGAAAAAAAACCCCACTGCAAATACAGCAGAATTCCTCTGCCATACATAAAAAATCAAAAAACTGAAAGACAAATTTCTATAGGTAGTTAAAAAATCCCTTTCCAGAACAAAAGTTTACAAAACTTTCCAACTGCCTAGCAAAAATCAGATCAACTAAATAGTTCTTTAAGTAAGACTCATTTAATCTACAGAAGAGATTCCCCATGACAACTCAAGTGAGTGCTTACATTATTCTTACCATTGTAAATTGAAGTTTGGGTTTACAGCCACATATATTAAAAATGCTCCAAAAATCAGTAAGTAAGTGCCATAATAGATTGCATTCTCAATCAACGCAGTTTTAATCTTTCCAGTAATGGAGAACCCTCCTGATCTAGCATATGACTGCATGAATGGCAACAGAATCCTAGGAGGAGAACAAACAAAGCCAAACCACATCAGTCGACCAAAAAATAAAAGTAGTTAAGCAGTGGCAGGATACTGGACAGGAGTGTTTAAGCTAAAGACTCTCAAGCTTCTAACAAAAACAGCTATTTATATGGTTTTATTCTAGATTTACTGATTTTATGGCAAACCTTAAACAAGCTGCAGATAAAAACAATAGTAAGTTTTACTATGAAAAATCTGTGCTAATTGAGAACTACCAACCCTGATATTCTTGACTGAACTACAAAAACAATTTGATGATAAGCTGGTCAGAAACTACAACTCAGTCTAACCCATATCGGCTGTAACTACAGCTATAGCTTTATCAAGTGTACCAAATAAAGCCAAATAATTTACAATATTAATAAAAAATTACCCAACTTATTAATGGAATTATTTTGGTGTCCTGTGGCCTAAACTCAATTTTTTCCCAAACAGTCTATTCATAAACACCTACACCTCTATGTGTAAATTGCTCAGTTTCAACTATAAAAGTGAACCAAGATCAAATGGTTCCCACCTGAAAAGGAGCAAAGAAAAAAGGTATGCTCAATTCAGTACAGTAATTATTAGAGAAATTTCACTGCTAGCAAACAATATATGACTAGATAGCACTGTGGAAGAGTGATACATATTCTTTAAGAGTATGCTGTGACTGTTAAGATGTTGCACTTAAAAATTATACTTAAATCCTAGTCTTTGTCATACTCTTTTGCCTTACTTACCATGTCAAGAACTGTGATGTCCAATATACAACACGCCAGAAAATTGGCATAATTCCGTTAGGAATATAACTCCATGGTTTGAAACACATTTGCTTACTGCAACATTGTAAAGAAGCTTATTGTTAGTTGTAGTGCCACGAGTATAAAAAATATTTTCTATAATTTCCCCTATCTAGAAAGGTCTTTGAAAATAGCAGTACTATGTGAGTAAGTAGTCAACCATAAACCATCTTAGAAGCAAATAACCCAAACTGTCACTTAAAAATACTTATCATTCTCCTCACTGCAAACAATGTCTCTGGACAAGACACCTTTCTTAGAGAAAAGAACAGTAACTCTGACTAAAGAAAACTAAGCAATTAAGAATTAAAGGTTACAATTTTTCTTTTTGGGCAGTAAGTACTTTCTTCATGCAAAGAAAAATATGTTTTTGTAGACAGAATACCATTCACCCTTAGTGCAGTAGGTTTTCAAAAAGTATCTTGGGACCTCATTACCTACCTCTACCACCTAGAGCATTTAGTGGTAAAAAAGCATATTAGTTGTTTCTTCTGTCACCAAGCAGGACTTAGTCCATCTTATATGAACTTTGACTTGTTGAGTCAATATTATTCCACCACATAGGGTTTGATTCCAAAGACCAGAAAAGCCATGCCAGCTTTTCAGTAAAAAAAAAAAGAGCAAAACACAAATTGTCTATCCACAGTAAGACACTTTGTTATTTTTCGCACAACTGTCTGAGTAATGAAGCAATAGTGAGTCAAGGGGCAATTCAGTTAATGTAACAAGAGTATCTATTGAGCAATAATTTATGTTTTCCAGGGCCAAACTAGTTAGGCCTGAGCTGTGAGTTTTTAGGTACACAGCCTAGATACTTTAAAAACTATCAAAGCACCATAGAATGACAGGTAGTGTGACTGAAGGTTTCAAACAAAGTTTTAAGATACAAGTTGTACCAACACAGTATCTGCTCAATTACTAAGTTGTTATTTCTATTTGATATACTCAAGTAATATCATAGAATCACAGAATATGATGAGTTGGAAGGGACCCATAAGGATCATTGAGTCCAACTCCTGTCCCTGTGTAGGGCACCCCAAGAATCAGCCCATGTGCCTGAGAGCATCATCCAAATGCTTCTTGAACTCAGGCAGACTTGGTGATGTAAATCGAAAAGCTATTGAATAGTTTTCAAATCATGTATTTACCTAATTATGTTTAATTAACTTACACTGGGTAGTTGTAAATAAAGGGTAAAAAGTTGTGCAATCAAGTCTGGTAGGTTACTGTTCTTCCATTGATATACAACATCCAGATAGCCTCTGCTTTGGGGCAATACACCTGGTTTTATGTTGGATGGACATCTTAAACACTCTAATCATCTTACAGTTAACTGCACTGCACACATCTGCAGTATGTCAGAATAGCCTATGGAGGCTAAAGAACCAACAGCCATAGAAAGGGCCCACATTCACCTACATTCCCCATGTTTTAGGGATTACATCCTTCCTGCCAGAAGACAGTGAGCAGGCTTTTGTTACTTTGGTAGAATATAGTAAATTCGAGAGAAATCCTATTACTACATATATGCAATCACAAGAAGCAACTAGATATACTACCTATATATTAACAAGCCTCCTAATTTAATTCATAAGGTATAAAATCAGATTTTCAAGTTTGAAGTCTTTAACCAAGGCCTCTCCTCACAGATAACCAAGGTTCCTAGATATTAGATGGCCTAGACAGGTCTTGCACCTGGAAACACAAAACCCGGGAGTGCAGTTCATACTGGGATCCAGCTGGCTGGAGAGCAGCCCTGTGGAAAGGGACCTGGGGGTCTTGGTGGGTAACAGGCTCAACATGAGTGACCAGTGTGCTGCAGCAGCAAAGAAAGCCAACAGGATGCTGGGCTGCATCAACAAGGGCATCACCAGCAGAAATAAAGGAGTCATCATCCCGCTCTACTCAGTGCTTGTCAGACCACACCTGGAGTATTGCATTCAGTTTTGGTCCTTGCTGTACAAAAAGGATGAGAACAGGCTGGAGAGGGTCCAGAGAAGGGCCACAAGGATGATCAGAGGACTGAAGGACTTGCCACATGAGGAAAGGAAACTGGGTTTGTTCAGCCTTGAGAAAAGAAGGCTTAGGGGAGACCTTATTATCATGCTCCAGTACTTAAAGGGTGGCTACCAAGAAGAATGAGATTCCTTATTTACAAGGAGTCACATGGAAACAACAAGGGGTAAATGAGCACAAGTTGCTCCTGGGGAGATTCTGATTGGACACAAGAGGTAAATCTGTCACTATGAGGACAGTCAAACATTGGAATAGTCTCCCAAGGGAAGTGGTAGACACCCCACACTGGACAGTTTTAAGTCTCAGCTTGACAGGGTGCTGAGCCACCTCATATGAACTATAGTAGAACCTAGAAAGGTTAGACCAGATGATCCTTGAGGTCCCTTCCAACCTGGCATTCTATGATTCTATGATTGCTTGAAAAGCTTACTTCTATTGATTTAACAACAA
Source organism: Hemiprocne comata (assembly GCA_020745705.1). Lineage (NCBI taxonomy): Eukaryota > Metazoa > Chordata > Aves > Apodiformes > Apodidae > Hemiprocne > Hemiprocne comata. Next base: position 23,530,894 of record CM036616.1, on the reverse strand, counting down.
AACAGAGAAAATTTAGCATGGGGGGGAGGGGGGGAAAGGAATATTTAGGTAATCAGTTAGAAATACTGTATAATTTACTAACAATAGAAGCAGATGTATTTTTCTTCACCTCTTCCCTCATCCTTCTGTATGCTACAATCTTCAAATATCACATAACACACATAACACTTGTTTATTAATCTTAAAAATGCAGTACACTCCTGTTACTTAAAAATAAAAACACAAAACAACCAACCAAAAAACCCCAAAAACTTTTAAAAAGCAGTCTAATGAAGAATACATATAGCTGATACCTGGGAGCAAGTGTAACGTAAGAGCCATTATTTTCAGCAGGACTGGAGTTAACAGCAAGTTTGCACCGATTATAAATAGTCTAAAAGACAATTAATTTAATATAAATAACCAGAAAAATGTACAACTATTCTTTAAAAACAGTAATTCCCATTTTAAAGACATTTCCTGTATTCCAGGTTTAATTTGGGAGCAATTATAGTAATAAATGCTCAAGACAATGTGCAATCTGCAGGGCAAGTAAGTAAAAGACTTGTTTTTATGCTGCCTAAACAGATAAAGAAATTGCTATAAACAATTAATGACATTCTAAAGCATGTGAAATAGTTTTGTTATCTGATAAGATCAACAAAAAATATAATCACTTGTAAACACTGACATTATCATTCTAAAAGGTAACAAGTGTTCAGTCTAAGAAGATGCTATTAGGAAAATTTATTTGCTGTTTCAGATACCGTATTCTGAAATTATGATTTTTAAATAAATACCATACACATTTCATGCAACTAAACAGAAATTCTCACAAGCTTCTTACCGTACTGACATCCAGAGGCAGTATGAATACAATAAGAAAGCAAAGATACCAAGCCAGTAATGTTGCTACGATCACCAGTCTATGCTGTTTCTTGAAGTCTCCATACCGATGAAGTAGGAATAAGGCCAGAAAAAAGACAAATACTATCTCAAGGCCCAGAGCTGCACCACTCATTATTGAATGTTCACTCCAGACACACTTCACAGCTCACTTAGAAAACAGAACAGAACTGTAAAACAAAAAGACATTTAATTACATTGAAAGCTCTGGAAGATATTTATGCAGAAAAGAGTTGTTTATAAGACTTTTTAACATATTAATAGACTTTTCTTATTTCATGACATGAATGCTGACCAGATAAAATAATTTTCAGGAAGTGCTTTATAGTCCTCTGCAGAAATAAAAATATCATGTAATTCCAATTTTGTTATTTATAGCAACATATTAGGGCAACTCCTCTCCATCTTCCTGATATACAATAGATCCAAAAGTGAAATTTCTGTGAGTAAGACTATAAGACTAACTTTTTAGTCCAGTATGAACTTCAAAAGAAAATCTACTAGGCTTTTTTTTTTCCTTCAGCAATAATCAACTAATTTGGACAAAGGGTTAAATGTTTAAATTAAATGTTTCTGGAAAGCTTTGTTAATGGACTGTTCTCAAATATGCATTTAAACTCTGTATTCAGAGCTAACAGAGCATAAAAATACAGCAAAGTGTACGTTAGCCTACTTGTGCATTTTTTAGGTTTGAAATTTCATCTAATAAGAGGCAACATGCTAGCTAATTCACCTTCCTATCCTTCTTCTGGCCTTCTTCAGAGAAATAAATGTCTCCATTAATTCATTACTAGTTTTGCCATGACACATTTTTATTTCGCTCATCCTGGGTTATCAAGTCTATGTCCTGGCTTCTATGTCCATCTTCATACAAGATGCAAAGGGCCAGTAAGCTGCACAAATACATTACTGAAAATTTCACTGACTTGTTAAATCATAATTTGTTTATGACCTCTTTAATAAGCATCGTTTTACCACAGGGACTTCAAACATTAAAAAAAAAAGTTTGTTACTCTGGTCAGGTTGACTTGCTTCTTCATGGAGATTACCATTTTGATTACCAGAGATCGTTCTTAGTATGGCTACCCAACTGTTGTATTTTCAGTGTTTTCACTTTTCACTGGAACTTTAGAGATTTAAAATAAGTGCTATTACTCAAATTTTCCTCAATTGGCTCTTAAGTCCCTCATAATTTGTTAAAGTGAAGAATTTCCTTTACTAATCTCTCTGCTTAAGCAGATCTCTTACGTATGAAGGCACTAAGCAGTGAAAATCATCTTATGTCAACTAAAAAATTTCAAAGTTTGTGATCCCAGTACTTCCTTGAAGACACACAACATCGTGATTCTGTTTTTTTCCACAAAGACTTCTTTCTCCTCATTTTGCTCCTTTCATATTTAATTTCCAAACAGTGCAAGCAGCCTGTTTACTCCCTATCAGCTGCTGTACACTGAGCACCCCACATTCTGAAAATAACTTCAATTACCTTGCTGTTTTTATCTTCTGCCTTTAATCTAATAGGTTTCTGAAATTATGAGTATTTCTGTTGGGTCAAAGCATCCCCTTACTATCTGCCTGTACTACATTTTAGCTAGTTCATTTGTAAATCATGATGCAGGCAGTCTAACCTATTTCTCAATCACTTATTCCAAGCAAGTCCCTTCCTATTCTATTGTTCCATTCTTGTTTCCTCAGAAAATAATCTTTCGTATTGATAGTACAGTAGCAAATTCCACAAAAAAGAAAAAAAAAATCAATGGTCAAGAAATATTATATATTGACTTTTTTAAAGCAGTACTATATAACACACATAGGTAGCTTCAGGTGTTCATTACAGCCACACCTTATACTATGTAAACAAAAAAATTATACAACATATCCTGCATTAGTCACACCTATACAATTTTTTACTACAGTCACACCTAAAAAGCTGCTATTAAAACAGAAGGCAAGAAGCTTTTGCACAAGATGCTGCAGTCAAATACAGCAGGGAACCTGCACGAAGATTATAAACATGCACTGAATATGCTAAAATAGAGTCCTACCACACCTAACTCACTTTCAGAGCCAAAAGCAACTTTGCAGTCACCGAAGTAAACTACATTTTTTCTGTTCTTCACCTCATTCTTATTTTAATATCAAAATACAAAAAGAAAGGCGTAATTTTTATGAGACTGCAACTAATGACAAGTAGAGTTGTTTTGAAAAATTGTATGCACGTATTCAAAATTACTGTTGAACAGTGTTAGACAGAAATTACTTAGAGCTATTTCTCATAACAAATAGCTTAAGTAGGAAAAAAATCCAAAAGGTGATAAATGCAATGCTTGATAGGAGTTCTTACTGTGAACTAATCCTGTCTAAAAGGACTGCTGTATTTGAGACCCACACTAGTAGAATTTTTTCTATCAGAAATTAAAATGTATTACTGCAGGCTATATAGCCATGCCTTCCTGTGGTAAGCAGCATTTGCTGCTGTACCTGTTTGTGAGCTCCAAAAAAAGGTAAGTTCCTTATCCATAATTCTGTATCTTCCTTTTATTTAGACAGGCTTCTAACTATCACCACACAGCTCCCTAGTATCAGCTGGCTGAAATTCCTGAACCCTGTAAGAATGTTCTCCCAAGATCGTTTAACTACTTCAGAAGAGTTCTCTTGTACTGCACAACCTTCAACTGCTTAGAAGATGCTCCCACTAAACAATGACAACAAGTAACAAAATTCCTTACTCCAAAAGGAAGAGTATCAATTGGCATACTCAGTTTCTGGAGAGTAAAGCATCTACAGATTTATACAAATAAGATCAAAAGCTGAAACACTGGCACTGGAAGAGCAATTTAACCAATGAAAGACAAGGAGCCTCTTGTGTAGGCTTAGGATTTTCTTGCTTTGTTTCAGACATAGACAAAATCAGTATGTTTTTGTTTTTGTGAATGCAAGAATTTGTTCCCATATAGGATATACATTTCAAAATTCTGACACAAAATCCTCTAGAGACCAAACCCAGTTAATAACTCCTTGCAAGCACCCTAAATGACTCAGTTCACACTTAATTGTCTTGAAGCCTCCCTATTATCAACAGTATTAAATTACCTTGCAAACCTCATGCCTAACCATGCTCATGACGATCTACATTACAAATGAACCGACTGCTCTGTCTGGTACAGAAATGCTCAAGTTACTAAATTAAACAGGAGAGAATGAAAAAACTCTCTTAGAACTTGTATACAGCACTGAATTTAACAACAAATACATTCCACTATTATATTCTCAAAGAAAGGCTAAAAAGAGTAGAGCGTATGTGTGAAGAAAGTACCTTGGTCTCACTGAAGTGGACTCTAACACCCCTTTGGTCAGAAAATTCAGATCAGACTGCACCACAGTTTTAGTCTTTTCAGACTTTGCAGGAACGCATTTTACCAGCAGACTGATAATTCTGTAGACCAAAGTAACTGGTACTTGAAGCCTTCCCAGTCAGTCTTACACCACACTTTCTCCGATTTCTCACTGCTGTCCTCACTCTCCCCCACTTACCCACCTCCTTCTACACCAAGCTGGAACCCACACAGCATTGCAGCTAAGGACTGAGAAGACCTGAACCAGGACTATAGGTTGCCTCATGTGCCTTACTGAAATGTATACATATAACCTCCAGATGTTCCCTCCATATATTCTGGTTATTATACTCTCTAAATTATTTCCCCCTAAGAAGTAGGGTATTATAGGATAAAGCCCTGGTGAGGACAGCAGCCCAAGAAAGATGGTCAGGATTCAGGGATCACCTCCTCCAAGCCCAGAAGACCTGCATCCCACTAAAGAGGAAGGCAGACAAGAATGCCAGAAGACCTGCATGCATAAACAAGGAGCTCCTGGACACACTTAGATGTAAAAAGTCTACAGGGGGTGGTAGCAAGGATAAGCAGCCTGGGATGAGTACAAAGAAGTTGTCCAAGCAACCAAGGATGGGGTTAGGAAAGCTAGCAGGTTTCTACAGGTACACCAGTGAGAAAATGAAGACTAGGGAAAACATGGGCCCTCTCCAGAAGGAAACAGGAAACCCACAGGCTGGAAAAGGGGAAACATAACCCCCATTTTCAAAAAGGGAAGACATGGGAAACTACAGGCCAGTCAGTCTCACCTCTGTGCCTGGCAAGTTCATGGAGTAGATCCTCCTGAAGGCTCTGCTAAGGCACATGGGAAATGTGGAGGTGGTTGGTGGCAACCACCATGGTTTCACCAAGGGCAAATCGCACCTAACAAATTTGATGGCCTTTTACACTGGGGTCACCATATCTGTGGACAAGGTGAGAGCAACTGACGTCATCTACGTGGACTTGTGCAAAGTGTTCGACACCATCCTGCATGACATTCTGGTCTCTAAATTGGAGAGATATGTATTCAACAGATGGACCACTTGATGGATAAGGAATTGGCTGGATGATCACACTCGAGAACTAGTCATCAACAACTTAATGTTCAAATACAGACCAGTGATGAGCAGCATTCCTAAAGGGTCAGTACTGAGACTGGTGCTGCTTAACATCTTTCTCAGCAATACGAACAGTGGAATCGAGTGCACCCTCAGCAAGTTTGCTGACAACACCAAAGTGTGGTGTGGCCAACACACTGGAGGGAAGGGAGGCCATACAGAAAGACCTTGACACGCTTGAGAAATGGGCCTATGCCAACCTCATGCAGTTCAACAAGGCCAAGTGCAAGGTCCTGCGCATGAGTCAGGGACATCTAAAGCACACTTACAGGCTGGGTGGAGAATGGACTGAGAGCAGCCCTAAGGAGAAGGACTTGGGGGCATTGGTTGATGAGAAGCTCAACTTGAGTCGGCAGTGTGCAACTGCAGCCCAGAAAGCCACCATGTCCTGGGCTGTATCAAAAAATGCATGGTCAGTAGAGGTCAAGGGAGGTGATTCTCCCCCTCTACTCCACTCTTGTGAGACCCCCACCTGGAGTACTGTATCCAGCTCTGGAGCCCTCAACACAGGAAGGACATGGAGCTCCTGCGAAGAAAGTCCAGAGGAGGGCCACAAAGACGATCAGAGGGCTGGAGCACCTCTCCTATGAGGAGAGGCTGAGAAAGTTTGGGTTGTTCAGCCTGGAGAAGAGAAGGCTCCAGGGAGTCCTTTTAGCGGCCTTCCAGTGCCAGAAGGGGCTACAAGAAAGCTGGGGAGGGACATTTTTTAAGGGCATGTAGTGATAGAACACGGGATAATGGTTTTAAACTGGAAAAGGAGAGATTTAGATTAGACATTAGAGAGAAATTGTTCATTATGAGGGTGGTGAGACACTGGAACAACTTGCCCAGGGAAGCTGTGGATGCCCCATCCCTGGAAGAGTTCAAGGCCAGGCTGGATGGGGCTTTGAGCAACCTGATCTAGTGGAAGGTGTCCCTGCCCATGCAGGGGGTGGGGTGGAACTACATGATGTTTAAGGTCCCTTCCAAACGATCTATGATTCCGTGAAACACAACACTGTTCTCTGTCCTGTATTTATATAGTTGATTGCTCCTGCTTAAGCATAAGCACAAACGCTACTCGTTTGTACCCTTCTCCCTTCAACAGGCTTCTGAATCTTCAAGGCATTTTGATATCCACTACCATGCTCAAAAAGGTCTGCAGTACCTCCTAGCTTTGTCCTTCCTTAATTTTAATAATCACATTATTTCGCTGTGGAAATTCTTTGTGAAAATACTGAAGAGTAGTTGACATGCAACTGGCCTTCTTAATTACAACTGTAGCTGGTCCCAGTTGTACTTCCTTTGCAAGGACTGTTCTTTCCCAGTAAAAACATCTGGACAAACAGAACCAAAACACAAATATAAGGTATCAACTGATCCTCTCATATACAGTAGAGCTATCAGTAAAGTAAGTCAGATTACTTGACAAAATGATGCTGACTTTTACTCAGCTATTATATTCTAGATGCTTATGAACAGCTTTTGTTCCAAGGGATTTTTCAGGAATTCAAAAGGAAGCAGGATAGTCTGCCAATCTGTTCCCCCTGTCCTTAAAAATTAACAAACACAGTCACCATGCTTTTGGTTTTCCTATCTGTGGTACCTCACTCATTTTTGGAATACTACATCCTTTCCTTGTTACTGTTAAAGTATTCTTGGGTAAAGATAATTACAGAGATTTGGAAAAGTTACGTATCTAGAAATCTTGGGTGTTTCAGTTAAAATACTCGAAGAACCAAGCAGCCAGAGGTTTCCTTGCCTTACTCTGTAATTTAAACATCTGGAAAAAAAAAACACACGTCAACAAGAAAGTTACCAAACTATCAGAGAGATATGAACAACAGAATGTACAAACTGACTAAGAGCCAAAAGAAACATCTCTGCGACAGCATCTCCCACCTCAGGCTGAATTTGCTACTTGGCAGTGCATATAAACTGAAAGCTGCCATCTGTAGCAAAATATTAATGGCCAGTTCCACGATGACCTTTTGCCTTTCTGTCAGGGAATAATCTGCTAGGTCATAGTGAGTTTCTTCCAAGAACTTGGCAAAGGAAAAATGGTACGCCACACCACCTGTGACAGGCTTCTGAAGCCTGCTCTACTCTACAAAACTGTGCTGTTAAGAATTCTAAAGTAAGACTTCACTTCACAGACTTGATTGAACCTTTTGGACTGACAGAACTGCCCACACTAAGAGCTGCCCTTGTCACTTCATCTTTAAACAACAAAACGGGCTAACTCCACATTTTAGAAATCTTAAAGACAGCAAAACAAGAGGTTAAGCAACAATAACCTCTTCAGCCATTTTCATATCCAAGTCTGCTTAGTGTGTTGTTGGAGCTTATTTTTTTGTTTGGTTTTGCATTTTTTGGGATTTTTATTTGCTCGTTTTGTTGTTTTGGGTTGTTTTTTTTTTTTTACTTCCTTATTACGCACTGACCCTTGCAGCATGGAGAAATAGTAAGTATTTATAAGCAGATAACAGACAAAGAGCTTCTTAATCTCAGCACAGTGAGAAAACTATCTAAAGAAAGAGAAATGCCATGAAATGCCTGAACAAACTGACCAGAGAATTATCCAATTATATACTATTTGGGAGAAATAACCTCCGAGACAAATCAAGAAAACAAAATTTACATAGCTTTGCTTTTCTAAGAAACACCGTCTATGTACTCATTGATATTTTATAAGCAACAGTAATTTCAACTCTCTTGCAATGAAGAAAAGATTTTAAATTGATTAAACATTTAATTGCTTGTATACTAATAGTTAGGAAAACAAGTTTTGTATCTGCTAATGACAAGAAACAAATTACAAAATGTTGCACTGACTCCATTCAAAATAGCAGTATTCTTCTATTTCATGGGAGACTCTACTCTCCACAGAAGCACTACATAAAAAGACAAATGCTTTACCAAGACACATAGAGATTTTTGTGTCCAAAAGCAAGCAGGGACCACCAATACAAAACCATAGGAAGTTTATTTGCTTTACATGTAGCTGTCTTGTCCTCTAACAAAGGCTATTAAGTCCACAGAGGTTGATGCTTTCACAGGATTTAGAGGCATACGCAGAAAGTAACACACTGAAGAAAACACCTTGCCTGAAGGAACTAAAATAGAATCAGATACAAAAGCTGTACAGTCGCAGTAAGAATCTAAAAAAGTAATTTAAAATGCTACCTGGGCTGCCAAACTAATGCACTTACACAAAACAGGTGTCAATATAGCAGTCACACACAGAATCACACAGAATTACCAAGGCTGGAAAAGACCTTTAAGATCATCAAGTCCAGCCTATGACCAACACCACCACACCGTCTAGACTATGGCACTAAGTGCCACATCCAGCCTTTCCCTGAACACATCCAGCCTTTCCTTGAACACATCCAGAGACAGTGCCTCCACCACTTCCCTGGCAAGCGTCTAATCACCCTCTCTGTGAGGAAGTACTTCCTAATATCCAACCTAAACCTCCCTTGGAGCAGCTTCAGGCTGTGTCCTCTTGTCCTGTCACCAGTTGCCTGGAAAAAGAGCCCAGCCCCCACCTGACCACAACCTCCCTTCAGGTAGTTGAAGAGAGTGAGAAGGTCCCCCCTGAGTCTCCTCTTCTCCAGGCTAAACAACCCCAGCACCCTCAGCCTATCCCTAGAAGATTTTCCCTCTAGTCCTTCCACCAGCCTTGTTGCTCTCCTCTGGGCCACTCCAGCACCTCAACGTCCTTCTCAAAGTGAGGGGCCCAGAACTGAGGGGCCCAGAACTGGACACAGTACTCGAGGTGAGGCCCCACCAGTGCTGAGTACAGGGGGAGAATTACATACCTACTCCTGCTGGCCACACTATTCCTGATACAAGCCAGGATGCCATTGGCCTTTTGGGCCACCTGAGCACACTGCTGGCTCATGTTCAACCAGCTGTCCACCAGCACTCCCAGGTCCCTCTCTGCCAGGCTGCTCTCCAGCCACTCTTCCCCCAGCCTGTAGTGCTGCCTGGGGTTATTGTGGCCAAAGTGCAGGACCCTGCACTTGGTCTTGTTGAATTTCATGCCGTTGGCCTTGGCCCATCGATCCAGCCTGTCCAGGTCCTCCTGCAGCTTCTTCCTACCCTCTGGCAGATCAACACTCCCCCCCAGCTTGGTGTCATCTGCGAATTTACTGAGGGTGGACTCAATCCCCACATCCAGGTTGTCAATAAAGATTTTGAATAGGACTGGGCCCAGCACTGATCCCTGGGGGACACCGCTGGTCACCAGATGTCAACTGCATGCTGCTCCATTCACCATCACTCTCCAGGCCTGGTCACCCAACCAGTTTTTAACCCAGCAAAGGGTGCACCTGTTGAAGCCATGGATTGCTAGCTTCTCCCGGAGGATGCTGTGGGAGACTGTGTCAAAGGCCTTGCTGAAGTCAAGGTAGACCACATCCACAGCCTTCCCCCTCATCCACTAGGTGGGTCACCCAGTCATAGAAGGAGATGAGATTAGTCACGCAGGACCTTCCTTTCCTAAACCCATGTTGGCTGGGCCTGATCCCCTGGTTGTCTTCCACATGCCACTTGATGGCACTCAGGATGATCTGTTCCATAACCTTGCCAGGAACCAAGGTCAGGCTGACAGGCCTATAGTTCCCCGGATCCTCATTCCAGCCCTTCTCGTGGATGGGTGTCACACTGGCCAACCTCCAGTCATCTGGGACCTCCCCAGTGAGCCAGGACTGGTGATAAATGATGGAGAATGGCTTAGCCAGTTCTTCTGCCAGCTCCCTCAGCACCGGAGTCAATCACATGATTACAACCCTAACACTGCATTAAGACAAACTTAGACTATTTGGTAACTCAGAACTTTTTAAAAAATAATTTTATTTTACCCCATTCAGCAAATTCTTCTTTCAATTTTCTCACACATTAATCGAGGAAAATAAAAAGCTTGGGAAATAGAAAAAAGAGGGGTTGCTGAACAGGTTAAATATAAACAGCTTATTTTTTAAAAACTAAACAATCACCTTACTTTTATTTGATTATCCACTTAAATAACCTTTAAACAACAGCTCCATGACTTTGGTTAAAACTAGAAACAGTGAACAAAAATTATTTTTTACCTTTATATGAATGCAAATTTGAGTCACATCACCATCTGCACTGAGCTAATAGTTGTGTACGATTTGACATGTGTTCCGTTACCATATTTAATTTCATAGGCACGTCTCTCCTTTACTACACAGTAAACAAATGGCAGCATTTACAAGCAAGTGGCTGAATAAGCATGGAGTTGTAGGTGTATTCAGAATTATTTTCCATCCCCACCAATTTCAAAACAAGCAGTTTGGAGAAAAAGCATGAAGAGCTGCACTACTGAAAGAAAGCTTGGCATAAATGTGAAACATGGTGTGAAAAGATGACAGAGTTTAAACTAGCATGGTTAGGGACAGGACTAGAATACACTGGCAGTCCCTCAATTTCAGGCCTTCACAGTGATGGCGTTTCCAAAATGCAGGAAAACCTTTCACGGTAAAATTTCACTGTCAGCACGATTCCAGTCTTCCAAACCAGATACTGCCACTGCACATTAAAGCTGTTAAAACTGATGACTACATCCATTAATCTGTAAGGCGCACAGAACCAAAGTTTACAGATACTTAACGAACATCAACATGCATGCCTCAAACGTACAGGCCCCTGAAGGATGGAAAACATTAGTGGCTGAGAACAGAAAAACAAACAGGCAGATTCCTCCTGTCCTACTCGCCCCGCCCCCCATCGCCCATAAACACTGCCTCCAGCCAACAGTCCCCTCTACTCCCTTATCAAAGAGAGCCTGAGATGTGTCCAGGGTCTCCCAGCTCCTGCCCCGGCTCACGCACCCCGGTCAGGGCGCTGCCGGGGGGAGCGGGACATGGCTGCACTCTCCTCTCCCGACAGCGCCGCGCCCGGCCCGGTCTCCCGCAGGCCCCCACCCCGCCGTGACTCGGCGATGCAACACCAGTGTGGCCGCGGCGCCCTGACCCGACGCGCTCCGCCTCGCTTAGACCCTCTCTCTCTCCCGCCCGCCCCGGGGCCCACACCCTCGCTTACCGGCACCATGGGCCGCGCCGCTCTCTCACCGCAGGCAGAGCCCCCTGCTCACCAGCCCGTCCCTCACGGTGCACTGCCGCCCGCCATCCTGTCTGCCGCCGGAGACCCGAGGGCTCAGATCGCCACGCAGACAGCGGTGGCCGCGCCCGGCTCCTTCCGTGTCAGGGCGACCTGAGCCGCCGCCACCACCGCCATTTGCCACTCGCCAGCTGCCCGCCCTCCCCAAGCCGCGCTGACGTCTGCATTGCCTCGCCCTGGAGGCGGGCATAAGGTCCTGTGGGTGCGGCCCCTCGGCCCTGCAGCGGCGGGAAGCGGAAGGTGTGAGGCCGGCGAACTACAACTTCCGACAGGCTTTGCAGCGGGCCCCAAGCGGCTTCCGGCGGGGCCGGGTGCCCCGCGGGGGCGGAGGGACGGCGCGGAGCTGAGAAAGCGCGGCTCGCGCGGCTGCCCGGTGGTACGTGGAGATTCCTCCGATGCACCCGCCCCCGCCGCAATGCATAGGTACGGGGTGGGAAACAGGGGCTAGGATGCCGGCGCTGCGCCAGCGGAGGGCACTTGCCGCCCAAAATGCTGTCCCCGCCGATGGGGTGGGAGAGAGCCGCGTGGCGCCTGGGCTGTGCGTGAGCCCTCGCGAGGGGGGTGGCGCGTGGGGACGCCGGGTGCATGCACGGGAGCGCGCGTGGGTTTTTGAGGGGCCTCCGAGTGCTCAGGGCGGGGAGGAGGTGCGGGGGTGCCCGGATGGGAGACGCGCGGGAGTCTCCGACGATGAGGCTGGAGGGTGCAGGGGACAGGGGTTCCCGGGCCGCTTCGCCCCGGCTCCGCGGCGGGGGGCAGCCGGAGGTGAATTTCCTCCCGCCTCCGTGCATCCCGCCCGGGGCTGGCGCGCGAAGCGGTTCCGCGCGCTTAGGTGCCCAACGGCCGCCCCGCGCCGCCCCCGGGGCTTTCCCGCTCTCCGCCCGCTCCCTGGCAGCCGGCAGAGGGCCGGCCGCGGCCCTGGCCGTGTCGGGTTTGCGGGGCCAGGTCAGGGGAGCGGAGGGAGCTACAAGGGTGGCCGTCCCGTAGCACGGCTCTCCCATCAGCTTCTTCCGGCAGTCCCCCCGCTCGTCCCCTTACCCCATCCGGGATCGTGGTGCGTTTAACCCTGGTTAGTGTCAATCTGCCTGACTGAGCATGTCTCCGCTGTGGCCGCTGCTTGTACTTCCAGCGCCCACAATTTTAATTCCAGTTACTACTTTGCATGGGGATGTGTAACTGTGTAACAGTGAAATACTTCTGTACGAGGAGCCCCACCTTGTGACTGGTGTCGGTCCGGCGGTGCCTCCAGAGCCTGTGGGTTTTGCTGTGTCTGCAGGAAACACCTCCAGGAGATCCAGTCCTCCAGCAGCAACGTTTCCAGCAGCTTCACCTGGGACTGGGACTCCAGCAAGACCTCGGAGTTTCTCTCTGGCATGGGAGTGTCTATCCTTAAGAAGGATAAGCTGGGCAATGAAAACACGCCACAAGACCTGCTGGTGTCATCGACCTGTCCTCCTCAGAAACGGCAGAAGGTGAAGGATAAGGAGAAAGAAAAGGAAAAGGACTTTGTCATAGTGCGCAGGCCTCGGCTGCTCCGAGAGGCAGAGTCAGGTATTTGTCACCCTGGTCCAGGTTTTGTTCACCCTTCAGTAGAGATGGAGAGTAGACATCACAAGTCATTAGTACTTTATTCTTGCTTTATTGCTCTTTCCCACCATAATATCGCTTCTAGATCTGGTGGCTGGTACATTCTCTTTTACATAAGCCTTTAAGCAGAAGTGGTGTGTCTGGCTCCAGAACTGTGGCCCATGTAAGCCATGGTTGGCTCCTGCCTAGCCCCGCCAGCCCCTGTGAGTGTTGAGGGTTTGTGTGGTGTGTCCCAGTGTCTGTCTGCTCCTGCTGCCTGGGTCTTGGGAGGCGCCTTGGCCCAGCAGGGCCCTGAGCTGCATCTGTTGCTCTGCGCACGGACCCGTTTCAGGAGATGTTTCACCACATTCCAAGCAGGGCCAGGTTCCTCACAAAATATAGCTGCAGCTGCCAGATGAATATGGATTGTTGGTGCTGCTGTCCCCTGTGATATTGACACCTGGGGAGCCTGATTTTTTAATTTTTTTTTTACTTAAGCATCTAAGAAGTAAGGTACTTGGCCCTCGAGACCAAAGGGACTCAAATCCACATCTCTTGGCAGTGCAGGCTGAGGCATGCCAAAGAGGCAGGCAGCATCTCCTCTTCTGTTGGAGCTAAGCTGTGAGCAATGAAGGGACCCTGCCAGTGAACTACAGGGAAGGTACAACTAAGGGGTTAAGGGTTCTGTGCTGCAAAGGGACTGGCAGGAAAACAGCAGGCCTGTAACATGAAGACCTGAGGCACTTGAAGAAGGGGTTGCAGGATGCTGGGTTCCTTTCCCTAGTATCAAAATGTGTTTACAGTCTGCAGTGACTGCAGAATCCCAAATAAAGAAATTACTCTTTCCAGACACTAGGCTGTCACATGAAAGGTGGGAATGCCCTCAGACAACCCTGCTTTTAAATAAGAGGGAGTACTGGGTCATAGGCAGCTCCACCACCCATAGTCTCCCATGTGAAAGGCAACATTTTGTAAAGCCCTGTATCTACTCATGAGATGTGTAGATCACACCACATCCTTTCAGACAATTCCTGGGGGATGGTAGTTAGTGTGCATGTTTTAAGGAGCAGTTTACAGTATCTGCTTTTCTCTGTACATTATGCAAAAGCACAGCTCGCCTTGGGCTCCCCTCTGGGAGCACGACATGCATAGGAAGGGTGGGCATTTCAGCAGCAGGGGTGGGAAAAGAGGGCTATACAAGCCTTGGATTACAAAGGAAATAACTGAGATGCTCTTGTTCCCAAAATGAGTATGTGAATAAAGATTATTGTAGTTTTTTCAGGGAAATTGTTTTTCTACAGCTTTAGTATATATACTATGTTGATGTTATGGAGAGCTTTGCAGTTGCCAGTCATACCTAGGCAAAGATGGTAATATTCTGACAATGAAGAGCTGAAAGGGGGATGAGTATTGGGCTGTCATCTGTATAGCTTAGAGAGAGAGGCTATAGAGGTGCTTTAACAAACAAGCCAAACAAGACACCTGATTAGCAGGCAAAAATGAACCAGCCTTAACTAGAACACATGTGCTCTTTCCCTAAAGGTGTTTCATGGGATGCACTTCCAGATGAATTGCTTTTGGCAATCTTTGCATATTTGCCCCTAAGTGACTTGCTTAAAGTTTCCCTGATTTCTAAGAGATGGCATAGTCTTTCGTAAGTATTACTAAGAAAACATTTGCTTTTGTAGACTGTTAAATGACCTGTTTCTCATCTTGTTTATTCATGTATAATTCGATTTATGCTGTATGTGGTTCTATGTATATATAATCAAAAGGTGGCTCACATATTTTAACATTAGTAAGTTCTGTTAAGTAGCTTTCCCTCCTCTCAGTCTTTTGTGACACTGAAAGCTTTCTGTGCTTATAGTTATGACCTTTTCTAACTCACTAACACGTAAAATTCTGTGTCTTAGGTTTGATGAATCTCTCTGGCAGACTCTTGATCTGACTGGCAGAAATCTGCTACCAGGAGTGATTGGACAGTTGCTGCCTGCAGGTGTTACTGTATTCCGCTGCCCAAGATCATGTATTGGGAATCCATTGTTTAAAACAAGCAAGTAAGGCTTTTTCTGCATGTTCTGGATCCTGAAACTACATCTCAAATATTCAGTTTCTCTCTGTATTTATCATCTTAAGGTCTCCACCAGTAGTAGCATTTATGCTGTTTCTGGAGTATGGAAGAGCTGATCAATGGTTAGGCATGTATCAAAATGAAGTTAATACAGCTTTTGAAAGTATGAAGCACCATTGCAATTTATATCTTGTAGAACCAAGAAGCATTAGTACCTCCAGCATTTTTATATGGGAAGCTCAAAAAAACAACTCCAACAGGACAGACTTTCAGCTGTTAAGACAAATCCTGTAAATGCCTTGAAGTTTTCTGTAGTTTTGGCTATAGCTTAGCAGTAGACTTAGTGAGCTTAGTAGTATGTCCAATGTGCAGCTGAATACAATAGCATAACTATTTTCTGCAAGCTTTGCACAGTTTTAGTGCATAGGGTATATTTCTAGTGTGGGGAATTTGTAGAGCAGGTCTCTACAAATGTAATTTTACAAAAAGTCATTTTGGTAACCTATCTTTTCCCTTTTTTTAGACCTCTGAGAGTACAACATATGGATTTGTCAAACTGCACAGTGTCTGTTGCCGATCTCCAGAGTATTCTTTGTCTGTGTGAAAGGCTGCAGAACCTCAGCTTGGAGGGACTAGTGCTTTCTGATGACATCATCAAGTGAGTGACATTTTTGGCAATATTCAGTAAATACCTTCTGTTTGATACTGTCATTTTGTGCAGGCTAGTGAAAGAGTGCAGTTGAGAGTTGTTCATTGTGTGAGTCTTTTGAAATGGCCAGTGTTAGGCACGTAACAGAGCTAGCTGGGCAGGCTAAATGAGCTGCCTCTATCTTTGTCCTCCAAGAGATGAGGTGAGGGGGAAACACTCTTTGTGGGTTTTTTTTTTGTCATTCCCAATAGTAGGGGGAGCCTGGAGAAACTGCTTATCTCTCTAGCGTTTATATGTCCATTGGCTGTTCCCACACCTAAGCAGCACAGCAAAGCTACTTCTGTTTTCCTATTTCTGTGCTCCCAAGAGAACTTTGGCATACAGCTTCTTTTCTGGTTTAAGGGGTCTCCCACCAGATGCTCGTCATGCTTTTGCATGATTTCTCACTTCTTTGTTGAATTTCACTGAGTGTCTGGAAGATTACAGATTCTGTCAAGCAGATGAACTGTTCTTTGGTTAAAATGGAAAGACTCTAAGGGGTGTACAGTAAACCTGTTCAATCACATCAGGTGATTGTGGAGGTGCCAGGAACTATGGGTCAGATGGCAGAGACACTGGGTATTCTGCTTTCTACTTTTGAGCTTTCTAATGCATACCTCACAACGGAGGGTAAAAAAAGAAAAACAAAACAAAAAGAAACCAATATAATTTAGCTTTTGATAGATTTAAAAATAGGCGAAATTGGGGTAGTAATTAGGCAGAAACGATGGCATTTTATTGCCTTGTGTACAATGTAGATACTGTGTGTGAGGGTTTTTCCAGGTTTTGCCAGTTGCATATCTGCTGTAGTCCTTGCCAAAAAGAGCATTCGGGGGGATATTATTTGGACATGGGTTTTATTCTGGAATTACCTCCATCTTGCAGGATGACTTCAGAAATGGGATGATTGCTTTGTCTTTTGTAGATGTATAGCCATCTCTAATAAGCCATGGTGTGTGTTTAATGGAGAAAATAGTTTCATTTTAAGCTCAGCAGATTATAAATATGGAGATTTTAAAGTTGTGCTGTGGTGCAGCAAGTACAGAGCTGAAATCTTTAGTGACTTCTAGGCTGGTCAGTTTACTAAAGATGCATTGCTGCATGTTTAATGAAAAATTCTGTACCCAGGATCTTGGCTCTTGAAAATAATAATGCATCCTAGCAATGCAACTGATGTTCCAACATTCATATTTTACCAGGCTTTTCTCTTCTCTACAGGAGCATTGCTAAGAATCCCAGTTTGGTTCGACTAAATCTCTGTGGGTGCTCAGGGTTTTCTGCAGAAGCCTTGGAGCTGATGTTGAGCAGCTGTTCTTTGTAAGACAAAAATAATTTTTGCTATTCCTGCTTTCTGCTATTCCTAAGGAAAATGAATTTTTACTTTTCTCATAGGCATTCTAATTGTACTTACCTCTTATATCTTTTTTTGAGCCTGTTTCTGTTCCTAAATGCCTAATAGTTGATTATTAGCTGAATAGGCTTTTTCTTCCTATCAAGCTGTTTTCTTCTTTAGTAGTGAAGATGTACGTTGTAGGTTTTAATTAGTTTCCTTAATCATTCTTAAAGGAAATCTCATTGGTAGGTAACCCTCATTTATGTTCCTTTGATTATATTTTTCTTAATGAAAGCAGTATGTGATCCTCACAAAGTGAAAGTGTGTTTTGAAACTGAAGAGTCCCAGAGCTCCCTTAGCAATCAGAGTACAGAATGAATGGCAGAAGACATTGTGCTTTCTGTCCATGATAGAAGGACCCTTCCGTAACCTTCTGCTTTATGCAGCACTGTGTTCAGATTGGCAGCTCCAGTGATTAAACCCTCTGTTGGCAGGAAGTCACTGAACTGAGCCACAGTCAGTCTGGGATTATATCCTGATCTTTCTGCTGACTTCCTGTCAGATGCTGGACCATTTCCTTAATCTTCATTTCTGCAAAAGCATGCTTTTAATTAGACCGCAAGTTAGTAGACAGCCAAAGCCTTAATTTTTTTCATGGGTAGATAATACTTTGTGTTGCTTGGTTTAAATACTTTGATCACGAGCACTTCAGAGAATGGCAGACTGTACAGTGAATAGTGAACAGCAGATGGCAAACCTGATCCTAGGAATGCTAGTGGCAGTTTAACTGTTTTTTTCATGTACATAGGAACTGCCAGCTAAATGCTCTTATTGGGCTGTTCATGAGGCTTTGTCTTCTGGTTACATCTATAACACCTGCACACAAAACAAATACTTGTTCCAGCCCTGAATGGTGATAGGCTATAGGTAATCAAGCATGTAAAGAGAGTTAAGGTCACAGCATGGCAAATGCTTATATAAAACTATGATGTATTTTATGCTAATTAGAATCAATTGGTCATCTGACCAATGCTAATAATTGTCTTTTTTCCTCTTACTGTGAACATCTGTTCAGTAGTAACAAACCCAGAAGGGAGAAAACAGTGTCTCCCTGTGGCAGTCTTCAGAAAGAACCATTTCACTTTCTAAGATTATTGAATCGCTGCAGTCAGAAGTGGCTTTGGGAAGCCACTTCAACCCCTTGTCCAGTGTAGGGTCTGAATTCAGCACTGGCCAGGTTCATGAGGGCTTTCTCTGGTGGGATCTTGAAAGCCTTTGAAGACAGATTCCACAGCCTTGCTGGGCAACGTGCTGCAGTACTTAGTTATTGTCATAGTGAAATCTGCAGTCATGAATATGGGAATTTGGTATTAGATGTGCTACAAGTTTTTGCCTTAGAAGTATCAACTGTATTAGGTAGTATCAGAAATCAAACTGTATTTCAGTCATTCTTCCAGACAATTCTTTCTTCATTTTTGTGTAGGTTGGAGGAGCTGAACTTGTCCTGGTGTGACTTCACAGCCGCCCATGTCAAAGCAGCAGTCAATCATATTACATCAAAAGTAACCCAATTAAATTTAAGTGGATACAGACAGAATCTACAAATAACAGGTAAATAGCAGTATGACAAACCTTTATCCCACTATAACAGCAGGCTTCATATTTTCTTATGGTTGGTGTATGCTGTCTGTATAGAAAAATCATGTGTCAGAACTGACCTTGTGTTCTATATAGCTCAATTTTCTTGGTGTCAGAGGATCTTAGTCATATCTCTGGCTTACCCATGAGGAGTGAGATGATTTCTCTTCTGAATTCAAAAATAGTCAGGTGAAAGCTCATTTCATCTTCAGTTGAAAGGTACAGCTGTTCTTCTGAAGTAAGTGCTGCAAGCAGGATACAGTGGATCAGTGGATCCCATGTGCCACTTTGAATCATCCTTAGAAATACTGTCCTTGGAGCCTTCTTAAGTCTCTTCTGGTATTGTGGCTGCTGAAGACATCTTCTGAAAGAAAGCAGTCATAATTACTACTTGAGTTTCAGCCTGACTTGACCTTCTACACATACCAGTTAATCTGGAAGGCAGATAATCTCAGTAATCAGCATTAATTATTTACTTTCTAATAGTTCTAGGAGGGAAAGTTGGGTAAAGTTACAGGCTAATAAAAATCCAGGAAAATACAGATTTGGGGAGAGGGCAAAATAAAATGGACAAGAGCATAGCTAAAGGTTGAAATTACTTCGGCGGTAAAGAGAAGTTAATTTTGTTAATGAACAAATGTGACAATAGGGCATTGGCTGACAAGCAGGTAGGTGACACACAGGCTGTGACCTCTTTTCTGGTTAAACGTCACGCAGACCTCGATTCCCTTGTGGGGAAATACACCAGTCATCTTTTAGCTCAGCCCAGAACCCTTCAACAAACATGCTACATAATCTCCTCCAAATGAGGAATCAGCCTTCTGGTGATCTGACCACTAGAGACAATCTCTTTGCAAAACAGTTTCTATGAGTAATTTAACGCTATTTCAATTCAATTTGTAAGTCATAAAATTTTAATAGTTCACTGATCATTGTAATCTAGCCATTGTTTTCTTTAGTTTTTGCATGCGAGTTCTGAAATACCGAAGTTCTCTTGCATGTTGATTAGCACGTTGCCAATAATAGTGACCTTTTAGGTGATACCTGAGCCACAGGTGACTCTGTGCTCTTTGCAGACAATGACAAGATGGTCTTAGGAATTTACAGTTTAAATGGGAAAAATGCAACTTTCTGTTACAAGGAAAGAACTTTCTGTGGGTAAAAATGGAGCTGCCTAAAGAACTTGCTCTGAAAGGGTACTTGATGTGTGGAAAAATTTTGGTATTTTCTAACTACATGTAAGAATTTCAGGCATCTCACCAGTATTGTGTCTACACAATACTGTGTAGACTGCTACAGCAGTATCATTTCAGTTACTCACTTGCTAAGTTGCTGGCACAGTTTAGTACTAGGGACGCTTCTTTGGACTAAATGGATGTGTTTTGCTGAGAACAAAAAAGGTCCCTGTAAGGTATCCTAATAGACCCACAGCATATAGTCTGACTTAAGTGTATCTTCACAAACAGTTGTGTTTCAGTTGTGGGGTTCCCATAGAGAAGCTACAGATTAGCATATCTGGAAGTGAGTAGGCTGTAGAAAGCATGTTTGTCTTATTGCTGAAAGGTGAACTGACTCTGTGACCTCTTTTCAGACATCAAAACACTGGTGGAAAGATGTCCTTTGCTCATTGATTTAGATCTAAGGTAAGAAGACCTGTGCAGCTAGTCCTTAAATGCTTATGGTTCAGGGGATTGCCAATTGTATTGCAGTGCAGTAATTTATATAGCAGTTATTTTAGAGGACTGCACAAACTGAAAATACTTTCTATGATAAACATACAACAGAGTTGCTATCTGGCATGCCATAATCTGGAACTTGTAACTAACTTGAAGATTTGCTACCTCGGCATGAATGTTATATACATACAGGATTTGTTAAGTAACAAGTGATGGTAGTTGATGGGTAGAGTGGAAGGAAGCATTTAGATGCATACAGCTTGAGCCTAGCATCATAGGGAGGGTTTAGTTCAGCTCTGATATAAATGTGTTACTTGGCCATGGAACTGTTAAAAAAAGTTACTTGTTTTGACCTTGTCAATTAAAATATTTTGAAATTTCAATGTGTAAAGTAATTGCCTTTTCATAGCATGAGTTCTGCTTCAGAGTATCTGCCTGCAGAGAAGCTTCTGCTTTCACTTGCCCTGCAGTGAAAACCAAAATCCCTTCCCCATAACACACACTAGAAATAAGTTACTTCTATATTAAGCAAAAAATACTGCAGTGGTAGAAAAAGGTGATATTAATTGGATTTATCATTTTGAATTTTAGAGATACCACATTTACTGCTGCTTTATACTTAAACCTCTACTTCGTTTGCTCTCCTGTACAGTGACAGTGTGGTGTTGAAGTCTGAGTGCATTCAGTATTTTCACCAACTCATCCTTCTACAACATCTGTGTCTTAGCCGATGTTACCAGATATCACCTGCAGCCTTAGTGTAAGTAATCTCTGCATGGCTTTGGTTTGCTGTTTGCACGGAGGGTAAGTTAACTTAATTTGCTTTATTTTACGTTTAGAATTGCAAGTACTGTTTTGAAAAACTTACTCTGGTGTAAGAAAATAGAAATAAGGAACTGAGATAAAATAACTTTACTGCTTGACCATATACCTTTGAGAATCCAGACTGGAACCCAAGGTATCTGATAATTTTTCTGTGATGTCAGTCCATACTCGTGGAACTTGCTGCTCAGTGTGCGTCTTCCATAAATGTCATTATACTACTGGTACGCATTACTGAGAGGTACAGCCAGTGACCAGTGTCAATGTCAATATTAGGCTTTCAATTATGCAGCAAGGAAGGTTAGACTAGCTTTATCTGTTTATATTCCTTTGCTTTTGTGTGTACCTGTATCAGTTACTGGTTTTCACTGAAAAACAGCTTTGAGCTATTGCTTGTGGGTTTTTTCTACCTTTTGTTAGTATAGCAGCTATTCATCTTAATCCTCTCAGGAAGGGTGTCAATCCTGAGGAAATGATCAACCAAAGAAAAGGTTGTGAGAGGACCCAGACTATCAAAATGCACCTGAAGAATCTTTTCTGTAGCAGTGTGTGCTGTCATGATGACAGCTTGTGTGTCTTTGCCTTTGGATTTTGTCCAATGCTTGATCATAGATAAACAGGTCACATGATGACTGGGCAATCAAGAAGCCAGGGCTGGGTACTCACCAAAACATTGAAACAAATTGGAGCCTAAGAGTACCTAGGGGCTTGTGTCCTTTGAGTCACATCCTGAAACTTCATTTGGTGCAATTCCTTCCACTTGTTCTATATACCTAAGTCCAGGGAAATGAAAGGTAAGGAACCAGTTTGTTTTCACTCTGTGAGAGAGAGAGAACAGCAAGAAACAATTTATTCAGCTGGTTTCCTGAATTACCAGTACAGAGAACTAGTTTCAGTTAAGTATGTGATTTTAAAAAGTAGGAGGGGGAATTTAGCTTAAGTTACCTACCTTTTAAAAAATTGGAAGCAATGCAGTTACCTAGTTTGAGTACTTACTGCAAAAAAAAGCTTTCAGGTTCATGACTAATTTAGTGTTTTTCTCTTTCTAGAGAACTTGGTGAAATTCCAACATTAAAGACTCTTCAGGTATTTGGAATAGTGACTGATAGCTCCCTACAGCTCCTCAAGGAAGCGCTTCCTGACATTAAGATCAATTGTTCATATTTTACAAGTATTGCAAGGCCAACTATTGGCAGTAAAAAGAACCATGAGATTTGGGGCATCAAATGCAGATTAACACTGAGAAATCCTAGTGGCTTATGATCATGTACAATGCACTGGATGTGATGGACACCCTGTGTGTAGTGAAGCTCCTTATGAAGCAGAGTGCTGGAGCACCTTTGATCATAGTACTGTTATTGTGAAAAGCATTCTAACTTGGGCTTATGTGTTAATGTAGTTTCATAAATATTTCTACAGTTTCGTAAATATTTTTTTTACTTAAAGCCTTTAGAACTCTGATCTGTGAGCAATTGTAGAATTTTTTTGTCTTTTCTTAACAGGAGAGCTTTTTTTTTTTAAATATTATGAAATACTCATTTTAGTTGAACAATGCCAGCCTCTGGCAACTGTTGCAGGTCCTCATGCAGCTTTTGTTGCTCCAAGGTGTTCTAAAGGTGCTTGTGATGATCTCTTCCAGCTCTGCAACTCCTGAAATGGCTTGTAGAGGTGCTAGGTATCTTAAGAAGGCTTATTAATTGTCTTCATCTGAGTTTACAGGATTCAAAATGAATAATGGCATTAAACTGAAGTCCTTAACTGAACTAGATGTACAGTAAGATGAGAAGCTACCCACTGTCTGGGAGAGGGACAGAGGGCTGAGTCTGAACTTGCCAAACCTGAAAACAGTAAATAGGGGAAGGGATGTCTGCATGAGAGTAGCTATGAGACAGCTCAATACTGTGGACATTAAGAAGCAGTACAAAGGAGCTACAGTGAAGTTCTTTAGCAGGCCACAAGGTAACATCTGGTTTAGTATTCTTTGTTGTTAACAAAATATAAAGAAAAGCCCATTCAGAATAAGCATCTGTAAAAATAGATGCTGGTTATCAATTGTTTCATGTTGTGGTGTTCTGATTAAATATTACAAAACCTTAATGTAAGTTCTGTGAGCTTGATCTCAGATAAAACTTCTTAAAAATATTCTCTTTCTTTAAAGAATATGATCTTTCAGTTGCAACTGATAGATGGGTGAAAATCTTGCAGGAGGAGGACTCAAATGGTTCTAGCTCTCAAACCAAAACCTGGGACTGCAGCATAAGAATGCTGAAAGGAAGAGATTTTTTGGTGCTAGCAAGAGATACAGATTTCTCTTTTATAACAACTTTTGTAGTATCATTTCACTTCTTCTATCTCCAACACTAAGCACTACTGTCTAGTGTTGGGTTTTTCAAGTCATGAAAAGCTGAGTAACTGTCAAAAAAACCAAACAGGTAGTGCTCTACATAAAACTTTGATCTGATCAACAGGACATAAGCCTGGAATGTTCCATGGGTATGTTAGCTGAGAAGTCTGAGAGCAAAACTTGCACACTGTGTAGGGCATGTATATGCTGCTGTTGCTGTTCCTATTAGTTCTGTAAGCAAGTAGGCAATTGTTTTGTTCATGGATGTTTGTTAGCCTACAGCATTACTGTAGGGCTGTTCCACAGGTGTAGTGTTTCCCATCTCAATCTGAAGAGTTCAGGCATAAATACCTGGTGCTACTGAATAGATTAATTATCATAGAATCATAGAATCCTAGGGGTTGGAAGGGACCTCGAAAGATCATCTAGTCCAACCCCCCTGCCAGAGCAGGGTCACCTAGAGCACATCACATAGGAACGCATCCAGGTGGGTTTTGAATGTCTCCAGTGAAGGAGACTCCACAACCTCTCTGGGCAGCCTGTTCCAGTGCTCTGTCACTCTCACAGTAACAAAGTTTTTTCTGATATTCACCTTGAACCTCCTATGCTCCAATTTGCACCCATTACCCCTTGTCCTATCACTGGACACCACTGAGAAAAGCTTAACTCCATCTCCCTGACACTCACCCCTTACATATTTGTAAACATTGATGAGGTCACCCCTCAGCCTCCTTTTTTCCAAGCTAAAGAGACCCAGCTCCCTCAGCCTTTCCTCATAAGGGAGATGTTCCACTCCCTTAATCATCTTTGTGGCTCTGTGCTGGACTCTTTCAAGCAGTTCCCTGTCCTTCTTGAACTGAGGGGCCCAGAACTGGACACAATACTCCAGATGCAGCCTCACCAATGCATAATAGAGGGGGAGGAGAACCTCTCTTGACAGACTAACCACACCCTTTCTAATGCACCCCAGGATGCCATTGGCCTTCCTAGCCACAAGGGCACATTGCTGGCTCATGGTCATCCTCCTGTCTACCAGGACCCCCAGGTCCCTTTCACCTACACTGCTCTCCAACAGGTCAGCCCCCAACCTGTACTGGGACATCGTGTTGTTCTTCCCCAAATGCAAAACTCTACACTTGCCCTTGTTGAACTTCATCAGGTTTCTCTCTACCCAACTCTCCAGCCTGTCCAGGTCTCTCTGAATGGCAGCACAGCCTTCTGGTGTGTCAGCCACTCGTCCCAGCTTAGTGTCATCAGCAAACTTGCTGAGGGTACATTCTGTACCCTCATCCAGGTCGTTGATGAAGATGTTGAACAACATTGGTCCCAGTACCGACCCCTGAGGGACTCCACTAGTCACAGACCTCCAACTAGATTCTGCCCCATTGACCACAACTCTCTTAACTCCTTCCTTTCAACCAGTTCTTGATCCATCTCACTACCTGATCACCAAACTCATACTTGATCAACTTATCTACAAGGATGCTGTGCGAGACAGTGTCAAATGCTTTACTAAAATTAATGTGGGAAGATTGTATTAATTTGGTGGTGAATTTAATGTTAACTATCTTCTACAGCATAGCAAATAGAGCACTATCTTGTCAATTTGTTCTAATTGGTTTTGTTTCTTAAATTTAATAAGAGTTTAAGTAACACTTGAGTCACTAATAGGACAAAGGAGTGAACAGGCAGCGTATGTTGTGAAAGCTGGAGTGGAGAAGTGATGGGAGGTTGGAGGGTGCTGGATGCTCTTCATGCCTCAGTTTGCAGCCTTTGATTTATGCCTTAAATTATTTCATGGAAAAACAGGTAA
Organism: Hemiprocne comata; assembly: GCA_020745705.1. Classification (NCBI taxonomy): domain Eukaryota; kingdom Metazoa; phylum Chordata; class Aves; order Apodiformes; family Apodidae; genus Hemiprocne; species Hemiprocne comata. The sequence continues at coordinate 23,505,443 of CM036616.1, read as the reverse complement.
ATCTTTGCAGCGCAGCACAGCACTATTTGTAAATGCTGCTTCTCCTTATGCACATGTAAGCCCATACAACTTCTCTTGCATATAATGAAGATCTAAGGAACTGCTGTATTGTACAAAATGACTGGATGAGAGAAAATTTTCCCTGACTTCAGCGTTGGAAGAGGACAGACATTAATATTGCAGGTCTATTGGTTACGATGGCACACATAGAAATTCTCTGGGTAAGGTGCACCACTGACCTTTTCCTAACTGAAAAGTTGTGGCAGCTCGAAGCAATTTTATATCAATAACTGCTACATAGCTAAGTCTCTACATTTTACCTAGAGCATGAAGGCTTAGAAACCATTATTTAAAACAAACTGCACAGTATGTGAGAAAATGATCACATGAACCACTGTTTAAATAAGACACAGGACAGCTTCATCTATCTACCAAGTTTTTCATTTTTATTACAGAATGTATAAACACCACTTTTCTTTAAAAAAAAGCAAAGAATGACAGGTGTAGTTTAGCAGAACACAGTGTGGACTGGCAGTAAAAGAAAAGACTGTGGATTTGATTCAGCAGGTAGAAGAGGTGTAGAGTTCACTGCCAGTCCAGGCAAATTAGATCAGTGTTAAACCAACATTCAGTCCTGTCACAGAATACTGTCTACCAGGTAAGTTGTCTGTACTCTGATCCTTCATAATAAAGGATCCTTAAAAAGTATTCTACAATTCTTTAATAAAAAAGGTAGCTGCTCCTGTTTATTATAAATCTGAATTGTCCTAGTTATTTAAATCAAGCATTCACCAGTAAATGCTTCAACAGAAGTGCAATTAAATATAGACAAAACCAGAAGAGGCCACTCATGAGTAAGTCACGTTTCCATTTTGCTAAATTAGGAATTTGACTGAAATCTCTTGCTGAGCCCTAAACCAGATCATTGCCTTTTAGTCTCAGCATTCATAATAAGGAATGGACAAGCATCTTTAAGAGGTATCCTGATCAGACTAATCAGTATCCATTAAAATGTTACAGCACACAAATGTCTCTAAGCTGGCCACAAGGGTTTCTGCCATTTTTCTATACAGGTATTCAAGTACACTAGCAATACCTGGACCTCAGATCTAACACAGTGATAAAAGTTCTAGGTGGTCATAAATTTGTCTTAATGGCACTGGGTTGTTATTTTTAAATCTTAACAGCATATTGACTAGTGTACTAGACAGAGGCACATAAACCATCCTTAACTGGTTACAGATGGATTAGGAATAATTAAAACACCCTAGTCTCTGTGCAGCCAACTTTCTAAAGAAATATTAGTCTTGCATCTTTACCTTTAGACCAGTTCTACAGATTTTAGACATTAAGAGCTTTATTCTGATACTTCCTGAACTTACCAAGTTTTGAAAGAGTATTTGGTTACTTGATTATCGCCATCTGGTGTGCAATCCTGGTAACCAGATCGTTATTTACACTATCTGCAGCACACTTAAAGGTGAAATGTACACAAACCGTGACAACTTACTCAAAAAGCTCTGTCAATATCACATTTTACTAAAATTGAATGGTCTGGTCAGATCAGTTTCCTCTAAATGCTGGTTTAGAGTGAATACAAAACACTTAAGTAGTGTAAGGAAAAAATCCTTTATCCCCTTCCTCCACCTGTAAAGATAAATCTACATTTTATGATTGGCAATAAATACACTGATTTGCCACACTGGAAAACATTTACATTAGACCTGAGAACATCTCTTACAGGAGTCTCTTGATTCAAAAGTGGTTTTTAAGAAAACTCACTTTTGGAAATAGATCTGTAGTAGACAGGACAAAACACATTTGTTTCAAGTCATGTAGAAGAGTTCCTGCTGTAGGAATCTTCCATTTTGTCAAATTATGCCCTGATCTATGCAATTAGCACAGACTTTCAAAGGCAGTCCTAGTTCACAGTTTCTCTAAAACATTAGCCAAGAATTCATTTCCTCCTATATTCAGAGCTTATTTTCTTATTACTGTCTTGCTTACCTAACACATTTATTTAGAGGCATGTAAAAGCAGAATTAATTTGTTGCCAATTAAATATCAGTAGAATTCAGCATAGGATTGGAAATTTAAACTTTTGGGGAAGTTAAACACGTACATAGAAAACGGGGAGACACACAGGTATTAACTTGTGCTCCCAGCTACTAGCACTCAGCACATCTCCTTCAAATACAAAGAAACTCAGAACTTAAAATTCCAAACCAATCAACTTAAGTCCAAATATCTTTCTTAATGATAGTCACCTACATACACTACTGTGACTAAACACCTGCTAGCCAGCTAATCCATTCAGTGAAGGAGTATATCTTACTTCAATGCTTCATATAGTTTATATATTCCTACTAAAGGGCTTCAGAAAACCCTGGAGTTTCAAGTCCCTCTCTAGCTAAAGAGCAAGAACTACCTCATCCAAGATGTGATTAAACCAGACTTTTACTTTTGATGTAAATCTACTAAGTAGAAAAAAATACTGGAAGAGCAAAAAAACCCACCAAGTTTCACAAGTTGTATGGAACTACAAATTGTAAAATTTTTCAAAAGCATACAAAAGGTTTATATTTCTATTACGTCAACATCAGCATTTACCAAAATCTATATATCCTTGCATCAAATTGCTAGCTTGATAATCAGCTTTTCTACAAAAGTATATGTATGAAGGTGTTTAATCAGTCCCAGACTGTTACTAGAAAACTGTACATCTGAATATTTAATGCTACTGACTTAATATTTAAACCCATCTACCTGTGTTTAAAAATATGCTCTTTCAGGTTTGCCTTACAGGTTAAAATGTCAATTTTCACTGACGTTAGAGCTAAGACTTCAGATCTATTTCTTTTAGAGCAGATGCAAAAAGAGCTTAAACATCAGGCTAAGGTTTCCACAACCCAAAGGAATGAAAAGCATCTCAAGCTTCCTCCAAATGCTCTTGCATCCAAAAAGGCCAACTTCCAACATAATGCAGCATTGTGATGTGCTGTCTATCTCCAGGAGTTCCCTCTCTGGATCCAGCATTGTTTCAGCAGGAGCCACTAAGGTCCTTCATTCTTCCAGCAGAACAGTGCACAGTGCATCCTCTGTATCGATCATTATTGAAGCTATCGCCCCATCATTGAACTCAAAAGATGTTCCTCCATCTACAACCATACATGCATCCCAACAACGGGAACGGACACAGACTCTGCAAAAACCCAAAAAAAATATTTTCACAAAATAGCTTAAAACAATTATTTCACACAAGCACTTACTTGAACTGGTTCTTGGACATTCCTTTGCATGGATCAGTTTATCACATGGAGACAAGCTTAAGAGAATAATTCAATATGGTACTAAGCACTTGAATCCCCCAACCTATCAGCACCTTATATAGACATAGAAGAAAGTCCAGAGAGGACTGAAGGACTTGTTCGAATGGAGACTATTGCTCCAAGAGTCTGAGAACAGCCCTTGGTTTCAAAAGGTGCAGTTCAGGTGTATCTTTTTAAAGAAAGCTACTTATTTTTGTATTGCTGGGTGGGAACCAATAGTCAATGCCACAGCTGCTGCAAGACTGCAGTCTCAGACATGCTTGATTGTTTCTGACTTAGGCCTTGGTCTAGACAAAGTTCTTGTCTCCAACATTTAATCAACAATTATCCAGTGACCTAAATTTTCAGGTAGAAACATCCTTCACAAATACAAAAAGCTTGGAAGCACAGCCACAGTGTCAGTTTAATTGGCCTGTGCATCCCTAAAACAGCTAGTTCCAGACACTGCAGAACATGAAGTCATGTTCCACTCTGGAGCTTTACTCTGCTATGTAAAAAAAAAACACAAAAGATTACAGCAATGGGGAGATGTCTAGTATGAAGAGCTAAACATTAGCTGTGACAGGCAGTAAATTATACTTAGAAAAAGGAAAAATGGGTATATATCCTTCACAGCTATGCAGTCATTTGTAGCTTCAGTATAGTTTTTATAGTATATATCATGCTGAGGGTTCCAAATAAGACAACTTAGTCCTCTAGAACCCATGGATAAAAATGCAGTTATTTGCTTCTATTTTCACCTCTTCTCTAACCATCTCTTAATATTTATACAATCTGGAGAACTCCCAGATCCAACTAAGCAGCAGTAGATATTCAAGGACATGACACATACACTGCTGGCATCTAATATTGTAATATTTAGTAGCCAGCAATGTTATTTATTAATAGGTCATCAAATGTAAAACTGATGTGGCTCAAGAGAAGAATTTGGGTCTCCTTTGTGTCAGAGCTCCTTTAGACATTTGTTTTGATACAAAAAGGTTGAATTCACATTTAACTGATAAACTGTATTTTTCTCAACATGGTTATTCTGAACAGAAAATTAAGTTGCATGTGTTTATATTTAATTGTCGCAAGCTTCAGAAAAATCACAGATTCACTTAGTTTGGAAAAGATTTTAAGGTCACGGAGTCCAAACATTAAACTAATATTACAACATCCACCACTAAACAATGTCCCTAAGCACAATGTCTGTATGTCCTTTAAGAACCTACAGGGATGGTGATTCAACCCACCTCCCTGGGCAGCCTGTTCCAGTTCTCGATAACCCTTTCCTATAAAATCATGACTAATACCTCATATTCTGCTCTGAAAGCGAGTTTACTTCTGTCTCCTCTGTAACCATACATTGGTAGCTGAAGACAGCAACTGCATTCACTCTGATTAGTCGTTTCCCCAGACAAAAAAACAGTTTAAGTCTGTCCTTCATACACCGTGTGTGTTGGCCCTCTCATCATCTCAGTGGCCCTTTCCTGAATTGACTCCAGTTTGTCAATGCCTGTGTCTCTTAATGAGGGAAATGGCACACACCCAAAACTAGGCACTGAGATTTTTTTATTCCATAAGACTGTGCACGGATCAAACATCAAAAAGACGTAACACAACTTGGAAACATTTTCTTCCTGTTAAGAAAACAATACTCAAGCCCTTCAAACCTGAAACTGCATATTGAAACACTTCAAGGGAAACTCCTGGATTACTCCTACTTTGACAAATACACAGAACAAAACATTATTCAGTGACTGCTACAGCAACCACTTACTTTGAAGAGAAGCCACGCTGCCGGCTACTGGAGAAAACTCTGTTTACAATAGGTTCTCGAACACTGAAAAACATCTTTGGTTCTTCTGGACTGTAGAGCAGGGACTCATTGTAATCATTTGTTACTATAAATAGAGAAATCAGCCATTAGATTTTCCAGAGAAAATCAGTTAATCTCAGAAACACATTTCTCCAGGAAAGACAGCTTCCCCAGCAAGAGGGAATACAGTCTTGCCACATGTTTAATACCCTTTACCTGCAAAAAAACAGATTTTACAGAAGATTCCTTTCAGTTCTATTGCATGACAAACACTCAACAACTCTATTCCGATGATTAAATATTAAATGTCTCAAATCTTAGAAGAACTGAAATTCTCAAGATCTACACATACCAAAGGCTACATATGTGCTTTCCTATCAGGTCAGACATTTTTCACCAAATGTGCCTAAATAATATTTGTAAGAAATACTATTTTTGCAAGAGTGCTACAATACTGAAAGCACTGCTGTGTATTAAGAGTATGAACAAATAACTGGTCAAAGATAAGATACCTTAAAGAAATATTGCCTTTTTCACTAACCTTTTTGTACTAGTTCTGTGTTCAACGGCATAGTCAAACTTCCATGCTTTTTAGCTGTTAAGCCAAGAGAAAGAGCCCCAATTAGATGCGTGAATCTTTATATAAACTTGGCCAGTAAAGCCACACTGTTAACTCACCAATGTTAAGGATCTCTTCAACAGCTTGATGTGCTAACTTGTTAATATTATAGGACCTAGACAGAGAAGTAGAAGTCTTGTTTGCTAAGCAACATGAGTTGGAAGAAAAACAAAACAAAAAAATCTTGCATACACATGAAGAACTATATTCAACACCATGAAATAAACAAGACTGCTATTAAGTGTCAGCTGTCATCAGTTTCTTAAAAAAATGCCTTAAATTAACTCTTGGTTTGACATCTGCCTGTGGCTTTGTAAACCTTAATAATGTTAAGTCTTCAAGAAAGAAGAGCATGATACACAGGATGTTTCCTTAACAGTAATCCTCCTGCCTTAAAACCCCAATAATTGCTGATTTAAATCTTCATTTCTAAAAGAAGAGAAATGACAGTTACACAAATTGAGTGTGTTCTTATCCCTTCTATCCACTCCTTGCTAATTACTTCCCTTCTGTTAAGTTCTCATTTATGGTACCCAACACTTCTCTACAAATATTACGTCTTTTTATCCATACCCTAAGATGTGGGCTTGAATCTCTTAAGAACCAGTGTATGTAGAAAAGGAAAAGACAGGTCAGACACTTTTGCATTTGCTGTATTTGGATGTACAAGTCATCATAAAGCCTCAGTCTGAACCAAGTCTAACCTCCAACAGAAATCTCCCTCCGATGCCCAGTCTCAAAAGGTATTAGATGCTAATCACAGCCTCTGTGCAGCAGTACTGTGAACTGGTCGATGTCTCAAAACAGCATAAAATTCTCAGTCCAGCAATTCTATCATGGCAGTAAAACACTTCAGACAGCAACAGACATCCATTACATATCTAACTGACTACAGAGCTGCTGAGGGTGGTTGTCCAAGGCCCTTTCTCCTTTGCTCACTGCCCACCTACAAGCCTGAGCACGCACTTGCATGACACTGAGATTCACAGTCTGAAACTGTCTTCTCTCAGCTAGATACTCTTTTGTGCAAGCTCTGGCAGCTGAAGGAAGCACTTGGGACATTTAAATCCCTCTCAGTCTGAGGAGGTCTGAAATACCAGGAGAGCCCCTAAACCACAGCGTAAGTACCATCACTCCACTGAGGACGTGCATCAGTTCAGAGAAGTCCAGCAGCACCCACTGATTACAGCAATGGAGATGGACAGCCCTGGAGTTTGGTCCCTGGTTCTGGGATTGCTCAGTACAGAGTGTATAAGGAAATGAAATGCATAATAGCTTTGAACTAAGTCTGCACATTCCAAAGGTACTGAACACTAGGGAAGTTCCTCTAGCAGTCTGCCAATTTCTCCCTTGACAGCCTCCAGGACTAAGTTATGTGGACTGAATACAAAATTCTGAATTACAATGAAGAGTAAAACCCAGTAACCATGGTTATGGCATGAATATGCATTTTTGAATTTGATTAAAAGCTTCAGTTTTAGTTCATCTTAGCTTGCCACATAAATCCAGGGTGTGCTGTACAACTTTAAACTACAAGCACAGCCAGATTTTCAACCGAAGGAGATTCTGACTGTACACGTCTCTCAAATCTCAAAACTCAATTGATTATAGATGTCCACACATTACTGAACCTTGTTTAAACTGAAGTTAAGGTAATTTACCACTCTGACTAAGCTAGTACCAGCTCTGCTTAGATATGCCTGTCTTTGTTTAAGAGAGTATTTTGGCAAAGAGATGGTGCCCTTTCAATGAAATTTGAAAGAGGCAAGAGACTTGGAAGGAGAGTGGGCAGTAGATGTGCCAGAGAACACTTAACGCTACTTCCAAGTACATGTATTCCCGTTCTTCTTAGAGCTTAGTTTTTTCAGTTTTCTGAGCTACTTCATCTAAGCTTTTTAATTTTAGCCCACAAGAGTAGTTTAAAGATCTCTTCAATATGCACTGCAACTAAGAGCAGAACCTCTTTCCCTTGCCACCCCTAACCATTCATTTCCACATGTGGCATGCAACCTCTTTCGAAGTTGCACCTAAGGTAAACTTCTGTCTCAAAGTCTCAGCTCCTCACCCTTTCAAATATTCTCTCCATACCTGTAAGTGAGGGGTGCTCTGCTCTTCTCATACACCCAAGACAGCTTTGAATCATGCTGACAGTAAGAAGAACTGGACACAATTGACATGCACCAACTTACCTGTAGGCTAAGAAAGCCTCAGTATGGACAAAATGCTTAAGCAAAATAGGTCCATCTAGCTTATCTGAAGTGGTATTTTATATCAAAGCAGCAACACGTACTTACCATGCTTTTGATCCTGTTCCAGTACACACATTAAGCCCTGAACTCTTCTGTTTTTCCCAAGGACCATCATCAACTGATATCTCATAATAGGAGGCCCTATGAAGCGAGAATTTAAAACTGGGTTTGCAGGACTTAAAGTTCTCCCTGAATAAGACAGAACACACAGCCTTATCAGGCACATAAATATTTAGAGGAGCTAGTTTCAAATCTGGATGATAACTTCACAGGCTTTGCACAGTGTTTCTGATCTGGCAGCCACTTTTGATTCACTGTTTTATAGCACTTACTAAAACGGACAAAAGTGATTTGGCGCATGAACTTTTGGGCAGTTTTTCCGCAGCCACTTTTCATAATTATGCACAAAGAACTCTGTGGCTCATCTGGGAAAAGCTTAATACACAAGCAGAGTTTGCTAGACTTACAAATACATTACCTTCCTTGCAAAAACTATGTTCATGCTGTGATTGGATCTCACTAAATTATACCAGGGAACACTAAGAGGTAAAGCACTCCAATGTCAGAAAGTAATAGCATTGCTTCAAGATTAACTGTTGATCACTTCAGTAAGTAAAAATCCACTGCGATCCTTCCCAAACAGTTTTAGTGTTACAACAGTCTTGGGGCACAGTCATCATTCTGCATGGCATTGTTCATATATCAGGGATTCCTAACTTTAGGACTGGAGAGACCAGACAGCCTCTGAAATCTTCAGAACATAGAGAAGTGTATTTATGTACTAAAGCAGCTGATGTTCATAGTGCCTAATTCAAACAGTATGATATAGCCTTCAGATTAATGAATACCCTCTTAGAAAAAAAACTGTGTTCAGCATGACCAAGTTCCACCTTCCTTAGTACAAGGAGCTTACTGATGTGGTTTGGATGATGAAGGTTTCAGTCTGGGGCAACTAGGAATACACCTCTTGAGTGTAAGTTTAGACTCTTAGTAACTAAGGGCATTTTTGTGTACTCTTGAGAATATGGGAAGATGAAAGAACTAGAGGCAAATCAAGAACACAGGTGTACAGCTTGATTCAGTTTAAGATAATTTTTGCAAGCTTGGTATGAAAGGTCGGTTTTTTTCCCTTCAATTTCCTTGTTTTCTTAACTGACATGCAGAATAAGACCTTGAAAGAAACACCCAGACTCATTCTGTCTTACTATACGGCAGACTCTTGTATTTGAACCTTACAAGAGACTCACCTGTGTGACATCATTATTTAAGTCTTCAAGTGTAAGGCCCTATTAACACAGTATTTATTATCACAGTATTTATTATCACAGATTTGTTCCTATGGGCATTGTGTTCCTCAATGCTTCTCAAATATACTGGAACCGAAGAGCACAATGTATTTGTGACACTCAGAAGCAGAGGGCTACTATAAAATGTTGGAAAACAGCTTTGTGTTCCTCTATCACTGTATGTTAACAAAACTTTTCAGAGTCTTGATAAAAATAGGTTTGATTTAGTGAGAGCAAAATTTGTATCTCTTTGAGACTAATTCCTTCTGACAGCCTGAAACTGCAGTCCAGAAGGAAGATAAAGCACTCATGGAACATTTATACTGTTTCCAGCCACAATCAGTGTCCCAGGTACTGTACAAACCTAAGAATATGTTACACTCTGAAGTTGCTTTGTTGGTCTTTTTTTAGAAAAAACATATAGAAGAAAGGGAAAAGGGATATAAAATACAGCTAAAAGTTGGGTCAAATCCTGACCAAGGATCATGCTTTAATTCTTATGCCGCAGTCCCAGTCACATTCCCTACATCCTTCATGTTATCATTTGACTGGCAGATATGATCTGCAGGACAGAAAGGATAGTCAAAGGTATCTTGGATAATCCAGTACACGGATTTGATACAAATTTGTTCCTTAAAACAAGAAATTGTTTTCCCACAATAACAATGCTTCTGACAAATGCAGGCTGATACTGTTGCCTCAAATGACAGACAGGCAGGGAAAGGAGCACTTCACAGAATCACAGAATGTCAGGGGTTGGAAGGGACCTCAGATAGAGTCCAACCCCCCTGCCAGAGCAGGACCAAATCTAGGCCAGGTCACTCAGAAATGAAAGTTTCCAGACAAGGAGACTCCACAACCTCTCTGGGCAGCCTGTTCCAGGGCTCTGTCACCATCACGGTAAAGAAGTTCTTCCTTATGTTAAGGTGGAACTTCTATGCTCTAGGTTGAATCCACTGCCCCTCATCCTATCATAGGGCACAAGTGAAAAGAGGTTGTCCCTGCCTTCTTGACACTCAGCCCTCATATTTATGCACATTAGATCCCCTCTCAGTCTTCTCCACTCGAGACTAAAAAGCCCCAGGTCTCTTAGCATTTCCTCATAAGGCAGATGTTCCAGTTACTTCCTTGTCCTCGTAGCTCTTCATTGGACTCTCTCAAGTAAATCCCTGTCCCTGTGAACTGGGAAGCCCAGAAATGGAGACAATACTCCAGGTGAGATCTCACTAGGGCAGAGTAGAAGAGGAGGAGAAACTCCCTCGATCTGCTGGACACATTCTTCTTAATGCACCCCAGGATACCATCAGCCATCTTGGCCAGAAGGGCACATTGCTGTCCCACGGATAACTTGTCCACCAGGACTCCCAAGGTCCTTCTCCATGGGGCTGCTCTCTAGCAGATCACCTCCTAACCTGTACTGGTGCATTTTTTTATTCCTTCCCAGGTGCAGGACTCTGCACTTGCTCTTGTTGAACCTCATTAAGTTCCTCTTTGCCCAGCCCTCCAGCTCTACTTGGTAATGCCAAAAGCTAATTTTATCTACTTGGTCATGCTAAAAACTGTTTCTGCTCAGTCATGGTAAAAGCTTATGAAAAGATATTCAAGAAGAAACGGAGGAGAGGAGCCAGTTTAAGGATAGGTATTTAAATCTTCCATCCACTGTGAAGACAGGAAATGAAGGCATTTGGTTACATAAGAACTATCTGGGAAAAGAGTAAAACAATGAAGAGGAAAGAAAACAGCCAGGAATAATAAAAGATGAAAGAATGACCAGACAGGAAGATTGAAAACCAGAAATTAACATCACTGCACTTCCATCTCTGGAAATACACTCTGTAATCAGCAACAGTACAATCAGTGTTATATGTTCATGGACTAGAACTGAAATTTGACAGCAAAGACATCATCGCATCACTAATTGTCCATTGCAATGTTTTAACAAGAAATAAAGTCAATTGTGCCTTGCTGCAGCAACAAACAATTAAACATACCTGGATGAAAGAGATTCCCCAATAAAGACTTCATTGAGTGCTCTCACTGGTAGAAGATGTGGACCAGAAATGTCAGATCCTGCAGATATTTAATATAACAGTTTTCAATCATGACTCTAATCCCCAAATTTTCAAAAAATATTCACAACTCATTGAAGGACACACTCTGCTGCCTGAATTTGTATTCCAGACCTAGTGCTGCACTTTTTTCAAGGACTCAATTTTTCACTGATTTGGTCTGTAGCCAGTCACTGTCCTTTACTGGAGACTACAAGTACTTGAACCAAGATCAATACGGCAATGACACTTACATTCAGACACAGGTTTCCCTGAAAACTTATAGGCAAACAAACAGATTGAGTGAAGTCTTCTCTTCTATCAGTCACTCTTCCAGCCTAGTTAAATTAACTGATAGTGACCTAACAGTCATTTCTGATAAAGTTCAAACAATTAGACTTCTTACCACATGGTAATTAAGGGGGATTAACAAGTTCTTCATGTTGACTAAGGAGTCTCAGTGAGAACATACGATGCTAGACAGAGATTAAGTACAGAATCATGCATCTTCAATCCATCATAAAGAAAACTGTTGAAGCTGTCTGATTATTAAAGAATACCCAGAGACAGACCTTCACTTCTAATTTCTCATTTGCTTACTGGCTATCTGTGACCAGCCTTTTCATTTGAGAAGTAACCTATCTCAAATTTAGCACAATTTAAGAGCACACTCACACACACAAACATGCTTTTAGTGTGAAGCTGCTAAACATATGGTTACACTGATCATGTGGTAACCCCATGTGTCTACAGTAACTCTAAGAGACAGCATTTTAAAAAAGCTCAGCTGTTTTGCCAGCAGACAACACTATTTGCAAATATCTCTAAATGAACTGTTAACACTGAAAACCGGTTCTAAGTGTACAGTCCAAAATAAACATCTATAAACAAAAAATACTCCCTTCTAACAAATTTTAATCTGTGTCTTCAACTAATGAGAGCTGTCTCTCCCTGGCTCTCAAATACAGCAAGCAGGCTTCAAATACTTCAACTCTTAAAAATCTTTACCTCCTGTTGCAAGTTATCATAGGAAAATGATTATACCTGTCAGATTTTAACCTACTTTGATCCGGGAGTCTTTCATTTATGTGAGCCCTGCTATGTTGCTCTTGGCTTAGCTGCTGTTCATGTAAATCTACAGGGGTTGGGTTAATACCAGTCCCTTCAAGATACAGTCGGATTCTTTGCCGCCACTGCCACCTTAGAGGAGAAAGAAGTTGGTATCAGCAGCTGAATATTTGTTACAGAATTAGACAGGATCAGAGGGTCATCATCCTTGTAGAGCCTCACTCAACATTTCCTTAGTATAATATACCTATATGCCTGTAAATTCTATGTATGGTTTTAAGTAGTCAAGCAGACAGTATGTAATGAATACCATCACGCTAGTCTCCTTAAAAGACTCGTGCTAGAACATGTCAAAACCCTTACAAAATTAGAAAATGGGACTGTACCCCTATTATACCACTATTATGAGATCCTGTTACACCATTGAACATCCAAAAAAGAAACATGGGTAGTCTGATATAGTTTGCACTGTACAAATCAATGATGTTGGTTGTGCTTACAGAGACTGTGGCACTGAAATGGCTGACGCTTCATGGGTAAGCAGAAAAGGCAATCCCCCTTTTTCCAGTCACTAGCACCTCACCATCCTTACGCAACTCTGAGCCCCCATAAGCTCTTCCAGACAGGCTGATCCAGTTACCCACCTACTTTAAAATTTCCTTAGGGCCACATAAATCTGAAAACTGCCAAGTGAAACACTCACTCAGGTCCTTGCTTAGGAATATCAGTTCCTAGTATTCTAGAAAAACAACCAGGGAGATTCTTTCTGTTTAACTCTGGTGAGGCTTCAGATCCATAATGAGCAACAACAGGAGTATCAGCAACAAAAGTATAATATGGCATCCAACAAAACATTAGAAGTGCCTAGATTATCAAGGGAGGTTACCTGCATTAGCACCACCCACTTTACCTAAGCAACTTAGCATGACGGAGAGTTAAAAGCTTCTGTTTTCTAAGTTTCAGAATATGGGAGCTGAAAGTACCTTTTCATTTAGCAATACCTACTGAAACCCCTTCAGTTACTTAAAATCAATCCTGATGAATGTATTCATCCCATTTCAGAACTTTTCTATGCACAAATACAGTTACACATCGATCTGCAAATCAATTGCTAGAAGTATAAACAAAACCCAAACATATTACACTTTCATGTGATTTACTTGTTTCTGTTTGATGGTCTGCCATTCTAAAAGTATTCTGGAATGTTAATACACTACAGAACAAGTTCTATTTTTAAATAGTTATTCAGAAACTCTTCCCTAATCTGTGCTTTGAAATTCAGCTTGCTTCCTTCTTAATTCAGGTAAGATTGTTCTACTTTAAGAATGTCCAGAACTGCAAACACCAAGCTGTCTTCAGCATAAAGAACAGTTTTGCTTTACACTAATCTGCTAGCAAAATTTAATCCACTCTACATTAATCATCAAAACCCTAGATGCAAGAAACTGACCATTTCCTAATTGTATAGGCTTCATTAGTTTCTAATAGTATGGCCATCACTGTACTACGTATGTTTTTGGGTGTAAAATATGTAAACCAATACCGTCTTCACAAGAATGAAGCTCCTCATTTATGAATTTGCTAAGTCAGAAAAGAAAATCAATTACTGGAGGTCATAACAAAAGCTTTTTTCCAGGAACTGACAGTCACTTTTACCCTTTGTATTTCAATCTCATTCTTTACCACGTTTTGGAAAACCAAAGGTCAGTGAATCCTACCTGAACTCACCACGATAAAGCTTCTGTAGTGCTTCAGGAAATGAATGTGTGTATCTCACAGGCAAGCATAAGTGACCCTCTGATCTGGTAGCAAAGAAGGACAATGAAAACTTCTATTAAGATTTGGTACCTTTAAAAAAACCCAAACCAAAACAAACCTTTTTGTTACATAAAGCAAAGCTACAATTTGACCTTTGTGAACCTATAGTATTCTTACATTAATAGCACATTAGCAACAATACATCTTTTTCAGCTTCTGTGGTGTGTGTGAGAAACTCAGGACATTTCTCCCACATTTCCCCTAAAAACTTGCAGTTCAGCTAGTAATCCTGCAGGAGTATGTAGGTACTAGTAGAGTTCCTGTTACCATAGTCCTAAACAAGGAGTTCAAGCCTAATAAACCTTGCAAGTTAGAAAGAAAATTTTGTCCATTTACACACAAGTTAGTGATACAACACAGGTAAGCAATATGTCTAAGATCAAAAGAATCTCATATCAAAGCCAGAAACACTGCTACCCTTTCAAGAATGATATTTGATAACTTGAAGGCACTTGTAACTTGAACCCTGCTATTCAGGCTTGATACTGTAGAGTAACTATTCACAGCACTTGAAAAGTTTTGAAAGTAAGGTATGGAAGGAATTAAAAACCTTTTGGCCCCCACTTTCTTGCCTACTGAGATTTAACTGGTAATACTAAAAGCAGAAACCTAAATCCAGAAATCTCAGCAGACAGAGCCGTGGTGAATTCTGAGTTTTACTTGCCATCCATTTGAAAGTTATACCAACCAGGCAGGACTAATAAGCTGCATCCACCTGCCCAAATCAATCTTAGGGCTAGGTGGACACAGCTTGTGCAGAGTTTATAATAGGACAACTAAATGCCATTAATTCGCTGAGGAGATTGTGTCCTCTGAGGCATGACACATTTCACATGAAGAAACCAAAACAAACTTCTTCCTCTGAGGCCCTATCAGCTTTCCAATAGAATTCACCTTCTTCATGAAGAAATCAGGTTTCTGTGTGTTCAGGCACTATGCTGTTAGTTGCTTTCATTATGTTCCTTTTCCTGCCTTTGTTCTATACCACCACCTCTAAGCCTCTAACTTCTGATTAGTAATACAAGTTCACAAGCTTCAAATCCTTTTGCACTTGTGTGTGAAAACAGCTGTGGCAGTTTAACAGAGTCATGTTTATCCAAGACTACTTAATGTCCTCTCAGATAAGACAAGATAACTCATGGTGGAAACTTTTCTAATAAAACATTATGTTCACTTAATAGTTACAATCCAGTAAAAAAGACATTTATGCTGCCAAATGCCACAGGCATGCCTCATGCATCATGAAAACAGATGCAAATCGTCCCCAACAGTAAATAAAGCACTACTTTCTCAAGTGTGTTTTTACCTTTCAGGATCCGTATTTACTCCAATAACTGGTTTAAATTTATCAAAGACCTTACTGGCTGCCAGCAACATTGTACCATCACCTACAGGAAAAAAAAACACAAAAGTTAGTTTTACTTCACATTCTAGTATCTCAAACAAAACAGTCTCACAGGTACTGTAGCATTACCACTGTCTGTTTTTGTATCAACAACGAACCAGGAAATGGAAGCATTCAAGACCACCCTGGATATGGCCCTGAGCAACCTGGTCTAGTGGTAGGTGTCCCTGCCGATGACAGGAGGGCTGGACCTTTAAAGGCTTCTTCCAACCTGAAACATTATATGATAATCTGCACAAAACAGGACCACAAAACTAGTGACACTTTCAAAGCAGAGCAGTGACAACTGAATTCAAGATGACAAATATGGTAGGAAAAAGTACTTTTCTGACAGCTATAACATGTCCAGGCAACTGAATTTGGCAGGAGTAAGTTTGAAGAGAGATATATGGAAATTTTTGTTATCAGCTAAGAGAAAATTCTTTAAGAACATAGATTTAGAAAGTATCACTAGTCAGAGCCCTGGGAGACAGGAAGTAATAAAAAATTTAATTGAGAATCATATGAAAACAATTACTTTAGTTCCATCTCAGTTACTCTCCTAGAAGGCACAATTTAAAGATCTGATTTAGTCACAAATAGACATGCTTAGAAAATAATTATTAGATAAAGCTGTTGAAGCAGAAACCTTGAAGTGTCACTGGTTCCTTTAGACATTGATATTCTTTCCTGTCTGTTCAACAGGCAGACAACTACAACCTAACTCAACCAAGATATAAACTCTGAAAACCCTGATGACATATCACTTCCCAGCTGCTTGCCTCATAATCTTGACAGATGTTGCCACAGCCAACTGGCACCTTAATCTCCAGTTTAGAGGAGTTCTTTGAAATCTGCAGGTGTATATCAGAATGCCACAGGAAGGTACATGTCTCTCTTTTTAACCTTTCTGAATGGTAACCAGTAGCTAAGGGCAAAGTGGACCAGTGGAGAGGAGAGAAAGGCAGAGCAGTGGTCAAGTATAACTGCCACAGGTGATGAAACATTATGTCAGAATGCAGAAACCCATTGCAGTATTTACAGCAAATCACAAAATTAATACTAAATGAACTGCTGCAATCCAATCTTCAAAAGAAACCATCAGGCTAGTAATTCTGTTGGTTCATTTAAAAAGCTCTAAGTAGTGGCACAGGCTGCTCAGAAGTTGCATACTCTCACCTGTACCACCCAACTAGATAATCCAGTCACTGGAATTAAGTGTAAAATCAAGAAATAGTTTGAGCAAGGGGAGGAAAAGGTAGTTTGTTAGTCTCCTCGCATGCCAAAAACCAAAAAGTAGTGTTCAGGTCTACGTATAATCACATGACAGCAAGCATTTTAGCCTCTTCAGTTGAAGACAGTAGTAAATTTCACAGTTTATGCTGTTTTACACAAGACAATACTAAACGTTTCCAAAGTGGCTGTGCACTGGAATTCACTTCCTAGTGCTACAACTTTACATACTAGATGTAGTGAGGATGGCCACAACCACTGGATTTTGTTATGTTTTCTGACAATCAGATACACAATTTGTTTTCAAAATGTGCATACCTCCAAATGTTTCACACACTGCAAAGTATTTTTGAAAAAGATATCTGAGAAAACATACTGAAAAGAATACCCCCATAAAGTCATACCTCCTGCTGATATAACAGCATCTGCCCACCGAACTGTGTCTTCATTATATTCTCGACGTTTAACAAGGCGAACTTCTATCCTCTCGTTCCTACAAAGTGCAGAAAAAGCCTGAATGTGTCCTATATTGTTCCTTGCCACATCCTTCTGAAAAACTGACATGTAATTAAGGACTAATTACAGCAGTATTTGGATTACAAGCATTTGACACTCACACAAATCATTTAAATCTTTTTCATTTGTTTTCAAGATAACAGCTCAGTATGTAACTTAACCGAATGGAGCTAATTCACATTACGATTATTTCAGGAATGACTGTTGATCCACATCCCTGTTTTACATATTCCTATTTTATCAGAGCTTGTAACACAAAGCTTCCTTTCATTGTTGTACACAATCCATGGATATCTGCACTGTGTATGAAATTCTCAACATCCAACCACTCTTACCGTAAACTGTCTACAACATGCTCCACGTTTTTCGTATGAATGCGATGCCGCTCCAGCAGACCAGCATAGTTAGATCCCTTCAAGGCAAGCTGTAAGACACAAATTGATTTTGTAAAAGTTAATCACTACAGTAGTGCTCTTGAGTAATACAAACAGAAGCTATAAAAAGCATGTATTTTATCTCAGCAGAAACATGTGCTTTTATAAGCATTCCATTAGATAAATCTCTATATACACAGTCAGCTTACATTGACTAGTTCATTAAATGAGTTACACAGTAGCCAAGAATCACAGACCTTTTGAGGGTCACACACAAAAATGCAAGCAAGTAAGCTGCACTTTCATGCCTCTTCAGGCACTCTGCTATCCTTGTATCTGCTAAGTAATTTGAACTCCAGGTAAATCTACATAAAATAGTAATACTATCTATACTCATGGGCTACAAGCATCCAGACAAACAGGTAGCTAATTACCTGAAGTTATAAACATTGTGCTACAGAGAAAAATGACAACAGAAAAAGCAACAGGAATAATTAGGAAAACACGAATCTTTGAAATACCAAGAGCCTTAACCTTCAAATCATATTTGAGCTAAAATGGAAGACTGCCAAGTGGTGACAAAGGTGACATTTCCCCTGCGTCAAAAAAAGCTTAAGGACAATCTATCTACTACCTTTGACACTGTTCCCTGGATTACAGGCCAGATTTTCCAAACAAGTTCACATCAATAACAAGACAGAAAGTATTTAGCAGTTGCATTCTAGCATAATTATTTTTGGAAGCCAAAGAATTTAAATAATCTTGACACATTCTTTAGACCATGGAAATATCTTGCAGTTCACAGAGATAGACTCCTAGGAGCAGGCAAATCAGACTGCTGGCTGTTGAATAAATTTTTTGCAACAGGTTTCTGTGTGAGTAATTCAGCCACCATCTCTATGCATTCACTCTTCACTTCATTTAGCTTCACTTAGTGTGCTCATCTGGGGCTAATACTGCCAAACAGGTGTTTGCATGGAGATCAAGCAAGTAGAAAAAGGCAAAGAGTATGTTAAACAAGGTGTTTATAAAGGTGTTTATAAACACATTCATAATGAAAGCAATCCTGTTTGAGCAGCTGGCTACACTAGAAGACCTCCTGAGGGTCCTTCTAGCCTGTTATTCTACAGCTATACTGTCATCACTCTCTTTTCCCCAACCAGTTAAAACCAATTTACCACCACGGAAACCAGACTTCCCCTAGCATTTGTGTAGAGAAATTCATCTGTGCCAGAAGCTTTGAATAACACTTCCAGCAATATACTGAAGCGCCTTTACTTAAGTTGCACACCCTTCCGAAAGAAAGTGGTGCCAGACAGCCACAACTAATCCCATTTCCATACAGACTCCCAAACCACAGAACTCTACAGCAAAGGAGAGAGTACTGGCAGGATACGACCATTTCAGTTAACTGCAATCCAATACCCACCAAATGCCATCTTTCTTCACCTGACACCTGCTGATGTAAAGAAATCCCACCATGAGCTAAGCACAAAGACAGACTCGGTGCTGATGAAACTGCAGAAAAGAATGGAACTGGCTGTTCTGGAACTGCATTGCTGTCCTGCTCAGTGTGTTTAAGATCAGCAGGAATTAAATCTTTACATGGTCTTGCAGCTGGGACCAGAAAACCACGTCCAACTGAGGGGCTTCTAGACTTTGTCTGGATGCCTCCAACAGCACTACAGGCAGTGGGAGTAGCTGCCAACTGTGCTAGGTCACATACAGATAAGCATGCAGGTGATAAAAAAACATCCAAACAAAGGTTTCAGATCATCTTTACAAAGCTTGTTAGTACAGGCTAACCGGGATACAGGGTGTTATGCCTCATTCATTCCCTCACATAGTTAAACTCCCTCTTTCTATTTCTTGTTTCTACTCTACAGCTGCCATGCCTGCACACTCCCGAACTCCTGCTCCTCCTGTGCCTGTGGTGTTGTACTGGGAATCTGAATGATGCCACTGTGCTGCTCTAGGGAGGGAAAGAGTGTGCAAGGCCATGGCCAGTTACAGCACTGCCCATTGCTAGGTCTGCTGCTAGGATCTCATGTTCATTTGAAGCAGAAAGGAGAAAGTGGAAAGGAGAAAATAAGATACTCATCTCCCATAGGCAACATCTGCCACTGAGCACAACAGGTCTAATTTGCTAGAAGAGGGATTTTCAATTGTACATTTGAAGCACGAATTGACCTTGCTTTATGAACAGAAAGTACAAGAATTCCACAGCAAATTATCTCAAAAAAAAAATCAACTGGTGTTACTAAAATCAGGGTTCCCATTCATGACTTCTCTAGAAATAACTGCTGTAAATGAAAGGTGAGCACCTGACAAGCAGACTGCTGCTGCAGCACACATTTTTCAGGCTTCTATTTCCACAAGCTATTCTCTCCACACACAACATAAATTGCAAATTCCATCTTGCAATTTTACGTGCCTCATTTATTTGGCTAATTTGTCAGCATGCAGTGCTTCAATTTGGTGCAAGAGAGCTTTTATCTCAGAACAATGACGGCATAATTAATCTCTGTATGATTCCTTTGCAGGCTTTTCAGTCACAGACATCAGTGGTGAGCCTACAACTAACATTTCATTGGCATTACTAGCAAGGAGAGGTATGCGGAGTGTCACTGCTGTGGAACAGTCTGCTCTGTAACTTACATTTGCCTTAGGTGCATTCAATTATTTCATCGACAGCTTCACAAAGCAGAAGATGATGCTCAGCAAATAAAATGCCAGTATTCTGATGACTGGCTGAACAATTTCCATGGAAATACTTTTGCTAAGAGCACTGCATAACAGTTATCCAATAGGTAGAGGTCTCCTCTTTGAATTTAGCTCTGTAACAAGTAAGTATCACCAAGCAACAAGGTAAATGAAAACTTAGAGCCTTGAGTTTAAATGGCTAAACTACATCTACAGAGTTAATGAATCATCCTAATCTGCAAAAGGCTCTAGAGATTAAAACAGTCTGCTCATCTCTAGCCTCATCCCTCTAGCTCAGAGTAAATAACTCTCAAGTTCATTCAGCTAAGAACTCAAAGGGACAGCCTGCCTGAGCCTAACCACCTTCAATTGTATCAACAAGGAATGCTCATCAGCTGCTTTGCATTTACCTGCCTAAAGAACCAGAGAAGCCCTAGTGGTCAGAAGCCACAGAATCATGGAGTGGTTGAGGTTGGGAGGGACCTCTGGAGGTCATCTTGTCCATCTTCCCTGCTCAAGCAGGGCCACCTGGAGCTGCAAGGACTGTGTCCAAATGGCTTTAGAAGACCTCCATGGATGGATCTTCCACTTCCTCTCTGGGCAACCTGTTCCTGTGCTGAGCCACCCTCACTGTGAAAAAGTGTCTCCCAATGTTCAGACAGACCCTCCTGTGCTTCAGTTTGTGCCCACTGTCTCTGATCCTACCTCATATCCAGGGCCTGTATGCCATACCAAAACTAGGACAAATGTCGCTGCTTAGAAGAGCTCTGCACCAAGGACAAATAAGACAGAGACCAACACCTCCTTTTTACTTTAAAAGAACTGAAAGCAAAGATCAGACAGTCAGTCCAGTTGCTGTGTGCACAACCAGCTCCCCACAGAGCAAGGGAGGAACTTGAAAACCCTGGACTGCAAGATAGCCTGGCTTCTACGACCACTGATCAGACAGGGCTGCGAACCCATGACAGGCTTGGGTCTTAGCAACTGACCCCTCAAAATGTTGGTAGGTTTCAGTTTCCGCATGAAGACAACTTGCAAATTCTTCTTCCTTTAGGGGAAGCTCTATTTTACAATTGTCTCAGTTACCCTTCCAAAAGGAAAGGGTTTGACAGGCTACTCTCCACTTTCAGCATCTGAAAGCAAGTCTGACAGTCTTACAGAGCAGGTATCTTTAAAGCAAGTATTGACACTCCTGGCTAAAATGTGAAAAAAACATTATTACATACTCTTGTTGAGCTTATTTGGTCTTTTAATCTGTATGGAGTAGAAATTTGATCTGAGTATCAAGTCTACCTGAAGAAAAATGGAGTTACACCAAACACCTGAAAACATTTATGTAAATAACTTTGTATACCACAGTTTCTTCAAGTTTATGTGTTTAAAACCCTCATTAAGATACAGTAAAACAACAAAGGTCTCATATTTGACAGGAAAAAGTTCTCATCCAAAGTAATCTTGCCACTTCATTTCACCACTAACCTTTTCATGAAAAGCCACTTCTTTCCACAGAATAAGCGACTATGTTTGGCCCATGAAACTGAAAAAGCCTTCATAAAATGGAAAAAAATAAACTGTTATGGGGTCATAGTATATACTCCTGCAAAACTTACCCATACTAATACAGAAAACCTAAAAAATTACAAAAAAAATAAGAATCCTGCCAGTACAGTACAAGGAGTATACTGCAAAACACAAAACATTTAAACTTAGCCATACTCTTCCCAAAATCACCAGATTGCAAACTGATTTTCTAGACATGGGCTAGAAAATAATGAGGTTGTTCCTACAGAACTCAGGATCTTCAACACCAAGAAATGCCAAGCACACTCCATTTTGAAGTTGTAAAAGCCTGTGTGAGGGGCCACACACAGGTCTGGAGCCCTGCACTACAAGTTAAATAATTTATTCCAGTGGTTTTCTGGACAGATGAGTAAAAGGAAACTGAAAAGTGCTGATGAATAGAAATGATCAGCTATAGGTCTGTAAACACACAGGAAACAGCATTTGCCGAGTCCCACTTGCTGAGGTTCCTGGAACAGAGGCAAAAAGAAAAAAAAGGGGGTAGAACATACAGGAAACATCCCATCAGAGCACAACGGTGGTCAGCTAGAAGAGGCACTAGCGGAAGCACCCAAAAGCAGAAGTATCCATGACGAGTGAGAAGAAACAACAAATGAAACTGTAGGCCTATTAATCTGACCTCCATAGGCATGCAAGACTGTAAAATAAAATGCATTAATATATACATAAGAGCTATCCTAGCTGAGTGCATTAGTATATGAAAACAAACTGGCCAAAAATACATTCAGGCATAGCTTCTTTTAAATATCATAGATGCAATGCAAAGCAGGCTTCCAAGAGAGGAAAGCACTGGAAAACACACTCAGGTGAGCAGAACTTGCTCTAGAATTGAGTTGTTTTTCCTTAGAAGCCTGAGGGAAAAAAGGTCTAGATCAAATGCCTTAAAAAAAAAAAAAAGCTCTTATCTTCTGGCCTGATCCTTTTTTAATGAAAGGACATTTTTTCAAAGAGCTCCTGTAACAGTCATCTAGGCAAGACACACTTGCTTGACTGCCTTCCTTCTGAAGTCTCAGCTCTCACCTCTGGCAAGTGTCACCCCACTGGGATTGAGCTGTGGACCTACTGTCCTCGAGTAATGCTGGCCCTCCAGGAACAGCTCTGCACAAGGACAGGGCTTGTAGCCACCAATACAGAAGCAACATGAAGCCAAGCAATATCCAAATACCTGCTGCTGTCTACATACATGGATTATGTTCCTTGATTTAGAGAATGAGGAAAAGAAAACCTATAGCTAAATTTTACTGACATCACTAATCTAAGAAGTAGGATGAAAGACTACGCTTTCTCAAAACAGCAATGTGAATGCTGTCCAGAGTGAACTGTGAATAGAGCACCTTCTACATCTCATCCTAGTACAACAAGATTAACAGGACCTTTTTAGATCCATTTTGGCTACATATTAATATACATACATAAAATACACATTCATATTCTTATTACTACATTTATCCTGAATTTACAGTGCTAACCTTCATGTTGCCTTAAACTGACACTGCACCAGGGTGCAGTTAATGCCTTGGTGTACCAATCAGTTGTTTTACAACCCATTCAGGAGTTAAACTAAACGTCTCACTACAAGAATTGAAAAACAAAAAAAGCAAAACAAAAAACAAACCAACAAAAAACCCCCAACATAGATCTAGAAACAATTGCTCTCAATTTCCACAATGAAACTGCCAACACACAAACCCCAGGCAGGAAAACAAGAATAGATCACTGCTTTCCAATCTACTTAATTTCTACAGAAAGAACCACCAAACAAATGGATTTAGAAAGGAAGAGCTGAACAGAGAAGTTTGAATTCTAACCTGAAGAAGAAAATACTATGACCATTATAGGTATAGTCATCTAACCATTTATAAGCAGAGTATAGCACTATTGAAAGTCCTGTATTTTCAGAAATTGTCTGGTTAGATTAACCACATTCCTCAAGTATACACAAAAATAGTGCTCTCCGTTTTAAAAGAAACAAGCATTTCTTTAGACGGGAATATGGAAAAAATATTTTTCCAAATGTGTTAAGTTTTTACCTAAAAGCAGCTTTGAATACAGTACATGCTTCAAATAATACTATCTTAGATTTCCTGATGAATAAGGAACACTGACTCAAAACTTGCGCAAAACTGGCCATCTACAGTTGCATACAAGTAAATTTCGTATGTTCTAGTGTTAACTACTAGTAAACTTAAATCTTCATCTGTCATGCTAAAATCCAGCTTTCCTCACAGGTCAGGTAGACACTGAACTTCCTGATTTCTTAAGAGCTATAATCACATATTAAGCTTTCCTATTTCATAATGTAAAAATAACCTGCATTCAAGTTAGTAGGATTAAAGCATGATTCAACTTCTGAATCTTAGATAAGAAACTGCAGAAGACAAAACAGATAAAAATAAAATGAGCAGTTACTCATGGCAGAACCTGCCCAGCATAAACAAGTCCAAGTTCGGATAAAACACCAACTTCCACTGTGAGTACAGGACAGCATGCCCACCCTCAACTTCTTCTCACTAGAGAATAATTATCAAGACCAGTACCATTTATGAGCTTCAACTGTTGTATTTGTACTAATGACAGCAAGTTTGTGGATAACAGCAAACTCAGCAGTGTGGCTGATCCAGAGAGACCTTGACAGGCTGGGAAGGTGGGCCAATGCCAACCGCATGAAGTTCAACAAGGCCAAGTGCAAGGTCCTGCACATCGATTGAGGCAATCCCAAGCCCAATTACAGGCTGGGTGGAGGACAGATTGAGAACAGCCCCAAGGAGGACTTGGGGGTGCTGGGTGATGAGAAGCTTGACATGAGCCACCAGTGTGCACCCACAGCTCAGAGGGCCAGCTGCATCCTGGGCTACATCAAAAGAAGTGTAGCCAGCAGGTCAAGGGAACTGATTCTCCCCCACTACTCCACTCTCATGAGACCCCACCTGGAGTATTGTGTCCAGTTCTGGAGACTCAAAATATAAGGACACAGAGCTGTTGAAGCAAGTCCAGAGGACAGCCATGAAGGCAATCAGAGGGCTGGAGCAACTCTTCTATGAAGACAGGCTGAGAGAGATGGGGTTGTTCAGCCTGGAGAAGAGAACACTCCAGGAAGACCTTTTAGCAGCTTTCCAGTATCTGAAGGGGCTACAGGAAAGCTGAGGAGGGACTCTTTATCAGCGCATGTAGCAACAGAATGAAGGTTGTTCCAAACTGAAAGGCAGATTTAGATCAGGAATTAGGAAGAAATTCCTTACCGTGAGGGTGGTG
This sequence comes from Hemiprocne comata, assembly GCA_020745705.1. Taxonomy (NCBI): domain Eukaryota; kingdom Metazoa; phylum Chordata; class Aves; order Apodiformes; family Apodidae; genus Hemiprocne; species Hemiprocne comata. The sequence goes on along the minus strand of CM036616.1, from coordinate 23,480,182 downwards.
AGACAACTGGCACAAGTTGTCCAGGGAAGCTGTGGATGCCCCATCCCTGGAGGTGTTCAAGGCCAGGCTGGATGGGGCTTTGAGCAAGATGGTCTAGTGGGAGGTGTCCCTGCCCATGGCAGGGCAGTTGGAACTAGACAATCTTTAAGATCCCTTCCAGCCTGATCCATTCTATGATTCTGTGACTCTACTTTCACAGAAATCGCATGACTTAAACTTCTCAAACTTCTTAATAAGGGAAAGCGTGTTCTCCTACTTGCTTTTGCTTTAGAAACACAAAATGCAGTGTCTCATCTTACATGGTTCTGCTAGGGAAGAGGTGGTAGGATTGGCATACTTGGAAAAATGTCAGATTCAAGTCCTTATTGAAACATTCCAGGCTCACTGAATGGATAATTCAGACCTATCTGACCAGCACTTCTGCTTGTCTGCTGTTGGCTGACAGACTAACGGTTGATTGCTCAGAACTTTCCCAATACTGTCCCTGGCTACTTGCTAGGTTTCTGCCAGTATGCTACATCAACCCCCATGCTGTAGCTGCTCAGTGGGGCTGCTCTAGATAGGAAACTTCTCTGCTTTTACTTTCCTGACTGTTTTCTTCAGCAACTTAGATCCCCCACTTTCATTAGTCACGGCAGCCTTTCAAATGCTGCCTCTGTATCTGCTACAG